>JAEQBH010002699.1:0-600000 GCA_016808115.1 Tetrastigma voinierianum
AAAAATTGTTGCATTATAAATCCTTTGAATTAAGTCTTTTTTTGTAGGTATTGGATCTGTCAGACTGTAAACTTTATTCAGAGTTTATAATTTATTACTAATCTTGGGTTATAACCGATTTCGAAACTTTGGACGTAAAAGGCGCACAGCTCTCCATTGAGAATGACTTGGTCTAATTAATTTTTGTTTAAGAGATCATTAATCTCTTTTCTTCTTCAAGGAGTTAGCGACTCATTTGAATATATAACGATTTTGTTGATTTTTTCATTAAAATCTTTTTCATATGGTAATGAAACCATATGTTGTTTTCTATTCCAAAAAACATTTGGTATGAAGGAACAAAGATTTTCTTCTATCTGTTTTTGAATATTTTTAATTCTATCTTGAATTTGTTTTAATTTTAAATTTTCTTCAGTCTTTTTATATTGGATTTCTTTTTTAAGAAATTTTACTTGTTTCTGTTTTTGGTGAAGTAAGTTTATAAAATCTTGAACCTGATTTATTTCTTTAACTTCTATTCCTCTAATGAATTCAAAAAGAATTTCTTGATTGTTGTATTTGGTTTTTAAACCTTGATTATCTATTTGAAAAGGGTAAAGTTGTGTTAGGAAAGGGGTTCCTAAAACAATTTGATGACTTATATTTTTGACTAGTAAGAATGAAGTTTTAATACAAATACCATTTTTGCAAATATGCCCTTGTGGTATTTTGTATTGGACTTTCAATGGATCATTACTAGTTGTTGATAATCTTTCTGAAGTTTTTACAAAATATATAGTAGGAATTAAACCCTCCTGTATACAATTTAAATCAGCTCCTGAGTCAATCAAGGCTATAAAAGTTGACTGATAATCAGGATTGATTTTTAAGGTTATTTTGCTATCAATGCTGTTTTGTACAAGCGTAAATGCATTATGCAAGTTTACAAATCCTCATTTGTTTCACTTGTTAAAACTTCTTTTTGATTTTCTATATTTATTATTCTATCATTTATGTTTTGAGTAAAAGTTTTAACTCATCAATTTGGGTTTTTATTTGTTTTATTTCTTCCTGTAAATCTTGTAATGTTGCTAGTTCTTGTTTCTTATAATATTGAAATATATCTTTCATCTTGTAAGAATTTGACAAATTAGTTTTAGGTTTTGGTTTTGTATTTTGATGTTCTAAAACTTTTATTATGTATTTTGCCTTAGCTTCTTTATTTTCAATTTGATCTATCATTTCTATTAACAATTCTTGTTCAGCAGTTATCATGTTTACTTGACATAAACAATTTTCTATTTTTTCTATTTCTTTTTCTGAATTAGTTTGAGATTTATCAGTTTCAGAAGATGAAGTATTATTCTCAGAATAATATTCTTCCTCATTATCTGATAAAATATTGACCTTATTTTTACAATTTTAAGCTATATGACCCTTATGGCCGCATTTAAAACATCTAACTTCCTTTTTATGTTTTTTATTTTGTTTTTGATCAGTAGATTTTTGAGTTTTAAATTTGTTATTATGTTTTTCCTTTTTAAATTTTTTATAAGGAGTTTCCTTATAAGGTTTTTGTTTTTTGAAAATTTGAGAGGGTGGAATTGGCATTTCAATGTCATATTAGTCCTGAAAAGAACACAAATCTTTCACGAAACTTGATATTGAAGCAGTTAAGTACATAACAAGACCCTTCTTTTTGACTTCTCTATGAGATCTCCATAAGTGAGATCTTCGCAAGGAGTGTGTTAAGTATGTCTTTCCCTAAGGGATTCTTGAACTTTTTCATTCAGGCCTTGGAAGTATAAATGAATTTTCTTTCCAAAAGAAGTTCTTGCATCTTCTCGGTCATTACTTTTGCTGAGCACATCATGATACCATTTTGAAATCACTAAGTGTTCTGCATCTCCAAATTTTGTATAATTTGAGTTCTTTTGCAAAAACATTTGGATCTCCTATATAAAATGTTTGTCGCATATAGTCTTGTTTGCATCTTGCTCTCCATCTTCATTCATACTTTTACATACACGAAATCTTTCTATATCAGTGAGAAAATTTTCCCACCAAAATTTTAATGTGCCAGTAAATCTTGTTAGGATTAACTGAACAGCATTATGATCATCTCCTTCCATCAAATAAGCAATTCCTGCCATTTGCATTTGACGAAGGACAACAAAGATTTCATGTTAAAGTCGTCATTTATATTCGAAGAATAGATTTCACAATTATTATAACCTTTTTGTTTTGTTTGTCTCTCTTCCATTGTAAATGCGGAGGTTGGTCCTTTGATAAATTTGATCTTTGATGCTAAGTTTTAACTTATTTTGTAACGCCACAAGCAGGTGCATTATTCTGTCGACACGGGTCTCGCCAAATGTCGGGTGACCCGACATTTTCAGCATCGAGGCGAGTCTCCTTTGTACGGGAGCTCTACCCAAATACAAATTTGCATATAACCTATCACAAACATCAAATATAACAATAACATCTGTGTAAAAGCGACCACTTGGGCCATGAACAATACTCATAAAACCTATATATTCAACTATATCCAGCGTTTAAGAGTTCAAATTTTACTCTTATACACAACACATATATTAAAAATTAAAACAATTCTAATACATGTAGAACCATAATACATTAAAATACTCTTCTAAAACTTGAGTCTCTAGGACGAGCACACCGTCATAGCCTTATTTCATATGCGCATGGAAATAGTATCCTCGTGAGGGTTGAGTTAATGCTCGGTAGTGGAATCACCTAAGTGGGCTTCTCTTCACCCTATAAATTAGTATACGATTCTGCAAAAATAAGCACATTCGAAATGATAAAGTCCTACTTATGTCTAGCGTGATCATCTCGTACGAAAGTCCTCAGGCCTCGCCGCTTTTCGCTGGCTGCCGTGTGAATTGTATTATGTTTATTTGTGGACAACCACCCGTATATATATTGGGTGGGCCGTCTTCGGCGTTGATATTATTATGGACTACCCTCCGATGTATATCAAATTGGGTGATCACCAATGATTGATATTTTGGTATGGACTACCCCTTGATAATTATCATTTTAGACAATCCTCCGGGCTTGATTTCTCTAGACTCATCCTAATGCACTCCTCCTATTTCTGAGTCTAGAATTGTCAGGTCGTATGGAATGCATGATCTTGATTATTCTGATGCATAACACATGCAAATATATATACATGCATATATTCACATAAAAATTAAATCACACAATCATGTTATGTAAGTTCACCATCAATTTCATCAAAATTAGCTCACGCTGGGCTAATGATCAAACACGAGCAATTCTACTTGAATTACTCGACCAAACACATTAATTCACAAAATTTATTTTGTGAACACTATTCTCGGGAATAGTGAAACCCTCGGTTACTATTCGTAAATCACCAATCATTGGTTCACTTAGTGAACCAATTTCCGCAGCCATTTCCGGCCTCCTTACAAACCAATACATGATTTGTTGCATTCACCAATTTCTAACCCAAACTAGCCGTGCTGTTGCCACGGACCACACAAATAGGTAAGAATTTGCATTTAGGTTTAGGTTGGGGACCCGAGTCAGCTGCCCATACCGCGAAAGTATCGTTTCAAGAGCTCAGAAACAGTAACAAAAGTACTTAAATAAAGAATAAAGCCGTAGGAGAAACCCTACCTCGAAAGTTTGTCTAAACTCCTTAAATCCGGTGCACATGAAGCCCTCTCTCGGCGTGGAAGCGGCTTATGCTGTCCGATGACTAGGCGTCAGTCTTAGATGTTAAGCCGAGACCTTCTCACTCTAAAAGAACTCCATTTTCGTCTACTGTGTTTCCTCCCCAGTGCATTTTTCTCTTGGTTAATTGGAAGACAAGTCCCTGTGGCTATTTTGTCTTTTTATGACTTAAAGCAGTGCGTAATACCCGTTATGTCCTCTTTTCAGGTTTTGGCGATTCAGTATTTATCTGTAGATTAAGTCTTCATCATTTCCTACTCCTTACCATATGGCACCTTAGTACGTGTTATATGTGACTTTTGTCGCGTATCGTTTTACGGCACGAACCGCGATGCCTCGAAAAAGCGTGTCCTTTCAAGTATCTCGAATTACTACGAAATTTTACTTGCTAGCTAGATTTCATGAGGCGATTCAACGTGAAATCCGTTTAGATCATCCCGAGATCCGGAGAATAAATTTCAGATTTTTAACCCGAAATTACAATTTTGTAATATGATGCGATTTTGCCCTTTTCGAAATTGGAATTTCTAGGTCTCCCATATTTATTCTTCCTCTTGTTCAGATGTTTCTAAGTTTTGTATATAGTGTTTCTGGCTTGAAGTACATTTACGATCCATAAAATTTATTTGATCCTTTGAAGAAGAGGGATCTTTTCCTTCCATAGTATTTAATTTTTTGAGTTAAAATTTTATTAAATCATCATTATTTTATTTCTAAAAAAAAAAACCTAATTTTTAGGGGTTTCATTGGTTTGATAAGATTTTCTGATTTGTTTTTCTTTTTCATTTTAGTTTTGTAATTATTAGTAAGCAGTTTTCCTTCAATTCTATTTAATTGAGAAAATTGTTTCCTAATATTTGATTTGTAAAATTATTTTGTTGTTGGATTCCTTTTATATCTCTTATTTTTACTGGTCTTGTATCATCCTCTTTTGAACTTATATTTTTAAAAGGTGAGGCTATAATTTCTACTCCTTGAGCAATAATTTTTATTTCTTCTAAAGGGGGATGAGTTAATACTATCTTCTTTTCAGAAGTAGTATTTGTACTCCATTCTTTTTGGAACATATTTATTTCTGCAAGAGGATATTTTATTTGGTTATTTGCGACATAAATATCAAAGTATGTAAACGTGGAATATTTATTTCATTGTTCATAGTTTATTCTGTTGATTCTAGAATTTTTCCCTTTGTTCATTTGTTAATTTTTGAGAAAAACCATTGCTTTTTTCTATATGTTTTACAGAACTTGCTTAATTCTTTAAAATTCTTTATCTATTTCCAAACACATTCTCTCTTTGTCATCATCATAGAAGTGGCGGGCTCATCATTTGGTGACATCATTTGAAAATATGTTGGAGACACATTAATAGAGAGTTTTGAATATTTTGTTCGATTCTTGTATATTTTAAATCTGGAATTGTAGATGAATAGTCTACTTCTTCTAGATTTAAATTTGACTGAACATTTGACTTTCTAGAGGGAGTTCTAATTTCTAAAAAGGAATTAGAATATTTTGCAGAATATGATCTTGTTAGATTCTCTTTTCTTGGTTCAAAATTTATTTGAACATTTCCTTGTCCATCCTCTGTTATGGAAAGAATAATTTGAATAGAGTAACAATTCTTCAATAGTACGACGGCGTTGTATCAAGAGGTTTCCTGTTTAAACTCTACTGTAGTGGGTTCAGGAGGTTTTGAGTTTCCAGCCTGATATACTATTTGAAGTTTGAAAATATTTAATCATAAAGATTGGAATAGTAAAAACAAATAAACAGTATAATTCATTTGAATCAAATAAAGAAACAATATTGAAATTTGAATTGAAATTTTATTGAACTTTGAAACTTACAATATTTGAAGAAAGCTTTGATCAGGAAAGCTTGTACAGTGATTTGAGCAGGATAATTTTCAAAAGAAAACTCACTCTGGATTTTCTCTCTGAAGTAACTTTATCTGACAAGGGGCCAACCCCTCCTTTTATAGGGAAATTTGACGGACTTCAAACTCTTTGGAATCCGTGGATTTCAAAATAAATTTTGGAGTCCACATAGTAAAGGACATGTGAACTTTGAAAAGCAAATCACTTTTGAGTCAGCTTTTTGTCATCTTGTGCTAATGGAGCATCTTCTTTTTGAAAAGTAAACTGCTTTTGGCAAGTGGGAGACAGCCTGTCACATCTTGTCACTTCTGTCTTTTAGCTTTGGGTGAGTTTCAAAGATTCTTCTACCAGTTGAATCAGCTCCGTCCATGTGTCATCTTCAAATCTTTCAATAGTAAGATTGAAGATTTGATATTTTGGAGGTTTGAAGCCTGTGCACTCTCTAGAACATAGACTTTTGAAAATATTAATATTCCCATTACTCAAGGGGAGTGTATGGGAGTCCATGCTTATATCTTCATTTATTTGAAGGAAGGTGAAATTTGTCTGATGTCTTCCTCATCTGAATCGATCTGAGTCTGTGAGTTGGGACGGGGTCTTAAGTACCTTGTTCTTAGGACTTTTGAGATATACCCTATAAATTTGGGTAGAGAAATGAGTCTTTGAAGGAGTTTGGGGCCACAGTTGGGCACGACAATGAATTGAGACCAAATTAGTCTGTGGACTTTGACTTTGTGGGCTTCTTTGATTTGGGCTTTTGGGCCTCAATCCAATCTCTAACAGTATCAAAGGTTTGGACTGGAGATATTTTGAAGGTGGTCCACCATTTAATTTTGAATTCCACGGCCCAAATCTTGAGAAATGGCTTGAAAAAAATGGTGGGAACAAAGTCTAACATAGAATCCAAGGGATTCTAAATTGAGCACAAAAAAATAGTGAGTAACTGTTTCCAGAAGGGAAAAAGCTCTCACAGTTGGCTTTGAAGAATTCAAAAGATTTGCTAATTTCGGGGCCAAATGTTTGGGGTGGCGCATGCAAAAGCCACCATTCCTGAAACCAGTTTGGAAAGCTTTTTTGTATTTTTTCACCCCAGTTAAAAAACTAGGAATGAGAATTTGGTCAAATACAAAAAGTATTATACCAAGTGTTTTTGTAATCATAAAAATCAAAGGTTTAAGGATCAAAATTTTGAGAAAATCTTTTATGGGTAAAAGGATTTTGATCCCAATCCTTCTCAGTTAAAATTTTCAAAATTTTACATTTTGAATAAGCAATGTCACTACCCTCAGGGTTTTTGACATGCGATATTTGAACAGACTCCGTATCTACGAGTATGAACTCGTAGAATCTACGGGTTTTTAGTATTTCATTGGAAATGAAATACTTTTCATTTTAGAAAATCTTTTTGGTATAATCAGACAAATGCTGATATATGATTAGCCTCGAAATGCGGACGAGTTTGGATTCTTTTGTATAATAAGCAAAATTTGAAGGGTTTGAAGAAGCTGGTTTAGGGATTTTTCCCAAAACTTCGAAACAATCTGAAGTTTGGGATTGTTGCATTGCATATGATTCTTTGGTGGTATGTTTGATAGGGTCTTGTTTATGCTTGCTCATTTTCCCTGTAAAAATTCCCGTGAAAGGAAATCAGGTAAAACATTTGAAGAACCTTTTATAAATTCAATTTCAAAATCAAATACAGATAAAATTGCTTGCCATCTGGCAAAAATCTGTTTTGAAACCAAAATTTGAACATCTTTTTGCAATATTTCCTTTGCACTCTTGCAATCAACTCTTAAAAGGAATTTTTTGTTAAATACATCACTTTGAAATTTTTGAATGCATAAAACAATGGCTAAAATTTCTTTTTTAACCGTTGAATAATTAATTTGAGGTCCACTCCAAACCCCTGAGTGGAATCTCACAATTGAAAATTTGTTTTGAAAATCTTGTTTTAAAATCTCACCATAACTTATATTTGAGGCATCTGTCTCTATTATAGGAAAGGCTTCTGGGTGAAGGATTCCTAAACAGGGAAGTTCCTTAACCTGGGATTTAACTTGTTTGACTACCTGAGTATGCTCATCAGACCATGGTAAATGATTTTTCTTTAACCTTTGAAATAAAGGCTTAATTAAAATCCTAAGGTTTTGGTAAAACTCAGCTACATAGTTGAGGCTACCTAAAAACCTTTGAAGTTGGGTTTTGTCTTTTATTTCATCTGGAAATTTATTAGCAAATTCTATTGCTCTTTGTATATGTTTTATTTGACCTTGATAAACAACCCTAAAACTCTAATGTTTGTTTGAAACAATTCTGATTTTTTGTTGCAAGTAGATAACAATCCATTTTCTTCCCTAACAATTTTTTGAAATTTTTTTAAATGTTTGAAATGCTCTTCTATTGAATTTGAAAAGATGGGGACATCATCGATATATACTATTGAAAATATAGTATAAGCATTGAAATTTTCATTCATCATGTTTTAAACTAATAGTATTTTAATTTTAAACTATTTATATCTCATTCATAGCGTCCAAAATGGAATCAGAATGCCAAGCTAGACTGTCTTCGTGTTTAATCTCGGTCACAAAATACGATTTCATATCGAATTTGAAAATTGTTGCATTATAAATCCTTTTGAATTAGCTCTTTTATTAGGTATTGGATACCTAATCCATTGTAAGACTTTATTCAAGGGTTTATAATTTATTACTAATCTTGGAGTTCCTCTTTCAATTTCTGAAGCTTTTTGGACATAAAAATGCACAACTCCATGGAGAATGACTTGGTCTAATTAATTTTTTGTTTAAGAGACTACACCTTCTTTTACAATATTCAAGAGCTCTGACTCATTTGAATGTGTCTTGATTTTGTTGAATTGCTTTTTAAATAAAATCTTTGTACTTATGAAACAAAGATTTTCTTCTATCCGCTTTTAAATGTTTTTAATCATCTTGAATTTGTTTTGATCTTAAATCTTTCTAGTCTTTTATATTGGATTTCTTTTTAAGAAACAATTTGTTTCTCGTTTTGGTGAAGTAAGTTTATAAAACTTTAACCCATTTATTTCTTTTAACTTCTAGTTCTCTAATGAATTCAAAAGAATTTTTGATTGTTGTATTTGGTTTTTAAACCTGATTATCTATTTAGTAGTGCAAAGTTGTGTTAGGTGGTTCCTAAACAATTTGATGACTTATATTTTTGGACTAGTTAGAATAAAGTTTAACATAAATACTACTTTTAAAATATGCCTGTATTTTTATCTAATTTCAATGGATCACAACAGTCATGATAATCTTTCCAAGTTTTTACAAATATATGAGAATTTAAACTCATGTGATGGCACTAAAATCACCCCGAAATAATCAAGGCTATAAAAGTTGACTGGAGCAATCAGATTGATTTGCTATTGTGTATACCATCTTGCTTTTGTACAATCACATACTATGTACAAAAATAAAATTCTCATTTGTTTCACTTGTTAAAACTTTTGATTTTCTTATATTATATTATTCTACAGGTTTATAAAAGGTTTTAAATTTATCAACTCAGGTTTTTATTGCTTTATTTTCCTATAACTTAAATACATTTGTTCCTTTGCTTTTATAATATTAGTAAATATATTCTTTCATCTTGGTAAGAATTTTGATAAATTAGTTTTAGTTTATTTATTTGATATGTTCAAATTTTTTCTAGTATTTTTGCCTTAGCTTTTATTTCAATTTGATCTATCATTTCATTAATACCCTGTTTTAGTTAAGATCATGTTTACTGACAAACAATTTTCTATTTTTTCATTTTTCAATTAGTTTGATTATCAGCTTCAAGACAGTAAGTATTGGTCTCTAACAATATTCTCTCCTCATTATCCAGAAGGTAAGATCAACTTTGTATTTTTATAATTTTGTTTGATACTGATCCTTTCCCATGATTAAAACACTAAACTTCCTTTTATGCTTTATCTTGTTTGATCAAGAGATTCTTTGAGCTTTAAACTTTTTACATGTTTTTCCTTTAAATTTTTAAACTTTTTTACAAGAGTTTCCTACATGTTTTAATTTGAAAATTTGAGAGGGTGAATCTGTAGCTCACCACACTGAGCACAAAAAGAACTCAAAATATTTCTTGTTTTTTTAGGTCTTTAACTTGATAATAGCTTTAAGTTTGTTACATAACTTAAACCTTTCTTTGATTTCCTATGAGATCTCCATAGGTTTGATTCTCATATGTAATCTGTTCAGTTTGTTTTTCCCATGATTCTTTAAACTTTTCATCTGAGGCCCAAAGTCCATAGCAAATCTTCTTCCAAAAGAAGTCTGGACTCCTCATCACATTTTGCATAACACACTCAAAGATACTCATTTGAAATCACTCATGTCTCTAAGATCTCAAATTTCAAAAAAAACAAAACCCATAGGGAACTTAGTAAAATTTAAAAATTTAAAAATAAAAACATAATAAAAACGAGAACATCATCACTTCATTTTTCTTTGATTTACTGTTTCTTCCAAAACATAAAGATGGTTGAAACAAACTATGTACACCAAGAGGTGGGGTCCCTGAGAGATATACTGGTAACAACAAATTAATTATTAATTCATGCATTAATACATAATCAATAATAACTAACTCAGAAAACACACTCCTTGGTGTCTGAGACACTACAATTGCATCAGTCAAGTTTGAAAATATCGAAGGAATAAAGAAACAATATAAACTATTTCATTGAATTTATATGAATATAATAAATCTGTATGAACTAATCAAAACACACTCCTTTTTAAAGCCTTCCTGATATAAGACCAGAATTCCACTTATATAAAACTAATATCTACAAAAAATCCTGAATTTATTCTCTGATCTTGATGATAAAACTGATTTCATCTATAGAACTGTCTCATGAAACTAAATGTGACTAGGGCAATTCACGATCTCAAGATTCTGATCACACGCTTCAGATAATGCAGCTCAGTGCCGTGAACAGCTCTTCTTCTATTTAAACGAAGTCACATAGAATACTTACTTGTGCCAAGAGGTGGAGCAACGATAAATGGACAATGTATAATACTTTTAAATGCTGCAAAACTGGCATGAATATATACATATTTAGAATTTGTTGAACAGATTAATGCCAAAATGAAGAAGATCGTTTATATTGAAATGATAATCAAAATTTGAAAACAGAGAGCATGTTTGACTGGTGTCAGAGAGATAACACCCGACTTCTCCTCTGAAAATATCACATCCATAGTTTAGTCTTCTGAACAAGAAGGAAAGTCGTCACGCTGTAGAGGGCTGTCAAAATTTTGATTTAGGATTTTCCCCAACCCAGAGGCAGGGCTCTTCATACTGGGGGTTTTAATTAGTTTAAGGTTTACATCAATACACTTGATACTTCAACTACATTGATCACCAAAACTCCAATCAACTGATTGTTCCACTGAACTAACATGAGGGCTCGGCACTCATCATCATTTGAAGAACTGTGAATGTGAACAATCGCTGATTCATTTTGTATGTTTGAGTTCATTGAGGTTCCATCACTAAAAGTGAACTGCATCGGTATCAAGAATAGTAACCGAGGGTTTCACTAGTGTTCACAAAATAATTTTTATAATAATAGTTACTGGGAAAATTCAACTCAATGTCGTGTTTGATCACAGCCTGATTAAATTTATTAATATAAGAAACTATAGCTTATTAAATGTCAGTGATTTAAACTATGCAATACATGCCACACATATATTTGCAATGTTATTAAATCAATGAATCAGATTTATACTTTATACACTCCCATAATCTCTGTGACATGAGAGTGCAATGTGATGTAATTCCTGAGTTTACAATGGTCTGAGAGGGTTATTCCAAAACATTAATATCTGAGGTGAGTTCAAACATAAACATCAATCACGGAAACGGCCCAAATTGATATATTATTCCAGGGTAGTCCATACAGAATATCAATCGTCTGAGACTGGATTAATCGGATATATACATCAATGGCTGTCCACAAACAACAAAGATAAATAATTTCATAATGCAGGCTGAAGGAAAGGGTGGAGGAGTTTCAGGAGGACTCCTGGATATGAGATGGGATTAGTTAGACATCTCAATCTAAAATCAATGGAAAAAAAATCAGACTTAAGAGCAAAATTTATAATTTGCCAAAATTTGAATTTATTTCTGATATTTTAATAGAAACGGATTTACCCTGGACCTGGTCTCAAGCAAATCAGCCAATTAAAAATTCTCAGAATTCCAGATGCCTCTGAGTTATATTGGTAAAATGATTGTGCCAGAAGATTTTCTACACAAAAGTCACATATAACAAAATATGGCCATATGGTATGAGTATGAGAATCGAGAAACACGCGATAATGTCAATAACAAAACCAAAGAATGATAAATTACTATTACAATGACAGAATAGAATAACATCAAACACTATAAATATGGTTTGTCTTCTTCAAATATCACAAAGGAAAACGTGAAACAAAAACAAGATGCAAAGTAAGGTGCTTTGAGTTTATAGATAGAAGGTGTCTTTCTCTCTTAACATCACAATCCGACTGGGTCTACTTTTGGGGACTGAGAAGTGAAATGCCGCACTGGAGAGGCCTCACACTGATTTAAGAGCTTCAGACAAACTCCGCAGAAGCTCCTACTGGGTTTACACTTTACTTGGCTGGTTAATGTTTCATGATCGAGGCCTTTGAATCTGATCGCTTCACCCGTCCCAAATCAGATCAATGTTATTAAATTTCTTTAGAGGCCCGCTTCTCACAAACAGAAATACATGACTATGGCAAGATTATGTATTAAATGAATAAGAGTAGGTCGTAAAATATAAACTGTGTTCACTGGTATAATCCATGATTTACTACAGAATATAACCTAGGGTCACTAGTCCCTAAACAAAGGTTCTCAAAATAATCTTCAATCTAATATGTTTATATAATCCAAGCAGAATTGCTCATGTTTGAATTATATCACTGAGCTAATTTTGGATGTGATGAAATGAGAAACACACAATATTATTATGTGGATTTGAATTTTATGAATATATACTGTTTATATATTATGACATACATAATTTGATGAATTGGTAACGCATCTATGATGGTGATCTTAAGACCTACAATGATGAAGGAGTGAAAGCCGCACGGTTGAAACAGCTAATGGCTTCCTGAGGGTTACTCAAACTAAAATAGACTGAGGTGGTCCATAACTAATCGTCTTGAGACGCTCCACCATACATACAACTGAGGTCGTCCACAAAACAAATAAACATAATAATTTCACACGAGGGCCAGCGAGAGGAGTCGTCGAGACCTTAATTAGACAGATCACTAGATAATGGGACAGACCGCGTATCGGTTTGATGTTTATTTTGGAGCATCAGACCGCACTAGTAGAGTAGCCCACCTGTATGATCTCCACTAATTATACTTAGTCACCATTTTAGGATAATATCTTTGCTGCGGCTGTGGAGCAAGAGGGTAATTAATTATCCTAGACAGAGGGTTAAAGAAAGTTTGGGACATGCTTGGGTTATGACAAAAATACATGTATTAGAATTTATTTAATTTTATATAAGTTACTAAGAGTAAAATTTGAACCCTTGAACTATATTTGAGTTAGTTTATATATATACATTGTTATGAGTATTATTTATGAGCCCAAAGGGCCAGTTATGAATCAATATAGACCGTTATATTGACTGCTGGACAAGTTTTTATAGTTTTATTCGGGCATTCCCTGCATAAAGGAGACTCAGCCTACTGTGAAAAATGTCGGGTTACCCGACATTCACGAGTATTCCAAGTGCTGGATTCAGAAACGGACACTCGATTTAAAGGCCACACATTCGCAGGATCACATGTGCTTTAATGTGTAATATTTTTGGAGCATTGCATATGCACTTAGGTGGAGTAGCCCACTTAGGGTGATTCTATCATCGAGTACAGCTCATCCTCGTCATGAATATTATTTTAAGGTGCATGGAACGCAATGAGGAGACAATTCTACATCCTAGAGACTCAGCTTTAGAAGAAAGCCTTATCAGGCTTTGGATTATGATGTATGATGTATTAATTATCTAATTTTTAATATATAAGGTATAAGAGCAAAATTTCAACTCTGGAAACTATTGGATATAGTTGGATATATATGTTTTATGAGTATTGTTCATAGCCCAAGTACGCTTTTACTCATGTTATTGTTATAATGATGCTCAGGGACAAGTTATATATGCACAGCCTTTGGGTACTCGGGTAGAGCTCCTCAGACAAAGGAAACTCGCCCGATTTTCGTGAAAAATGTCGTAGTCACCCGACATTCACGTATTCCGCAAGTTGATTCGTAGTCAACGGACCCCGATCAGCGCCACAGCCTTGGTATCGAGCTTAGGTATACGAATACCTAGGAGCTCCTGGTTAGTATCAATCACCACTGGGTGGTTTGATGTAGAGTATAGTAGGTATATGAAACCTAGAGAAATGAGGGCCTAGCTAAGCCATTCGTGTTAGAACATCACCACTTGGTGGTCTCGATGTTGAGTTTAGGTATGATTACCTAGGAAATCACGGGAAAAACTTAGGACACTACATGCATGTGTTTCAGGATGACGTTTGATAAATGATGTAAACATGTGAATGTTTGATGAATGGTGTGTATACCATGTTGTATGTGTTATGATTGTTTGTGTGCTTAGTACTTAGCACATAGAAAACAAGTGAGGTGTTAGAAACTTTTTTAGAAGCTTACAAAGGTAAAAAACTTAAACAAAGAGGAGAAATAAATAAATTTGAATAAATTTGTTTGAGTTGGCTGATAATGAAATCCAATTTTAATACTGAGGCTTAAACACTAGGTTAGTGCTATATAAGGATAGTTTTGAGGAAATTCGACCTTTCCACTAAATGAAAAAATATATATATATATATATATATATATATATATGTATATATATATATATATATATATATATATATATATATATATATATGTGGAGAAAATTAATACAAAGTAAACTGAAAAAGAAGTAAAGAAAATAAATTTTATAAATTTATTTGGTTTAGAGGAAAAAAATTTTAAGAATATAAGTTGTAAAATCTTGAAGAAATTTGATAAAATAAATTTATAAATTTATTTGAATATTCTCAAAGAAATGAAAAATTGAAGAAAATAAATGTTTATGAATTTATTTGGGTAATGGAAATAATGGAAAAAAATTATAATGAAAAAACGAAAAAAATGGTGCTGAACTGAATGGCATTAAACTATATTGCAATACAAATGCATTGTATCGCAAGAGAGGCTTGTCACGGCATTATATCAAAATAATGGAAGGTATCAAGTTGAATAATTGTATCGCAATACACTACCGTATCAGGATAGTGTGACATGGGCAGGTCAGACAAGTATCACCCATCGTGACCAAATGTGACACCCGCCGCAGCCGACGCCGCGGGCGCAGGCAGCCGGGCGCCTGGCGCGCGCCTCGGGCACGCTGCATCAAGCGCGCGCACGGGCCCGCGCCGCTGGCTGCGGCCGGCACTCGTGCACTCACTGCTTTTGACTGTGCTCGACTCAAGACGCTCCTCGAGTCAATTTTGACATTGTTCGTGGAACCCTGGCTCATGAACACCTGCTCATCACAAAATTTGTGAAATTTTTTTTATTAAATGAAATAAAATAAAATAAAATTAGACAAATTTTTCGAAATGTACCAAAAATGAAATTTTTGAAAATAAAATTTTGTTGGAAAATAATATTTTAAATGTAAATTGATTGTCTCAGACATTCAGAATGCAAGTAACACAATGAGTATACACTGACTTATGTGCATTAGTGTCTCTTACTGTTTATGCCTTAGAGATGTCGTGATTGTATTTGACCATGTTAATTGTAGATGGTTAGTAGAGGATGAGGACATGTAGGACGCTCCACTTGGCACCGGTCGCACCACCCGATATCAACAAACACGATTTGATTCGCAGGCCTTTGCCGAGGTCAGGTGAAAAGCAAAGTGGTCGCTATCGCACAGCCGGTATAAAGGTAGTCATGATCCAAAACACTTTATAAGACTATCTCCCAGAGCTACATGGGGAGGTCCTCCATGGTGGTGGTAATTACCTACTCATATAGATCAGAAGTGTGTTGGAGGTTAGAAAAAAAACACCTACACTGTCAGATTTATTCAGTTCAGAACCCAAAACAGAGATAGAAATTCAATATTGTAGAGAAATGGTGTAAGATCCCCCAGATCCTAGATATATTTCATGTGCAGGCCCTTCCTGTGATTTATACTGAATGGTGATGATATGTTGTTTACAGAGCAGTTAGATCCAGATCTCTACCTCATATGAACCAGATATGGATAAAATAGTTCATAATGTCCAGGATGATTTCACATCAATTGGCCATGATTTGAAAGTATCATCAGCTGATGAGGTTACCCGCCACACGTGAGACTTATATCATTTGTGTGATTTCCTGTGGAGCAAACATAGGATTACTTCAGATATACAGAGTCCGTGTCGTGGACAATTAGCTAGTCACAATGTCTTACTCAGAGGACAGAGACTGTGACTTTGGATCCAATTCCTCGTAGCAGTGTGCGATTATGTGATGTTTTTCCGCATGAGCTACCCGGATTACCCGCAGGGTAGTAGACTTCAAGATCGAGTTACGCCGGTATTTCACTCATCTATGACCGTGACAGAGGCGCTACTGAGTCATAGAACTGGAAGTCCACTTGGCCAGGAGCTACCGGACAAGGTTCATTAGATCGAGCACTTCACCATGGGCGCTCCGGCCTCTATTTCATGGCTGAAGAAGACACAAGATCTCTGACCGGTATTGATTACGCATAAATAACAAATGGTTACGATCAAGAATCTGAGATTCATCAATGAGGATCGATGATTTGTTTGATCGCTTGAGAGGAGCGCGAGTCTACCCAAGATGTAATTTAATCGCCTACCGCTGAGGGTTAGGGAGATTTGATATCCCAAGACCCGCATTTAGACTGAATGGGCACTTTGGCTGCCACTATGATGCCCTTTGACAATCCACCGCACAAATAAGATTCATGATCCATGCATGTATGCTCCAACCTTATCTAGACACCTTGTCGAGTTTTGTGGATGACATTTTGATCTACTCCCAACAGAGTGGGAGCAATGAGTACACTGATGGGATCGCTTACAGCTTGTTGAGAGACCACTGGGCCATGTTAAGTTCGCAAGTGCAGTTTGGCTTTATCGAGGGGTGAGACTTTCGTGACGCGTGGTGTCATTAAGAGGTCATCGACTCCGTGAGAAGGTTGAGACCGTGATGGAGTTGGGGAGAGATCGAATAATCTTCGGTGATTTAGTTTCTGGGATTACTGGTATTACAGGAGATTCGAGAATGGGTCAAGTTATCCAATCGGGGCAAGACTAGATTCTACTTGACCATAGAGAGAGAAGTCGGGGGATGCTCGGGCACTCGGGATGCAGGTGTTAATGCCCAGAGGAGGATCAGCCTTCTTCTGGATTTCGGGAAGAGCGAAGACCACTTCCTGAGGATTTCGGGACGAGGGACGAGTTGGGCATGTGAGATGGGATTGCCACCCCAGGACGGGGATCCCAGGCTTTGGGACAGCGTAGTTCCGATTAAATTTGTAGAACATGAGTATACGGGTTCATTCCTCCACACCTGGTAAGGGTCAGAGGGGAACCAGTTTCAGTTTTGGGGTGCTATCTGAAGCACTTCCAGCAGCGAGATGGACGGAGGGCCCAGTGCGGGGTCGAGAAGTCGAGGGACGGATCAAAGTTGCGCTTGTTGAGGCGTAGTGGACCTTAGGGTGGTAGACCTATTGGTTGTTGATGTCAAGCTTTACATGGATGAGTTGACAGCCATCAGGTTGTCAGTAATTGGGATCTTAGTCGGGTTGTCATACCCGACACGGCCTTGGATTTGGGCTTAGAGGTTAAGGCCTTTAGAAGCAGTGTGGATGTTCGCTATTTTAGGGTGTAGGGTGAGAGTTGACCTGATAGGTCGAGATTATGAGTGTGAGATCTTCGAGATTCTGCTCATGGTGGACCCAGGATAGGGTGTCACAGTGTGGCATTATTGCGTTCGTGTGCACGGTAACATCGCGTCGAG
Organism: Tetrastigma voinierianum; assembly: GCA_016808115.1. Taxonomy (NCBI): domain Eukaryota; kingdom Viridiplantae; phylum Streptophyta; class Magnoliopsida; order Vitales; family Vitaceae; genus Tetrastigma; species Tetrastigma voinierianum. Next base: position 17,747 of record JAEQBH010002699.1, read on the forward strand.
TCGGGTGTGGGTGCACGGTACGATCATTCACCACTCTTGGTGAGTGTGGGTTGAGTTGTCTTTAGGACTACGTCCAATGAAGACTCATAGTTCGATTCAGGAAATGAAGAGTAATTAGAGTGTGTTAGGTAACAAAGGGTCATTAATCCCTAAGGTGAGAATCACGGAGTTAGGGCGTAGAGACCAAGGAGATATCCCGAAATTTGTGTAAATGTAAGAGGCTGGAAGTGTAAGCCGAAGAGTTATGTTAATCGAGATGAAAACACACGGTCAGTTATCACATAGACTTAGAGTTGAGTGATAGGAGTCGGGAGTGACTCGAGATTTGGATACCCCTTTGGGAATTGCATTGGGTGTTGTTGAGTCGGCAAGGGCTCGGTACATGGATGTCGTTCAGGACATGGACTAGGTTGACGATCCATTGGATTGTCAGTGATTGTGACCTTGAGAAGGTCAGCGTTACACACAAAGTAAGGGTTGTGTAGGGTTACACGTTGTGCGGATTATATCACGGATGTTAGAAGACCGCCTTTGAGCACGTGTCTGGTCGCTAAGGGTAGAGGAGCAATTTCCTTTAGTGGGATTCGCCTACAACAACAGTTACCAGGCGAGTATACAGATGACACCGTATGAGGCATTGTATGGGAGACCATGTAGATCCTTAGTTATGTTGGAATGAGGTGGGAGAGTTCCATATTTGGTCTGCACGGGAAAGGCAGGGGGAAGGTGATCTTGTCTGACAACGTCTTCTCATTTCAGACGGAAGACTTATGCGGATGTGCGACGTCGACCCTTAGAGTTCGAGGTTGGGGATCATCCTTCTTGAAGGTGATGCCTAAGAGAGGGAATTAGTCAAGTTCATGGCGCGGAAGCTATCCGTAGAAGTTTATTGGGCCTTTTCGAGATGCTCGAGAGTAGGCCTTTGCGTCTGGGTTGGCGTTCTGCCCGACATGTCGGGTGTTCCGAGGGTGTTTCACGCGATCTCCGTGCTCAGGTATACTCAGGTCAGAGCTCGTGTGGTGGATTGAGGACAGATTGAGGTTGACACGGATGGGACCTTTGAGGAGGACCGGTGTGCATTTTGGACAGCGCGTCGGGTTTTGCGGCCTTAAGACCAGTGAGGCTAGTGAGGGGTGTTATGGCGGCATTATGGGTGGAGGTCCACGTGGGGCCCGCGAGGACACGATGCGAATTTTTATCCACTTCTTGTTTAGGGATGAAGGTATGTAGTTTAGTTGTTTAAGATTTAAATGACTGTTTACATGCATGATAGAGTGCACGTTGCAAATGCATGTGAGTGATTATGATTGTCGAATTTGAAGGTTCGCACAAGAGGAGAATGTAAGACCCCGAAATTCCGTTTACGGAAAAATGGCAAAATCGTAATTTCGGTTAAAATCTGGAATTTGTTATAGATCTCCGGATGACAAAGCGAGTTTCATAGTTGGAATCGTTTCGCGAAATCTGTAGCTAGCATGAAAATTTCGTCGAATTAGAGGTCGAGATTTACACATTTCGGGCATCAGCGGTTCGGGTCTTAGTAAAACTATTTTCGATCTGTGAAAGTCACATATAACACGTACTCATGTGCCATGAGAGTGGGTATGGAGTAAGAGAAATGATGTAAATGGACGGCGGGAATGGTCTTAGAATCAAAACTAGGAAAGAATGACATAATGGTCATTTAAATTTGTTTAAATGAGAATAATGCCAAAATGAGCAGTGGCCAGTCTCTTACATATTGAAATGAGAGCAAAACGTGAAAACCAAGGAGCGTGGGCGAAGCTGAATGGTGTTTTTTAGAGAGAGATTGCGACCTCTCTAAATATCGCGTCAAATAGTCGGTAGTCTTCGGAATGAAGGAAAGATTTGCTTTCTGCAGCGGAGAGGGCTTAGCGTGGAGTGCAATTTAGGGAGTTTCCTCAAACTCCGAGGAGGTAGGGAGTTTTCTCCTTACTTGGGTTTCGCTGTTAAGTGTTTTTCAATGTTGCAGTTAACTTGAGGCATGAGCATTTGTTTGATCGATTACGAAACTTGGGACTGAATTGATTGAATTTATTGAACCTAACATGAGTGGTCCGTGGCAGTGCATGACTGTTTGGGTTAGAAATTGTGTGAATTGTGAAATAAATCATGTATTGGTTTGTATGAGGCCGGAAATGGCCGTGAAATTCGGGTTCACAAAGTGAACCTATGATTGGTGATTCGTCGGGAATAGTAACCGAGGGTTCCACTATTCCCGAGAATAGTGTTCACAAAATAATTTTTGTGACATAATGTGTTTGGTTGAGTAATTCAAATCGAATTGCTCGTGTTCGATCATTAGCCCACGTGAGCTAATTTTGATGTGATTGATGGTGAAATTACATGACATTTTGTGTGATTTAAATTATGTGAATATATGCATGATTATATATTTGCATGTGTTATTGAATTGAAATGGAATTGGCATCACGCATTCCATATGCATTGGGGCACCCTAGGACGATAGGAGTGAGTGCATGAGGTAATTCTTGAGTGAATGGTTCGGAAGGTTGTCTAAAAATATTAAATATCGGAGGGTAGTTCAAACATAATATCAATGTCGTGGAGGTAGCCCAGATTGATATACATCGGAGTAGTCCATACATAATATCAATCGTGGGAGGCAGACGATTTATATATACATCGGAGGGTTGTCCACAAACAAATAAACATAATAATTCTCATACGAGGCTTAGGCAAGTGTGAGGGAGTCGGGGAGGACTCGGGATATGAGATGATTAGTTAGACATTCAAGTAGGATCATGCATGTGCTTGAATGTGTGTTTATTTTGGAGCTTTGCATATGCACTTAGGTGGAGAGTAGCCCACTTAGGGTGATTCCACTACGAGCATTAGCTCACCTGTCGAGGATATTTTACGGTACGGGAACATAAGGAGACGGCTCATCCCCAGGCGAGCTTTAGAAGAAAGCCCAGGGATTGTGGCTTTGGGTTATGATGTATGACATGTTAAGATTCTCTAATTTTAATATATGTGTGTATAAAGTAAATTTGAACTCTTGAAACTATTGGATATAGTTGGATATATATGTTTTATGAGTATTGTTCATGGGCCCAAGTGGTCATTTTACTCATGTTATTGTTATATTGATGTTTGGGACAGGTTATATGCAGGTTTTATATTTGGGTAGAGCTCCTCGTACAAAGGGGCTACTACTTGATTACTAAGTGAAAATATTGGGTCACTAGGCGTTCACGGGTATTCCGGCGGGTTGGTTAGTCAGGATCCGGGATCGGGGCATCACACGATACCTACAAATTTATAATTTAATAAGCTTTAAAAAGTATAAGCTAAAGAAGTGAGGGTCTTGAGTAGTGAGCTATGTCCTCCATAATATAAAAGGGAATCCGCAAGAAGGGTCGCGTCGATCGAGATTTATTCTGAGTCGATAGATAATTCCTCGGAATGTGAGTCTAAAAAATGATAATACAAGAGAAGTGTGACGCCCCAAACCCGGGGGTCCGTTGACTACCCGTCAATCCGCGGAATACTCGTGAATGTCGGGTGACCTGACATTTTTCACGAAAATCGGGCAGAGTCTCCTTTGTACGGGAAGACTCTGAAATAAGTACTGCTATAGCGTAAATGTTTGATAATAAACATATGATGTGATGTGCGCTGTGGTACAGGCGATACCATATGCATACTAACCTATAGATCCAACTATATACCAAATAGTTACAGAGTACAATATTTTCCTCTTATACAGCTACATATATTAAAATTAGACATTTCAATACATGTATATATCATCAGCAAAGCCTGGCCGACTTTCTGCCGTCCTCAATCTAGGACTGGCCGTCCCCTCGCACGTCCTATTGCCTGTAAAATATCCTCGGCAAACAAACTTAATGCTCGTAGTGAATCGCCTAAGTAACTACTCTCCATCTGTATTCCAAAAATAAACATACGTCAAGCAAATACATAATCCTACTTGAATGTCTACATGACAACTCAGATCACAGTCCTCACCGACTCCATCACACTCGCCTAAACACATACATAAAATCTTCTTTGTTTGTTTGTGGACAACCCCTCGATGTGTATATATCAATTGGCGCTCAGGCGGTGATATATTTGTTGTGGGCGGCCCTCAGGTGAATCTCGGTGGCGCTCGAAGCATTGATAACCTGGTAGTTACCCTCGGATAATTAATATTTTGGACAACCCTGAGAACGTTTTCTCTATACTCATCTCATGCACTCACTCTATAGTCCTAAGTGTTCTAGTGCATATGGAATGCATGTATGCAATTCGATCTGATCCCAATTCACATGTAAATATATAAACATGCATATATTTACAAAACAATCACTTCACACAATCATGTCATGTAAATTCTCATTTCATACATCAAAAAATTGAAATGCTGAACTAATGATCAAACACGAAGCAATTTAATTCTCACTCGACCAAACACATAATACTGACAAAAATAAATTTTGAGAACAGCATTTTTTGGGAATAGTGAAACCCTCGGTTACTATTCCCGAAAAATCACAATTCATCGGTTCACTTTGTGAACCCGCATTTCACGGCCATTCCCGACCTCATCCAAACCAATACATGATTTAATACAAAAATGCACAATTTAGCCACCAAAAACAGCCCGTAACAGCCCCTCACGGCCACTGTTTTCACAAATGGTTTTAATAAATTCAAACAATTCGGTCCCAAGTTTTGGGACCGTCAGCGACCATTGAGCCTCGAAGCTAACGAAACATTGGCTGCCAAATAAAGTGTAAAACCCAAGTAGGGAGAAACCCCTACCTCAAGGAATTTGTCAAAACTCCTCAAATTCGATGTCTACGCGTAGCCCGCTCCGCATAGAGCAACTTTCCTTCTTGTCGGTATGGCCGGTCGGTTCTGGGAGAAACTAGAGAGAAGTCTCTCTCTCTCTAAAAACTCAAAAAAAAACCCAAACTGCTGCTGCCCCGTTTCTGCTCCAGCCACTGCATCACTTTGCCTTTAATTGGAGAAGAACACTATAGCCATTTTTTTTTTTATTATCATTTAAATCAAACTCCAAAATGACCATTATGTCATTCTTTTCCCAGTTTTGTCATTCGGGTCTATCTTGGCCGTCCATTTTCATCATATCTCTACTCATGCCACTTATGAAACATGAGTACTTGTTATATGTGATTTCGATTTATCGAAAATCATTTCTGACACGGCGATACCTCGAAAAGCGTGTAAATTCATTGTCTCGGAATTCGACGAGGCCTACGTGCTAGCTAGATTTCGCAGAGAGAATTGACGGTGAAATCAGTTTCATCATCGAGATCAGAGAATAAATACGGATTTTAACTTGAAATTACAATTTTATGTCGAAATTACGATTTTGCCGCTTTTTCGAAATTTAAATTTCACCGGGTCTTACATTCTCCCTCACTTGAGGAATTTAGTCCCGAAATTCTGGACAAATAAAACTCACATGCATATGCAGCGTGCACTATACCATGCATGTAAGCAGTCATTTAAATCACCGTGAAAAGCTAAACTACGTACCCTTCATCCTAAACAAGAAGATTAGGTGGCCCCATCGTGTCCTCAAATAAGTGGACTCTCCTCATAGTGCCTCCATAGCTCGCTGTATACGGTCTTGCGTCGCAAGAGCACGTCCGCGACCTCGAAAATGCACGGTCCCTCATCAGGTCCATCGATTAATCGACCTCGTCACCTTACAATCCATCACATAGTGGATCGGGTATACTTAGGAGCATGGAGGCGTGAAGTATGTCGTGGACACGACATCTTTGGCGATGCCTTGGCCGATGCCTTCACAGTCTTATCATAAGTATCTTGAAAGATCGATAAACCTGCGTCGATAGCTTCGCATCGAACGACCACTCCTCTTAGGCATCACCTTCAAGAAGGCGTGATCCCAGACCGCCGAACTCTAGGGTCGACATACGATAAATCTACGTAGCTCTTTACGGCTCTGGTGCGAAGGCGTCATATCAAAGACTCGCCTTCTCGGTGTCTCTAATCAAATCGAGGACCCGATGATGGAGCTCTCTCCCACCTCGGTCCAGCATGGTGACTGCACTGGCCTCTATCAGTGCCTCATACGGTGTCATCGTATGCTCGCTGATAAGCGTTGTTATAAAGTAAATTCCATAGGGCAAATATTCCTCAGTGCCCTTATGATCCGGGCGCATACTCGTAGCATGTCTGCAATACGTATAGTCCTCGGGCTGAGGCCATGCAGCTGCCACGGGGTGGAGCCATTTAACTACTCATAGTGGCCAGGTGTGTAGCCTTTGGAAACTCTTCCAAAAGTGCGTGGCGCCTCGGGGGTCCCTATCAGGCCATATGGATGCTAGTATCATGTGCCAGGACTATCTCTCAAATGTACCAGTGGCGGAATCTCTCCAAGGCGAAGGTCATCAGCACGGCTAGAAAATGTGTCGACCGTGGCGGGTCCTTATCCTTGCACCGCGTCATGCTTCTGGCTGCGTCCATGACGGAAGTGGGTCACAAAGTCTATCGTGAAGAGCGTGCTCCCCACTTCCCACTCGATACCTCGATGGTGAGTAGCCTGCGGCTACAGTGCTCGGTAACCAACCTCTTGACATGAGACATCGTCGAACAAAGTCCTACGTGTCTCTTCCTCCCACTCGATAGTCTTGGCGGCGAAGATCTGGTACATCTTCGTGGCCGCGACAAATCGAGGCTTGGTGAAACTCCACGAGAATCTCCTCTCTCGAATCGGTCGTTGGGGAACCCGCGGCCGAATCCTATGCTCGAAGACTACCATCTATGTGGCAGTCCGACCCGCATCACGTACTGGATGTACTCGGTCCACGATGGACATTATCTCTGCGTCCACGCCCCTTGGGACTCAATCACTGCGCTCACTTGAGAGCGAGTGCCAGCCACTAAACTCCCCAACGTGCCTGATGCCTTTCATTGTCTTGTACTTGAAACTATCGCGATGCACCGAGCATCCAGCGGCATCTGAAGCTATACTAGCGGCGCTCTCGTGACTTATTGAGTGCATCAACCACCACATTTGCCTTACCAGGATGATAATGCAAAGTGAAGTCATAATCCTCTAGGAACTCCATCCATTTGCGTTGCCTCATATTGAAGTCCTGTTGCGTGAAAATATACTTTAGACTTTTATGGTGCGATGCGCTCGAACTCCTCGCCGTGTTATAAGTAGTGGCGCGATCTTCAAAAGGCAAAGACTAGAGGTCGCCCGACTCCATCGTGTGTGGGGTAATTACGCCATTGATTCTTTAAGCGGCGAGAACCATAAGCTACTGCCTCGATTTGCATGAACACATCCCAGTCATTTCAGGTATCAAATCTGTGTACCCCTGTCCCACAATAAGACTATCAAGATGGGAGCTGAAGTAAGTCTCCTATTCAACTCCTAGAATGCCTCCTCGTATCGGTCATCCCAATCAAACTTGACCTCCTTCCGGATCAACCTAGTCATAGGTGCTGCTATCTTGGAGAAATCCTCAATGAATCTCCTGTAATACCCAGCCAATCGAGAAACTCTACGTATCTCGAAGGCCGACTTTGGCCTCTCTGACTCATCACCGGCCTCGACCTTCTGCGGGTCGTGACACTCACGATCTTGACACCACGTGTCCAAAAATCTCACCTCGATGGCGAACTCGCACTTCTTGCGAACTTGGCGTCTAGTGATGGTCTCAGCAGTAAAAGCGATCCTCGAAGTGATACTGCGTCTTAAAACTCGGTGGAGTAGATCGAATGTCATCCGCAGATACTACGATGGCCCGATCTAAATAGGGTTGGAATATCCTATGCATGAGATCCATGAATGCCCGTGGCGCATTCGTCAATCGAAGGGCATCACTTAGTAAACTCAAAGGGTGTGCTTGGCGTCTTAAAGCGTCTTAGGGATATTTGTATCACTAACCCTCGATTGATAGTAGCAGGAGTGCGAAGATTACATCTTGGAGTAGACTCGCGCTCCTCTCAAGCGATCAAACAAATCGTCGATCCTCGGTAATGGAGTGGAATTCTTGATCGTAACCACTGTTCAACTTTACGTAGTCAGTACCTGATTGAAGGGTCTTATCATGCTTCCTTCTCAAGCAGGCAGGACGCCACATGGTGAAGTGCTGCGTAATGAACCCCCTTATCGATAGCTCCTATGCTGGACTCTAAGTTCCTGCAACTCAACTGGTGCCATCCTATGCGGAGTCATAGAGATGGGTGAAGTACCAGGGTGTAACTCGATACCAAAGTCTACTACCCTCTGTGGAGGTAGTCCAGGTAGCTCATCTGGAAAAACATCCACATACTCACATACTACTCGAGGTAGATCTAAGTCTGGTCTCTCTGCGTCTGCAGGAATTAGGCTCATTTAGCCAGCCCATGTATCCACGACACTGGACTCATTATCTTGTGCGGGGCAAAATGTCATCTTGTCTCCACTGAAATACCACCGTCTGGAGATCCTGGCGCGTGTAGGCGGTAACCCTCTACGCTCACGATCGATGCGACCACATGGTTGTCATTGATCCATCCCAGGATGACATGTCGAACTCTGACGTATCCGTGATCTTCGGGTCAGCTGTGAGTAGTGTCCCGAGATCTCGACTCATAACCTCGCATATCATCCTATTCTCGCCTAATCCCCTAGGAGAACTCACATACAAAGGCTCCTCTAAGGTCTCTAGAGGTCCTTGCCCTTTTTCCACCATATTTTAGCCTCACTCTCTAGTTGGAACACAGCTAGTCTAATCCTGGTAGTGTCAGAGGTAATCTCCATAACCTCTAACACCTTCTCGTTCTGTATGAGTCAATGGTTTGCTACCATCGGATCTCCTCCTCCTGTGGATGTCGGAGGATGATGTGCCTAAATACACGGGGTTACTAGGATCTTCTGTCTGCACACTTTACTTGCCAGCACCCCGTAGAATGCAATTTCTTTGTGTACCTGGCCTCATTAAAAGCTTTGCTGATCAGGCTGCTTGGTGGTGCGACTAGTAAAGTGGGCTGTCTCTAGTCCTCGCCCTGCGTCCTCGTCTATACACTAGCCCGTCGTATTTCAGTGGCAACAGAATCATTTACTTTGTTTTCGGTCCCAACTAGCAATGCACATGCCAATTACTAATAGACTTGACAACCATAAACTGATCCGTTCATTACCTAAGTGGCGCTAAATTCTAACCACTCAATTCTTTTATCTCAATAAAATTTTAAGTTTTCCTGTCCATTTCATTATCCAATTCCCTAAGGTCATAGTTCCTAACCTTAGCATTCACCATTTTCTATCGCATTACCATGCATATATCCTACGCAACTTAGCGTAATCATATACAATGTTCTGCATTTATACGCGTGCGAAACACTTAATTCACATGTTAAATCTTTTTTTCCACAAAAATTTGAATTTTTTTTTTTTTTGAAATTTCCTTTTCCAAAATTTTATCATTTTATTTTATTTTATTTTATTTTTCAAAATTGTATTTATTTATTTATTTATTTTCCTTTATTTAGTATTTCCGGTTGGAAAAATCCTTTAAAAATTATTATTATTTTTTTTTCTTTACATTACGGACCATGTTGTCAAAAATTTCTCAAAACCTCTGATCTAACACCAACCAAATAAAATTATTAAATCTTATTTCATTATCCAATAAATTAAATTTTTATCTCATTTCATTTTTTCATTTCCAGTATGCCTCCTTGCTACTCATACATGCGATGGCAGACCTGCAGATTCCTACCTTTCGATAATTTTATGACTTCGCCTGTATTCATTTAAAATTTATTTCATTGTCCTTAAACCAAATAAATTTTGTAAATTTATTTCTTTGTTTCCTTTGTTCAATTTACACCTTTGTAAGCTCGAAAATTTCAACACTTCATCATGCTGCTCTGACCAAGCATATCAATCATATAATCTCAATCACATAACACCTAACAATTCATGTTATGCACAACCAAGCATGCAAGCACCTTCAAAAAATCCAATCACACAAAACACAGCAACGCATGCATGCAGTGTCTTAGTTTTGTCATGTGATTTCCTAGGTAATCTCATACCTAAACTCATCAAACCACCTAGTGGTGATGTTCTTACACCTCAAAGCTATGGCTAAGCCCCGAATCCTTGACCTAGGTAGTTTGTATGCCTAGGTTACGTGTAAGCTATGGCGCCTAGCAGCCAGGGTGCGGTGACTGCCGTCGACCGCGGAATGCTAAGTGAATGTCGGGTGACTCAAGGCCCATTTTCTCATGGCATCGGAGTCTCCTTTGTACGGGGCTCTACCCAAATCTGAAAACACATATCCCATACAAACGATTGCAATATATCAATATATCCAATCACATGAGTATCTGGCCACTTGGGCCTAAAACTGATACTCATAAGCACATGCATAACTATGAATCAACTATATACCAAATAGTTACAAGAGTTACAATATTTTCACTCTTATCTGATACATATATTAAAATTGAGACATTTCAATACATGGCAGATATCATCAACCAAAGCCTGGCAGGCTTTCTTCCAGATCCTCGATCCTAGGACGGGCGGGTCCACTAGCCGTCCATTGCACGTAGTAATATCCCTCTCGACGGGATGAGCTAATGCTTTCGGTGAGTGGAATCGCCTAAATTAGACCTCTCCTTTAAGTGCGATTACTGCAATGTTCCAAAATATTGTCATTCAATGAATGCGTGATCCTGCGAATGTGCATGAAGCGGCTGGATCAGAGTCCTCAGGCTCCATCACTTTTCGCCTAAGCCTCGTATAAAAATTATTATTTTGTTTGTTTGTGAATGACCCTCGATGTGTATATATCAATTGGCGCAGCTCGACAGTTGATATGTGTTGTTAATGGACTACCCTCCGATGAATATCAATTGGGTCGCTCCGATGATTGATATTTTTAATTTGGACTACCCTCCAGATAATTAATATTTTTGAAACTGACCCTCAGAACCGTTTCTCTAGACTCATCTCATGCACTCGCTCTATGGTCTTTTTATGTGCAGTGCATATGGAATGCATGTATGCGATTCTGTCTGAGTCTAATTCACATGTAAATATATAAACATGCATATATTTACAAAATCACTTCACACAATCATGTCGTATGAAATTCTCATTTCATACATCAAAATTAGCTCACTTGAAATTTAATAGTCAAACCATAGAAACAATTTAGTTTTAAATCCTTAGATAAACACATATTTTCATAAAAATATATTTTTGAGAACACTGTTTCGGGAATAGTGAAACCCTCGGTTACTATTCCCGAAAATTTACAATTCATCGGTTCACTTTGTGAACCTGTATTTCACGGCCATTCCCGACCTCATCCAAGCCAATACATGATTTAATACAAAAATGCATAATTTAGCCACCAAAAATAGCCAAAAAATGCTTGACCCCTCACGCCACTGTTTTCTAAATGGTTTAATAAATTCAAACAATTCGGTCCCAAGTTTTGGGTGATCAAAACAACCATTCGAGGCCCCTCGAGCTAAACGTTGAAAAGCGCTTAAATAAAGTGTAATAAAACCAAGTAGGGAGAAACCCTACCTCGAGGAGTTTGTGAAAACTCCTCAAATCCGGTGTCCTACGGTAGCCCGCTCCACGTAGACGAGGCTTTTCATTCTTGTGAAGACTACCGGCCCCGGTCGGATTCTTTGAAGAAGCTAGAGAGAAGTCTCTCTCTCTCTAAAAAAACTAAAAAAAAAAACCCAAACTGCTGCTGCCCCGTTTCTGCTCCAGCCACAGCATCCTTTGCCTTTAGTGGAGAGAAGAACAACGTAGCCATTTTTTTATTATCATTTTCATCAATTTCAAAATGACCATTATGTCATTAACCCGATTTTATCATTAGTTACATCTCGTAGTCCATTTCATCATATCTCTACTCATGCCATATGGCACATGAGTACTTGTTATATGTGATTTTTCGTTGCATCAAAATCATTTTATGGCACGAAAGCGATCTCTCGCGTGTAAATTATATTTGTATGCCGGAATTTGACGAAATTTTACGTGCTAATATTGATTTCTGGGCGTTTTCGCGGTGTGGTTTGATCAGGATCGATACGGTTAGCCGAAATTACAATTTAAATGGCAAAGTACGATTTTGTCCTTTTTCCATAAATTTAAATTTCTCGGGTCTTACAAGAAGAGAAGGACAATTTTATAATAATGAGTTTAGCTGTAAAAAGATGGTTCACATATGTGAACGAATTTTATACCGTTAGATTATCAAAGTTTTCTTGAGATTTGAGTTTTTTTAAACAAAATTTAATCTACATGGTAAAGTTTTCTCAGATCTCAAAAAAAAAAAAAAACTAGATTTTACATGTAATGTTTTGTATATAAGAGAGTTGTAACTCGAATTCTTATGAACTATTTTGATAAATTTATATATTTTCTGAAATATACATGCATGAATGGATCCTAGTGAATGAGATCGATATGATGGTATTGAGATATCACGATACCTGCGATACATTTCGATGCGTTGACATGTTGTCGATGGGACCCAGAGTTTGGGGGTGTCCGATGTCGATAATAGGTTTTTAATGGTATTAATTCGACTGAACACAAAACAAATAATAAACAGGTCGGAAATAACAAATTCAAACACGATCCAATAAATAATCGTGTAACACGATAAGACACTTGTAACTCGTTTATTAATTTTGTAATTTAAAATAATATAAATTATAACTAATTCATCAATATTTAACATAAATGATATATAATAGGTTGATCTAGGTTAAATATTAATTTAAATAATAACTAAACTGGTCAAATTCATGTTATGTGGATTGACATGAATATAACTTATTTATTAAACCGAGTATGAGGGTCATCATGAATTTGACCTAAACACTAAAAATTTGGTCAAGAAATGAATTTGACCTACACATATGGTCGTGTGCGTGTTGTACATCAAATCTTCTTAGGGGCTTTTAGACATTTAGTGTAAAAAAGAAAAAATACTTATTAAATAGAAAATGTTTAGAAATATTCATAAATCTAGTATAGTTTTTGCCACATAGATCTAAAAGCGTCTTTTGAAGAGACAATTTCTACATTGAAAATACATTTTCTCTAATTTTAAAATTTTTTAATGTAAGCTGAAAGTGTCTTTTGAAGATACAATTTCGTAATTTTAAAATTTTTGAATTTACACTTTGAAGAAACACCTTTATTGTCACGCCGAAACCCTGTAGGGGCATGACTGTCGGTCCAACGCCCCTCAAGCCTTATTTTGAAGGTTTGAAGTGTGAACGACACTAATCTTTCTTATGCTTGGATTTTTGTCAATTACGATGCATATTGAGTAAATGCTCCTTCAAAATTCATAAATTCTCCAAATTCAAAATTTCATGTCGATAAAAATTATTTCTAAATATTCAAATCTCAATTATGCATGTCATATAAAGTTGTTCGAGAATATAACAATATTTGAAATCTCGAGATCGACTTTGTACTAATATAAAGGAATGTTCGTCTAAATGACTTTCTCGGTGCTTTCAAACCCAACATTTCATATAAACATGAACTTATGAGTTCAACATGATCGACATAAAGTTCTGTCCCGAATCTGTGATAGCGAATCCCTGACCTAGCCATCACTCCTCGCGGAAACTAAAAGCACACGAAAATATGTCAGCAGTGGGAGTGAGCTAAAAACTCGATAAGAAATACTAATACAGTTTCATGGATCAAAAGTTTTCAATCATATAACAAATAGGAGATGTTTTCCTTCAGAAACTTTAGTTAATAAGTTGAACATTAGCAAAAATATACTTCCAAAACATTCTCATATCCATTTCAAATCGAGTTTCATATCAAATGTGATCCAAACAATTTTCATATCAAATTTCGATTCAAACCTTTCATATCAAATTCAAAATCAAATACATTTCAAATATATTTTCTGGTCATCAAATGTCAAATGGTACCCGAGTTATGTGGGACTTTCAAATGGGTGGCTATGTGAAATTGTTCATTTTAAGGTGGAATGGAACCAAGCAGCTACTTGAATCTTGTGCTTACTCCCCAACCAAACACTTAGAAATGGGGGTTCAAATCAATTACATTCCCATGAGAAAATGTAAGTCTATTGTGTATCAGTTGACAAGGGGCGAATGGTGTGACTGTATCTCGTTGACAAGGGCCGAATAGTGTCAACTATTATTCCGTTGACAAGGCGAACTAACCGAGTCAAATCATGTTCAAAATTTCAAATTACAAAACATCATATCTCCATGTTTTCTTTCGTAAGCAAAGCAAATCTGAAATCTGATCATCTGAAAATTACTTTTTTTTGATCCATAGATAATCAAATAAATAAAACAAGTAAAACTTTTATAAGTAAGATTATATATAATTCAATTAAAACAATTCTCATCCTCAAATGAGTAAAAACAAACAATTTTCTTTTTAAAAATGTTGCATTAATATCCTTACGTACATATATATAAAAATAATAATTTTTAATTTGTATTAGAATCTGCTTTACCTTAAAGGAGTACTCTAAAGCTTTGAATGAGCTAATTCGAAGAATTTCGCGCCGATGAAATATTTCTCACCAAAATAATAAGGAAGAAACTATCATCATTACTTATTTATTCTTAAAACTTTCCTAATTTGATATTCTTAACAATGATATTATTTTGTTCACCTCAGACATATTGACAAGCTGTTCGAATGATAACTATTTGAATTAAGTAGTTTCTCATTATAAAACTCATATTCTTTTGATCTTATTTTAATAATTTATGTATTTTATGCTCTTAATCAGGAACTAAATCTTTTACTAGAAAGAAATAATATTAATAATATTTTACAAATTATATTATTACATAATACACATCAGCCCTTTTACTAACAATTATCATACGACAACCATAAGTATTATTAACGGATCTTATTTCCTATAATTGCTAAATAATTATTCTAATCATATTCCTTATCTAATAAATTCTCAATCCTTAATAATATTTACTTGCCAAAACCTACATATATATTTAATACTTATCAAATACATATATTTATACAAAATTGACCTTTTCAAATTTATCTTATTTGTTTTATTATTATTTTCTTTCAAAAATTATCCTTAAATACTTTCATTCTCTCAATATGACACCACCAGATCCTTATTTATTTTATTTACGAGAGCGAAGTGTCCCCAATCGACTTAACCGGGGTTTATCTAGCGAAAGAAAATTAAAGCACATATCAAAGAAATCTAGACAATAAAATGAGGAAGATCTTACACAGAAAATTTTGTTAGCTGATACTGGATCAGAAGCGTGCGTCATACGAAATTACACGTCGAGAAATTCAGATGAATAGAAAGGATTTTCTTCTCTTATTCAATTTATACTGGAAATCTATTAGGGAAATTACCTTTTTACCCTTTCATTATAGTAATTAATTAATTACTAATTGAATTACCATTATTATTTTCATAACGTCCTTTCATTATAGTAATTAATTAATTTCTAATTGAATTACCATTATTATTTTCTTGAATTACCATTATTATTTTCATAACGTCCTTTCGTTAAAGTAATTAATTAATTATTACCATTATTATTTCATAACGTCTAATTGAATTATCATTATTATTTTAGTAAGCTTTATCACACTATCACAATTCGCATCGGTATTATTTTAACAACTTATCTTATACAAATTCGCAGGTGTTACATTTATAATTTTGAAAATTTTAAATTTAGACTAAAAGTGTCTCTTGAAGAGACTCTTTCTAAATTGTTGAAATGTTATACTAAAAATGTCTTTTGAAGAAACACCTTCATAATTTTAAATTTTTTTAATTTATATTGAAAATGTCTTTTGAAGAAACACTTTCTAAAAATTCGAAAAACCATTATTCAAATGTTATACTGAAAGTGTCTTTTAAAGAGACACTTTCTAAAACTTCAAAAAAGTAAAAATATATTTTGAAGTGACACATTTTAAATAGTTTTTGTCTCAACTTTTTTTATTATCAAAACCCACTTTTTGAAACTTTATCTTAAGCATTAAGATTATATGGAAAAAACTACACAATACTATTACTTGACATTAGTTTTCAAATCACACTTTTTCAAGAATTTTTTATTATTTTTTGGAAACATCCTCGTTTACTTGTCCAAGATTTTAGCAAGGTGATCCACCATTCTTAAAAAGCCATCTTAGCCTCTGATGTATCCGATCGATTCACCTTAATATGATATCTTCCTTTACTTAAAAAAATAAGAAAAAAAAACCTACAATTTGATATAGTTTAAAAAATATTAGTTAAGGAGTGTGAGTCTTGAGTAGTGACCCCATCCTCAATATTATAAGCCCATCAAGACGTGTTTTCCACTTCCATCTGTTTTCACAACAATTATAAATTATAATAATCCATAATCCATAATCCAATGCTGCATACTTTAGACCGTCTTTATCAATTCCCACTTACTTTATTAATCTAAAGTAGGAACACTATCATCACGGTCACTTGGAGCGTTGTGCAATAATAATGAATAAAACTAGATAACATTAAGAAAGTAATTGTATTTAAGTTTGCTAAGGATGAAGGTGGGAAAACTTGGACTCTTCTTTTTTATTTTTTTGAAAGATGTCTTTTTTTTCTTTTCTTTTCTTTTTTTTTGAAAGGAAAGATGTCCTATTACATTTAGTTTTTATAATTTTAAAATTTGGATAAACCAATGAAGTATATTATGTTCAAGTCTCATATTTATGCTTAATTTAACATTAAACTTTTTAATTGCCTTTATAAATTTAAAGACATTTTCCATTAACAAAGAATTGGTATTTGATCGTCCACTTTTATATGTTAGCAGCTCGAATAAACATAATTCTTTTTAATAAACATTATATTAAAGCATTGTTTTTTCTGATATTTTTTATTATGATATTAAAATCATATAAAATTAATTTGCATAATTTTAATAAATTTAATTAAAATAATTAATAGATTTAGATAGACTTGGTTCTGCAATCTTTCAAAATAAATATATATAAACTATTTTTCAGTTTTGTAATTGTTAATTTTGAAAAGAAAAACTAAAAATATTTGTGTATTAAATAAATGGGAAAAAATAAATACTGTCGTTTTTATGTTTACTTTTTGAATAAAGTTTGGGAGCGGGATTCATATATTGTTGGTTGGGTGGATGTTAATTTTGCTTTTTAATTTACTTTAAAAAATTAAATTTAAAAAAAAAAAAAGAAATTACACGAATACATCTTTATTTGTTATTAAATTTTTTAAATTATGTCATGTATCCAAATTGATTATGTATCTTATAGATATTTAAATATGGAATGGATCAAATCTTAAGACAGCAGGAAGAGATTATCAAAAAAAAAGACAGCGGGAAGGAAAACGGCCATTAAAGCCTGTTTACACTTGGCACAATAATAATATTTATAATCCATGTGAGGAAGGAATATTCCAAGGGTGAAGATATTTGTGTTTGTTTATGCTGAAAATGGAGGCATGCCAATTGCCAGGCTCCTCCGCTGCGCTGTGCTTTCTCAATTATAACATCCCAAGTTAATATTTGTAAGACATCAAAAAGAAAATTACTATAATAAAATTAATAGGCAAAGTTCTCGCCCCCGTAATCATTCTTGTTGCCTTTACATATTCTACACCATTTTTTTCTCTCTCTTTTTTTCATAGTATTATTAAGGTTAGATCTAAGCCTAATCAATAAAAGAAATTAAGGTCTTTTCTTAGTTGTGTGTGTATTTTTTTTTTGAAGTTTTGATTAGAACTTGGAAAGTATTAAAGAAAGAAGATAAAAAAGGAAAATAAGAAAAGTAAAAGGGAAAAAATTTGAAAAAAATAAAAATTAAGTTTAAATTTAATAATTAATTCTATATATTTATTCAAATTTATTTTATATATAAGGATTAAAAATTTATAAATAAATAAATAAATATATATATATATATATATATATATATATATATATATATATATATATATAATTTTGAAAAATCTTAATTATATTTTATTTTTATATATTTTTTCTACTGTTAAACTAAATATGAAAAAATCTCGTTTGTTTTTTATTTTCTATGTTTTCAGTTCACAAAAAAATGGGTTATTTTCTTGTTTCTATAGTTCTTGAAAGAAAAATGTCAAATGGACACAAAGGGACTAAGATGCTGAGTCCGTGAGATAATTTAAAACAATATAAATTATTTTTATTTAATTTAAGTGCGGAATAGCTGCTAGAATCCACAGAATCAATTCGGAATCCTTTTAAAGTCTTTGGTACCTATAAATTTATGATTTAATAATCTTTAAAAAAAAAAAATCAGCTAAACAAGTGAGGATCTTGAGTAGTGAGCCTTGTCCTCCATAATATAAAAGGGCATTACAAGAAAAGTGCGTCAATCAAGAGATTCATTCACAAAGGTCAATAGATAATTCCTTGAAAGGCGGGTATAAAAAATGAAAATAAAAGAGGAGATAAGGACAATTTTATAATAATACCTAAATCTATATTAATTATAAAAGTACTATTTGTTTTACATTTTTTAATTCAAAAACCATCTTTTGTCATAGTGTTTTTTTCCCAAACTGCCTTTGTTCTATCTTTCCTAATCAATTATAGATAAACGTTATCTTGATTACTTATAGGACCCATTTGGTGTGCTGGATAGGATGGGATGGAATGGGATGAGATGAGATAATTATTTGTTGTCCTGGGTTTGGTGACGCCGAAAAAAAAAACCGGATTAGAAATTTACTGTTTGTATTTTAATATTTAAATTTTATGTTTTATTTAAAATTAATTATTGAATAAGTTGAATGAAGTCTTTGTTAATTTTGTTATCCGGTTTAATCCTCCACTTTAAGGTGGGATAAGTTGAGTGAAGGAAAATAAATCGTAGGATTACAATCCTGGGATATAATCTGTGGCACCAAACACTAGATTGGACAAAAATCTCATCATATCCAGTGCTATTCCTAGATACCAAACAGCCCCATAATTGATTGCATGTCTTTCCTAATCAATTATAAGTAATTACCTTGATTAATGGTATCTAAACGTTAAAAGAAATTCTATTTATCTTCCTTAATTAATTGTTTATATTCCATATTAATTGTATCTTAAGTTGATTTCCTTTTTATTTCTTCTTCTTCACCGAATCTTCGAAAAATTACTAATTAGCAAATCTCGCGAATGTGAATCAACCTCATCCTTAGGTTTGAGAGTATTTTACCAAAGGGTGTCTTACAACCTATAACTACTATGAATCAACCTGCTTGTCCTTAGCACCGTCATCGGACATCAGACTTATTGATCTGAAGTCAGCTGTGACTAAGACCGTAGTTAAAGAGTTTTAAAAGGCAAGTTCGAGCACGAGAAAAGAAGATCAATGACACATTCATTTTGCTAATTCGAGTTT
This sequence comes from Tetrastigma voinierianum, assembly GCA_016808115.1. Taxonomy (NCBI): domain Eukaryota; kingdom Viridiplantae; phylum Streptophyta; class Magnoliopsida; order Vitales; family Vitaceae; genus Tetrastigma; species Tetrastigma voinierianum. The sequence goes on from JAEQBH010002699.1 coordinate 37,221, forward strand.
TAAAAGAATCAAGACGTATTTGAGATGTTTACTATATCATGTTGCATGGCTTGCATGCCAAGTTATTTACTTTCTTTTTAGTTTATTTATTTTCCTTAGTTTATTTTTATTTAAATTTATTTAATTTTCTTGTTTTGATGTGATTTAAGTTATTTTCCTTAGTTTATTTTTATTTAGATTTGTTTCATTTTCTTGTTTTAGATGTGATTTAGGTTAAAAATTGCAATAGATATTTTGTTTCTATTTCATTTCTATTTTGTAGTCTATATAAATGAATGTTTATAATGTAATTATACAGAAGAATATAAATTAAAAATTGTGAAAGTTTTCTCATATTTGGTTCTCCAAAAAACTATTGAACTTATCAGATTTTTTCGTGGTGTTCATCCTATAGACTTATAATTAACCATTCCATAATTGATTATGACGTATTCATTCCATCAACTTATCAATCAACATTTTCATAGTTGATTGTGCCGTTTTCATCCCATTAACTTATCAATCAACATTTTCATAGTTGATTATGACGTCTTTATCTCATCGACTTATTAATCAATCGTTTCATAATTGATTGTGACGTCTTCACTTTTCCTTTTGAACCTAATCGTAGAATAATTCGAGAAAGTATCTTCTTCTTGAAGTGTGACCGCACAACCCCGTATTGATATCGGCTAGTTTTAAATTCATTATTTTATCGATATTTAGTAGTTGATTGTGACATTTTAAATTATATCGACTTATTAATCGGTATTAAAAGTATTTGATTGGCGTCTTCGCTATCCGCTTAACTTATCAATAATGATTGGTTGTTGTGATGCTTTATTCTAAAACTCTAAACATATTAGAGTTTGGAATGCTTATTAATGATTATATAGGAGTGACAATTCGTGTTCACAGGTCGTGTTTGAGTCGTGTCAATAATAAGTTTTCTACGGTATTCATCAACCCGAACACGACACGAATAATAAACTGGTCATAAATAAAAAATTTAAATATGATCCAATTAATAATCGTGTAACATGATGATAAAACACATATAACTCGTTTATTAATTTTGTAATTTAAAATAATATAAATTATAAATAATTCATCAATATTTAACAAAAATGATATATAATAGGTTGATCTAGGTTAAATATTAATTAAGATAATAACTAAACTGGTCAAAATTGTGTTATGTGTGGATTGGCGTGAATATAAACTTTGTTTATTAAACGGAGTTATGAAAGTCATCGTAATTTGACTTTAAACACCTAAATTGGTCAAACATGAATTTGACCTACATGTGTTGAATTTGTATTGTGTTGTATCAAATTTTAGCGAAGGCTTTTAGACATTTAGTGTAAAAGAAAAAAAAAATCTCAAATAGAAAATGTTTAGAAATATTCCTAAATCTAGTGTAGTTTTTACCACATGGATCTAAAAGCGTCTTTTGAAGAGACAATTTTTACATTGAAAATAAATTTTCTCTAATTTTAAATTCCACCCCAATATAAGCTAAAGAAAGTGTCTTGGAATGCGAGCTTTACGTAATTTAAAATTTTAAATTTACACTTTGAATAAACACCTTTATAATTTTGGAAATTTTAAATTTAGACTAAATGTGTCTCTTGAATAGACTCTTTCTAAATTGTTGAAATGTTGTTATCTTAAGAGTATTAACTTGGCGCCGTAATTTAAAAATTTTAAATTTATATTGAAAGTGTCTTTAGAAAAAATGCTGCAAAGTCGAAAAAGCATTGTTGAAATGTTATCTTGAAGTGTATTTTCAAAATGAACTTTCTAAAAATTAAAAAAATGAAAGTATATTTTGAAGTGATACCTTCTAAATAACTTTTGTCTTAATTTTTTTTACTATAAAAACATACTTTTCGAAACTTTATCTTAAACATCAAGCTTATACGAAGAAAAGTATATTATACTTGGCATTAGTTTTCAAACCACACTTTTTAAAGATTTTTTTAAAATTTTATTGTTATTTTTGGGAAACATCCCTCATTTACTTGCCCAAGATTTTAGAAAGGTGATCCACCATTCTTGAAAAGCCATCTTAGCCTCTGATGTATCCTATCGATTCACCTTAATATGTTCTTACTTAAAAAAATAAGAGAAAAAAAACCTACAATTTGATACAGTTTAAAAAATATTAGTTAAGGAGTGTGAGTCTTGAGTAGTGAGCCCCATCCTCAATATTATAAGCCCATCAAGACGTGTTTTCCACTTCCATATGTTTTCACAACAATTATAAATTATAATAATCCATAATCCAATGCTGCATACTTTGGACCGTCTTTATCAATTCCCACCTACTTCATCAATCTAAAGTAGGAACACTATCATCACGGTCACCTGGAGCGTTGTGCAATAATAGTGAATAAAACTAGATAACGATGCAGAAAGTAATTGTATTTAAGTTTAATAAAGATGAAGGTGGAAAACTTGGAATCTTCTTTTTTTTTTTTTTTTGAAAGATGTCTTGTTTTTTTTCTTTTCTTTTTTTTTGAAAAGAAAAGATGTTTATTTTTATTTAGTTTTTTTTTTTATTTTAAAATTTTGGATAAAACCGTAAAATTACATTATGAAATTTAAATCTCATATTTATGCTTAATTTAACATTAAACTTTTTAATTGCCTTTATAAATTTAAAGACATTTTCGATTAATAAAAAATTGGTATTTGATCGTTCACTTTTATATGTTAGCGGCTCGAATAAACATAATTCTTTTTAATAAACATTATATTAAAGCATTGTTTTTTTTCTGATATTTTTATTATTATATTAAAATCATATAAAATTATTTGCATGAATTTTAATAAATTTAATTAAAATAATTAATAGATTTAGATAGACTTTGATTTCTGCAATCTTTCAAAATAAATAAATATAAACTATTTTTCAGTTTTTGTAATTGTTAATTTTGAAAAAGAAAAACTAAAAATATTTGTATATTAAATTAAAAGGGAAAAAAAGGTACAATTTGATACAGTTTAAAAAATATTAGTTAAGGAGTGTGAGTCTTGAGTAGTGAGCCCCATCCTCGATATTATAAGCCCATCGAGACGTGTTTTCCACTTCCATCTGTTTTCACAACAATTATAAATTATAATAATCCACAATCCAATGCTGCATAGTGCATACTTTGGACGGTCTTTATTAATTCCCACGTACTTTATCAATCTAAAGTAGGAACACAATCATCACGGTCACTTGGAGCGTTGTGCAATTATAGTGAATAAAGCCCAGATAACGATCGCAGTAATTGTATTTAAGGGATCTCCCGATGCATCGACGCGCGATTAATGAAGCCATTTATGGTGAAAAAGTGAAATATTATGCTTTCAATCGTCAGCGCGCGCTTTCGGTAAATTTTGGTGACGAAACTAATCGAATATGAATTCGCGTAATTTGTAAAATGGTGGCGCGTGTTTCCATCAAGATCACCAGTTAAAACAAATTCTAGCCGTAAAATATTTGTGGTTGTTGGAAGAATGAAATGTTAGTTGGTTGGAATGAGGAAAAGTGGTTAGCCAAAAAATATAGAGGATCGTGCGTTGGGCGAGCTTTAGCCAAAGATAGTTCATGCATATTTGTAGCGAAAAATGGCTTTGGAGGAGAAAATGGAGGATGGTGCATTGGAGATGCTCTAAGTTTAATAAGGATGAAGGTGGAAAACTTGGACTCTTCTTTTTTTATTTTTTTTAAAGAAGTCTTTTTTTTTTCTTTTCTTTTTTTTTTTTGAAAAGGAAAGATGTCTGTTACATTTAGTGTTTTTGAATTTTAAAATTTTTTGGATAAAACCGTAAAAATTACATTATGAATTTAAATCTCATATTTATGCTTAATTTAACATTAAACTTTTAATTGCCTTTATAAGATTTAAAAGACATTTTCCGTTAACAAGAATTGGTATTTGATCGTCCACTTTTATATGTTAGCAGCTCGAATAAACATAATTCTTTTTAATAAACATAATTTATTATTTGCATTAATTTTAATAAATTTAATTAAAATAATTAATAGATTTAGATAGACTTAGATTTCTGCAATCTTTCAAAATAAATATATATAAACTATTTTTCAGTTTTTGTAATTGTTAATTTTGAAAAAGAAAAACTAAAAATAGTTGTATATTAAATTAAAAGGGAAAAAAAAGGTACAATTTGATACAGTTTAAAAAATATTAGTTAAGGAGTGTGAGTCTTGAGTAGTGAGCCCCATCCTCGATATTATAAGCCCATCGAATTTTCACTTCCATCTGTTTTCACAACAATTAAAAATTATAATAATCGACAATCCAATGCTGCATAGTGCATACTTTGGACCGTCTTTATTAATTCCCACCAACTTTATCAATCTAAAGTAGGAACACTGTCATCACGGTCACTTGGAGCGTTGTGCAATAATAGTGAATAAAACTAGATAACGATGCAGAAATTAATTGTATTTAAGTTTAATAAAGATGAAGGTGGAAAACTTGGACTCTTTTTTTTTTGAAAGATGTCTATTTTTTATATTTTATTTTGAAGTCCAATGCCACAGCTGTTTTCTATTTACTAGCATTAACAATGGAAGCCCTTTTCAGACCTGCAGAGTGCAGATACAAGGGCTCCACAACAATTTTTTTTTTTTTGGATAATTACTCCACAACAACTTAATAATGAGGATTGGTGTAAAGGATGTTGACGATTTTGGTTGTTTTTGTTAATAAAAATGAAAAAATATTTAAAAATAATTGTAGATTTCAGTAATTATCACTAAACTAGAATGCTTTTGAATTCAATAATACTCTTGAAGTAAATATGATGTTGGCCCTCTAAAATAACCGTTTTATAAAGAATAATATTCATTTAAATCAACTTTTTATACTTTTATTTAAAATGATCCTCTTATTCCACATAAAAGAGATAATTAATTTTTTTAAAATTTAATTTAGAAACAGTAGTTAGAAACTATAATTTCATTTTTGAATTAAAGCCTCAGTTTTAACCCATGCTTTAATTAAAAAATGAAACCACCGTTTTTAATTATGACTTTAATGTTAAAAAACCATAATTTCTAAATACTCTTTCTAACTTGTATTAAAATTTTAAAAAAAAAATTTGAACATCTTTCCTATATGACATAAAAGAGTTATATTGAGCAAATAATTTTAAAATAACTGAAATTATTATTTTTTAATAAAAGTTCGATACTCGAAGAGCCATTTTAGCTCCATTTGAAGGCGCGACATTTGTAAATGCGTAGTAACTTGGATATGCACTCATATGAAGGAACTATTCTTCACCTTTTTTGTGTTTTTCTTTTTTTTCCCTAAGACTCTTTCTTTTTTAGCAATGTCTAAAAAATTCATATTTTATCATCACAACCTCCAGAATTGACCCACATGAACCACAGTATTTTATTGATGCTTTCAACTTTACCCATGTGGTTGAAAAAGCTTTTGAATTTTTCCAACTCCATCTCCACTTCCATCCATTTTTTTATGCCACAAATTAAAAAATAAAGATTGTTATCATCTTATGTTAAAATTATTTTAAAAAATAAATACATGATCAACAATTGAATCTTTAAAAGGAAAGGAAATTAAAATGATGATATAACTCATTATTAATTTATAGTTCGTAGAGTGGAATCTTGAATGAAAATTAAATGAATAATACAACTAATTATGGATTCCTTTGTAAAAATCAATTTTTACATGTGCCTAAATTAAGATCATCTTCAATAAATCATCACATGTGACTAATTAATTTTGTTCATTATAGATTCCTCTTTGTTCCTAGTTGACATACTTCCTAAAATAAGATTATTTTAGGGAGGCTTGGCTTGTAGTGGGACTCCATTGATGGAGATTGAAGGAGAAAGGTTATGGAAGAGTGGAGGAAATGGAGATGGAGATGGAGGAGAAGTAAGTACATGGGCATGGTTGTATTAATAGAGGAAGAGAAACTGGGTAGATGGGGGGGGGGGTGGGGTTGGGTTTAAAAGGAGGAGATGGAGACCCATTAATTGAAGAGAGTGAATGTATTGAAAAAGTACTAATTACAAGACAACTCTGACATGCGCGTGCAGAAATTAAGCCATTACGTACCGCTCCTGCATGCACACTAGTGGGCAAAAATATTTATGTGAATGTAAGAGGTTGCAGGTAGCAAGTACCCATAATAATTAAGCAGGTCTTCCATTAAGCTTTTATTAATTAGTCACATTCAGCTCAAATGATCATAAATCAATATCCTCTTCTGTGTTCACATTATTCAGCCTTTGAATATTTGGAGAAAGTTATTAAAAAACGTGTGTATCTGGCAAGGGTTCGTTGGAAATGCCGTCGGCCGCGAATACAGTGGACGTCGGGTTCTGATCTGACACAGAAAATCGAGGGCGAATCTCGCTGTACGGGGGGCTACTAAGAATCTGAAAACACGCAAATACGCACGAAACAGTCCGATATATGCCATATATATCGATATGGCCACTTGTATGTGATGCTGATATGCGTATCAGTATGTCCGATAGTTTGAGTTAATAAAGCTAACTCTCCTCTGATACATGTATTAAAGCTTAAGGGTTCCTGTCACGTATGGCTTATCAATGAAGCCACATTCAGAGAAATCTTCTAGGCGCTACGACCTGCACAGAGCGATACTCTCTTAGCTCGCAATGCGCGTAAAGGGGATCATGACAGTGGTAAAGCTCGATGGGAGAATCGCCTAAAGGTGAAAATTCATGGCTAAGTGCAGTCTGATGATCGAGTAATAGCGTTAATGTCGTGATCCTCTTGAATGTCTGTGACCTTTCCCGGATCGAGTCTCATGGAGCTACCACCATTTATTTTCCTTTTTTAGTAGTATGAAATTGTTATTTTATTAGTGAAACGGTATAGATGAATATATATATCGGTGGAAGTACATTTCCGGCTTGATTGATATATATTATTTGTTTATTAATTTCTTATAGATGAATATATATCAGTGGGCGCTCAGGCGGTTGATATGTTATTTAGTTGGACTACCCTCAGATCATTTTCACGTTTATTGAAATGGCTATAGAGCGGCACTACCACAGAGCATGCAAATGTTTCCATTTCACCAAAATGCAGGGTGTCTGTGCGTATGGAATAAATTGTATCTGGAGTTCCACGTCTGATCCATGCACATCTGAATATATACGTAGATATATTTACATTAAAAATTATATCATCCTGACGTGTTATGAAATTGGCATTTAATGGCGAAATTAGGCTAGCTTGGGCTAAATATTCAAACATCAGCGGTCGATTAATTCATATAAATACGTAATTTCCGCAGTATATTCTTAGAACACTGGCCCAGGAATAGTGAAAGCGCCGATTCTTATTAAGAAAATCACGGTGCGATTCGCGGTGAACGCATCACACGGCCGTTCTTGGCACATTCCCTACCAATACATGATGTGTAAGTACCCATTTTCACCAATCGGTCATAGGCGACCGCGGTTGCTCAGGTATTTCTTCAAAAAATTTTATAAATTCGGTCCCGAGTTTTGGGGCCCGGGTCAGCTAACCTCATTCCAGCTTAGCCCAGAAACATTCGTAAAAGCTTGCTTAATAAGAGGGAATAAAGCCACAGTGAGATCTGCCTCAAAGGGTTTATTAAACTCGTAAATCGAATCTTGGCGCGAGAGAACATAGAAATCACGGGAGGCCCTTTTGCCGGTACCAGCGAAATTTTTCGTGATGGACCGGCGAGATATACGAAAGGTGATTCTCGAGCTTCCCGCAAGGCATAAACTCGTAAGCAAAGAGCCTTTGATCATCCTCGTCTGCGATAACCCGATTAATTTAGCTTAAATTTGGATGGTGGAGATCACGAAAAATTAACCCGGCAAGCCATTCTTTATGACCACGAAGTCCATCAAGGTTGAGGTTTCAACTGCAGCGTTAAGCCACAGCTACCATTCCTAAATTTTCCCTATGCGAATTCCATAACTCCGCCCTCTTTGTAAACTCTATGATCAATCATAACAATCGGAAATTTAAATGTTCCAATCTACGAACCTTGAGAGGACCTTTAGGCGCCATTAAAATCAACATTTGAAGATTTGGAGTAGACCCAATTCTCTCTTCCTAGATATCATTGAAACATAACCTTGACCTTTCGCGAGGACACACTCACCATGGTTCGAACACGCCCATTGGTAAATGCATTATCTGTTTGGGTTAAGTCAAAACCCGGCTCTTCACACAACGAAATTTAGAACCTGATTATCAAACCCATGGGTTTGTCGCGGAAAGAAGCCTGCGCACCTCGATCAGATCTGGGTGTCTCTGACGGTGTTCGAAACCTTATCGTAAATGGCGAGGTGCCCGTCATCGACCAGTTGATGCCAAAACCTACCTTATTTGGATGCGAGACACGAGTTTCGGACCTAGCCGTGAACGACCAGTATTCTAGCCGGTCTTGGAGTTCCATGAGCGTCAGCCTTACGAATGTCGTAGTCGCCGAACGCATTCCACCGATGCGCCTCCATCAACCTCCCGGCTGGATCACGGGGCATGAAATTCGGACCCCATAAGGTCAGAAAACCGAGGATCCGACTCCCAGTTGTGCATTTCTATCCTGCTCACCTGAGCAGGAATTCCCCTTCACACTCCTTTTTGACTTCTTTTATTATTATTATTATTATTATTATTATTTTGAATCTATGATTCATATTGTTTTATTCAGGTCCGTTTTTATCCCGAAAAAAATTTATTTCTTTTCAATTCAATTATTTTAAATAACTTTAACTCAAATTCATTTTCGACTTAGGATTTTCGTAAAATGCAAGTACTGAAAGTCGTTGTGATTTTATAACAGTTAAGTAAATATTCTTGTCATCAGACTTTGGAACACTGATGGCTGATTTGCTGAAGGCGGTCAGCGGTACAATCAGTTTCGTCATACGAGATCTAAAATTAATTAGTTTTTAGCAGTAATTACAATTTGTAATCAAATTGGTTTGCCCTTATTCGAAATTGATTTCTCGGGTCTACATTTCTCCCCTCCTTAAAGGAATTTAGTCGAAATTCAAAGCGATCATTATCGAACACGTCTGTATCTGGCGTGTCGCATTTCTAATGCGTATGGCGAATCATTGAATCTTAAGCGACTAAACCCGCGTGCCTTCATCCCTAAACAAGAAGGAATAGGTAGCCGCGTCGTGTCACCATGATCCCGTTGACTCCTCCACTCCTTTGTGTCGCCATATCTAAAACTAAGTCTCAGGGTCTTTAAGTGTAAAACACAGTCACGACTACAAACAATGCTGGTCCCTGTAGTCAAGCTGAGTGTCGATCTCGATCATCCGTCAGCTACGTAGTGGATCACGGAGTATATTCCGAGAGCATGGAGGCGTGACTTGGCGCCGATGGGCACTTTGTCGTCACGGGGTAATGTCGTTTGGTCTGCTGGCGATTTATCCTCTCGAGTATACCGAGCCCGATAAACCTCGGCTATAGCTTCTACGACTTTGACGACCATCCTCTCTTGGGCATCACCTTTAAGCGTGATGTCCCCATTATCGAGCTCCTAAATTAATGTGGCACATCTACATAGCTCTTCTGTAGGCTCTGAGCCATGAGAAGACGCTATCGTATCAAGCTCACCTTCTCATAGGTGTCTCCCTGTCGGATCGAGGACCCCGATTGATGGGGCTCTCTTTCCTCTCGGTCCAACATAACGATTGATCACGTATGGCCTCCCATACACAGTGTCTCATACGTACCATTCGTATACTACTTTGATAACTATTGTTGTGGCAATTTCACTAGAGCAATTAATCTCTACCCTTATGATCCAAGGACACATGTTATGACATGCCCTCTAACACACAGTATGTAATCTATGCACACGTAACCTCTGCTTGCTTCTTCTTGGGTGTGTAGCGCTAACCTCGAGGTCCTTTAATCACTTGACAATCCAATGGTTTGTCAATTCAATCCATGCCATGCATGACACTCCATTAAAGACCCTTGTCGGTTCAATGACACCCAGCGCAATTTCCAAGGGTATCGACCCTCGGGAGTCACCCTAGGCTCTATCACTCAACTCACAGTCTGCGTGATAACCATGTCCATGTGTTTTCATCACGATTACATAACTCTTGACTAGCCCGGCTCTTTACGTTTCGCTATTATTTATAGTCTTCGTTGAATGTAGTCACAAGACAAATTTCACCCCACCTCACGAGTGGTGAGATGACCATCTCAGGTGTACCGCACCCTGCTCGGCCAGATGTTGCAGGTGTACGAGCGATGTCATCATCTTGTGGCACCCGATCACAGGGTGTGTGGGCGAGAATCTTGAGATCTTGCTCATAATCGGCGCATCGGTCGGCTCTCTAGACCCTAGGGAAGAACATCTATACCCAGGCTTCTCTAAAGGCCTTAACCTCTAAGCCCCGAAATCCAGTGTCATGTCGGGTGTGACAGCGGCCTAGGTCTCAGTCACGACAACTTAGATGGTTGTCAACTCATCCATGTCAAGCGACAATCAACAACGATATGTATACCACCCTAAGGTCCTGCGCTTCTGCTGCGTAACCACGATCTGTCCACGACTTAGACCGCACTCTGGCCTCGGCTATATGTGTTGTTAGTGCTTGTATAGCACCCACTTGCGCCCGAAACTAGTTCCTCGGCCGTACTAGGGTGTGGAGGAGCAGAGCGTATCACCTATCATGTTCTCACGGCTAGCGGGGCTGCATTGTCCCAGATGTAGGATCCACGATATACGGGGAAATCCCATCACTCCATCACTCAATCCACATTTTAGTCTTGAAACTAGTGTGAGTAGAGTCTTCGCCTCTTCCGAGGAAATGAAAGGCTCATCCTCCCTCTTGCTCTGCTTGTATCGAGGTGTTGAGTATCCTCGATCTGCATGGTCGGTGTCCCGACCATGGAGTCCATGTCCGGGTAGGTGAAGTCCAGCGATCCCATCCAGAATGTACAACCGTGAAATTTCTCGTGTCTCTGTATCTGAAGCCGTCAGAGCTACGTATACCAGATTGGCGTTAATTCTCTCCCGAACTCATCTGCGCCTCTCGGCCTTCTCTGGAGTCATTGACATCTGGTGTTGACACCACGTGTCCCCGCAGATCTCCTGTTAAGCTAAGCTTCGCCTTCTTGAACTTAGCGTCTGATGGTGGCGGTGTAGGGCAATCCTCAGTGATGCTCATGCTCCTCGGGGTAGGTCGAATGTCGTCGCGAGAGCGCGACGGCTGATCTATAGCGATTCCGCGGTCGAAGGGTCTTGCCCTCTTCTTCGCGACGCTAGAGGCAAAGCGCCCCATGGTGAAGTGCTCGGTCTAATAAACCCGCATCCGGTAGCTCCACGCAGCTAGACTCTACGAGTTCCGTAAACTCAATGGGGTGCCGTCATGCGTAGTCATAGAGATGGGTGAATATACCAGGTGTAACTCAATGCAAAGTCTACATCCCTATGCGGAAGTAGTCAGTGGCACAGAAAACATCCACACATTCGCAAACTACTCGAGGTAGATCTAAAGTCGGTCTCACCTCGTCCTCTAAGAGTGGGCTCACTAGCCAACATGTATCCTTGACACTTGGACTCGTATACTATACGGGAAAAATGTCATGTTTGTCCCCTGAAATACCATAGAATGCAGATCCTGCGTGTGGCGGTAATCCTCCCACGCTCCCCTGTCGATGCGACCATGGCTATCGACCAATCCATCCTCGGGATGACATCGAACTGTGCATATCCGCAGTCACCGGGTCCTTTATAGGTAAGTCGAAGTCTCACATTCATGGCCTTGTATATCGTACTGATAAGCCACAATCCTAGGGGAGGAACTCGCGTACAAAGGGAACATAAGTGCAGGAGTCGCTGTGATTCTAAATATTTGAGTATCGTTCTACTGGCTGAAACATGGTAGCCTAATCTGGTCGCGTCGGAAGGCTGTCTCGTAGCTCTAACACTTTCTCGTTCTGCGCAGACAGTGATACACCACCATGAATCTTTCCCCCTGCAGATATCGAAGGATGATACGCCTAAGCCTCACAGGGTTCTTGGATCTTAAATGCACTATCTTGGCACGTCATTTATGGCATTACATTTATACCTACAGCCTCATCAAAAGTCTGTTGATCAAACACTAATTGTGCCTGACCAGTACCCCATGGACGTTCTCTACGTCCTCGCCCTCTACTAGCCATCTACATTGGTCAAATGGCAACACGATTCGTGTAATTTTCATTTTAGTCTAACTAACAATGCAGATGTCATTTACTAATAGACTTGACAACCCTGAACTGACCCGTTCATTTCCTAAGTGGCTCTAAATTTCAACCACTCGATTCATTCATTTCAATAAGGTTACAAAACTTTTCTTTGTTCGTTTGTTATCAAATCCTAAGGTCATAATTCGTAACCTTAGCATTCACCCTTTTCTACATCTAGCGTTCTGTCGTATAATTTCGTCTGTGACTACCCGCAATCACCACTTTCAAATGGTAGTTAAATCCAAATACGATTAATATACGGAAGCAACCACGGCCAGAGACACTAATCATACATAACTCGTTGTATCGCAATCAATTCACGTTCAAAATATTGTTTTCAACAAAAATTTTATTTTCAAAAATTTTATTTTTGAAAATTTTATTTTCGAAAATTTTATCAAATTTATTTGATTTTATTTAATTTTAATTTAAATTTAAAATATATATTTTTTCAAATTTATTTTACAATGAACAATGTTCATTTAGTATTTCGAGAAAAAAAAGCGAGTCAAACGGTCGAAAATGGGCGAGTCTGCCAGGAGTGCCTTGCTAAAACCGGCGCGCGCCCGACCGCGCGCCGGCGCCCGGCCGCCTTCTTCACGCCACACGGCGCCGCCCATACGCGGCCCACTGCTTTGCCCGCACGCCTAGCTGCCAGCCTTTGCCGCGCCCTGCGGCCTTAGAACCCTGCCTGCCTTGGCCTTCAGCTACCAGACTGACACCCTGTCCCCATCTAAGTCCACGACACCACAGTGTGTCACGACACACTTGGGCGTGGCCAGTTCTACTGCACTACCAAATTTTTTTTTTTCATTAATTCCCGGCGGAGTATGAAAAACCACTAAAATCACTAAAATCATTTTTTTCATACTCTTTAATACTCAAATAAATTTATAAAAATTTATTTTAACCCTATTTCTTAAATTTCTTCCCCGATAAATTCTAAAAATTTATTTCTCAGTTTTCTTCAACTTAGAAAATTATTTTCATCACTAATAGGCTAAATAAATTTATAAAATTTATTCTTTTAAGTTTTCTTTTGATTTTTTTTTCCTTTGTACAACTTCGACATATTTTCTACACATCCATGTGCTAATCACCAAGCACACATCATTTAAGCATGCTCACCTACAACATGGCAAAACACCAAACACCTGATTCATCGAATGATCACATGTTATAAACATCAATCATACGATCACATAGTGCTTATCCAAAACACATACGGTGTTCTAATTTTTCTCGTGCCTTCTAGTGTCTCATCACGCATACTTATCGTCGAAGCAGCGCTTTAGTGGTGATGCTCTTCTCGACCATGGCTAAGCCTAAATTTTTTTCTATCCATAGGTTCCCGCAGCATAACCACCTTGTCTGCCAGGTGGTGATGGATCTTGAGCAGAACCACTGGGGTATTCGTATACCTAGGCTACGATACCAAGGTAATGACCTTAAACCAGGGGTCCCAGTTGACTACCGTCGACCAGCGGAATACAGGTGGACGTCGGGTTAGATGCCACTTTAGAAAATCGGGGCGAGTCTCGGCTTTGTACGGGAGCTCTGCGAATACAAAGCACATAACGAAATCGCGTAGAAACTGGTCCGATATATGCCATATATATCCAATATGGCCCTTGGCTATAACGATTACTCAATATGCATATCCAAACTATATCGATAGTTTGAGGTTAATAAGCTAACTGCATAAATACGTATATATTAAACTTAGGTTCTAATACGTGTAAACATCAACAAAACCACATTCAGACTTTCATTACAGCGCTCGGTATAGAATGAGCAGTCTCGCTGCCTTTGTAATGCCTTGTAAAGGGGATCACGATGGGGTGAGCTAAAGCTCGTGGGAGAATCGCGCAGAGTGGAGATTTCTTTACTTACTTTAAGTGCGGTGCAATGATCCAAAGTAAACACACATTCAAGCAAATGCATGATCTACTTGAATGTCTGCATAGTAAACTCGGATCAGAGTCTCATGAGCTACCTCTCCATGTATTTTGTGCTTGTATGAGGAATTATTTTATTAGTGGGCAATACTTTCAGATGAATATATATCAATTGAAACGCTCCAGGCCCCGATTGATATATATTGACCCTGTTTAATAATTTCTGTAGATGAATATATATCAAGCGGGCGCTCAAGCCGGTTGATATTATTTGGATTTAATTCTTACTCCGTCGTTTACATTGTTAAAATGACCTCGGCGTACCTGCAGAGCATGCCGTCTGTTATTTCTACCAAATCACCAGGGTGTCAGGTCACGTATGGAATAAATGTATCATAGGTTGATCTGATCTAAGCCGCATGCAAATATATATACATGAATATATTTACATAAAAATTATATCATCTGACATGTTGTAGAGTGGCATTTCAACCTTGAGTGGCTCGGCAAATTTAATGTTGTATGGCGGTCGATTCGGGTGCAACGAACACATAATTTCATAGTGTATTGCTTTAGACATTTATTTGGGAATAGGTAAAGCCTCGATTCTTATTCGCAAAAATCGCGACAACGATTAAGCGGTGAGAACGCATCACATGACGTTCATTTATTTCCATACCAATACATGATCAACACCAAAGTACCCATTTTTCACCAAATGGTGTGACAGCCACGGTTCTTTCAATTTATTTCTTAAAATTTTATAAATTCGATTAAAAAGTTTTGGGGCCAAGTCTTTCGGCTTCCTCGCGGCTCCACGAAACAATGGCATTCGTAAAACAACGTAAGAGGAATAAAACCCAGTAGGGAGAAATCACTGCGCCGAGGAGTTTGTCTAAGCTGGCCAAATCCGAATACGTTGTAATTTCGCTGAAGAAATACAGACCCGCTGCAGTACCAAGCGAAATTTTCATTCTGATGGACCAAGAGGCAGGGCTCTTCTGAAAAGGTGATTCTCCAAGCTTCCACAAGGCATAAACTCATAAACAAGAAGCCTTTGATCATCCTCAATGCAATAACCAATTAATTTAACCAAATTTGGATGGTGGAGATCACCAAGAAAATTAACTTCAGCAAGCCATTCTTTATGACCCTGAAGTCCATCAAGGTTGAGAGTTTTCACTGTAACGTTAAGCCCTGTACCATTCCTAAATTTTCCCCTGTACGAATTCCATAACTCCCACCCTACTGTAAACTCATATGATCAATCATAACAATCAGAATTTAAATGTTCCAATCTCTGAGCAACAGAGGACCTTTGGCTGCCATTAAAATCAACATTTGAAGAATTTGGGAGTAGACCCAATTCTCCTCTTCCTAGATATCCCGTGAGCACCAACCTTCAGCCTTTCGCAGGACCTGCTCACCATGGTTTCGAACCTGCCCATTAGTCGTCGTATGCGCTGGGTTAAGTCCAAAACCCAGCTCTTCACCACAACCAGAATTTAGAACCACAGTATCAAACCCATAAGCTGTCGCAGAAAAGCCCTGCGCACCTCCGTCCGATCTGGGTGTCTCCGACGTTGAAACCTTGTCGCCGACGAGGTAGCCCATCATCCGACCACCGTTGATGCCAAAACCTATGCCTTCGACTGGATCTGGAACACGAGTTTCAGACCTAGCCGTGAACAGCCCAGTATTCCTAGCCACCGGTGCCGATTCCATGTGAGCGTCGGCCTTACCGAATGTCGTAGTCGCCGAACGCATTCCACCATTGCCGCCTCCCATCAACCTCCCAGCTGGATCTGGGGCATGAAATTCAGACCCCATAAGGTCCGAAAAACCGAGGTCCAGCTCCCCAGATTTGTGCATTTCTATCCTGCTCACCTGAGCAGGAATTCCCCTTCACACTCCTTTTTGACTTCTTTTTATTATTATTATTATTATTATTATTATTATTTTGAATCATGGATTCGTATTGTTATTTTGTCCAGTCAGTTTTTATCAGAAAAATTTATTTTCTTCGGTCGATTATTTTTAAATAAGCACTAGCTGGCCAGTTTTTCGAGCAGGGATTTTGGTAAAATCTTAGTCGCGAAGTCGTGGCCAGTTATCGTACAGAAATTCGTAAATATTCTTTGGCTGTCTCAAGATTTATGAATTTACGTCTTGTAGATTTCGAGACGATTGACGGTATAGTAGTTTGATAAATGCGAGATCTGAGAATTATTACAGATTTTACTTAGTAATTCTGATTTTATGTCAAAATTACGATTTTCTTGCTTGATAGGGGTGGAATTTATAGGTCTTACAAAACGGATTTCCAAAAAGTTTTATTTTTGATATTAATGTATTTTTTTGGGTAACTGAGTTTCAGTGAATCCCACCAATTGCCCTTCAAACAATCCTTACCCTGGGTCATTGTCGCCACGTGGAATTCACCAACTCCTCCCCCTTATGCCCAAACTGCTCCCCTCCCTCCATCCTAACACCCCACAGTGACCCAACCCCAGCCCATCCCTAACCTTTAACTCGCCTCCACGCCCACACCCGAACACCCCCGAACCATTTAATTTTATCTTTTTAACTCTGATTTTTTTAATTTATTTAAAAGAAAAACTCTTAATTTTTATTAAAATATAATTGTAATATTATATATAATTATTATATTTTTAATCTTTAATATATAAAAATATATTTATTTATAATAACTAATCATCTATTAAATAAATAAATAGATATTCACATTTTAAAATAATATTTTATAAATTTGATTTTTTTAAATAGCTCTTATCCATTGATTTTTATCAAAATTTGTACTAACTAAAATTTCTATATTCATAAAATTTTCATATTTTGAATCTATTTTTATTTTTATAAAATATTAAGCATAAATTTTAAAAATAAAATAATAAACAATATTCACGCTAGTGAAAAATTATCTAAAAATAACGACATCAATATTCAAAAGAACAATTACATTGATAATATCTAGTTTTTTTTAAAGGAAAAATGTTAATATCTAGTTAAAAATTAATTTTTATTTATCACATTAAAACATACAAAAGAAGAAATGAGAGAATATTTGATTTCATTTTCAAGAAAAGAGGCTACATGGTGAGGTATATGTAGTTTGTGTAGGATCTTTATTTAGGTGCTTTGTTCCACTCACCCAAATGTACAACTCAACAAATATCCTAACCAACTCATTCTAGAACAATATGATATATAATTAAAATACCAAAAAAAAGAAAAAGGAAATGGGCTATAAAAATGTAAAACTCCCCTCCAAGATGGAGAATACAAATCATGAATTCCTATCTTGCAAAGAAGAGTGTGAAATTGTGTTGGATGAAGTGTTTTAATGAAGATATGAGGTGGTGACATGCATTGTCTTCACAATTTCAACTTGTATTATTTCACGGATTGTGTAACAATAAATTTTTACATGCTTGGTGCGTTCATGATAAACAGGGTTCCTTGCAATATGGGGAGTAGCCTGATTATCACAAAAAAGTAGAGCTGGACCTTTATGAGACACTTGGAAATCCTTTAACAAGGCTAATAACCACATGATTTTACAAGTACTAGTGTTCGTCATAGAGCGATACTCTGCTTCAGCCGAAGGAGACACAATTTGTTGTTTCTTGGATTTCTATTATATGAGAGATGAACCCAGCAGTGATCGCCTTGTATCAGACAATGGCCTGTCGGAATTTGAAAAAAGCTTTCAGCCCGAATACTTTAATTAGATGGGAAGAACATGCCTTGTCCTAGAGTTCTCTTGATGTATTACAAGACACAAAAAGCTACTTGTAAGTGTGAAATACGAGGAGCAACCAAAAATTGACTCGAACGATTTGTAAAACCCGAGAAAATAATCGAATTTTTATGAAAAATGGCAAAATGGTAAATTATCGCTATAATACAGGTTGAAAACATAGAATATTTCTAGATCTTGGATGATGAAACGGACCTCACCGTTGGATTCATCTCGCGAAATCTAGTTACCGTGAATTCTTTGAATTAAGAGACGGTGAATTTTGCGTTTTGGATAAATCTAGTGAACCCAACGAGATTTTGAAGAAAATCTTGGAAGTTGATTACAATAATTTAAAGAAAGTTAGTATAAGATAATTTGAACTTGAACCCAAGATCGAAATAAATCATTTTCGGCACAAAAACAGACCGAGCGAGGTGACACATGGCGCCATGTGAGCTACGTGATCCAAAGTATAAAGGTGAAAACTCATCGGGAAAAGATCTCCCATTTCCCGATTTTTCGAGCGAGAGAGAGAGAGGGGAAGGTTCCCCTTCTCAAAAAGGATTCATGGGATTTCATTAATCTAAATTGGCCATACTAAAATCCAAAGTTCATCGCCCCAATAAGGATCACATGCCGCGCACTAAACACGATTTCATCGGCATTCAAGCACGAGTTCGGAAATCAAATGTTTTTGCCGTAAGAAGTGTCCACGGGACCTCTTAGAGTTTCTTCTATGCTTAAAGAGGTAGAGATTCTTCCTATTTTGATTTTATTCCTACCTTTGGCTGAATTGGGATTGTTTGAGCCACTCTCGGCTTCAAACTGCAGAATCTCTGTGTGCGAAATTGCGTGGGTTTTAGCGCACTGCTAGCCTCAGACCCTCAAGTCTCCAACTTTAAACGACCATATATTTCTCATCCAAACTCCGATTCACACGTTCTTAGACTCTATGGAAAGTTATTTGAGTCTAGAATTTGACCATATGCTGGTGGATGGCATTTGGTGCTCGCATATTTACTGAAAATTTGATTGTTGTACCAAGTGTTCTATTGTATGGACATGTGATGTGAAAGACCCCAATACATCGTTTCTGATTTTGGACCGATTTCTTGGTCAGAAAAATGGGAAAAATTGACTAGTGTCCTTCTATCAATTGTATCCGTGATCGCTGAAATTGATGTTAGGTTTTATCACCCAAATTGACTCTATAATTCGAAAGTTATGGTCCATTTTTTGGGACTGCCATATGCTACCCTGTTTTGACCCCATACACTATCTAGATTTCTGGGACTCCATTCCGATAGGGAAAAGAGGGAATTTTGGACTAGTGTTCTCCTTGAAATTATATCTCATCCGTAAATTGATGTAGGCTTTTGAATCACTCAAGTTGACCTCAGATAAATAAGTTATATCCATTTCCGAAAACTGCTATAACTTAGTCGTTTTAATTATTCGCCCGCTTAGATCGTTAGGACAAGTTTTGGAACCTGGTTCTAAACTATTCTGTGGTCTATTATGACTTCGGATCAGATGGTGTTATTGGCGTATCATGGAATGACACGCTGAGCGCGACAGAAATGGCCCGAAGAATCCCGCCAAAGAATGTGTTGTGCACTCGCTTCAGCCATCGTCACTCGGCATTGTTCATGGACAATATTCATGGACATTGTTCATATGGGGCTTCCAAATTTGGTTTCCAATCCAATGGGACCTAGAATAGAAAAAAAAACGATCCCTGAATCGGGCCACACGCTGTATGCTGATGTCGAAGTATATGCAGGCGATATATCGACACATGAATGAAGTATCGTATGGACATTATATACTTAATGATATAATTGTTCTTGATGCATTGGTGATATGCAAAGTGAGTAGAAGGTTCATATAGCATTCACTATATATGTGATATGGTATAGACATGCAATGGCCAAAGATTACATTGCATATGCACTGAAACATCGATTTCGCGGGTGCGAAAGTGCATGGTCGGGTAAATCGACACCGCTTCGTTCGATCGGGTGGCTCTGTGAAATGGGACAACTTCCAATAGAGTCACACGGCTGTACGAAATGGAAAATATGTGTCGAGTGTATCGCCAGCATGATAGATCCCCCCATCGGGTGAAAAACTTGTCAATTATGGTTAGACATAGTCCCCAACGATGAAAGGCCATAAAAGTGTCTCTGCCTAGTATTCACGGAGACACTAAAAATCCACTCACTCCATAAAAGATGAATTTTGATTATAAAATGATCATTGTGATGTATCATCCAAAGCTTTTGGTTTATAAACAAACAATTGGCTTTGAAAAATGATCATCGATGTCATCCGTATCGATGATTTTTCACACTCGCATAAGCGCGTGTGTGAGGAGCTCTGGGTGAGGACTCGACATGCAGGCATAATGGAGTCTCATCTCATTTCACATGGTACGTGTGGGATTCCATGTAGAATTGGCATATTCTTCATTGGAACGTTGATGTGTGTATTATTGTGTGAATATGTGATTCGTGCCACTGTAGGGTGATCCGGAATCAACAAAATTTGTTTCCTATATTCCTCCTACTACCGTAGTCAAGCTACTGCAGTATAGTGGTTTAGGGTCGAACACGGGGATGTGTTTTCATCCCACAAATGAATCGTATCATGATTCAAAAATGGTGAGGCTTTCCTTTGGATTTTTGGATTCAGGTAAAACAAAGGAGATCGGGTTGTTCACTCGGTAACCCGAAATAAATTTTAAACTAAAGTGTGAAATGGTGACCTTGAAGGCTTGGGTCACTAGCTTGATAAAATGGGGTTATAAAGGTGTCGTCGAGTTATTTCCACACATTAGGGCAAATGACATATAGTCATAGCCAAAACCGGTCTTTGTTTAGCTTTAAAAAACTAACCCTTAAAACACTCCTATTTGAGTCAAAACATGTACTGAGCATTTAATGTTCCAGCAGTTTGAAAACACAACATTTAAACCTCATTTCGCTGGCTCAGAACGACATCTAAAGAATGTCGTTGGGCATCTACCATTAAGAATGCACTCGAACCCTAAAGCATGACAAGTATCGGTAATTAAAGGAAAGACATCAAATAGCATTAAACCCTAGCTCGAAAAGTTTGGAATAATAAATGCAAGACTGTCATTTAAAAACCGAGGACCACCCGCAAACCAACATTAACCAACCTAGTAACCTCCTCTTCAAGGTTTTCGAGGTTTGCTACATCCTCAGCTGTCATCCTCAAGGGGTGTGTTCAGCCAGAAAATGAAAGGAAGAGAGAGACGAGAGCAACCGAAAAACAATGAAAAGTCAAATGAAAGCTTTCTATGTTAGTTACAAAAAAGCCATAAGTTTCGCTTCTATATACCTATACAAAAGGCGCCAAATTACCAAAAATACTGTAAAAATATAAGATTACAACAGGGATAAATGGGGAATTATACAAAACGAAGTCAAGCTGAATCAAAATCAGTAAGGGAATTTCGCTATGCACAGTGAATTTCGCTATCATAGCGAAATTTCGCTATCATAGCGAATGTGAGGCATAACAAAATTCAAATTTTCGCTATGCATGCGAACTTTCGGCTATAGATAGCAAAATTTCGCATCATAGCGAAAAATTGTGCATAGCGAAATTTCGCAGTGATCGCAATCTCGCGAGGTCAAGGGAATTTTCGCAATCCTGCGTAAATTTCGCAATGCATAGCAAAATCCCGCATACCCTCGCAGATCGTCGTGATCAAATCACCTCAATTTCTTCGGGCCTCTTGACATTTCTTCAATCCCAAGATGAAACGCCGAGACCCAAAAATTTGGCAATCGATACGGGAAACCAAACTTGAAATTATGAACGAGGCTCGCAAACCCCGTGTGTACTTCACGTAAAAACAAAACTCAAACAAAATCGCTGGTACTAAGTGGACCCGCACATGTCAATCGCTGACCATATGATTAGTACGTGAAAAGCACCTTTACAAACCCATTCAAATAGGACTCAAAATAGCACTGGGTACTAATCACACCCTCAACCGACACACGCTATGCTAGTCCCTGAAGAATGCTAAAAACAACCAAGGTATGCGCGTCGTGCTTTTGCAAAAGTATACGTCTCCAAAAGTGTGTACAAGCAGGCTTTACTCCCCGCATGGAACAATTTGTAATCTCGCATAACAAATCCATCATGTGAGAGCACCAATGCCATATTAGAACAAGTCTTAGGGAAACATCAATTCCAAAGAAGTCAACCTACATCCTGCTCCATGGTCTGTTCTTAAGGTAAACCGGGCTTGAACCAATAAGTTGCAAAGTGGTTTCCCTCCCAATCCTGCTATCGCTGTGGCTTTAAATTGTCGACCAACCTAAATAGAATCGCTACACCTTATTTCTTCTTTGATTGCACGAGGATGCAATGCCAAAAACTTGACTTCACCAAAGTCCTCAGGAATCTGGGTCCACCGATGACTCCCAACCAATTAAGGTTTGTGGCATCAAGTCAAAAGGATCACCAACCACAAACTCTTCAAAGCTTCAATTCCTGACTTCGAATGGACTTCGAGAATTACACTCCATTACACGCCTCAACTTCAAATCCATTCACCAGAACACTAAGTCGATGACTCCCAACCAATCAAGGTTTAGGGCATCGGGCTTTAAAGGCTTTCGCCATATACCCCTCGGACCGTGTTCGGGTTTCAAGGCAAAGCGTCACGACATTCATTTCTCTTTTTCTCCTTTCTTTTTCTTTTTTCTTTTTCTTTTCTTTTTCATTTGGAAGACTACATTGGTCTTCTTTTGTGGGTAACATAAACCTATTATGGGTCGTCAATGTATCCACAGCCTGGCTTTGCAAAGTGGAAAAGAGGTATATAACCCCTCAACCCACGATACAAACCGATGTGCAAATGTGTGTGATTAGCTAAAGGCGGATGCAAAAGGTTGAAAATGTTGGAACTTCAATTGACCAAAAACTTAATCATGCATGGAATTATTCTAACATTAGGGTAGGATACAGGGCTTCAATTTTTCAACTCAAGGCAAGGGTAAAAACACAAAAATATACGCACAAAAAATGATTTGCAAGAGTATAGAAAAATGTAAATAATGCTATAAAGCTTTTGATATAACCAAAGTGGCTAATACATGCTTAAAATAGCAAAACACGACAAAAAGCATCACCGCCCTACTATCACAATACATGAATCCGATACAATCCTATGCCAAAAATGAGTAGGCAATGATAAAGCTAAAAACAAGACAAAACATAATAGAAGACACTCCCAACTCTAACTTTTCCTCTCAACCAAAGTATAAACAAGTCTCCCCTGGTAGGGATCGGAAAGCTAAAGAAGAGAGTATGACCACCTCACTCTCGTGGAGGAGGAGATGCCGCACGCAATGTGCGGATCTCCGGTCGCTGGCGGCCGGGCCGCTAG
Organism: Tetrastigma voinierianum; assembly: GCA_016808115.1. Classification (NCBI taxonomy): domain Eukaryota; kingdom Viridiplantae; phylum Streptophyta; class Magnoliopsida; order Vitales; family Vitaceae; genus Tetrastigma; species Tetrastigma voinierianum. The sequence goes on from JAEQBH010002699.1 coordinate 60,576, forward strand.
CATATCCAAGGAGGCCGCCGCCGCGGATCGGTTCCCGAGTAGCCGTGGGCGGTGCATCGCGGAGCATCGAGGTGGCTCGCGATCCTCAAGAAGCAGGCGTGATTATGCGCTGTAGTACGGCCACGCATCCATCGTCCAACGATGCTCGTGTAGTAGCAAGCGCCAAGCAGACAATATCCATAACAAAGAAGAAGCTCCCCGAACTACTACGAATATGCTCTCCTCGAGATCGTCGTCAAGGCGGTAGAAGCGCCTTCTATTGTCATAGGGCCTGTACAGCAGAGGTAATGAGGAGATGTATCCGAACTCCGCTCCTCCCCCACCTCTACTCCATCTAGGAACAGGATCCTCCCCCTCCTGGGTGGTGGGTCCTCTTCCATAGGTCATCTCCCAAGCCGCTCCCCGATCCCGTCGCCGGCACACGGAGACTCCGCACAAAGAGATCGCCTCCCGTGGATGGTGACCGGTGCAACTGATCCTCCGTCGATGCGTGGCTCCTCAGGGAACCCCATATGCTCCAGGATATGGCTCAGCAACCTCGGCATCAATAATGGTAAACTCTCGCTCGACAAAGCTCCCTCGTGACCTTCCCTTAAAATGCAAACAGGAAGTCACAACAGCTCCGAGGATTCAAACCGTAACTTCTGAGATCCCGATGCAGCCCGAGTATGGCCCCCGCGCTATACATACGTCGCAATGGGAATGTCGGTCCGGAGCAGTGGTCCACAAGGAGACCAGTGGGCTAAGCCGCCATGGCGAGGCGGGTCCCAATAGAGATCTCGAGCGAGATACGCCATCTCTCCTCTCGTGGATGGTCGGGCCAACCCTCGATCTCCCGCACCGCCAAAGACTGGCAGCCCAAGGCAAACGTAATGTCCAGAAATACCGGCACTCCTCGGGCTACACACGTCGAACTCCGAGTCTAATGGACTTAACTCCCCGGATGTCATAGTATGGTAGAACTCGAGCACAACCCGGATAATAATCGCAATGGCCATGAATGGAAGCAATGAATACTGCCTGATCAGCCTCATCGAGTCTCTGAAACGCTGGTCAATAGTCAATGCTGGTATATCGTAATATGGTTCCCCATGGAAGTCCCTGGAACGCAGATCCATCGTCCCGACCCGGCCGGTGAACACAGCGCCCCGATCCCTCGAGGCCGCTGATACCGGGGGCGATGAGCCCTCATCTGTGAGGTGACGCCGGCCGAGATCCCAAGACTCGGCCCCATGTCCCGGCCCTCGGAGGGCCGGCCTCCCGCCCCGAGGGCACCGGCGAAGGCCCGAGGTCCCATCCCGCGGGTCCGGGATACCCGCCGAATGCCTGGCGCCCTGCATGGCGCCTCGGGGCCACTGCAGCCGTGCATCCGCAGTAGGTCCCGAGAATGGGTGATCCCGCAACCCTAAGTGCCCGTATCCTCCATCTCCGGGAGCACCGAACCCAACCTCCGGCCTATAGCGAGAACCACCACTTTCGCAATTCCGACCTACGTCCGTGGTCTGGGGCTTGTACCGTAGGGCAAAATAGTGGCTCGGTCAGAAGCAGTGTAAGTACCTAATTAGAGCTGGCAGTTGACTGCGGCGCATTAGCCGTGTGTGTGGTGGACCAGTGGTCACGGCAAAGCCATAAGACCGAGAAATTCCACTTCTCGAATAAGGGCAAAACTGTAATTTCGAATACAAAATGAAAGATTTCTGCTAAAATCTGAAATTTCGTCTCTAGATCTCTGATGACGAACGGAATTCACCGCCGAATCGCTCCGCTTCTAAATCTAGCTTCAGACGTCAAATTTCCGCTCCACCCGAGATAGTCGGTTGTACGCCGAGGCATCGCGCTTTCTGTGTGCCGTGAAACGATTCGATGCGAAGAAAATCATATAACACGTATCATATGCCAGTAAGTGGCTGAGTAGAGAAATGAAGGAGGAAAAATTGACGGGCCAAGGTAGAGCCGAATGTCAAAATCTAGGAAGCAGGGATAAAACGTGATTATAGAACTGACGGCGTCACTAAATGATAAAATCGCCATGTTGTCGCTCTCCCGGCGATAAATGAAGCAAAAAAACGTGAAATGCATTTTGAAGATCCAAAGAGCCATTTTGAGATTTCTTTAGAGAGAGAACTTCTCAAAATATCTGCACATCCGACTGGTCTATAGCCTTCTTCGGATGCAAGCATGAAAAAGTCGTTTATGCGCAGCTACCTACGCTATGGGGTGCCTGACACTGTGAGTTTTTGACAAATCCCGAGAGGTAGGGCTTCTCCCTACTTGGTTTTATTCCCTTAAGTACTTTACAAATGTCAGGCCGATCGAGGTCGTTAGTGTCGTTTCTGACGGCCCCAACCTCGAACACTAATACTGAATTTTTAGAATCAGAATGGTGTAGCCGTGATCGACCACTACGGCCGGGCGTGAAATTATATATTTATATGTTAAATCATGTAGTGATTGAAATTAGCTTCTAGAATGGTCGTTGAAATGCGTTCACAAGGTGAACTGATGAATGATTTTTCGAATAGTAACCGAGGGTTTTACTATTCCCGAAACAGTGTTCTAAAAAATATATTTTTGTGAAAATATGTGTTTGGTCGAGTGATTTAAATTAAATTGCTCGTGTTTGATCATTAGCCCAAGTGAGCTAATTTTGATGTATGAATTAATTAATTTACATGACATGATTGTGTGAATTAAATTTGTAAATATATGCATGTTTATATATTTACCTGTGAATTGGGATCGACGAATTGGTACAAAGATATGACTTGATATAACAGAATCCAGACTTATAGAGTTAGTGCATGAGATGAGTCTAGAGAAACGCGCTTCGGAGGGTTGTCTGTAAAAAACATTAATTACTCCGAGGGTAGTCCAAATTAAAAATATCAATCGTCAGCCGCCTAATCGATATTCATCTGAGTGCATCCATAAAATCAAATTAAAAATATCAATCGGGTCTGAGTGGCCCAATTGATATTCATCTGAGGGTAGTCCATTAAACAAATAATATATCAATCGGTCTGAGCGTCACAATCTGATATATATACACTCCGAGGGTCATTCCACAAACAAAACAAAATAATAATTTCACGAGGCTAGCGAGTGTGACGGAGCTCTGAGGACTCCTGGATCTCGAGTCGGGGCCGCGTGCATATCCAAGCAGGATCATGCATTTGCTTGAATGCGTGTTTTCATCGGGAATATCAGACCGCACTTAGTGGTGAGTAGCCCACTTGTGTGGCGATTCCAATTACTCAGCATTAACTCACCCTTATCGAGGATATTATTTTATGTACAGTGGGAATGCCAAGGAGGACGCTCGTCCTGTAGACCGAGATTAGAAGAAAGTCGGGTCAGCTTGGCTTTCCACGTATACATGCATTAGAACTTTTGGGTTTAATGTATGTATCAGATAAGAGTGGAAACATATTAACTCTAGAATCATCGGTGATATAGTTGGATTCATAGTCATATGTATATCGAAGTATTGTCGCCCAAGTGGGTCGCTTTAAATCATAAACCGTTATATTGGACTGTTTGGGGATAGTTTATGTGTTCAGATTGGGTAGAGCTCTCAGATAAAGGAGACTCGCCTCGATTCGCAGAAATGCTCGTCACCCGACATTCACGAGTATTCCGCAGTTGACGGTAGTCAACGAACTCTATTTTCCCGCTATTGGTTTGTACTTGATAGACGAGCTAGGTATTAGCCAACACTAGAGCTCTGTTTGGGGGTATCCATCAGCCTACCAGGGTGGTTCGAAGGATAAGTGTAGGTATGAGATTACCTGGTGGCACCACTGACAAAACTAAGACACTACACACGTGTTTCAGGTGATTTGATGAATTATCGCGGTGAATGGTATGCTACTATGTCGTGTGATGAGATCAAGCCAGGTGTGCTTGGTGATTAGCACATGGATGAGTTAGAAACATGCTGTTAGAAAAAAATCGAGTGTACAATGAAAAGCGGAACAAACAGTAAAGCAATAAACTTTATAAATTATTCAGCCTATTAGGTGATGAAAATAATTTTCTGTTAAGAAAATTAGAGAAAATAAATTGCCTGGAAAGTAAGGGAAATGGAGAAAAAAATATGTATAAATATTTTTTCAAAAATTTTCCAAAGAGCTGAACTAAGGGAAATGAAAAAAAATATATATATATATATATATATATATATATATAGTATATATATATATATATATATATATATATATATATATATATATATATATATTGAGTAGAACTCGAAATGGGTTATCGCCCAGCCTGGAAAGAATCGCCGGGCGCCGATGAGAGCGCTGGGCGCGGGTAAAGCGCGCATGGGCGCGACAGAGCTCGCCGCCGCACAAGAGTAGCCGATGCGCGGCGCGCGCGCAGAGGCGGCGCGCAGCGCTGACGCCGCGCCAAGGCGGTGCGTAGGACTCAGGCGCGACTGCGGGCGCGTCGGGTTAGGCGCGGGCTTTACACTCCTGCACTTAGCCTCTGTTCAGTCTTGCTTGACTCTGTGATTTTTCCGTGAGTTCGATTGACATCAAGCCGTGAACCCGCTCATGAACACCGCTTCATCACTACAAAATTTTTCAAATTTTTTAAATAAAATAAAAATAAAAATAAAATCAACTAAAATTAGACAAAATTTTCGAAAAATAAAATTTTCAAAATCAAATTTTCAAAATAAAATTCTTTGTTGAAAATAATATTTTAAATGCAATGATTGCCTCGCACTACCGTAAAACGCAAGGACAATGTATATGCACTAATTATGTATGATTAGTGTCTCGGGTCGTGTTTATGCCCTTTGCAGATACTATATTGAGACAATCATCATGTTAGAATTTGTGTAGATGGTTAGTGGAGGACGAGGACGTAGAGGACGCCCACTGCATCGTCGTACCACCGACATTCGACCACCGCCCGTGACGGATCGCCACAGCTCACGCCGAGGGTCGTAAAGCCGCACGGCTGCTATCGCACAGGCTAGCATAGCAGGTAGTCAGGGAGGTCCTAGTAACCTCCAGAGATTTAGAGCGCACCACCCTCCGACATTCACAGGGGGAGGAGACCTGGCCAGGCACCATCGGTTTGCAGACGAGAACACGAGGCTACGCTGAGATTCACCCCGATACGACCAGGATCGGGGTTATCGCATTCCAAAATTAGAAATACAGGCCCGTGCATGGTGGAGACGTGGCTGGTGGCTTCAGAGACATGAGGCTATGACATGGGCAGAGAGTTCCAGAGCCGCTTACGGGCATTTTCCGGCAGAGTAACGAGCATAAGGTTTCGCAGTTCCCGTGAGTCAAAGGCGAGCGACGACAAATGATAATTAATGCGGCTTAGATTCACAGAGTTAGCCCGATTCGCTGACGATTACATGGCCAAAGACTTCGCCAAGGTTAGAGATTCGGTGAATGGACCGTTGTCCATTCGCAAGCCGTGATTGCAGACTACTACAAAGGATATGGATTCTATGAATGCGACGACTCGAATTTCTCCATGTATATAGTAGACGGAGGATGCTCTGGAATACCGATGCGAGTGTTAGTGGCAAAGAGGGAAGGATAAATAGTCTTCTCCTCCAGTTCAGGGAAGAGGCAGAGAGTGTAAGACCCGAGAAATTCCAATTTTTGGAAAAAGGGTAAAATCGTACTCGATTACAAATCACTCTGCCAGTAACTTAATCTATTCTCTAGATCTCTGATGATGAAAACTGCATTTGCACCGCCGACCTTATCGCAACCAACTGAAGACTTAAAATTTCACAATTCGAGATACCGAGTTGACACTGCCGAGGCATCGCTCTGGGTGCAGCCGTGAAAATTACTTCGACGCGACGAAAGTCAAGATATAATGCGACTCATACGCCATAAGCAGATGAGTAGAGAAAGGAAAATGGACTACCGAGATAAGGTCGAATGTCAAAAATCGGGAAACGAGGGACATAATTGTCATTTCGAAAAAGATTTAAATGATAATATGCCAAAAATAGCCAATAGTACCTTCTTCCTTTAAACCAAAAGCCAAAACGTGAGATGCAAAGTAAGAATTTACGTGGGTTTTTTGCTTGGGAGATTTTTTGAGAGAGAGAAGACTCTCTCTAGATTTTCTCGACAACCGACCGCTTCGCGGCCTACGACAAGAAATGAGAATCGCTCTACGCGAGAAAGTGCTTCGCATGCGGTACTAGATTGAGTGAGTTTCCTTAAACTCCGGGCAGGTAAAGCCCCTACTTGGGTTTTATTCTCTTAAATACTATAAACGTTTGAAATCGAATGGCGCCGCGAGGGGTCAAAGTTTGACTTGGCCCCAAAACTCGGGACCGAATTGTTTGGATTTAGAAATCCCAAATTTGCGCCCAGTGGATCGTCACTGATCGCTTGGGTGTTTAATGGTGCGTATCTTGGTGCCATGGATTGTATCAGGGTTTGTATAAGGCCGAATGACAAGAAAATGCGTTCACAAAGTGAACCAATGAATCGATGAGCGATGGAACCGTAAACTCCTAGGTTTTACCGTTCCTGTGGAATGCGACATGAAAATATATTTTTTGCGGTGAAAATGTGTTTGATCGAAAGTGATTCAAATCGAATTGCTCGTGGTTTGATCGCTAGCCCAAGTGAGCTAATTTTGATGATAAAATGTATAATTACATAACATGATTGTGTGATTTTGAATTATGCGAGTATTCATGTATATATATTCAGATGTGATTAGACTGTGACGTGAACCTGCGATACACGCATTCCATATGCACCGAACACCCTAGTAGATTATAGAGTGAGTGCATGAGATGAGGTCTAGAGAAAAATGGTTCGAGGGTTGTCTAAAATGTTAATTATCTGAGTGGTGAACACTGGAAAATATCAATCGTGAGCGCCAACTTTGATATTCACGGAGGGTAGTCCACAACAAATAATATATCAATCGCCTGAGCGTCTGAACGATATATACATTATCTGGAGGTCATTCACAAACAAACAAAATAATAATTTTCATACGAGGCTAAAGTAGTGTGACGGAGTTGGTGATGCACTGATCCGAGTCTGGCCACGCATATTCGCGAGAGTGTGACTACGATTCGGCTGAACGTATGCGACCTGAACATCAGACCGCACTTAGCTGGTAAAGAAATTTCCACTTGCGCGATTCCACTATCGAAGATTAAATTTCACCCCGTTTATAACATATTTTCAGTACAGTGAGCGCACGAGGAGACACTGGTCCCAGAGGCTAAGCTTGTGAAGGTGTTTCTGATTGTGGGCTGGCGACTCATACATGTATTAGAATCTCAGAGTATTTTAATATATGTGTCAGATAAGAGTAAACAATTTAACTCTAACTATCGATATAGTTGGTATGTTTTTAGCTGGTATCAGAAGGCCGGGCCCAAGAGGCCTTTTATCCATAATCTGTATTCTCAGATTATACTGACTCCGCCGATGTGCTCATGTGTCTTATTCTGGGGCGCAGCAGCCCCCGCACAAAGGAGACTCGCCCCGATTTTTCCGAAGTGGCGTCTGCAACCCGACAACCACTTGTATTCCGCGGCCGACGGTAGTCAATCTGACCGGTTCGGGGCGTCACAGCTTGGTATCGAGCTAGGCATACTAATACCCAGGGAGTCGGTTGGGTATCCAATACCACTAGGGTGTTTCTCGATGTGGAGCATAGGCATATGGAAACCTATAGACGGGAGGATTCGGGCTTAGGCCATACGAGCGGAGACATCACCACTCAGGTGTGGTCTTCGACGTTCATTTAGGTATGAGATTACCTAGAAATCACGACAAAATCCAGGACACCGATGCACGCGTTTGGTGTGTTTATATGGATTCGGCATTTTGGCAACAGACGCATGGGTGTACGCCATGTCGCGGTGTGGAAGGTCGGTGTGCTTAGTGGTTAGCAATCTAGGATAAACTTTCATGATGTGTCGAGGGTTCCTTTTTAGACGTTTTACAAAGGTAAAAACCTGAAACAAAATGAGAAATAAAATAATTTTTTAGCAATTTACTTGGTTATTGATAATGAAATCAAATTCCTTTCATAATTGAGGTAGACTACCATTAGGTTTAGTGTCGATTAAGAAGTTTTGAGGAGATTTCAGGGACAAAAGGTCCAAAATTAAATGAAAAAAATATATATATATATAGTGTGTATTTTGTGTTCTTAGTTGGGAGAAATGAAAAAAAAAAAATTATATATATATATAATATATGTATATATGGTGGAGAAATTTTTTCAGTTGAAAAATCGAAAAAGAAAATAAATTTTATAAATTTATTTGGTTATGAGGTGAGAAATAATTTTCTAATGTTTTATATGGTAAAACTCGAAGAAAAGTGAAGAAAATAAATTTTTAGAAATTTATTGTGTGGCTCGAAAAATTAAAAAAAAAAACAATAAAATAGATTTTTAAATTTATTTGAGTATTATGGAAAAAGAAAAATAGGTGTGTATTTTTTTATGATTTCCAAAACGCTAGAAATAAAGGAAAAAAATGAAAAATGAAAAATTAATTTTTAGGTTAGGAGTTCATTCCAAATAGACCTTCGTGACTTGCTACCATCAACCCAGGGTTGTGAGACAGATACTCAAGATACGCCAGATTTATGGGCACTGGCGAGTTTACGCCGCACGCCTTTGGATCGACGAATGCACCGCAAAGATCTGGCGGATCTCATGCATAGGATATTCCAACCCTATTTAGATCAATCGTCAGAAGTCTCGTGATGACATATCGATCTACTCCCTACCGCAGTGGGAGCATGAGCATCACTCGGGAGGATCGCTTTACAAATGCTGAGACCATCACCGTGAGCGCCTGTTCAAGAAGTGCGTAGTTCCGGGCATCGAAAGTAGATTCGGGACACATGGAAAGTCGATCGGGGAGTGTTAGTCGACCCGCAGAAGGTCGAAAGCGTTGATGAGTCGAGAGGCCAAAGTCGGCCTTCAAGATACATAGCTTCGGGATCGGGTCGCAAAGACATAGAGATTCATCGGCGACTTCTCCAGATAGCAAAGATTCTATGATCAGTTGACCCTGGGTGAGGTCAAGTTCGATCGATGACCAATGCGAGGAGGCATTTCCCCACAGAGTCAAGAGGAGACTTACTTCAGCCTCCCATCTCGATAAGCCCGGGACAAGTGGGCAGGGTGCGGCGTAGCTATCGTGGATGCCGAGGGCCTGACTGGATGTGTATCGATGCAACAGTGGGAGTGCAGCAGGGCCATGGTTCCTCACAAAGAATCACGTTGCATCATCTCTCACACAACACATGGAGTCACACCAGAAGTCTTCGCAGAGACCCCAACCTATCCACGGGGCGACAAATGGTACTGCAAAATCCCGAATTTTCTAGACTCTGATGACTAAACCGACTCACCGCTGAATCGCCCTCACAAATCTAGCTACCACGTCGACCACGAATTCAGACTACTGAATTTGCCGCGAGTACATCGGCAGATGTGAGATTAATTTGCACCGAAAAGAGGCCCACGGTGTCCGAAGGTCGATGCAGTCAAACTCGAGCTCGGGCTCGCCACTCAGGATGCACAAGTACTGCGCCATTAGAGGAAATGTTTCTACCGGATAAGAGGATATGCGTGAATCCTCTCAACCACAGAAATTGACACGCTGGCATCAGAACTCTTTCTCGTTCCACCACCAAAATGGATCGGGAGAGGAAGGATAGAGAGGAGGAAGAAGAGCAAACTTTTAGGAAGCCTCACATTCTAACTCTACTGACTGTACGACCGCTTGGCTTCCGCGGACAGTTAAGAAAGCCAAGCCCCCACTGCAGCGATCACACGCTGGCATTTATCGGAGCTGACAAACTGGAAAAGGGTTTTTCTCCTACTACATTGCTTGGCGCCAGGAACGGATGTGGATTTGCTCGAGGCCCCATGGTCTGCTCTTGCCCAAAAGATTCTAACAACCGAGGAAACCTGTGGCGGTTCGACAATCCACCTGACCGTCGGTGCGACTGTACGTGTTACGCCGCTCGTTAAAAATAAATGGCGCCGATCAGGATTCAGGGGCGCTCCAAGATGAACTACTCCTGATTTTACTTAAATTTCACGCAGCTACCTTTTGTATGTTAAAGGACAAACTAATACCATGATATATGTGATTTAACCAAGTTAATATATGCATGAATGATATATTAGTACAAAAGTTAAATGTCGGGTGTGCCATTGTATCGCACTTAAAGGAGTAACCTAAAAGAGTGAATTTCCATCATCGAGCCATTTTCACCGTCGCACTCTTTCAAAATCAAGACGCACTCGTGATGCATACATTCAGCCCTAGAGATACATAAAACCGCTGCAAGACTTCGCCTTATCACAGATTTCTTTAGAAAATTCCGTGGCAAGAGACCCATTTTGTATAAATTGTAATTAACATAATTGAAATTTAATCATTTTCAGATAAAATATATACTGGGTCAGATTGGATGCAGCCCGCGGCAATTTTACTCGCGCGCTGTTGCTGCTATAAAGTGAGACACATAGAATTCTCATGTCGACGGTGGTCAACTGGACACCCCGCTCTGAGGCGCCACATCACCTTGAAGATTGGCGCCACCTATAACAATGCAAACAGGAGTTCGAGGTGTACTGCACCATGTAAAAGTCCTAAGATATTTTCACGCAACGGACCCCTCAATATGAGACAATGCAGATGGATGGAGTTCCTAGAGAATTATGACTTCCACTTCAGATTACCATCCTCGATACAAGGCAAATGTGGTGGCCGATGCACTCAAACTAAGTCACGAGGAGCGTCAAGCTAGCATAAACTTCCCTAAGAAATGGGCGAACGCTCCGAGACGCGCTCAGGGCTACAACATACGAGCGCACTCAGTGGTACCTGGGAGTTTAGTGGCTACATCGCCTCTCAAGGAGCAGAGTGATTGAGTCCCGCTGGCAGGAAGTAGATAGTGTCCATCGTGGACCGAAAGCGGGCCAGCACGGTGACGAGGGCCTGACCGCTCACACGCATGGTAGTTTTCGATATGTGGACGGCAAAGGGTTCCCGCCGATCGATCTTCGAGAGAGGAGATTCGTGGAGTTTCCATCGCTTCTCGACATCGCTAAGATCCGTGCAGCCAAGATGTACCGTGATCTTCGCTTCACGCATTTCATTTGAGGGATTTAAGAGACGTGACTTTGTTCGACGATGTCTCACATGCCACGATAAGTGCCGAGCACCGTGGTTATCAGATACACTATCGTAGAGATGGCTGAGTGGAAGGAGCATCGCCACGATGGACTTTAGGACACACACTTGCCACGTATCAAAGAAGCATGACGCAGATGTGGTGATGCGGGACCGACTCACGAAGTCGGCACATTTTCTACCCGCTACGATGACCTTCGCCTCGGGAGCAGATCTCTACCTGGCTGTACATTCAGGAGATACCGACTACATGGAGGCAACCACTATCCATAGTGCTCCGGGATAGGGACTGAGGTTTACACGCACCCTTTGGGGAAGTGAGCTCCAGTGCCGGCGGCATGACCCAACACGACGAAAGTACAACTGCTCCACCTCTTCGTACATATGGTCGTACCCGGGAGAACTATACAGTATTGGGAGGACATGCCACGAAAGAAGGCCCCGGGGATCATAATTCACGAATGGAGGAGCATTTGCCCTTAGTGGAATTCGCCTACAACAAGCACGCAAGTATACGTATGACACCGTATGAGGTATCAGATGTGGGAGGCCATGTAGATCATCGTTATGTCGACCGAGGCGGGAGCCCATCACTGGTCCCGATTTGATTAGAGACACCTCCTCGTGAAGGTGAGCTTGATACTGCCATCGCCTCTCACAAATTTCGCAGCCCAAGCAGAAGAGTTGGTGTATGTTAGACGCCTAATTCTTAGAGTTCGAGGTCAGACCATGTCTTCAAGGTGATGCCTAAGAGGGAGCGGTCGCCCTGCGCACGAAGCTATCGCCGAGAGTTCATCGCCCCTCGAGATACCGAAAGGATATAAGACCAAGTTACAGACGGCTAGCGCCACGCCCAAAGATGTCGTGTCCACGAGGTGTTTCACGCTCCATGCTCCTAAATATACTCCGCATCCAAATTTCACGTGGGTCATATCGTGGCCAAATCAGAGGTCGATATCATTTAATTTTCGGGAGTGAGTGACCGTTGTGTACAATTTTAGATAGTCGCGATCGTAAAGTTGGCGACGCGGGAAGACCGTGAGGATAGCGGAAGCGCGGCACTGGCTGAAATGAGAAATAACGCCGAAACCTAGCTACATCGACAAAACACACCATCCTTCATAGTGGACGGCGTACGCGGAATTGGGGTCGCTAGTTAATTAAACGATCATATACGCATTGTAGAAAGGTAAGTTGCATATGCATGTGAGTGATTATGATCGGCCCGCACTCGGCACGAAATTCTCTTTGGCGAGGAGAATGTAAGACCTAGAAATCTCAATTTCTGGAAAAAGGGTAAAACGGTAATTTCGACATAAAATCAGACTCGCTGGTAACCCGAATTTATTCTCTAGATCTGACATAAACGGATGCACCGTTGAATGCAGCCTCGAAATCAACTAGCACGTGAAATTTCGTTTGAATTCGAGACAACGAGTTGACACATTTTAGGCATCCCTTGACCGGGTCAAGTAAAAAAAATTTGATCAGGCGAAGTCTATATAACAAGTACTGTAATGCCTTGTGACATAGTAAATGATGAAAATGAGTAGTAGAGACCAATTGAATGTCAAAACTGGGAAATGAGGGACATAATTGTCATTTTGAAAAAGATTTAAATGATAATATTGCCAAAACCATGTAATAGTGGCCTTCTTCCTTTAAACGAAAACCAACGTGAGATGCAGTGGGGAGCTACAATGGGTTTCGTTTGGGGAGATTTTTAGAGAGAGCACTTCTCTCTAGATTTTAAACCAATCAATAGTCGGTGTCGAGACAAGAAGGAGAGCTAACTGGAGGGCTTAAGTGGGTGCAGGTTTGGGAGTTTCCTCAAACTCAGAGAGGTGCTGGGTTCCTACTGCGGTTTTTATTCCCTCTTTTCATCTTTCTGAAATGTTTAAAAATTTGAATGAGGCCGTGAGAGTGTTTGATCGGTCCCGAAACTGGGATGGGTGTTTAGATTTATGGAACCCAAATTTGCGATCTGTGTGCTCCACAGGATATTGATTATTTAATGGTGCGATTCATGCCATGGATTAGCATTATGGTTTGTAGAGGCGGAAATGTGGCGGTAAATGGGTTCATGAGTGAACCCGATGAATTGATAATTGATGGGGCAAGTAAACCTGAGTTTCTTGTTCTAGGAATAGTGACATAAAACTTGTTGATGACCAAAACACATATACAAATTTATGACACTATTACCAAAGACTATTATCTAATCCCTGGCAACGGCGCCATAAAACTTGTTGATGACCAAAACACATATACAAATTTATGACACTATTACCAACTATTATCTAAATCCCGACGATGAGCGTAAACATTGATTGGCAACGATGCATATAAGAATTTACAATACTTGCTACCCAAGGACTATTAACTAATCTGACAGCCTTGCCGCAAACACCGTTGACCTTATAATGTATAAACCAAAATCTCCTGTAAATTCATTTTTAAGTTCTGGTTTTTGATACGATTTTCTGCTTGAGTGCGATTGGCAAATAATAAAATGGATTTAAGTCGGATATCGATCGATCTGAAATTTTAAATCAGCGCACGACTACTTTCGAGCTCCATACTATTTGGACCATAAAATGATAGTGGGATCAGCAAGGAATTTGGAAAAATTATACTGTCTGAAAAAAAAAATAAATGAACAATCAAACTGGCCAGATGCAAAGGCAAAAACCAGTGAATCTCTCTAATAAAGAATTGAATCTTGAATAGTTATCTCGAAGACACATCAATAGAAAGCGATTATAGTGAACTATCAATTCCACCGTAGTTATGCGATAAAATTTCTTGATTATCACCAGTTTGAATGTCAGGCGTTGTAGTGCAGTTGGATCTCTCATCCACGTTTCATTATCTAATTCTTCAGTTTATACCTAAATTACGGGGATGAATCTTCTTTTTGGGGACTTCTAGTGGGTATTTTCTTTTGCAATACTTCATACCCATTTATGGGCTGTGAAGCCTTAGCTCTGAGTTATCGGTCGAGCAAGGATATCTGACTTCAGTTATCTCTGCGAGGAATTAGAATGAATCCTGCACTCTTGATTAGATCTCGGCTAACACGGGTTAGCTCGCTATCAGGGTGGGGTGAACTCTTTGCTTGTTTAAATAGATAACTTCGTTCAACTCGTTCTTGATTTCAAGTGAGAGAAAGTTTATCTAAGTGAACACAAAGCTCAAAGATCTGCAATAACGGGTTAATATACGCTGGTGTCATGCTCGAGTTGTCATCTACGGGTCCTTTCAGGAGGACCTCCTTGAAATCGAGGAAGCTGATGAGACAATTCTTAACGTTATAAAAGTAAGTCAGGATCTGAGACAATAAACCCAAAACCATAAGTAAAGATTATTCTTGAAATTAACAGGATTCTTTGCGGAAAGCGACTACAGGAAAGATAAATTACGTATAACGTTCACTTAATGAAGCCCAGATTCCTGATTATGAATTACACGATACGGCATTCCTCGATCATAAGAATAACAGTTTGAAGCTGAGAATGTATTGAATTCGAAATTTGTGAACCAAACATTCAGGTGTATTAGAAAAAGAAATTGAATTAAATTGGCTTGACTCAAACGATAACATCCGGATCGGAAAATAAAGAAGAAAATAGAGCGATCAATCTATTAATCTACCAATATCTTATTGAAGAAAAATAAAGAAAAGAAAAAATAAAAATGAGCCTTGGAAGGTATCGAACCTCAAATGCGTGTCTATGTGAAGCTGTTGCCTGATTAGGTATTGTATTTATAGGGTTTTCGATTAGGCCTAATCCCGATGTAGCTGTATTGGATTTTAGAGTATCGGGCTGAGTCAGCCCATTCAAGTCGCGACCTGGTTTCTGTGTGACATCGTCCATTATCGCGACATCGATCTCATAGTGGCGGCATCGACTTCTTCTGTATGGCGCTGGGCGATCATTCATGATGTCGACATCAATATCTATCGCGACCTCTTCTCACGTCTTACGCGGTCTCAATTGTTCTCTCGATGTCTGACCTCGATCCATTAAATGACCTCAGCTGAGTCATCGGCGGTCTTATTTGGTGTCTTCTTCGAATGTCTCGACCTGATCCACATTCCCAGCGACAACATTTATAGGCTACCAGAGGCTTATTTGGGTAAAACATGTTTGTCGACATCAATCTCTTGTCGCGACATCAGCTTATGTCTCTGGAGTTTTCACTTGATGGTTCCTGATGTCACTACATCAATATCTTGTCGCGACATCTCTTTATGGCTCGTAACTGATCCCGATGTTCCCTAATGTGTGACATCGATATCTTGTCGCGACATCTTCTTATCAACCCGACCGCGCTGGCGGCGGTCTGATGCGTGCGACGATCTCTTGTCGCGACGCTTCGGCTTATGGCTTCAGTCTTCACTTGGCACGGCTTTGGTGCTGACGACCTGTGGTGACATGGTTTGGTTCGCTTCGACTTTCATCGATGGACCGCGTGTAGCGACATCGATATCTCTTGTTCGCGACCTCGACTCCGTATCTTCTAGGCATTGACTTTGTCTTGGATCGCGACCTGCGTCTTGTAAAGCGGCGTGGTAGTTCTTTGCGTACTTAAATCTTGTCGCCGCGCCGTAACGCTTTGATTGCTCTTGCTGTGCGACGCCGATCCTTGTCGCGACATCACTTCATGCCTCCATAAGTCTCAGCCCATTTGTTTCGATATCGCGAGCATGGTATCTTCATCGCGACCGATTCGTGACTACGCCAACTTTGGTGTGGTTCTTGATGTCTGACTTGATCTCACGTCGCGACCTCGGCTCATTCTTCTGATCTTTCTCATAAAAATTTGTCTCATGTCGACTTCTATAACTTGTTATGTATGCTGACATACATCAATTTTCTTCGATTTCACGATGTCGCGACCTCATGTTTGGGTATGTAAACCACAGCTGAAATGATGGCTCGTGAGTTCTTTTCGTTTAATACGCTAATTATTTGCCCTTTTATTCCCATATTTACTGCATTTTATCTTTTCTTTCTTCTTTTCTTCCATTCTACTGCTAATAACAAATGGGTGAGTTTCTTCCATATTTAAATGTTGTCTCTTTTGATATGAAAATTAAGCAGAAAAATGGACTAAAAATAGATGACTTTTAAGCTCATCAGTGTTTGATCGAGTGATTCAAATTGAATTGCTCGTGTTTGATCGTTAGCCCAAGTGAGCTAATTTTGATGTGATAAAATGTACAATTACATAACATGATTGTGTGATTTGAATTATGCGAGTATATTCATGTATATATTTGCGTAATGATTAGGTTGTATTTAGAGCTGGCATACATGCATTCCATATGCACTGGAACACCCTAGGATTATAGGAGTGAGTGCATGAGATGAGTCTAGAGAAAATGGTTCGGAGGGTTGTCTAAAAATGTTAAATTATCGGAGGGTAGTCCAAACTAAAAATATCAATCGTCGGAGCGGCCCAATTGATATTCGCCAGAGTAGTCCTGAAGCAATTAAAAATATCGATGATCAGTGGGGCGGCCCGATTGATATTCGTGGATGATGCGCAAACAAATAATATATCAATCGTCGGATGACGATTGATATATACACATCGGAGGTTGTCCATAAAACAAGCAAAATAATAATTTTCATCACGAGGCTTGGCGAGTGTGATGGAATCGGTGAGGACTCGGGATGCGAGTTGGATCAATAGACGTGATGGGATCATCGTTGGCAAGGTGCATGTTTATTTGGGACATTGCCTTGTAGTGGAGAGTAGCCAGCAGAGCGATTCCACTCTTGAGCATTAGCTCACAATGTCGAGGGAACATATTTTGAATTACGGGGAGCTGACGACTGGGTCCTAGAAGTACTGAGTTTAGAAAGAATGGGATTGTAGGCGATGACTTAAATACATGTATTAGAATTCGAGTATTTTTAATATGTTTGTATAGAAGTAAACAATTTGCTCTTAGGGACTATTGGATATAGTTGGTATGTTTTTATGGGTATTGTAGTATGGGCCCAAGAGGCCGTTTTTATCCATAATTGTATCATTGTGATTATATTGGACTGCTTGGGACAGGTTTCATGCAGGTGTCTTATTTGGGTAGAGCTCCCCGTACAAAGGGAATACAGATTTTCTGAAGTGGCGTCGGGTGCGGGCAACCACTTGTATTCAGCGGAGTTGGCGGGTGAGTCGGCGGACCCGGGTTTGGGCGTCCGCGAGGCCTCCAGTTCGCGAGGATCACCGAGTCACGACTTGTCCGAGCGAGGGCAGTGAGAGTTGCGGTCAGCGGGACGAATCGAGGGCCGGTCGGGCGAGAGCGATGGTAATGCTACCATTTGTGGCGGCTAGACCGCCAAGGCGGATTGCTGAGCGAGGATCGGGGTTTTGGGGCATCACGGTCGATCCGATGGCGGGGCGGGAGGATCTGATGCGTTCCTCCACGGCGCGGTGCAGGCGGAGGGTGGTCTCAGTTCAGGGCTACCTGAGCACCCACATTTTCTGAGCAGGCCCGAGGCGGAGTATGAGTGGGCGGAGGAATGCGGGCCGGGGCTGGGGACATCGAGGTCGGGGCGTGCGCCGTGCTTCATGTTGAAGTCAATGAATTGGCCGGTTATCGGGATGTTTTCTATCTCGCTATGTGACTAGAGTGTTATTGTTAAATCGTCGCATTCATTCATTCTTTGCATCGGTTGTGATGAGGTTGGGCAGAGGTTGAGACCTTAGAGGAGCCTTTGTACGTGAGTTCTCCCCTAGGGATTAGGGCGAGAATAGGGATGATATGTCGAGGTTGCGAGTTGGGGGTCACGGGACTCACTACGGTGGACTTGAGATCATGGACATGTCGAGTTCGATGTCATCTGGGATGGATTGGGCGACGGCACTGGTCGTTATCGATTGTGAGCGCGGGGGGTGCAGCCTACGCGGAGACGGTACTGGTGTGGTATTCGGAAATAGCATGACATTTTGCCTGAGACGATTATCTGAGGTCAGTGTCGATGGCCGGTTGGCGGAGTTAGTTGTGAGCCTTACCCCAGGGCGAGGTGAGACGGACTTGGGCTACCTCGAGTGGTTTGCGAGTATGTGGATGTTTTTCGAGATGAAGCCCTGAAGCCTCGGCACGGGGATGTAGACTTGAGGTATTGGGTGCATACAGTACTTCGCCCATCTACATGACTCCCGCGTAGGATAGCGCAGAGTTGAAGTTACGGAACTTCGAGTCAGCTAGAACTCTTGGACAAGGGGTTCACTAAGGCCAGAGCACTTACGCCATGGGGCGCTCGGTTACGTTTGCAAGAGAAGGGCCAGACCCTTCGGCCCATTGCATTGGCTGCAACAGTTGAACGGGGTTACGATAGAATCGGTACCGTGCGCGAGGATTGGCGATTTGTTTGATGGAGTTAAGAGAAGCCTTGAGTCTACTCCAAAGATAGACGCCGCGCTAGTTACCATCGGTGGGGTTAGGGATCACGAATATCCTAAGGCGTGACACCAGGGCGCGTTATGGGCACTTTGAGTTTGCGGTGATGCCGCGGATGGCTTTGATGCGGCCGTGGCGTTCATGGATCTCGTGCATGGGGATATTTCAGCCCTATTTAGATCGGTTTATTATGTTGTGCCGTGGATGACATCTTGATCTACTCAGTCAGTGGGAACATGGTATCGCGAGAGATCGATTTCTGAGTTGTTAGAGACCATCGGTTGTATGAGGATTTAATAAGTCGCAGTTCTAGCTTCACGAGGTGAGATTTTGGGACCATGAATTATCGGCATCAAGTGTCAGTCGACGGAGAAGGTCGAGCGGTGATGAGTTGGGAGAGTGAAGTCGGTCTTCGAGATCGTAGTTTCTTGGGATTAGTTTGGGTATTACGGGGAGATTCATTAGAGGATTTCTCAGGGATAAGCGGCACCTACGACTAGGTTGACCGGAAGGAGGTCGAGTTTGAGTGGGATGGCCGTCTGAGGAGGCATTCAGGAGTTGAAGGAGACTTGCCGGCTCCCATCTTGATGGTCCGGACCGGGACGAGTGCAGTGTATTGTGATGCCTCGAGGCCGGATTAGGATGTGTGTGTTTTGATACGATCTCAGGGGAGGGTAGTAGCTTATGGTTCGTCGGTTGGAAAGAATCACGAAGCGGGAATTACCCCACGCTACGACATGGGTTGCGGCGTGGTCTTCGCCTTGAGGGTGGCTCCTTCCACTTATATGGCGAGTTCGAGGGTGTACTCAGGCCGTAAAGAGTAAAGCATATTTTCACACGGCGGGACCTCGATATGAGGCAAGCTACGCTGGAATGGATGGAGTTCTGGGGATTATGACTTCACTGGGTACACATCACAGTAGGAAGGCAAATGTGGTAGGCGATGCACTGATCGGAAGTCACGGAGGCGTTAGCTAGTATAGCTTCTCGGGGTACGTGGATGCATTCGAGGCTTGTGGGAGCGATTTGGAAATTTCTGATGCAGAGAAAGACTTCGGTACCTTGGGAGTTTGATGGTACTGCGGAGTCTCTGATGGCAGTGATTGAGTCACACGAGTAGTGGGGCGGATGTGTGATCAGGGGGCCAGAAGTGTCTGCGGTGTTGATGCCACGGGTGACGAGAAATTTCGGACCGTTCACGCGGTGGTAGTCTTGATATAGGGGACGGGTAGTGGTTCCCCAGTTGATCGATTTGAGAGAGGAGATTCTCAGGGAGTTTCAACGCTCGGGTTTGCCAGATGCGTCCGAGGTGGCACGAAGATGTACGGGATCTTCGTCGTCGATTACTATTGGAGTGGGATGAAGAGACGTGGGGACTTTGTTCGGCGATGTCTCACGTGTCGGCGAGTTAAATTTGAGCACGAGAAGCCCGGCATGGCTGCCGGCCGTTGGAGGTGGGCGAGTGGAAGTGGGGCTGCGTCACGATGGACTTTGTGACCCGGCACCCTGGAATCGGCGAGCATGACGGTATGGGTGATAGTGGACCGGCTCACCCCGAAGTCGGCACATTTAGCGTGCGGATGACGCCGCCCAGAGATTACAGTAGGTTATACATTCGAGAGATGGTCGGCTACGTGGGTACCAGAGTATCCATAGTGTCGGATGAGGACCGGGTTCACGATTGCACTTTGGAAGAGTTTCCAAAAATTTGTAGGCCTGTGGTGATGATGAGTACGGCGTTAGCCTCGAACCAGGATGGTCGATCCCCGAGGAAGGGTATCACAGGTATTAGAGGACATGCTCACGAGCATGCGTCTAGATCATAAGAGCAGCGGGAGGAACATTTGCCCTTGGTGGGGTCTGCGCCTACAACAAGCAGGTTATCGAGGCCAGTATCTGAGGATGGCATTGTATGAGAGCCTTGTATGGGAAGTATGCATGTCACCATTGTGTTGGGCCAGGGGTGGGAAAGAGCTCGTCAGCGATCACGATTTGATTAGAGACACACCTCAGAAGGTAAACGTCACGACTGCCCAGATCTTCTCACGGCTTTCGAGAGCGGCGGAAACTATGCGGATGTCGCGACGTCGACCCGCCAGTTCCGAGGTTGAGGATCCGCGTCTTCTTGAGAAGGTGATGCACTAGAAGGGAGTGATCAGGTTGTGGCGATGGGAAGCTATCGCCGAGGTTCATTGGACCCTTCGAGATAGTCGAGAGGGTAGGCACCGTTAACGTGCCCGAGTTAGCATTGCAGCCCGACATGTCGGTGTCCACGAGGTATTTCAGTCTCGAAATTACGCCGCAGTATACTCGGATCCGGCTAATGTGTGGTGGATTGGGGACTGGTGAGGTTGGCGGATAGGAACCTTTGAAGGGACGGTGTGCATTGTTGATAGCGTGATCGGGTTTTGCGACATGAGCCGTGAGAATGAGTGAGTACTATGGAGGCACTATGGAGTGGAGGAGTCCACGTGGGAGCGAGAGGACACGATGCGGGCCACCTATCCCTTCTTGTTTAGGGATGAAGGTACGTGGTTTAGTCGTTTAAGATTTAAATGACTGTTTACATGCATGGTAGAGTGCACGTTGCATATGCATGTGTTTGATTATGATCGTTCTGAATTTCGGGACGAAATTCACTTTAGAGAGAATGTAAGACAGAAATTCAATTCACGGAATAAGAGACCCAAAATCGTAATTCGATTCTGAAATTATTTATTTCGGTTAAAAATCGAGAATTTATTCTCTAGATCTCGGATGTGAAGCGGTTTCACATTGGAATCGTCTCGCGAAATCTAGCTAGCACGTCAAATTTTGTCCAATTCCGAGATAGTCGGAGTTGGCACGTTTTTCGAGGCATCGCGTTTCGGGTGCCGTAAAACGATTTTCGATGAGAACGAAAATCACATATAACACGTACTCATATGCCATAAGTGGCATGAGTAGAGAAATGAGGAAAATAGACGACCGAGGTAGAGCCGAATGTCAAAACTGGGAAAAGATGGACAAAATTGGCATTATAGAAATTGATTTAAGTCACTAAATGACAAAAATCGCTACAGTGTCGTCTCCCCCAATGATAAATGAAGCAAAAAATGTGAAATGCATTTTGAAGATCCAGTAGCCATTTTTTTTTTGAGATTTCTTTAGAGAGAGATAAACTTCTCTCTAAAATGTCAGCGATCCGATAGTCGTGATCTTCGAATTGAAAGGAAGGTGTTCTCTGTGGGCCGACCTACGGCGATGGAGTGCCGGAATTGTGAGTTTTTAGGTAACTCCGAGAGGTAGGGGTTTCTCCATACTTGGGTTTATTAGGAGGTACTGCTTTAGAGCCTTTCTGAATGTTTGAGTGTTGAGGTCGTTGGGGGCCGTTTGATCGGTCCCCGAACCTTGGAAGCAAGATATCTGAATTTTTAGAATCAAAGTGAATTGTAGCCGTGTGTGACCACAATTTGCCCAGGCGTGAAATTATATATTTATATGTTAAATCATGTAGTGATTGAAGTGTTAAGTAGAACAAGCCCGGGTAAATGCGAGTTCCGCAAGGTGAGCAGATGGTCTGATTTTTCGGGAATAGTAGCAGGGTTTTACTATTCGAAGCGATGTTCTAAAAAATATATTTTTGTGAAAATATGTGTTTGGTCGAATGATTTAAATTAAATGGCTCGTGTTTGATCATTAACCCAGTGAGAAATTTAATTTTGATGTATGAATTAATTAATTTACATGACATGATTGTGTGAATTAAATTTTTGTAAATATATGCATGTTTATATATTTACGTGAATTAAACGTATTGGAATTAGCGTAATGCGTGTATGCATTTAGAACGTCACAGGGTATAGGAGTTAGTCGTGAGATAGTCCCCAGAAAAGCGGTTCGAGGGTTGTCTAAAATATTAATTATCGGAGGGTAGTCGAATTAAAAAAATATCGATGGTCGGAGGCGGCCCAAATTGATATTCATCGGAGGTGTCCGAGCAAATTAAAAATATCAATCGTCGGGTGGCGGGTGGTATTCATCGGGTAGTCCCTGAACAAATAATATATCATTACGTCGGACGGCCCCGATTGATATATATACATCGGAGAGGTTGTCCGCAAGCAAGCAAAAATAATTTTCATACGAGGCTTAGGCGAGTGTGATGGAATCGGTGAGGACTTCGGGATGCGGGACTAGTCATGTAGACATTCAAGTAAGGATCATGCATTTGCTTGAATGTGTGTTTTTTCATTGGAACATTACTGCTTGCACTTAGGTGGTGAAGTGGCCCGCGGGCGATTATCTTTTGAAGCGTAGCTGCACTTTGTGAGGATATTATTTCCTGGTACGGGGGCGTGGGGACGGCTCGTCACAGAGGCAGGGATTAGAGAGAGAGAGAGAGAGAGAGAGTTATGACTTTGATGATGATGTACACATACATGTATTAGAACACCAGTTTAATGTATGTATTGTATAAGAGTAAAAACATATTAACTCTTGTAACTATTGGGTATATATGGTTGGTTCATAGTTGACATGTATATTAGTATTATTTATAGGCCCCAGTGGCTTGTTTTAAAATCATAAAGCTGTATATTAGATTTATTTGGGACGAGTTTATCACGGGTTAAGTATTTGGGTAGAAACTCCGTACAAGGAGACTATACGGGTTTGTCGAAAATGTCAGATCACTGGAAGGCATTCACGAGTATGTCCGTAGTTGGCAGGGTGGTCAGCAGTCCTGAGATTTGGGCGTCCTGAGCGTGAAGCTCAGCAGTGGCGACTCGGCAATGGGCTAGCTGTGGACTGCGGCACGGTCGAGGAGCCGCGAGCAGCGCAACGTGGCCGTGGGCTGAGGCGATCGCTGGGCGGCGCCGCGGCGAAGTGGAGAGCGGGAGCACGAGCGGCGGACCCTAGGCCCGAATAGCTCGCGGGGCTCGAGTGGATGCGGGTGCGGGAGGGCTGCGGGGGAGGGCTGGAGGGGGAATATAGATGGGCATGAATGGGGCCTGCCACACTTCCACATATGGGCGTTTGAATTTAGCCCGGAAGGGTCCGAGGGCGAGTGAGGCGAAGTGTATTGTTGTGAAATTTGCCAGAAGCTTTTTAGTTTTCATCTGCAAAATCAACAAATTTGATTTGGGTAATTAAATAAAATAAAACAAAAATCAAAATTAAAATATTTGAAATAAACCTAGAATAAAAATAGAATAAGATTACTAAAAATTGCAACTTTTATATTTAGCGAATTAATTAAAGAAAATTTTCAAAAATAAATAGCTGAAATTGATCAAATTAAACTAAAGCAAAAAAATTTGAATTCTTGGTTTGATTACCGATTGGAACCAAACATTTCGACTAGTTCATTAAACGGAAGTCCGAGGAGGAGCTCCTTGACCCACGCAATGGCACGTCTGCGACCGCTATGCTTGGTTCCTTTTTGTCGAACTTCTTTTCATTGGGTGATGTTGGTGGCCATTATTTGGTGATTGAGGCGTGATTTGCTCAGTACTTCTACCTTCCAACTGCCGATCTGCCCACGAGTGAGGGCGTTGGTTTCCCTGCGTTTTGACGGTCGAGAGCGGACTTCATCATTCCTTGCTTGGTCTTCGCTTCGGCTTGTGCTTGTTATTCAAGTGAAAAATATTGAGCTCCGATGTCATGTTATGATAATGTTGCATGACTCATTAAAACAAGTGATTATCGCATTGGAAACGTGAAATGGTGATAGTGGCACATGATTAAGGCCCGCTTGCCATTGGTTCCGTGTCGAGCACTCGCAGAAGTCTTGGTATTAGAATTTGTCACACACCAACACATCTAAACTATCCTTGAGGTCTGCGTCCAATCCCGATACAATGGCCAATTGATGTTGGTAGGCAAAGCTCTCCCAAACCTAGCGCCTTCTGCCCAAGTATGGCAGAGGTGGGTTTACCTTATTGAAGTCTGACAGTGCTTTATCTATCTGAGTCCCTCGATGTTGGTGATATTGTGAGATCCGGATCACTGTATTTCCGCGGGATCTTGCTACGAAATAATTGTGACTTTCTGTTAGGAAGATAACATGCCCAACCCTCTCTTGGTATTGCCGCGGTCTTTGAAATTTTGCATATGTTGGGACATGTCGTGTCAAGCGATGGGATGTTACCTTCACTTGCCTTAGCACCTCCCAATTTCGAAGCTTGGTTTAGGATTTTCTTGCTTCTTGCCAGTGCTTGAGGAAATGGAGGGAATATTTTCGCGACTCTTCGCGATTATTATCCTCGCAAGGCTCGGTTCCTTCTCACCTACATTTCTTCGACGATCGCTTTGGGCGCTGGTTGTTCGTTTCTACCCTCCTCAAAGTGATGATAGCCTTTACTTCATCCGACCTTGAGTTGCTGGAAGAACAGGCTCATGAACTCCCTTTGGATTTGCGGTGTTTGGGAAGGAATCTTCCTTTCTCCTATACTCTGCAGGTGTTAATCTGGTATTTAGAATCTTTTGTAGATTATCAATCTTCTGATTAAGGCTGTTCTCAAGCCCATCTATTCTCTTGTTCAGTGTACTTTCTACAGTATCAATTCTTTGAGCCAATTGTACATTGATCCCCTTTTGCTCCTCCACAAAAATTGCCTACCACCTTGCTCAAATTTAATATAAGCTTATTTCCTGCGGGGAAGAGGATGTTGATGGTTGTGGTTGAGATGAAAATTAAACATTGTTTAGCACCATTGAGAGCACATAGCGGGGACATTCAGGTTTTCGAAGGGAGAGATTTGAGGTGATTCTTTAGTGGAATTGTATGTATTCTAGTATGGGACATTAGGTTGTGGCTTGTATTGGCCACGGCATTGGCATGCTTACGACATCAAATCCTTCGAGAGCAATTGGACAGTGGCACACAGGTGGACGGTGGGTTGGTAATTGATGCATGGGTTGGCGCAATAAGGGATTTACTGATCCTTTACTTTTGCACTTTAGTGAACACTTTTCCTTCTAGCTCTTCCACCTTCCTAGCTAGGGTTGATATTCTTGCTTTCATTTCCATATCTTCAAAAAGTGCAAAAATTCCTCCCCTTTGGTGGGCTGAGGGCCTCATTTTCTCCACCTCCCTTGGGTTTGGCTTTCGTCCGACCCTTGGAGGTTCGACCATATTCGAAAAATCCTTAAGCTCGCCGGATTGCTTGCTCGAAGTCCCCTCCATTGTTTCAAAGTTGCTTCATGGTTGAGGACATGCCACCATAGAAGTGGTTTACAAGCATCCACGAGTCTCCAGAGCCGCGGTGTGGACAAGCAACGATGGTCTCCGTGAACCTTTCCAGCCAATGATAGAGGCCTAAATTGTCGTGAACGTAAAAACTACAGATTTGCCTCTTCAAATTGGTCTTGTGAGCAGAAGAGAATTTTTTTAGGAATTACGCTGCGACTCTGCCCGACTTACGGTTCTTGGTCTCGGTGGGTCGCCATATTTTGGCTTTGTCTTTGGTGAGTCGATGCCTTCGACCAGGCCAAATCCATGTCAGTGCACCTCCTTAAAGGTTATGCACACTTCCTCGAAAATCTCTTATATGGGTGTATGGATTTTCACATTTCTCCCATACGATGAAATGTGGGAAACGGGGGCGCAGGTAAGATCTCAACTACTATCTCGGCGGGAGGTATGATGCGAGGAAGGAGCACTAACCACAGGAGGTGTATGTGGTCCTCGTTGACCCCCGTATCTTTGTTGGATTCAGCAGGGTACCTTCTTGACTTTCTTTGTTGCCGGTGGGATCCATTTGATCAACGTGCCGCGATTTGGCGGCCTTGCTCAGGCGGGTGTCTTGATTCTTTCACGATCTACTGACGTCTCTATCCCAATGATGCATAAACACCTATTACACAAAATGAGACAAGCGAAGAACACTAACAAGGCTTGCTAACAAGGATCAGTGTTAGCGAATAAGCGAAATTTGTAAAAATAAATATGACCAGTGATGCTAAGTAAAAAAAAACTTAATAATGCAGATATTGAAAATAAAAAGTTGAAAGATCACCAACACTTGCAATGTGGATTACGAGTACATATCAACTCTTAAATGTAGTTTAGAGGCACCATATAAAGTGGCATGCATTTGGTCGTGCCACGAGTAGAGACCAATCGGAATCAACAAAATTTGTTTCCTATATTCCTCCTCTTGCCGTAGTCAAGCTACTCGTATAGTGAGTCTAAGATTCGAACACGGGATGTGTTTTCATCCTGAATGAATCATATCATGATTGAAAATGAGTGAGCTTTCACTTTAGTTTTTGGATTTGGGTAAAAACAGGGGAGATTGGTTGTTCACTGGTAACTGAAATAGCTTAAACTAAAGTGTGAAATGATGACCTTGAAGGCTTGGGTCACTAGCTTGATAAAATGGGGTTATAAAGGTGTCCTCGGGTTATTTCCTCGCATTAGGGCAAATGACATATAGTCATAGCCAAAACCGGATCTTTGTTTAGCTTGAGGTAGCCATAAAACCTCCTGTTGAGTCGAAACATGTGCGAGCATTTAATGTTCCAATGGTTTGAAAACACGACATTTAAACCTCTGGTATTTCGGTGGCTCGTAAATGACATCTAAAGAATGTCGGTGCATCTGCATTAAGAATGCTTGAACCACAAGCATGACAAGTATTAAACCAAAGGAAAGACATCAAATAACGTAAACCCCTAGTTTGGAAAGTTTGGAACAATAAATGCGAGTACACCGCTTCGTTTAAGCGAGGACCACCATAATTTAGGTAACCAGCCTAGCAGCCCTGTCTTCAAGGTTTTGAGGCTTGTGAGCACTCCCTTGAGTTGTCATCCTCAAGGGGTGTGTTTGGAAGCCCGAGAAAATGAGGAAGAAAGAAGAGAGAGAAGAAACGAGCTGAAAAAAAAACAATGGCTAAGTAAATAAGCTTTTATAAAAGTTAAGGTTACAAAAAATATAAGTTGGCTTATAGCCATCTAATTCTTAGAAATACCAAAAATGCAAAAATATAAAGATTAATGGAATGAAATAGAATTATACAAAGCGAAGTCGTTTGAATCAAAATCAAGGGGTGAATTTCGTATGCATAGTGATTTCCACATCATAGAAAATGTGAGGCCTAAGCGAAAGGCAAATTTTCGCAAATTCAAATTCGACATGCACGATAACTAGCTATGATAGCGAATTTTCGCTATGATAGCGAAATTTCGCTATCATAACGAAAAATTGTGCATAGCGAAATTTCACAGGGATTGCGAAATTTTCGCTATGGTTGCGAAATTTTCACAATGCATAGCGAAATCCTGCACACTCCTGCATTGCCCCCTGCATCAAATCAGCCTCAATTTCTTCAGTTCCTCTTGACATTTCTTCATCCTAGCTTGATGAAATCGCAGTCGCAAAGTCGACACTTAGATATGAAACCAAACTTGAAATTATAGTGAGGCTTACAAAACTTTTGAAATTACCAAAAACAAAACTCATTTAAAATCGGTGAGTACTAAGTGGACTGCATATCAGTGGCTTAAATTAAATTATGATTAGTACCTTGAAAAGCACTCAAAACCTATCTTAAATAGGACTCGAAATAGCACTTTTAGAATTCTTAATCAACATGGCATTATGTGCACTTAGGTTAGTAGCCTTGCCAGGGATTATCCTTACTGGGCATTTACTCTCACCCCATTAATGGGACCCCCTTTCGGTGCATGTTATGTACGACGGTTGACCCTCATCAAGATAGTAGGTGTAAAGCCGGCTGTGTGGCTTTGAAACCACATAAAAAAAACTAGATTTGTACATGTAATATTTTGTACAGAGGATTGTAACTCGAGACTCTTATGAAATTTGTTTGATAAATTTGTATATTTTTCTAAAATATATAGGCATGAATGGATCACAGTGAATGAGGCGCGATATGGTGTGTATCGAGATATCACGATACCTGTGAATGTCCAGATGCTTTGACGGGTTGTCAGCGAGACCCCGAGAGTTTTGGGGCTTTACGATTCACTAAAACTTAAGTAAGGTCTGATGATGGTAAGGCATAACAACACCAATGAGTTGCCACATAAGTAGAAGGATTAGCCACCAATCACCATCTTTTTAGAAGCTTGAGTTTGGTTCCATTGGAATAGTGGTTGGTTCTAGATGATATCTAATGAAGCAATTGTTTCTTTGGCGAACAAGATAGTTAACTGAATCTGAGCTAAAAAAATATTTGGGGGACCAGAATCTCTCTCACTTTGAATCGTTAAACAAAAGTTCTTAGATTCCAATCGATCACCAACAACCGTATCATTCTTTAGCAATTATTATGTCATCAACATACAGAGGGCGAAAACGAACCGGAATTATGATGAATAAAGAATGATCATGGCAGAGATGGACAAATCTTATCAATAAGCAGTTGAGAATTTATGGAACCATTAGTGATAAACAACTGACCCATAAATTGATTTATACAACTTTACTCATGCATTAGGAGGAAGATTCTCCCCCTTTTTGCAAGAATAACCCAGGGGAACATTCATATAGACTTCTTCAATGAATCTCAGTGAAGGAAAGCATTTGCCACATCGAGTTAGTAAGAGACGAATGAAAATGGTAGCGAAAAGAGCAAAAGATTCCTGACGAGAAGAGCAAAGATTCAAATAACAAATTTAGCCATAGGAGAAAAAGTATCCAGAAAATCAATACCTTCCTGTCATGTGTATCCCTTTGCTACAAGGTAAGCTTTGTAGCACTGACAAACGTCATGACTTGAACTGTTTTATGCCCATTTACATCATATGGGTTGTTTTCCTACGAGGAAGTGACAAGAGACCGGTGCCATTGCTTTGAAATCCTGCTGACTCAATATCCGCAGCATCTCGCCATACTTGAGACTCAATGACTTGTGAAAGTTTGAAAAGGGGCTGTTTAGGTTACTAATTACAGAAGTAAAAGCGATGGGATTTGGAGCCAGTATGGCCCTTTAGGAAGAAGAGATGGGATATAAAGTTGGAGAAGAGACCAGAACAAAGTTAGAAAAATTGATTTGCGGCTAAATAACAATGATAATGGAGATAAATATCTTTGCCGGGCGTTTAGTTATATGGGTGGAGCCGAGATGTACGTTGTAAAAGCTTGATTTTAGTTAGCATCAAATGGAGTTCGGTGAAGAAGAAGTTGAGAGATTTTGGTGAAGGATGCAAGAAATGGACTCAACAGGACTAGGTATGACACAATCATCAAAGAGATTAAGATGTTCACTATTAGGTATGGACTAAGCAAATAAAAAATGTCATCGCGAAGACAATATTTATGTACATTTTATTGCCTTCAAACTATGCACTCATCCTTGTTCCAAAGGATAACCGTTGAAAACCAATGCCCGGTCGATAAATCTGGTTCGTCGGGACAATGCGAGTCCCAAATCATAATAGACGCCCAAAAGAACAAAAGATGTGAATGGTTATTGATTTCTCGTTGTTCAACAACTCAAAGGGACTTTGCTGACAACAATGGCGAGGTGCTCACACCAAATAATTGTAAGTTTAAACACATTCATCCCAGTACAAGATAACATTTGATCGAAAGAAGTGCTTGAGTCATACATTAAGGATGTGTCAGGTTTTCTTTCAACAACATACCTTGTTCAATGCTCACAATAATGGAAAGAGACACTTCCTCTTGAAACAAAGAAACTGGCGAATAATCGGGAGCATCATCTGACCTAACATATTTTATGGCAGTGTTGTATTATGTGAAAATCATATTATTAAATTATAGAAAAACAAACATAGTGATCTTATTTTAAACAAAAGACAACCATATATTTCAATAACATCAATAAATAAGTGAGAAAATATTATGACGCCTGTGAAGCAGCTTATGAAGGGGTCCCAAACATCGATATGTGATCAACTCAGAGATCTTGATGACATATGATTATTAGAAATGAAGGGTAGACATCTATTACACATGTCCACACCCAATGTGAAGATAATGATTAAACTAGAACTGTAATTGATTTTAGTAGTTGAATTACAATGAATGTCTCAATCCAAATGCTAGATATTACTTTTAACTCACATAAAAGATAAACAAATTGGAATTACAATGAGCAATCTTACATCCAGTAAGTCCAGATCTTTGTCTTTCCAATCATCAAAGTCCCAGTGTCTCAACTGATAACTTAGAGAATTATAATAATTATGACTAAGAGTCAAAGAATTCATCAAGTAAATTAAAACTAAAAGAGGTACAAAGAGAACATCACATACTCTAATCAAACATTTTGACTTCTATACAACCATCCAATCCAGCCCTAGAAAGTTATTGCAGTCTTAGAACATATTAGATTAACATAGGCAACATAAAGAAATATGATGGTGAAGTCAGGTCAAACGGCCCACAAAATCTTAATCAACTGTAAAGATGTTAGTGAGAGTCTGTTGACGGCCTCCACGAGCCATTTTCAGAAATATGAAGAAGAAGGAGCAAAGAGCAAAGAAAGTATGTTTGATGCTATATCATAGCAAAATGCATGGGAGGAATAACATAATGTTTACTTATTGGACTGTGCTAAAGCTGGGCCATAGTGGGTATGATGTAGTTGTAGGACCTTTCTCCCGGTGTTTGTTCCATTCACCCGAATGTACAACTCACCAAATATCCTAATCAATCCATCTGAACACATAAACAGCAATAATAAAAAAAAAGGAAATGGGCTATAATAATGTGAAATATTTTTTGAATAAATGAATATAAACTATTAATATACACTTATTTCATTAAAAACTAGAATGATAATTTTTTAATTTTTAAGTATATTTAATTTAAAATATTTGAAGATATGTAATTGTTATGAATTAAAATATTGAGATGATATTTTAAAATAATAGTAAAAATATATTATTTTTGTTAATCATCCTTTTAAACAAGTTGATAACATATTATTATGGTACTTTTAGATATTACATTATTACTTTATCACATTATCATATATATAAAAATAAATCTAGTCATTTACTATAAAATAATTTAACTAGTGGGAATATAATATCTCATTTATATTTTAAAAATCTATGTTTAATATTCTATAAAATTTTAAAAAAGATAAAAGATCTTAAAATATAAAATATAGAAATATAAAATTTTGTTAATACAAATTTGATAAAAAACTATTGATAAGTTTATTTTTAAAAGTTGAAAATCTGGGAACTTGAGAATATATTATTTTAAAACAATATTGCAATGAACAGGTCATATTAAAAATTAATAAATATATTAATTACATATTATACTAAATATATTTTAATAAATATGATTTTTATTTGGCTTTAAAAAAGAAAGAAAATTAAAAAGAAATTAAATTTTATAGTCAAATGCCATAATGAGCCCAAGGTCAGCGTGGAGCGAGGCTGGGGCGGAGTACGTTAGAGCTGAACAAATGTGAAGGGTGAATAGTTAATGGAATCTATGTAGCAAGAGTGGTCCCAAAGAAAAACGACGTTTTGAGGCAATTCTGTCCCATTATCATTTCATGGTTACCCAAAACGAATATTTTTCCAAAAATATATCAATATCAAAAGTCAAATCCCAAGTGTTAATAACTTTTCTAGTACAAATGATAAGCAGGTCTTCTCCAGTTAATTAGTCCACATTCAGCTCAAATCAAATCATAAGCAGGTCCAAGCAACTGAACAATTTTCTCCCGATCCATTCATTGGTTTAAACGTTCACTGAACTGACGCTTCCAAATCATATAGCAGTAAACTCGCTCATTCAGCCCTTCATTTTACTCTTTCCTTTCCTTGTTCTCATTTATCCTACTGAATCAAAGAAATGTTCATTTTTTGTCAACGATTCCATCACTCAGATTCTTCCACCCTGCTTCCTTCATCAACTGATCTCGTTAAACACAAACTCTGTTCTCTTCACTTGTTTACTTTCATTTCCTAACTCCTCCCAGCAAACCCAGTTCCACACCTTTACATTGTCCTACTTCAGTACTCACCATCCTCTGTCTGAAACAAATACTGACTTTCTTCCATTTTTATTTCTTTTCTTTCTTAGCTTCTTGTTGAACTGGTTGCTGCTTGCTTCCTTCCTTCTTTCTGTTACTTATTTCCTTCAAGTCAATAAAAAGAAAAAACAAACAAAACAAAAACTGTCTGTTCTAGTTTGCAATTATTCATCACTGTTCTGGTTCTGGTAATCTTCCCTAACCTGTGCTCTTCCAAACTGTTGCCCATTTCCTCTTCCTTCCGCTACTTTTCTCATATTTATACATCTGTTATCATCTCCCAAAATAAATCCCATCGTCCTCATAGTTCACATTCAGCGTCATATCCAAGCACATCGCTACATCCTTCTCCATTGCTTTTCTCATCTAGTCTTCGTTGAATTATCTTTCTTCGATCCGGTCCTTAGTCCCCACCCCAATTTTTGTTAGATTCGATTCTTCTTCCCGTTCTTCCTTGGTCGCCTACTATTAGTTCCACAGATCAACCAATAGCCTTCTGTTCTTATTGTTCCTCAGGCATTCATTATCGAACCCACCTGATCTGTTCGCCAAAAAGAAACAAAAGAAACACCAGTAGAAAATGGTGGTCATTTTATCTCCAATAAGAAAGGTCATCACTTGGTTGCTCCAGTTGACGTCATCATTATCTTCAACGTCAGCAACCCAGAACAGAATCCAGACCAGTTGAGTAGCTTGACGATACGCGCGGAGCCTGCACCGATTCCAGTTCAGCCAAAATGCGAAACAATCACGATGTTCAGAAGCGGTTGTCCGTGTCAGAGATACCCTCCCAGGTGAGAAATTCAATTAAGATGAAAGCACACTGTACGTTATCGTTTCTCTAATTCGTGTCCTAATTTGATCTCACGACATCAGCTCAGCAGGCAAGCAAAGAAAAAGGTCAGAAGACAAGAAAAGCCTAGATGGAGGCGCGATTTTCGATAATTATCATCTGCTCGGCGTCGATCCAGCTCTCCCAGAGGGCACAAAGTTAACCAGTCCGGTATTAAAATCTCGGAGTCGTCATATCTGATGAATGAAGACAGATTGGTGGGGATATGGTGAAGAAACCACTGGTCAACAGGCTAAAGTAGCAACAAGATGGCGTTATTTATCAGCAGATGGCTTATGAAGTCCCACTGGACCGCGAAAACCGGGCCAAAGATTGCATTTACCGGGGCCTGGAAATTGAGGAAGACGCGAACCGCGAGTGGCGTCAGAGTTGTTGAAAATGAGAAGGCGGTCTGGCACTTAGATATCCAAATATCCGATTTGAGGCCAGAATTTTCCAATCGCGAAGGGAAACAGTGCTATACACCAGAAGAACCCGCTGGTTTATCTAATGATGGGCAAACCAGCGAATGCCAATGCCAACACGGCGCCGCGCGTTTATTAGAAAAACGGCTGGTGATGGCAATCGAACCCGATCGAACCATCGCAGCGGAGGCGTTCGGGCAGACGCTTCGCAACGTTAAGGTCGTAAAGCGTCGGTGCGTGGCGAAACATCACCGGCAGATGCCTCACGACGTTCCTTCTTCGCGACCACGAGAACACCGTCACGAAGAAGCGTTAAATTTCGCGTTTCGGAGCTGAGTTGAATAAACGGAAGGGTGAGGAAGCGTCGTCGTTCCCGCCACAGGCTGCCGATCATGGGGATACTTAATTCAATACACCGTTCATTATATAAACTTTATTTGTTTCAAAACGTCGATTATTTGGAAGAATGAGAGTAGACCGCATACGCTGATCACACCTCAAAGCCTTGAGTTATTGCAAGTCACCATCGCCAGAACGGCGACGTTGTCAAAGAGTCGCCAGAGTAACAGATCCAGCGATCCCATCGACGGCAGTATAAACAAATGAGCACCGATCGAAGAATGGTCCAACACTTGATGAACCCTAAAGCAACGGCGAATCCCGAATCAGCAAGATCGCCAGCCGTCGCGGCAAAAGGTCCGGAACCGTCTTCAGGTTAATAAAAACGATCTTCTGAAAATCCAAACATCCGCCGGCAGACGAAACGTTCCGCTTCGTCCCGATCTATATGCTCGACGCCGCCTCTTCTCATCGCTCCTCAAACATTCGCGCGCCCTGATGGCGAGTTGTATGATGGTTTATCATCGGCGTTAACGAACCGCGTTCAGCATGGTGGGCCCGGCATCCGTCAGTCCAGCCTCGAAGAAACAGTCGAATTGGACCAATCCTGAAGGTTCGATTGATTATTGCAGAGAGTTGAAAGCACCTCACCAAACATTCTTATAACAAACCTTCATTAGAATGTTTGAATGCCCATAATCCAGCTCTTTCACGCAGAAGAAGAAGAAGATGGAGAAAAGGTTGGAATGGCTTGTCTCTGAACTGAATCTGATCCATTTATTCACAAAGAATATAAACCAGGTGGTGAGAAGGAACAAAAGAAGATGAATCCTTCAAAACTAATGTTTGGGTCATTAAGGTGTTCATTCATGGGGAAACAGATATGAAAGATCAAACACATTAAAGTCAAATGGTGGTACGCTTCACTATGGGGAATGGAATGCGCAAAAACTGTTAGAAAAACAGTTAATAGAATTAGGAATTAAAGGATATATGTCTTTTCTCCACATAATAGTTTTTTGATAACCCAAAACATTTATCCATTTCATTGGATAAGATAAGGGGTAAAAGGAAAACATAGCATTCCTGCTGAAAGATGAAGGCCTTTGGTGAAAAGGTTAGTTTTCTTCAATACTTCTTTTTTTTTTATTTTTCTCCACTATTTAAAGTATTAACAAAAATATCCATGTACCAAACGATTTAAACAAGAACGAGAATAAAACAAAATATACTAAATTAACTTTAATCCAATTTTATATAATATACCAGTTTAATGATACTTAAATTATAAAACAACAGCCACACGATAATCAACTGAATGTTAACTTTGATTTAATAATTACTCTTCCAATTAACCATGCTAATATGTTCTTCACAAATTATTCAATGGTATTTTAACCTTAACTTTCTCTCCATCTCTAATCGCCTTCTCATTTCTTAACTATCTTATTAATCCATGCATGGGTAATCAAATGTTTAATTTTTTTTTTTGCATTCATTCACCTCTATTATAATTAAGGATATTATAATAGTCTCTTAACTGGATCAACCTCAACTTCCATTGTCTATGATCCTTCCAACGATTGAGTTTAACTTCATTATTCATCCAAAACTGGACGTTTTTCTTATCACTCATCCATAATATTATTACATATGTCTTCAATCATCTCCACTAATCACTGAACCTTCAAACTTTTCCTTCCTATGTTGAGCCTTTGGAACTTACAATCACTGAGTTAAATTTTATTGGCCTTAAATGTCAATCTTATGTCAGCGTCGTCGCACCATTTGTTTAATACATATCACTAGTATGTTTAATTATAACTTTAACAAAGAAAGATTCTCGATAAAAATATATTTAGTTCATCAATTGTCACAAATTTATTATTTTGATCTAAGATATTTTTTTATTATTGATATTTATCCATGTGCCATCAAAAAAAAAATCATGAAGTTTGTTGTCGGTTGCTCGGTTTGTTTCGCATCAAAATCAATGAACTCATATGTGATAAATATAAGTATAAGGTTAAGATATATAAGTTTGTGATATATATAAGTTTGAGTGATAAGTATTTTTTGTTTCCTCAAGCATTAATAAAATAAATTTATTTTCTAAGGTTATAATAAAAAACTGGTTGTTTGAGTTTGTTTGTTTTGTTTTGTTTTTGTAACGCAAAAAATATGAATTTTGTGTTGCATAAATATAAGTATGCTTAAAAGGTGAACAGCATAAGTTTGATGATGTTATTTTTAATTTTTTACAATAATAAACCACCTTATTTCTAAGGTTATTAGTCAAAGATGGAACTGCATCTTTCAAAGATCAGAACTGATGTTTAAAATAAAATATATTTGCCAAACTATTCATTCTGAAAGGTTTATAAATAAAAACCAATATTGTTAACCATCTTATCAGGTTCTCTATCCATGTCAATTTTCAAATTCTACCTCTCATTTTCTTTCCATACCATCTATATCCTTTTAGTTTTAACTGAAAAACTAACATCATTTTCACAGAATCCATCTCTAAATTCCAATTTTATACATTTGTTAAAAGTTTATATAGCAAAGATGAGAAAATAATGGACATATTTGTCTTTTATTCATGAATAACTGAAAAATAAATATTCATGAATCCCCAAGAAAAAATGAATGATTGTTTGCCAACTTCGTAATAATAATAATAATATCATTAAATAGCTAATTTTTATTTCAGAACTTATGGTAGTTAATAGAAATTTTTCTAGTAACTACTTTATTAGTTATGACAAATTTTAAGATTTTACATACTTTTTAGTTCTGTAGGATTTTAGAACATGACTAAAGTGAATATGTGAATATTATAGATTAATAGATTGTATTTAAAGAGGGAATATGTTTATATTTATCTACAACTTTTCATACATTATATTACAGGTTTCATTCCTAAATTGGAGAAGTTGAAGCTCGAAGGACACTACGTGAAGAAGATATGGCATCATAGCTTCGGCTTTCCAAATTCCTTCTCAATTTTAGGAATCCTAAGTGGAAGATTGTCCATGTGGACAATCTTATCCCACATAATTTGATGAAGAGCTTCAAAGATTTGAAAGAGATGAAGTGAAGAAGAGTTGGCAAGGTCCTAGAACATGTATTTGATCTTGGAGGATATGATACAAATATTGGACCTCCAGGCCAGAAATCTTGAAGTTAACCGAAGCCTATATAAGATGAAGGGAATATGCAACAATGAAAAAATGATACGTGAGAGATACTCTATTCTTATTCTTTCCTTCGTAGTGGAAAGGTTTTCACAACCTCAAATGTTTATCCATCATATGAATTGTGGGAAGAAAAGACAAAGATCGAAATGTTAATATTATTTCTTTTGAAGATGTGGTGCTCTTTGTGAAAGGTCGATTTCTTAGCTTTTCACATATGATGGTAGGAGTATTTTGAAATAAGTAATTAAGTTTACTCATCTCTTTATTAAATTTCATCATCCCTTAGTATATTTTACACGTAATTTGTTATATATATATATATATATATATATATATACTGCTCTGCTCTCTTCTCTCTCCATGTACGTGTGAGTAAAACAAAAGATTATCACCCTTTTATTTAGAGCCTTCATCATATTTAATTCTTCCAAATTCACCATACATGTCTTCTTTTGATCATCTCCTTTTCTTTGATACACCTATCTCTATCTTCTTTCCAATTTTAGTTGAAAAACTAAGTTTGCCTTCACCAAATCAATTTTATATTCCACTTTATGCATGTCTTGAAAAGAGATAATAAAAAGATGAGAAGAGAAATTATTATATTGTTTTATGAGAAAAAAATATAAAAATAAATTTGAAAGAGAAATCTTGGATATATTTTAAAAGATAATGCAAATTTAAAATAAATAAAATCATAAAATTTTATTAATAAGAAAAAAAATAAAAGAGTTAATAAATAATAAATTATTGACACATGTAAAAATAACATATGGCGTGAATCTATGTAATCATTAGTTTGTCACGTTTAATGGTAATAGTGAGAAGCACTACTTTCGACCCGCTATACTTTGTAACTAGTATAGTTGTTCTTATTTCTTTGAAAAAGTGTTATTAAATAGCTAATCTTATTTCGGAACTTGTAGTTGTTTATTAAATTTTTTATTAATAACTTTTTTTGAAAAATTCTAGTATAACTTATTTATTATTGTATTGGCAATTCTACAAGTCCTCCCACATGATTCTTGTTAATACTTTTAAATTGTTTTATATTTACTTTATTTTCATTTTTTAAAGCTAATTTGTTTTAGAGTTTTTAAAACAAAAAAGCAGAAATTGAAGATATTGGATATTTTAGAATTGATGAATTATATCAATGAGAGGATTGAATGTATTTATATTTATCCTAACTTTTAAATTTGATGATATAACTGGGTTTAGTTCAGTTTGGAGGAAGTGGCTCGTAGGCGTAACCCCTTCGATTGAAGAAAGATATCGGCATAGCTGTGGCTTTCACTTTGATTCCTTCCCTCAAATCTTGCAGATCCTAAGAGTGGAGAGTTGTGATGCTCTAGAATATGTAATTGATCTTAATGAGATCCTCCAAAATCCAGAAAACCAAGTTGAGTCGAAAAATGACAGCATAAGAGGTTGTTTCTCTTCTTTCATGCCTATGAGTTCTCATAACCTCAAACATATATCTATTTGTTGTCCTGGGAAAGAAGACAAAGCTCAGATAAATGTTAATACTCCTGAAGGGCTAATGCACTTTGATGATGGAAAGGTTAGTTTTCTCGATATTTTTTTTAATTTCTCCTTATACTATTTTTGAGAAATATGAACAAAAATATTTCATAAAAATTAAAATATGATGACAGACCCAGAAATATGTATGAATTAGTTGGTTAGTATTTGGGTTTGTCTCTAAATGAAAGGCAAGGGTTCAAGCCCTTATATATTCATTTTTTCCCCAAGACTAGCCTCAAATACGTCCTCCCCTATATCTAAATATTATATTCATGAATAATAATCATAAATATACTAACTAAGTATAATTGCATTTTGTACCCATAAGATAATAAGAATTGTTTGAGTTGAAATGATTTAATTTGTATATATTTTCATTAAATTTCATCATCCTAGTATGTTTAATTCAATTTTTTTACAATTTTGTTTATTTAAAATTTACAAATAATATCTTAGTTCAATTGGTTACCGTTAAATTATTATTTTTATTTATTTTGATTTTATAAAATATATTTTTATTTGGTGACGTTTTGCTTTCCATGAAATAAAAAAAAAATGAAGTAAAAAATGATAAATATATGTTTGAGTCATAACTCTTTTTACATTTTATATTGAAAAAAATAAATTTTAATTTTAAAGTTATTAAATAAAAAAATTGATCATATCTTTTCAAATATTTAACTCTCAATTTTCTAAAAACATTTTTTTTTGTCAAATTCTGTCTTCTCTCTCTTCAGTTTTCCTCCTATACATACCCTCTTATCTGGAGGCATTCGTCCCATGTTAATTCTCCTAATTCTACCAATTATCATCCTCTATAATGATTCTATTTCTTTCACTTGAGCATGTCCTTTGCTTGCCCTACCCATCTCTATCTCCTTTTGGTTTTAATTAAAAAACTAAGTTGCCTTCACATTTCATTTTCAAGTCCACATTATACATGTGTTAAAAAGGTTATAATATATCATTTTCAAGTCCACATTATACATGTGTTAAAAAGGTTATAATATAAAGATGAAGAGATAAATTATTTTATTTGTGAGATATTTGAAAAAAGAAAGTCTAAGATTTGAATTAAAAAAAAGCCTTAAAATATTAATAATCATTAATATATTTTTTCCATTTTTGTCGAAGTTGTCTTTTATCTCTCTTTTATATAATATAAAACAAAAATGAAGATAATAGCTAGGAGCCTTCGTCCCATCATCCAAATTTTCTAAATTCTACCGTTCATCATTCTCTATCCATTTTTTTTTATTTCTTTCTCTAGATGCTCTCATTTTCTTTTCCCTACCCATCTCTATATCCTTTTAGTTTTAACTGAAAAACTAGATTGCCTTTCACATTCATCTCTAAATTCCACTTTATATATACATTTGTTAAAAGGGAGATATATAAAGATGAGAAAAGAATTTATTATATTATTTTATTCATGAATAACTGAAAAATGAATGATTGTTTGCCAACTAATAATAATAATAATAATATCATTAAATAAGCTAATTTATTTCAGAACTTATGGTAGTTAATAAAAATTTTCTATTAACTACTTAGTGATTTTTGATAAATTTTAAGATTTTTACATGATGCTTTTTAGTTATGTAGGATTTTAGAACTTGTGACTAAAGTGAATATGTGAATATTTTGGAATTAATGAATTGTATTTAAAGAAGGGAATATGTTTATATTTATCACAACTTTTCATACATTATATTACAGGTTTCATTCCCTAAATTGGAGAAGTTGGAACTTAAAGGACTTTCTAAATTGAAGAAGATATGGCATCACCAATTTCCACTAAATTCCTTCTCCAATTTAGGAATCCTAAGAGTGGAAGATTGTCCATGTGGACCCAATCTTATCAGCATCATTTGATTAAAGCTTGAGTTTTGAAAAGAGATAGAAGTGAAGAGCTGTAAGGTCTAGAACATGTATTTGATCTCGGAGGATATGATACAAATATTGAGACCCTCCCAAAGATAGAAATCTTGGAGTTAGAAAGCCTATATAAGCTGAAGGGAATATGCAACAATGAAAAAAATGATACCGTGAGAGATTCTTTCTCTTCCTTTATGCATGTGAGTTTTCACAACCTCAAATATTTATTTATCAAAAGCATCAAATGGTGCGGGAAGAAAGACACAGATCGGGAAAATGTTAATATTTCTTTTGAAGATACAGTGCTCTTTGGTGAAGAGGTCAGTTTTCTCCAAAATTTTCCTTTTAAATTTCTCCTTATATTATTCTTGGGAAGTATTAACAAAATTATTCCATAAAAATTTAAAATATTATTTAAATATTATATTTATAAATAATAATAATAATAAATTAACTTAAATTTTAATTTTACATAATTAAAAGGGTTAAAATAAAAAAAAACAATAAAGGAATTGAAAGAGGAACGAATCTAAGACATAATTTTAATCTTGAAAACAAGAAGTAAATAAATGATTGATATGAGAAATTTTGAGATACTTTTTGAGAAATTTTGATTATGTGTTTCTAACAATTGAATTGTTAACTTGAATTAATAAATTTATCTATTCTCAAAATAATAATAATAAATAATTGATATAAATTGATATTTGTAAAAATAACACATGTCATGAGAATCTATGTAACCATGGTATCATGTTAATCATAATAGTGAAACCTTTACTTTATTATTGTTATTAAATAACTGTTTTATTTCAAAACTTTCTTGTTGATAGCTCATTTTTATAGTTGTCAATAAATTTTTATCTAATAACTTTATTATTATTGTACATGGTAGTACTCTAAGATCTTCACATGATTCTTTTTAATCCTTTTAAATCATTTTAGATTTTTAAAACATAAGCAAAGTGAAAATGTGAATATTTTAGAATTGATGAATTATATCTAAAAGAACATGTTTATATTTACTATAACTATCAATTGATGATGCAATATCACGGGTTTAAATTGCTAATTTGGAGGAAGTGACACTTTCGAGGAGTCTTCACAGATTAAAGAAAGATGCTCCCCTTGGCCTTTCGCTTGATTTCCTTCTCGGAATTTGGGATCTCAAGGTGAGAAGGTGTGCAGTGTAATCTACTCGATCTTATCTCACCTCGGCTGGGCTTCAGAATTTGAAAAAGATAAAGTGAAGAGGTGTGAAGCCTAGAATATGTATTTAGAAAAATAATGAGATCCTCAGAAGTGTGAAACCTTGCAGGTTGGAAAACCAAGTTAGGTTGAATAATGACAGCACCTGAGGTTGTCGTGAGAGGGAATACAAAGTCAAGGAAATGTTAATACTTCCACGAGGAGAGTACCTTCGATGAAGAGGAGTTAGTTTTCTCTAATATATTTTTAGAAAAATTTCTCCTTATACTATTTTTGGGAAATTTAACAAAAATATTCCATAAAATTTTTAAAAAATATCATCTATATGTTATTTCGTTCATAACAATAATAATAAATACACTAAATTAATTTAAATTTTTATTTTATATAATAACATGGTTATAATACTTATATGGCAAGCGACTTGGAAAAATAATAAGAATAAGATAAAAATTTTAATCAATTAATGCTAAGCAATGTTATAAGTCCATTTTTTACCTTCTCCCCTAAGATGGTTAGGAATTTAGTTTAGTTGAGACATATATTGACAGACTTTGAATGGCAGAATGGTAGCCTAGTGGTATAAAGTCAGAATGGTTTGAGATAAAATTCTTTGAATTTTTATATAATTTTATTAAATCTCATCGTCCCATTTATGTCAATATTTTTATACAAATTTTGTCTAAATGATTTACAAATAATATCTTTAGTTCAATTAGTTGCCGTTTAAATTTATTATTTATATACTCTTTCGAAAAAAATATTATTATTTATATTTTTTTTGATTTTATAAAAATACCCCTTTTATTAGGTGACGTTTTTACTTTCACAAAACATTTAAAAGAAAAAAAAGAAAACTGAAGTAAAGATGAGTGTATATGTTGGAGAGATAATCACTTTTTACACATATTGAATAAAATAAATTTTATTTTTTAAAGTTTTAAATAAAAAATTGATCATATCTTTTCAAATATTTAAATATGGATTAAAAAATTCTACCTTCTTGCTCTCTTCATATATATGGAATATGTGTGTGTGGAAGATGAAACAAAAATGAAGATCACCCTTTTTTGTATTATATATACCCTATTATCTGGAGGCTTTCATCCCACGTTAATTCTCCAAATTCTACCGCTCATCATCCTTTATAATGTTTCTATTTCCACTTTATATAAAGTTATATTATATTATGTGTGAGTATTTGAAAAATAATTAATCACATCTTTTCAAATATTTGAATTTTATTCCCTTAATAATTTATTGGAAAAAAATAAATAAACCAAGGCTTTATCCAAGTTGAATAAATTATTGAAATAAATCCAAGTTGAATAAGGGACTTTAAAAAGTTCTTACACTTTAAGAGCTTTATCAAATATTTTTTTCTTTTTTTTTTGGGTGAAAAAAGATTATAAATAAGGAAACTTACACATATGATTAAAAGATAAATCACAATAACCTTTAAAACGGAATTTTATAACATCCCAAGGAAAATTTGAGCACCAAATATTAGGAATAGTATTATATTTGAATGAAATTGATCCTAGAATTATATTTTTAAGCACCAAATCAAGAAATTTAAATTATATTTTTGAATGAATAATGATAAAAATAAAAAAATAAAAAGAAATTGATCCTAGAAATTATTCAATTTTTACTTGAAATAAATTTTAAAAAATGAAGTTGTTAGAATATGTATATGAGTTAATTTGAAATAATAAATGACTGCTTGTGATTGTTTGCCAACTAATAATATTAATAATTATTATTATTATAATAATAATAATCGTCACTAATTTTATTTTAGAACTTAAAGTGGTCAATATAATTTTCTATTAATTAAATGTTATTCTTTTGGCAATTTTCTATGATTTTCACATTATTCGTTCTAGTTCTCATTGTAGATTTTAGATTATGAATAAAGTGAATAGATTTATATTACATATTTCATTTCCTAATTTAAGAATTGGAACTCAAGCAACTTCCTAATTTGGAAAATTTTCTCCTTAATGCTATTTTTGGGAAGTATTAACAAAAATATTCCATAAAATTTTTTAAAAATATCATCTAAATGTAATTTCATTCATAACAATAATAATAAATATACTGAATAAATTTAAATTTTTTTATTTTATATATAACATGGATTTATAATACTTACTGGCTTAAGCAATTGGAAAAATAATAAATCAAAATCAAATTTTAATCATAAGTACCCTAACAAAAATATCCTTAAAGTCCAGTTTTTACCTTCTCCCATTACATCTTTTGCTAATAGTTTGAGATAATATTATATGAATTTTTATATATTTTGATTAAATCTCATCATCCATGTACGTCAATATTTTTTAATACCGTCTTTGTGTAAGAATTTGCAAATAATATCTTTAGTTCAATTAGAGTGACGTTTTACTTTCCACAAAACATTTAAAAAAAAAAACTGAAGTAATAGATGATCAATATATGTTTTAAGTCTTTTTACCTTTTATATTGAATAAAATAAATTTTAATTTTTAAAGTT
Source organism: Tetrastigma voinierianum (assembly GCA_016808115.1). Taxonomy (NCBI): domain Eukaryota; kingdom Viridiplantae; phylum Streptophyta; class Magnoliopsida; order Vitales; family Vitaceae; genus Tetrastigma; species Tetrastigma voinierianum. The sequence goes on from JAEQBH010002699.1 coordinate 105,085, forward strand.
ATTAAATAAAAATTGATCATATCTTTTCAAATATTTAAATATGGATTAAAAAATTCTACCTTCTCGCTCTCTTCATATATATGGAATATTATGTGTGTGTGGAAGATAAAACAAAAATGAAGATCACCCTTTTCTGTATTATATATACCCTATTATTTGGAGGCTTTCATCCAACCTTAATTCTCCAAAGTCTACAGCTCATCATCCTCTATAATGTTTCTATTTCTTTCTCATGATCATGTCCTTTGCCGTGTCCTACCCATCTCTCACTATTGATTGACCAGAAACTAAGTTGCCTCCACATTCCCATTTTAAATTTCCACTTTTATGCATGTGTGAAAAGTTGATAATATAAAGATGAAAATAGAATTTATTATATTATTGTTGTGAATATTGAAAAAAAAAAAGAGTCTGAGTTGAGAATTTTGTTTAAAATGCTTTATTTTAAAGAACTCCCTTTCAAAAATTTAAAATATGTATTTTAAAGTTTTATCCAGGAAATTCAAACAGACCTAATAAGAAAAAAAAATAATCCAAATGAAATTGGATTTAACAATTTTTAGATGTAAAATGAAGATAAATAAGACTCCCTCTGACTTATCTAACCAAAAAAAAAAACTTTTATAAACTTATCTACATAAAATTCCCTCTGACTGATTGGTTTTTTAAAGGTAATTATTTCTCCTACTTTTGTCTTAAATAATAAAAAATTATTCTCAATACAAAGGGCACATCTCTCATGTTATGAATTAGTATATATGTTTCATTTAATATTATGACTAAATAAAGATTGACATGAGTAATGTAGCTACCCATAATCAAATTAATATAATTTGTGAATAATATAAATAAAGACTATATGATAAGTGTGCGGCATGAATCTTTCATAATAGAATTTCTTGAATAATTTAATTTCAAAGTGCATCCCATTTAAAAATAATATATGATTCCAAAAACTTTACTTTATTGGCTTTGCATAGTTTGCTAATCTAGATGTTAGTTTTTTTTTTTTTTTTTTTGCAAAAAATAAATGTTTTGTTATAATATAGTTCATTTTATTTTAGAACTTGTTGTCAATAAATTTTCTTTTAATAACTTGATTTTTAGGTAACTCTCTAGATCTTCACATAGATCATGATGATGTTTTAAATCCTTTAAATAGTTTTAGATTTTGAAAACAAAAGTGAAGATGTGAATATTTTAGAATTGATGAATTATATTAATTTATGGAATGGAATATGTTTATGTTTATCCTAACTTTTCAATTGATAATGTGATATATTATACTACAGGTTTCATTCCCTACTTTGGAGGAAGTGACACTCTATGGACTTCCTAAATTGAAGAAGATATGGAATCACAGCCTTTCATCTCATTCCTTCTCCAATTTACGGCTCCTAAGAGTGAGCTCTTGTTCATGTCTATTCAATGTGATTCCGACTCATATGATGGGGAGCTTGAATAATTTGAAAGAGATGAAAGTGACGGAATGTGAAGCCCTAGAACATGTATTTGATCTTCAAGGATATAATGAGATCCTCCAAGGAGTTAGAACATATGAGGATGCATTCATTGAGAGCGAGAAGGTGGTGGCAGCGCCAACAATGATAGCACAAGAGGTTGTTTCTCTCCTTGGATGCCTTTGAGTTTCCATAACCTCAAATGTTTATCCATCATAAATTGCGGGAAGGAAGACAAAGATCAGGGAAATGTTGATATCCTTATTCAAGATGGAGTGTTATTTGGTGAAAAGGTTAGTTTTCTCCCAGTTATGTTTTAATTTCTCCTTATATTATTTTTTTGGGAAATGTTTACAAAAATATTCCCATAAAATTTTAAAATATTATTTATATGTTATATTTATAAATAAAAATAAAAATAAAAATAAAAATACTAAATTAATTTAAATTTTAACTTTACATACTAAAAACGTTTCATAATACTCTTTTGACATCTAATCATTGTATTACATCATAGTATTCTATTCCTCATTGAAACTCGAACCCTCGGACCGAACCATCCCTATGCTAGCCTAGTGCTTTAACTAGATGAGCTAGGGTCTTGCCTCGGGCTAATAATAGAGTACAAAACAATTAAAAATAACGGCGATCTAAGCAAATTTTAATTTTGGTTTTAAAGGAGCAAAATTTTAATCTTAAAAACAATAAAGTACTAAAAAAATATATTATAGTTCATGTTTCCTTCTTGCTAATTCATTGAGAATAGTTAGAAGAAATAAAATGAATTTGAATTTTTTGTTTTATTTTAATCATTCCCTCATCTCGTATGTTTAATTTAATATAGTTCAATGTTTATTTTATTTAAATTTATAATATATATATATATATATATATATAAATGTCTTGGATGGAATATGTGTAAAAAAATGAATGGTCACCACCTTATCCAGAAGAGTGAGGCCTAGGTTTTATGGGTTTGAACCCATGCCTTGCCCTTTCATTGAGGATGGGCAATTATCATTATTGGGATAACTCAATTATCATTATCTAACTAAATTAATTCATATCTTGGCTCATCATCCTCTATCCTATTTCTATTTCTATCTCTTCAAGCCCCTACCCATCTCAATGTCTTTTCAGTTTAATTAAAGAAAGCTAGGTTGGCATTGCATGCGATTCTATATTCACTTTATATATATATTTATAAAGATGTCTAGAATATAGAAAGAGGATTTATTATATTATTTTGTTTTAAAGTAAAATATTTAGGTTGAATAAAAATCTTAAACTATTAATGATATTTTATAAGTTTATAAAAAAAAAATTAAGCAAACAATCAAAGTGGATTTAATAATTTTAGATCTCAATTGAAGATTAAATTAATGGCCATTTTGTTTATTTATCTACGTATGTGTTTGTTCTGTGTTATTTTATTGTATGTTGTAATGAAATAAGAAATATTCTATCATATTCCCTTAATAATTAAATTTTTCTTTTTATCTAATTAAAATTAAATAGTACACCTTTGCTATAAACAAAAATGTTGGTGATTCTATTTATTGAAATACTGATTCAAAATATCCATATTTGTAAAAAACACTAATAAAACTAATAAAAATGTAGAATTTAAGGAGGCATTTTTTTTTTTGATTTTTTAAACAGATTTTCTTTTAGGTTTTAATTTCTTCTTACCTTTTTGCATAACCTATTTCTAAATTTTAAAAAAAAAATTATGTTGCTTTCTATTTAAACATAGAATTCAAACTCCCCACAAATTTTAAAAATTCATAAATAAGTTATTCAAAAAAAAAAAGTCTTTAATTTTGGTTTAAGCAATTTTTTGACAACTAAGCATTTTTTTACAATATAGTAAACTATTTCCATTGGGCTCCAATGTGGGACCCTCCTTTTATTAGATGTCCTGCATTTTTAAACTTTGAATATGGACTGTTTAATTAATTTATTATTTTTAAAAATTATTAATTTTTTTATATATTTGTTTGGAAGAGGCAGAGAAAATCAAAAATCGTTAAAAAGCGTAGTAGCTTAAGCATCAGATTCTTACTTGCAATAAGCAGCTCAAATCTTATCATTTGATAGTTGAGTTTATATTTTATAATTACTATTGTGACCAGAATACCCAATAATAGTTCGACAACAATTTTATATATATTTTGTATAGTATATAAAATAAGTAAATATAATAGTAGTTTTAAGAATGGTAATAATAAATTATTATACATAATTTTATTATTTTAATTTTTATAAATAAGTTAGATATTATACACCCTATTTTTATTTATCATATATTAAAATTATATTATCCATTCTATATAATAACAAGTAAATACATTATTTTTTCTTAATATATTTAATTGTTTGATTTTAACTTATATAAACAACAAACATCTCAATACTTAATATAACTCTTATATTAAAAAAAACTTAATATTTATTACTATTAGCATCATTCAACATTCAATTAAATAAAAAGTTATATTGAAATTATTAAATGCTCCATTGCCCCTAAGATAAAACTTTAAAAATATATATATAGCTATTAGAGGCATGCTTAAGTGGTTGCAGGTTAAAGTCATTGAAACCATGCTCATGGAAAAGGACAATGTTCAGAGTGTCTATTAGATAAATACTATAACTTTGAAATTCAAAATAAATAGATATATAAAAAAATCTAATATATAAATATATGAATAAATGAAATTAATAAAATATGAGAAAAAGAAAATTTGTTGAAAGTTCTTATGTTTAAAAGCTTTATAAAAATTGAAATAATAATTGAAGGGAAAGAAATGAAAATTAAATAAAAAAATTAATCCTAAATTATTCAATTCTTTTTAATTGAAAATAAATTTAAAAATGAACTTGGTAAAATATGTTTTAGATTTAATATGAAATAATAAATGAGTGCATATAGAATCTATGATATGAAGTAATCAAATGTGTGATGATAATAATAAAATTAAAAAAGAGAAGATATAAGCAAAAAAAAATAAAAAAGAAAAACGTAGAACAAGAAGAATGAGAATTTAGAGAATACTTTTGTTTTTTTTGCTCTTTAAGATCTATAAAATTGGATCATATATGATTTTGTGGAGTAAGAAGAATGTAAAGTTTATCACGCCGAAAGCTCACGTGGGCTTTTAAAATATTTGAGTTTCGTCAAACTTCATTACTTACGTTATTTTTAGCATAAAGGAAATTTAACGGCTTGAGGTTTTCTTAGAGGTCATGACAGGTAGTAAATTCAAGTCACAAAATTTTTGGACTGAGTGTAAAAATTTTTAGGAATTTTAATTTGTTTTGAACGATTCGAGGCGGAATTTAAGATATTTGTTTTTGGACAATGTCCGAATCATTTTGGAATTGATTTTGTGATGGAATAGAATTGTGCATAAAAGAACTCCCTTTCAAAAAAAACTTAAAATATAATAATATTTTAAAAGTTTTATCAAAAAATTCAAGCAGAACTAATAAGAAAAAAATAATCAAATAGAAATTAGTTTAACAATTTTTAAATGTAAAAATAGAAAATAAATAAGACTCCTCTACAAACTTATCTAACAAAACATACATAGCTTATCATAAGATTCCCTCGACTTATTGGTTTTTAAAAGGTAATTATTTCTCCTACTTTTTTCTTAAATAATAAGAAATTATTCTCAATACAAGGACACATCTCTCATATTGCCGTTAATGCCTATAATTTTCATTTAATAATTATGACTAATAAGATTATTTATAGCGATAATGTAGCTACCCATAATAAAATTCATATAATTTGTGAATAATATAAATAAAAATTGTGATAAATTATGCGCAGATCTTTCATAATAATTTTCTGAATAATTACATTTCAAAGTGCATCCCATTTAAGGAATAATATATGATTCCAAAACTACGTGGCTTTATATGATTGCTAATCTAGTTGTTAGTTTTTTTTTTTTTTTTTTTGCAAAATAAATGTTTTGTTCTCCATCTCAGTTCTTTAATTTTGAGACTTTGTTGTCAATAATTTTCTTTTGTCATGCGATTTGGGTAACTCTCTAAGATCTTCACATGATCATGATGATGTTTTAAATCCTTTAAATAGTTTAGATTTTGAAAACAAAAGTGAAGATGTGAATATTTTAGAATTGATGAATTATATTAATTTATGGAATGGAATATGTTTACTGTTTATCACAACTTTCAATTGATAATGTGATATGTTATACTACAGGTTTCATTTCCCTACTTTGGAGGTATTTACTCTATGGACTTCAAGGTGAAGAAGATATGGAATCCACGACCTTTCATCTCTTCCTTCTCCAATTCGGCTCCTAAGAGTGAGCTCTTGTTCATGTCTATTGATGTGATTAAAGACTCCATATGATGGGAGAGCTTGAATAATTTGAAAAGAGATGAAAGTGGCGAATGTGAAGCCACCAGCAGACATATATTTGATGCTTCCAAGTTCATAGTAAGAGATCTCAAAGTTAGAAACCTTGAAGTTAGAGAACCTCAGATTAATTGAAGAGGGGTGTTGGCAGCAATGATAACAAGAGTTGTTTCTCTCTTGGATGCCTTTGAGTTTCCATAACCTCAAATGTTTATCCATCATAAGTGCGGGAAGAAAGACAAAGATCAAATGTTATTATCTTCATGTTTAGATGGAGTGTTATTTGGTGAAAAAGGTTAGTTTTCTCTAGTTATGTTTTAATTTCTCCTTATCATTTTTGGGAAATGTTTAAAATATTCATAAATTAAATATTATTTATATGTTATATTTATAAATAAAAATAAAACAAAAATACTAAATTAATTTAAATTTTAACTTTACACCATAACGTTTCATAATACTTTTTTGACATCTAATCATTGTATTACATATAGTATTTAACTATCATTGGAACTCACGACCCTCGGATATTTAGAACCATCCACCTTTGACTAGTGCTTTAACAAATGAGCTGAGATCTTATTTACTTCAGGGCTAATAATACCTAAATTACAAGGAACTAAAAAAAAAAAAGAATGAATCTCAAGCAAAATTTTAATTTTTTAAGAGCAAATTTTAATCTTAAAAACAATAAGTACTAAAAATATATTATCTAGTTCCATTTTCTACCTTCTTATGAGATAGTAAAATAATTAAAGAATAAAATAATTTAGAATTTTTTATTTATTTTGGTAAATTTCCTCTTCCATTATATTTAATTTAATATAGTTCAATGAATTATCATTTAATTATTTATTTTAAATTTTATAATATATATATATATATATATATCTCTCTCTCTCCTCCTCTATCTCCTTATAAATGTCTGGATAAAATATGTGTAAAAAAATGAATAGATACCCCACCTTATCCAAGTGAGGCCTGGGCGTTTATGGGTTTGAACGCTTTTCATTTAAAGGTGGAACCCAATTATCATTATTTAGGGATAAACTCAATTATCGGCTATCCTAACTAATTAATTCATACATATTAGCTCATCATCCTCTATCCTTTTCTTTCTATATCTCTTCAAGCCTACCATCTCAATGTCTTTTCAGTTTTAATTAAAAAGCTAAGGTTGGCATGCATACAGGTCTATATCCACTTTATATGTGTTATAAAGATAATATAAGTAATATGAAGAGGATTTATTATATTATTTATTTTTTGAAATTAAAAAAATGTTTGAGTTGAATAAAAATCTTAAACTATGTGATATTTTATAAGTTTATAAAAAAAGTAAACAAAATAAATCATGAAAGTGGATTTAATAATTTTAAATATCAATTGAGATTCGATAATAGCCATTTGTTTATTTATCTCGTATGTTTTAATTTCTATATTATTATGTTGTATTAAATAAATATTCTATATCATATTCCCTTAATAATTAAATTTTTTTTATTTTTATCTAATTAAATTAAATAGTACACCTTTTGCTATAAACAAAAATGTTGGTGATTCTTTATTAAATCTGATTAAAATATCCATATTTACTAAAACTACTAATAAACTAAATAAAAATGTAGATTTAGAAACATTTATTTTTAGTTTTTAAAACAATTTCTTTTAGGTTTTAGACTCTCTTTTTGCATAACTTATTTCAGCATTTTAAAAATTATATTTGGCTTTCTATTTAGAAAAACCAGATTCAAATCCCCCACAAATTTTAAAAATTCATAAATAAGTTATTCAAAAAAAAAAAAGTCTTTAATTTTTGTTTAAGCAATTTTTTTTTGACAACTAAGCATTTTTTTACAATATAGTAAACTATTTCCATTGGGCTCCAATGTGGGACCCTCCTTTTATTAGATATCTTTGCGTTTTAAAGCTTTGAATATCAATTTGTTTAATTAATTTATTATTTTTAAAAATTATTAATTTTGCCTCTATATTTGTTTGGAAGAGACGAGGAGAGAGATCAAAATCATTTAAAATATAAGCGTATGAAGCAACGTAAGTTCTTATATAATAAAAGCATTTAAGCCTGTCTGTTTGATAGTTGAGTTTCGTATTTTATATTACTTGTATTTAGAATCTGAGTAACTACCAGTTCAAACAACAATTTTATGTATTTTATTATGAATATAAAATAAGTAAAATATAATAATTAGTTTAAGAATGGTAATAATAAATTATTTATCATAATAATTTTATTATTTAATTTTTATAAATAAGTTAAGATATTATACACCTATTTTATTTATCATAATAATAAAATTATAATATATTCTAATAAATAATACATTTATTTTCTTAATATATTTAAATTGTTTGATTTAACTATAAAACAACAAACATCTCATTACTTAATATAAATACCATATTTAAAAAAAACGTATTTATTCTTGTAAGCATCAGACTCAACATTGATGAAATAATTTACCGATGAGTATTAAAGTAAACAGTACCCCTAGATAAGGCAAAAAATATCCATACTCATAATGGCTTGAGTTAAAGTGGTGAAGAAGGGTTGAGTATGACGTATGTGGAAGGAACGATGTTCCAAGTGTCTATTAAGGACAAAATCATAAGCTTTGTAATTCAAAGTAAATGATATATAAAAAAATATATATAAATATACGAATAAAATAAATTAATAAAAAATATGTATAAAAACGGGGTCAAGATTTATTCTGTCAGCCGCCGAATAAGTGGACGTCGGGTTGCCGTCTTGGCTTTCTGGCATCGACGAGTAAACATGCGAGGGCTACACGAAATCATAACCGCCACCGAATCATGTCCGACAGGTCCGTTATGTCACGTATATCAATGTAGCCTTGGCACATGCGTTACTTCGATATCAAATATCAAAGTATATCCCAGAATGGTTTGAGTTAATAAAGCTAACAACACTCTGATACATATCTTCAGCTTAGGGTTCATCGTGCAAACATCGACAAAGTAGCGTTGAAACTATTTACAGTAACTCGTCTCAGAGCGAGCGAGTCTCGTAGCTCACATTGCACGTAAGGGGATCCGCGTGACGGGGTGTTAAAGCTGATGAAATCAGTATATTGAACTCCTTTCAGCGCTCAAATCGCGATCACTTAGTGATCAAAAGTAATAATGATTCAGCCGTCGTGATCACTGCTTGAGATGTGCGTGGCCGACTCGGATCAGAAATTCCTCCATTTCTACCCATATTCCTTTGCGCTTGTATGAGAATTGTTATTTTATTAGTGAAGTATAGATGATATGTATGAGTGTTTCAGGCGATTGATATATATTATTTGTTGATAATTTCTGCTTCAGGTGAATATATATCATTGAGCTCAGGCCGGTTGATTTGATATATTGTTGGATTGGACTACCTAGATCATTTTACGTTGCTATTGAAACTGGCCCAACCGAGCGGCACCTGCAGACATGCAATGCAGCTGCTCTAAAAATCTAAAGATAGGTCTTGTATGGAATGCGTGTATCTGGGTTAATCTGATCTATAAATCTGGAAATATATCTGTGAATATATTTGCAAAAATTATATCATACAACTTTGTGTTATGAAATTAGCATTTAAACACAAAATTAGCTTTGTTTAAATTTAATGTTGAAACACAATGATTCGATTGAATTCTTGCTTAGAAACCAGCGTAATTTAAACTATATTCTTTTTCGAACACTGGCCGGGAATAGTGAAACGCCTGAGTTACTATTCGAAAAATCCTGTTCAACGATGCGCTTAGTGAGCCGCTCCCTTGCCAATTAAATTTCTCGACTTTATTTATACCAATACGTGATGTACCCAGTACCCATTTTCACACCGTCAGTCGCCGGCGACCACAGTTTACTCCATTATTTCTTCAAAAATTTTATAGAAATTGATTAAAGTTTTGGGGCCGTCCAACTAACCTCAGCGACTCCAGCATTAAACATTATTACTCTGACATAAGAGGAATAAAACGAGTAGGGAGAAATCCTACCTCTCAGGTTTGTCTAAAGCTCGCCATCCGATACCAGCAGCTCTCTTGTGAAAAATAGAGACCCTTCATTACCAGCGAATTTTCGTGATGGACGGCGGGGCTCTTAGAAAGGTGATTCTCAGCTTCCACGAGGCATAAACTCTACGCCATGGCTTTGATCGCTCTCCGATCGATAACCCATTAAATTTAATAAATTTGGATGGTGGAGATCTTGAAAATTAACCGTGACCATTCTTTGGCCACTGAAGTCCATCAAGGTTCAGAGTTTCCTTTACCAACGTTAAATACTGTACCATTCCTAAATTTTCTATGCAATTCCATAACTCACCTCTCACTCATATGATCGATCATAACAATCCCGAGGAATTTAAATGTTCCAATCGAGCAGGAGGACCTTTGAGCATATTAAAATCAACATTTGAAGAATTTAGGGATGAACCCAGTTATCACTCTTCCTAGATATCCGTGAGCCTGACCTTATTTTTAACGGGACACGCTCACCATGGTTTTGAACGCATTAAGTGATAGTATCACGTAGGTTAAGTCCAAAACCAGCTCTTCACCTGACCAATTTAGAACCACGAGTATCAAACCAACATTTGTCCTTGAAAAGCCTACTCGCACCTCAGGTAGATCTGCGATTGTCTCAGAAGCGTTAAACAGCCGTGACGAGGTGGCGTATCAAACCCACAATTGATACCAAACTATGTATTTGGATGGAACACGAGGTTTAGATCGCGTAACGACCGATATTCTAACCGGTATGGGATTCCAATGACGTCATTCTGAATCTGCGTGGTCAGCGACGCATTCCACGTTCAGCACTCCGTGACCCTCCCATTTGGATGCGGGGCATGAAGTCGGACCGCAAGGTGCAGCAGAGTCCGACTCGGTACATTTCTATCACCGCTCACTGACGAAATTCCCCCTCACTCCTTTTGACTGTTTTTATTATTATTATTATTATTATTATTCTTTGAATGTAGATTCATGTGTTTTTTAAATGAATTAAAGTTTTATCGAAAAAATTTATTTATAGCACTGATTAATTATTACTATGCTCTATTCTTAGACATTTACCATTTTAGAAGTTTTTAAATGAAAATCAATCACAATCATTCTGCGTTTATCGCTAAATTAATAAAATATTAACTTCATTGTCTCCAAAATTTATGAAATTTCATGTTAGCGAATTTGTGAGCGATTCCCAACGGTCTGTCTTGGTTTGTTAAATCGAGATCTGAGAATTATTCTGGATTTTAGCAGTAATTAATTTGTAAATCAAAAATTGGGTTTTGCCCTTATTAGAAATTGAATTTACCGGGTCATTCTTTCGTAAAAGGAATTTAGATCCGAAATTCAAAGCGATCGTTATCAAACGCATGCATATGCAACATACACTCCTACCGTACATGTAAGCGTCAAATTAAATCTTAGCACATTAATAATCTGGCCGTCGCAACGAAGAATAGGTAACTGCCTGTCCCAGTGTCGCCAGCGATCGCGTTGACTCCGCTTACTGTGTCGGCCCAGTAGCACTCACCATTGAGTCTCGCGGTCTTTGCGTCGCCGAGCACAGTCCACGAGTACAAACAATGCACCACAGTCCTGCTCTCGAAGGTCTCGTCCCGATTATTGATCTGTCGCGCGTCATGGCGTAATTTGGATCACGAATTATATTCAGACGTGGAGCGTGGAAACACCTCGTGGACACCTATCATCACGGGCGGTAATGGCGTTCCTTGACGATTAATCTGTCTGCCGAGTATCTCAAAGGCGGAAATAAAAACTCAGCGATAAACTACTCGCCATTTCTTGAGCACGACCATCCTCTTGAAGCCTCCTGCTTTAAGCGTGATCTGACCTCGAACTCTAAGGGTCGGCGTCGCGCATCCCACATATGGCTTCTTACCTTGGCCAAGAGGCTCCCACGAAGGCAGGCGAGAAGGCGGTATCATATCAACTTCCTTCTCATGGGTGTCTCTGTCAGTCGGGGCCAGGTGATGCGAACTCTCTCTTCCACTCAGGTCCCAACCTCGCGTGATCTGTATGGCCTCCTATCTGAGTGTCTCATCTGTTACCATTCATTATACTCGCGATGCCTTGTGTTGTAGGCGAGATTTCACTAAGGAAGCGATTAATCTCTACTTATGATCCGGGACACATGTTCATGACGTCTTGCTCCCAACGCGTATGTCCCCATCTGTGCGTAGCCTACGCGCCGCACTGGGTGTGTAAGCGGCCTTTCTCGAGGTGCGTCCGGCGGCAATCCCGTGTTTGTCGTTCATCCCGCCATGCATGACGCCATTCTGGCGCGTCGACCGACAACACCCAACCTTGGTTCCAAAGGTATCAGCCTCGGAAATCCCAAACTCATATCGCTCCGACTCACGATCTGCGTGATAACCTGTGCATGTGTTTTAAATCGCGCTGATTACACCTTCTTGACTTTACATGACTCTTACGTTTCATACTGTTCAACTATGGTCTCTTCGTGTGAATGTAGTCCCAAAACTGACTTCGCTGCACACTTTCGCGCAGAGTGGTGAATGACCATCTGTGTGCCGGCACCCTACTTCATGCGATGTTCACGAGTGTCTGCGACACTGATAATATCATCACGTGGCACCCGTCTTGGGGTCCCTGTGGCAGAATCTTAAGTCTTACACTCAAATCATTCCTATCGGGTCGACTCTCACCACCTAGGCCTAGGAAGAACATCTATCACGGCTTCTCTAAGGGGCCTTAACCTCCTAAGCCCAGATCGATGTCGTGTCGGGTATGACAAACTAGGTCTATAAATTCTAAACCTTTAGTGGTTGTCGTCATCATCTTCAAGCTTTGACAATCGACAATAGTATTATCTGCGCACCAGATTAACTCACAGCCCTGTGCGTATTACCCGATACGTCGACTTGACGCGCTCTGGCGCCTGCAATACCATGTGTGTGTTAGGTGCTTATGCGCACCTGGCGAAACTAGTTCCTCGACTGTACTAGGGGTGTGGAGGAGCAGGCGTATACTATCGCCTATTCTACATTGTGAAGGTGCGTGTCAAGAGGTCACTAGGATCATCTCGAAATCGTCAGCCATCTTCAAATCCGGCCCCAGTCTTGAAATAAATATGAAATGAAGTCTACCTCTTCCCGAGCTTCAGAAGAAGGCTCATCCTCCTCTTGCTACCAACGCTTTAGTATCAGGAGTGTTCAGTATCCTCGATCTCTCTCTGTGGTCGAGTACGTCCCGACCATAGAGTCCGTATCCGTAGGTGAAGTCCTGCGATCCCGTCCAGAATGTACAACCCATTGTTCACATTAATACCGCCTGTGATCCAAAACTCGTATCAAGTTGGCGTTCGATCTCTCGAGCTCATCTACGCCTCGAGCACTACAGGTCGGCGACCTCAGTGTTGAAGCTACGTGTCCACAGATCTCCCTCGATGCAACTCATTTGCCAACTCTTGAACCCAGTCATGGCCAGTGAAGTGCAGCGGTGTAGGAAACCGTCTCAGTGATACTCATTGCTCCACTCGGCTGGAGTAGATGTCGAGATATCGTCGCGAGACGCGACAATGATCGCATAGCGATTCACGGTCGAAGGTCCCACGCCTCTTCTTGCTTGACTAGAGCCAAGGCCCATGGTGAGGTGCGCCGTTGGCAAACTATCAATCAAAAAGTGGCTCTGTGGCCCAGACTGCGAGTTCATGACTCGGCCAGGTGCCATCTGTCGTGGTCGCTTAGAGATGGGTGAATATACCGGTGTAAACTGTCTGAGTCTCGTCACATGCGGGTAGTCCGGTGCTCATCCCGAACATCCACGTGTAAGGCTGCAGAAGTGATCAAGTCGGGTCTCACCACCTGGTCCACTCAAATAAGGCTACTGTGGCCATTGCTTGTCCTTGACACTTGGACTCGTGCTGCTATCTAGGAAAAAAATATCATGTTTGTCCCCAAATACAAGGGAGTCACAGATCTGCGTGTAAGTGATGATCCTCCCCATGGCTATGATCAAATCGCAATACTGTGCTATCTTAGAGTAATCTCAGGATGACATGTCGAGACTGTCATTATCCATGATCCTCGGTCATTAACCAGTGGTCAGAGATCTCCATTCATGACGCTTGACATATCATCCCACTATTCTAAACACCAATCACACAGGGGAGAACTCACGTACAAAGGCTCTCACAGGTGCCACAGGGTCCTTGCCCCTTTCTACCATATTTGGGCCTCATTCTCATTGAGAGCAGCGGGTATTTAATCTGGTCGCGTCGGAGGGTATCTCACGTAGCCTCATAGCTCTGGATTGCGCATGAACCTTGTTAAGTCTCTACCATTGATCTTCCCCCTGGATAAGAAGGGATGATCATACAAACCTCTACAGGGAGTTCTTGGGATCTACAAATACACTGCTATACTAACTGTGCTATAGCGTTATTTATCAATACCTCTGACCTCATCAAAGTCTGTTGATGGCTTATTTAATTGTGCGACCGAGTACCCGTGGACGTTCTCTACGTCCTCGCCCTCTACTAATAGCCACATTGAATTGAATGGCATTGATTAAGTGTAATTCGTTACAGTCTAGCCCAACAATCTGGATGTAGTTTCTTAATAGACTTGACAACCCCAAATGGCCGTTTCATTTCCCTAAAGTAGCTCTAGATTTCAACCACTCCAATTCATTCATTTCAATAAGGTTCCATTTCTATTCATTCAGGTATCCGAATCATGGAGTCATGGTCATGCCAGCATTCATGGCCTCTATCTGCATTACACCCGTGCATATGTATAATTCAAATGCGCCAACTACCATGATCCATACTTTGGGCTGAGCGATAAATCAATCACAGTGTCTAAGAACTGTGCGTAGAGACACTAATCATACATAACTTCGGTGTATACGCGTCGATATCATGTTTAAAATATTGTTTTCCAGCAAATTTTATTTTCAAAATTTTATTTTGAAGATTTTATTTTAATTTTATAATTGTTGATTTTATTTAATTTTTAATTTAAAATTTAAAATATGATATTTTTTTAAATTTACTACACAATGAAGCAATGTTCGTTTATTGACTCAGGGAAAAAAAAAGCGAGTCAAAACGGATTGTCGTGGTCTTAGTGCCTTGCTGAACAGTATGGTATGTACTTGTGCCAGTGGCCTTTGCCGCCCACTATGTCTCGCACGCCCTTTGTGGCGCTCTTTGCCCATGCGCCTGTTCACGGCGCTCACGCCATGGCCTTCTTGCGCGCCATGCCTTCCAAACCTCTTCGCCTTTTCCCCTGCCGACCAGCTACCAGACCCGACCGACACCAGCTTCCCTGATACATCTAAGTCTAACACCGCAGTGTGTCCGACTACCTTCAGGCGATGGCCAGTTACACTTTTAGCAAAATTTTTTTTTTTTTTTCTATTAATTTAATGATATGAAAAACCCACAAATCATAAAATCATTTTTCATACTCTTTAACCCTCAAATAAATTTATAAAAAATTTATTTTAACCTGTTCTTAAATTTCTTCCCAGTAAATTCATAAAATTCTTCCCTGAATTTTCTTGACTTAGAAAATTATTTTCATCACCTAATAGGCTAAATAAATTTGTAAAATTTATTCTTTTGTTTTCTTTTCCAGTTTTTTTTTTGCTGTCCCATTTCAGCCTCTTTTCTACATCCATGTGCTAATCACGAAGCACACATCATTTCACTACTCACCTACAACAGCAAAAACACCAAACCTTATGATTCATCAAATGATCACATCATTTATAACATCAGTCATACGATCACATGATCCTTATCCAAGCACATCAGTGTTCTAATTTTTCTCTCGTGCCTTCCTAGGTAATCTCATACTATCTTGTCGTGAGGCATGCAGTGGTGATGCTCTTCTCGACCATGTTTTAAGCCCAATTTCCTATCATAGGTTCTCTTAACCACCATGCTCCACACCATACCACCCGGGTGGTGATGGGTCCTCAGGCAAGGCTCCTAGGTATTATCATGAACACGTCTCAGGCGTAGTGCCCAGCTTAGGGGTCGGATTGATGCCGTCGGCCAACGGGAATCTAAGTGGGCGTCGGGTTGCGAATGTATTTGAAGAAATCGGGCGATCTCAACATGCCAGGGGCTCTCTTTCCCGAAATACAAAACACATGATAAATCTGAAGCGATCCGATATATACCATTATATATCAATATGTGCAGCTTGGCCTCTTTTGGTGCTGATATGCATCATCTGCCCATGTCCGATAGTTTAGGGACTATCCTTCCTCTTACTTATACAATCATATATTAAACTTAAGGGTTAATACATGTAACGTCAATAATAGCATTCAGAACATTGTGGCGCTCATCCCTCCCCAAACAAACAGTCTGTCATACATTCATATCCTTGTAAAAAAGGGTGCTTTTTGACAGGGTGAAGTAAGCTGATGGAGAAGTATTACAAGTGGAATTTCTTCGCGCTAAGTGCCGGTCTGATAATCCAGAAATGCTCATGCATTAATAATCGTAATCCTGCTTGAATGTCTACCTTGGCATTCGAGATCACTAGTATCATGACTCTCTCCACGCTCACTTTAAGCATGTGAGAATTGTTTATTTTATTAGTGGGCAATACTCAGGAAGTAAATCTCTCATCAATTGTTTCAAGCCGATTGATATATATTGTTGTTTAATGGACTACCCTCGGAGTATGTTATCGTGGTAGCTCAATGAGGTTGATATATTATTTAATTTAGGGCCCTACCTAGATCATTTATATTAAACAGCCTCAAAGCATTTTCTACAGACTTATCTAGCCACTTTCGGCTCACCAAAATCACAGGGTGTCAGATCGTATGGAATCGTCATCTTGAGTTAAAATGCAATTCTAGCTAGCGTGCAAATAACCTATCGCAGATATGTTCGTAAAAATTATATCATCTGACGTGTTATGAAATTAATTTAAACAAAAATTATTTCAGCTTGAGGTAATGTTGAACGAAACGAACCGATTAAATTCGCGTGGCTCGTATAATTAACATTATATTAAACATTTGGAATAGTGGCTTACTCGAGTTCTTATTCACGAAAAATCATGGTCGTGATTCAGCGGCGTGAACATGTCCTTGACCGTTCTCCTTCTTTACATAATACAGGTAACACCAAAGTACCATTTTCACCAAATCGGTCGTAGAGCATGTGGTTTTTCAATTTATTTTCTTAAAATTTCGCCAGATTCGATTAGAGTTTGAGATGGAGTCGAGAAACATTACCGACAGAACAGCAGAAGCGTTATTGCGCTAACTATAAGAGGAATAAACCAGAAATGGGAAAATCCTCTTTCCAAGGGATTTGTCAGCTAATAGAAAGTAAATCACATGAAAACTCTAGTGAAGGAAATGCAGACCCCTTTGCAGTACCAAGCGAAATTTTCATTCTGATGGACTTAAGAGCGAATCTTCCAAAATTAATTCAAGCTTTACCAAAAGCCTCCTTTCATGAAAACCTTTGATCATCCTCTATTCTAGCCTTAATTAATTTAGCAAATTTGGATGGTGGAGATCACCAGAAAATTACTTCAACAAGCCTTCTACTTTAACCATTTCAAATTCATCAAGGTTTAGAAGTTTCTGCAGCAGAATTATTTTTGTACCATTCACAGACACCCTGTAGTTCACAACCACCTCTTGTGCTCATATGATCAGTCTTAACAATGGAATTTGTTCCAGTCTGAAGGCAACAGGGACCTTTGGCTGCCATTAAAATCAACATTTGAAGGTGGGAAGTAGGCCATTCTATCTTTACCGATCATTGAGGCACCAACCTTTGCGTATGCTGCGGACCCTGCTCACCATGGTTTCGAACCTGCCCATTAGTCGTGTATGCGTGGTTAAGTCAAACCAGCTCTTCACCACATTGAATTTAGAACCACAGTATCAAACCATAGCTGTCTTGAAAAAGGCCTACATACCTCCATCAGAATCTGGGTGTCTCCAGCGTTTGAAACCTTATGCCGACAAGGTGGCCCATCATCGGAAATACCCGTTGTGCCAAAGCTGTGCCTTCGACTGGATCTGAACTA
Organism: Tetrastigma voinierianum; assembly: GCA_016808115.1. Taxonomy (NCBI): domain Eukaryota; kingdom Viridiplantae; phylum Streptophyta; class Magnoliopsida; order Vitales; family Vitaceae; genus Tetrastigma; species Tetrastigma voinierianum. The sequence goes on from JAEQBH010002699.1 coordinate 123,035, forward strand.
CGAGGTTTCAGACTCTAGCCATGTTCTTGTGTTCTAGCCGCGATTGCACCAGTTCCATGGGCGCGTCTGGCCTTGCACCGAATATCGCCAGTCACCGGGCATTCCACCATTGCCGCCTCCCAACCAACCTCCAGCTGGATCTGGGACATGAGTCAGAACCCCATAGGATCAAAGCGAGGATCAGCTCCCCAGATTTGTGCATTTCTATCCTGCTCACCTGATTCCCCTTCACACTCCTTTTTGAATTCTTTTTATTATTATTATTATTATTATTATTTTGAATCATGATTATTGTTTTATTAGATTAGTTTTATAAAAAAAATTTTATTTAACTGATTAAATTCTTTACTAAATATTTTCTTAAAAAAATGAATTTTTAGACAAAGATTTCAATAAATCTAATCAGCAATGTTAGCGGTTATCAGCACAGAAATTAATAAAATATTATGGCATCATAAATTTAACGAAATTTTACGTCTTCTTGAATTTGTGAAGGCGCGATTAAAATTATAGTGATCAGGTTTGATAAATGAGGATATAAAAAGGTAAATTGGATTTTAACAGTATTATAATTTTGTAATCAAAGTGGTTTACATATTAAATTAGATTTATCCAGTTCTAGAAAAATATGAGAAAAATAAAATTCATTAAAAAGGATTCTTTATCATTTTAAAGAGCTTTATAAGAAGTGAAATAATAATTGAAGGAAGAAATGAAGATTATCAAAGTGAAATCACACAAAATTATTCAAATTAACCATTGGAAAATAAAATTTAAAAATGAACTTGGTAAAATATATTTTACAGATTTAATATGAAATAATAAATGGTATATAGAAATATCTATGATAGATAAATAAAATGTACGATGACATGTAATATTAAATAATAAAGGATATAAACCAAAAAGCAAAAAAGAAAGAAAGGCGTCAGGTAAGAGAATGATTTTGGAGATGTTTTGATTTTCTTTCTTTCTCTAAGCCTTTTAAAATCCATAATCGGATCGTAGGGATTTTGTATGGACAAAAAAATTAAAATTTATTGCATCATAAAAATTCACTAACATCTATTTTTAGAAGAATCATGAGTTTATTATTTAGAACATTCGATTATTTATTTTAAAGATTAATTTAATGAGCAGTTCTTATAGGTCGTGAAGAAAATGATGAAGTGGGTGTAAAATTTTTTGGTGGTGTAGGAATTTTAGGAAATTTTAAGTATTGGACAGATCGAGCCAGATTTGAAATTTGTTTTCGAGACTAATTATCTCTCTTTTGGAAACTGATTTTGTGTTCAAGATGAGGGTGTCCACATAAAAAGAACTCCTTCAAAAAAAAAAAAAACTTAAAATATTAATAATATTTTAAAGTTTATCCAAAATTCTAACATAACTAATAGAAAAAATAATCAAATGAAATTGGATTTAACAATTTTAGATGTAAAATGAAGATAAATAAGACTCCCTCTGTTATCTGTAAAAAAAAAACTTTTATAAACATACATAAGTTCCTCTTGTTTATTGGTTTTTTAAAGGTAAAATTATTTTATCTACTTTTGATATAATATTAAAAATTTATTCTCAATACAAAGGGCACATCTCTCATGTTATGAATTAGGTATATATGTTTCATTTTAATATTATGACTAAATAAGTTATGTTTACTGGTAATATACCTATATAATCAAATTAATATAATTTGTGAATAATATAAATAAAGACTGTGATAAGTGTGGCATGGAATCTTTCATATCAAATTTCTTGAATAATTTAATTTCAAGTGCATCCCATTAAAATAATATATGATTCAAAAAAGCGCACCGTGGCTTTGCCTTGGTTTGCTGTCAAATTAATTTTTTTTCTTTTTAAAAAATAATCTTTTGTTCTCATCTAGTTCAATTTTATTTTTTAGAACTTGTTGTCAATAAATTTTGTATTAATAACTTAGTTTTAGTTAACTCTATAAGATCTTCACATGATCATGATGATATTTAAATCTTCATGATTTAGATTTGAAAAACAAAAAGAAAGGCTGAAATATTAGATATTAGGGTGATGAATTATATTAATTTATGGAAGGAATATGTTTATGTTTATCCTAACTTTCGATTTAGTAATGATATATTATATTCTAGTTTCAACTCCCAAATTTGAAGAAATGGCTTACTCTTTGGACCTAAATTGAAGAAGATATGGATCAGCAGCACTTTTCGCCATTCCTTCTCCCATTGAATCTGCAAAGTGGAAAATTGTCCATGCACCACTCAATGTGATTCCATTTCATTTGATGGGAGCTTGAATAATTTGAAAGAGATGAAAGTGAGAAATGTGAAGCCTTAGAACATGTATTTGATCTTCAAGGATATGATGGGGTCCTCTAAGTTAGAAACACTTGGAGTTAGAAGAAGGCGCAGTTGGTGAAGGAATTATAGCGACAACCAGTAGCACAGGAGTTGTTTCTCTCCTTGGATCACGTGTGGTTTCCGCAACCTCAAATATTTTTCCATCGAAAATTGTGGGAAGGAAGACAAATATCAAGGAAATGTTGACATTCTTATTCAAAGATGAGTGTTGTTTGGTGAAAGGTTAGTTTTTCGGTATTTATTTAATTTCTCATTCCTGTTATTTTAGGAAGTCTGCAAATTTTAAATTTTATTTAAATGTTATATTTATAAATAAAAATAAAAATACTAAATTAATTTAAATTTAACTTTACACACTAAACGGATAATAATAGTTTTTTATCAATCTTCATTATACATAGTATTATATTTTCACTAGGACTTCGAACCTCATTGAGCCCTCCATATGTCACCCTATACAAAGGAATTGAAAAAATATGGACTCTAAATAAAATCATTTTTTTAAAGAAGACCACCAAAAATCTTCTCAGATCTTTGCAGGATCCTCATTTAAATCTTTAAATAGTTTAGATTTGAAAACAAAAGTGAAGATGTGAATATTTTAAATTGATGAGTATGTATTAATTTATATAGAAAGGGAATATATTTTTATAATTTATCCCTACTGAAATTGATGATCTTGATATATTATACTGAGTTCCTCCAAATTTGGAGAAATTGACACTCACCAGACTTCCTAAGTGCTGAAGAAGATGTAGGATCCACACCCTTTTACCTCATTCCTTCTCCAATTTACGAATCCTAAGAGTGGAAAATTGTCCATGCCTACTCAATGTGATTCCGACTCATTTGATGGGGAGCTTGAATAATTTGAAAGAGATGAAAGTGAGGGAATGTGAAGCCCTAGAACATGTATTTGATCTTCAAGGATATGATGAGATCCTCCCAAGATTGAAACCTTGGAGTTCGAGGCCTAGTTGGTGAAGGGTATTATAGCCAACAATGATAACCTGAGGTTGTTTCTCTCTTTGGATGCGTGTATTGGTTTCATAACCTCAAATATTTTCCATTCGAAAATTGGCAGGAAGGAAGACAAATATCAAAGTATTGTTATTCTTATTCAAGATGGGTGTTGTTTGGTGAAAAGGTTAGTTTTCAGTGTTTTAATTTCTATTATATTATTTTGGGAAATATTTCATAAAATTTTAAATTTTATTTAAATCATTATGTTATAAATAAAAATAAAAATACTAAATTAATTTAAATTTTAACTTTACACACTAAAAACGGTTAATAATAGTTTTTTTTTTTTTTTACATCTAATCACTTCATTATACATAGTATTATGTTTTTCACTAGTACTCGAACCCTTGACCCAAACCCTCCATATGTCACCCTATACAAAGGAATTGAAAAAATAATGAATCTCAAGCAAAATCTTAATTTTTTAAAAGGAACTGAAATCTTCTCTAAAGATCTTTTGAATCCATGTTTAAATCTTTAAATAGTTTAGATTTTGAAAGCAAAGAGTGAAATCTTAGATATTTTGGTATAGATTATATTAACGTTATAGAGGAATATCATTTTATGTTTATCTAACTTTTCGATTGATGATGTGATATGTTATCACTACGATTCATCCAAATTTGAAGGAAGTAGCCTGCTGGACTTCAAGAATTCAGAAGAAAAATACTGATCCACCCTTTTACCTCATTTCCTTCTCCAATTTAGATCCCAGAGTGGAAAAATTGTCCATACCTACTCAATGTGATTCCGACTCGTTTGATGGGAGCTTGAATAATTTGAAAAGATGTGAGAATGTGAAGCCCTAGAACATGTGTTGATCTTCAAGGATATTGATGAGATCTTCAAAGTTAGAAACCTTGGAGTTAGAAGGCTGAGATTATTTTGGAAGGGTATTGTAGCCCAATGATGATAGCGCAAGAGGTTGTTTCTACTCAGCGGATCTTTGCAGGTTTATGACCTCCAGATGTTTATCCACCAATAAATTACGGAAGGAAGACAAATATCAAGGAAATCTTGACATCCTTATTCAAGATGGAGTGTTATTTAGGCAGAAAAGGTTAGTTTTCTCTAGTTAATTTTAATTTCTCCTTATATTATTTTTAGGAAATGTTTGCAAAAATATTCATAAGAACCACAAAAATATTATTTATATGTTATATTTATAAATAAATAAAAATAAAAAATACTAAATTAATTTAAATTTTTAACTTTACATACTAAAAACGTTTAATAATCTTTTTTGACATCTGATCATTACATTACATCATAGTATTCTTTTCCTCTTTCAGGACTCGAACATCGGACCCAACCTCCCTATACTAACTAAGTGCTTTAAACTTAGATAGGCTAAGGTCTTATTGATAGGGCTAATAATACCTAAGTACAAGGAATTAAAGAATGAATCTCATAACAAAAATTAATTTTTTTTTAAAGGAGAAAAATTTTAATCTTAAAAACAATAAGTACTAAAATATATTATAAGTTCATTTTTCTACCTTCTTATGAATAGTAAGAATAGTTAAAGCCAATAGATTTAATTTTTGTTTATCTTTATTAAATTCCCTCATCTTGTATGTTGAATTTAATACTATAGTTCAATAATTATCATTTAATTATTTATTTAAATTTATAATATATATATATATATATATATATATATATATATATATACTTTATATATCTTTATATATACCACCTTCTCTCTCTCTCTGCACTCATATATATATGTAAATGTCTTGGATGGAATATGTGCTAACAAAAAAATGAATGGTCACCCACCTTATCCAAGTGAGGCTAGGTTTTATAGGTTTGAACCCATGCCCTTTCATTTAAGGGATGAACCCAATTATAAATTATTTAGGGATAAACTCAATTATCATTATCTAACTAATTAATTCATATATTGAAATAATAATTCTACTATTTCTATTTCTATCTCCTTCAAGCCCTACCACACATCTCAATGTCGCACTAGGTTTTAATTAAAAAGCTAATTCCAGCCATTGCATGGATTCTATATTCCACTTTATGTAATGTATAAAGGAGATAATATAAATATGAAAGAGGATTTATTATATTATTTTATTTTTGAAATTAAAAATGTTTAGGTTGAATAAAAATCTTAAACTATTAATGATATTTTATAAGTTTTATAAAAAAAAAAATTAAACAAATAATCATATGAAAGTGGATTTAATAATTTTTAGATCTCAATTGAAGATTAAATTAATGGCCATTTTGTTTATTTATCTCGTATGTGTTTTGTTCTTATTGTTATTTTATTGTATGTTGTAATGAAATAAGAAATAATATTCTATCATATTCCTTAATAATTTTATTTTTTTATTTTTTTATCTAATTAAATTAAATAGTACACCTTGCTATAAACAAAAATGTTGGTGATTCTATTTTGAAATACTGATTAAAAATATCCATATTTGTAAAAAACACTAATAAAACTAAATAAAAAATGTAGAATTCTATAGGGGGTATTTGTTTTTTGGATTTTTTTTTAAACAATTTGCTTTTAGGTTTTAGACTCTTTTTTTTACAACTTATTTCTAAATTTTAAAAAATTATGTTGCCTTTTTTTTCTATTTAGAAAACCGCATTCTAAATCTCCACAAATTTTAAAAAATTCATAAATAAGTTATTCAAAAAAAAGTCTTTAATTTTGTTTAAGCAATTTTTTTTGACAACCAAGATTTTTTACAACATAGTAAACTATTTCCATTGTTCAATGTAACTTCCTTATTAGATGTCCTCGTATTTTTAAACTTTGAATATGGACTGCTTAATTAATTTATTATTTTTAAAATTATTAATTTTTTATATATTTGTTGTAGAGATGTAGAATCAAAATCGCTTAAAAAGCACAAAGTAATAAACAACATTCAAGCATTAACATAATAAAAACGACCTGAAAGTTCTATACATTCATAAATTGAAGCCATATTTTATATTACTATTGTGACTAGAATACCAATAACTCTAGTTCGATAACAATTTTATGTATTTTATTGTACTATATAAAATAAGTAAATATAATAATTAGTTTTAAGAATGGTAATACAAATTATTTATCATAATAATTTTATTATTTTAATTTTATAAATAAGCAAGATATTATACACCTATTTTTATTTATCATAATAATAAAATTATATTATCATTACACAAACAAGTAAATACATTATTTTTCTTAATATATTTAAATTGTTTGATTTTAAGCATATAAAACAACAAACATCTCAATACTTAATATAAATACCATATTTAAAAAAAAACTTAATATTTATTACTATTAAGCATCATTCAACATTCAATGAAATAAAATTTCTATTCAAAAGATATAAAAAACACCGTTTCTAAGATAAAACTTAAAAATATATATATAGCCACGAAGCATGGTTATGGGTGAAGGGTTGAGTATGACATATGTGGAAGACAATGTTCAAGTGTCTATTAGGACAAAATACTATAACTTTGTAATTCAAAGTAAATAAATATATAAAAAAAAGTAATATATAAATATATGAATAAATGAAATTAATAAAAAATATGAGAAAAAAATAAAATTTATTAAAAAGTTCTTATGTTTTAAAAGCTTTATAAAGAAATTGAAATAATAATTCGAAGGGAAAGAAATGAAAATTAAATAAAAAAATTAATCCTAAAATTATTCAATTCTTTTAATTGGAAAATAAAATTTAAAAATGAACTTGGTAAAATATGTTTACGATTTAATATGAAATAATAAATGAGTGCACATGGGAAATATCTATGATAGATGAAATAAAAATGTACGATGATAATAATAACAAATAAATAAAAGGATAAAACCAAAAACAAAAGAAAGAGAAAGGCATCGAGTAAGAGAGAATGGGTGGAGAGATATTTTGATTTTTTTTTCTTTTTCGCTTCTCTGCATCTACGAAAAATCGGATCATTGTGGATTCCGCCCCGAGCAAGAGGTAAGTTCATCCACGCACGAGAGTTACGCTGTAAGCACTAAAATCTTGAGTTTCACAAACTCATTACTTACGCGCGACCCTAGCTTAAAAGTCATTTAACTGGAGGCTTTCTTATGTGCCATGAAAGGCGTAAATTCCCAATCACAAATTTTTGACTGAAATTATAATTTTGCACTTTGTGAATTCAGATCGTTCAACAAATAATTGAATTTCAGACTATTTATTACCTAAATATAATTTTTGGAACTGATTTTGTGTTGGGATGTTGGGTGTTTACAAAGAACTCCCTTCAAAAAAAACTTAAAATATTAATAATATTTTAAAGTTTTATCCAAAAATTCAAACAAGTAACTAATAAGAAAAAAAATAACTAAATGAATTGGATTTAACAATTTTAGATGTAAAATGAAGGTAAATAAGACTCCCTGACTTATCTAACAAAAAAAAAAAAACTTTTATAAACTTATCTACATAAGATTCCCTCTTATTTATTGGTTTTTTAAAGGTAATTATTTCTCCTACTTTTATCTTAATAATAAAAAATTATTCTCAATACAAAGGACACATCTCTCATGTTATGAATTATATATGTTTCATTTAATATTATGACTAAATAAGCATAGCTATGAGTACGAAGTACCATAATCAAATTAATATAATTTGTGAATAATATAAATAAAGACTGTGGATAAGTGTCTCCAGATTTAATCTTTCATAATAAATTTCTTGAATACCGAATTTCAAAGTGCATCCCATTTAAAATAATATATGATTCCAAAACTCGTCTCTCGACCGGGCTTCGCTTTGGTTGCTAATCTAGTTGTTAGTTTTTTTTTTCTTTTGCAAAAAATAAATGTTTTGTTATAATATAGTTCATCTTATTTTAGAACTTGTTGTCAAAAAATTTTGTATTAATAACTTGGTTTTTGGTTAACTCTCTAAGATCTTCACATGATCATGATGATGTTTTAAATCGTTTAAATAGTTTAGATTTTGAAAACAAAAGTGAAGATGTGAATATTTTAGAATTGATGAATTATATTAATTTATGGAAGAGAATATGTTTATGTTTATCCTAACTTTTCAATTGATAATGTGATATATTATATCTGGCAAAGTTTTTAATTTCAAATTTGGAGGAAGTGACACTCTTTGGACTTCCTAAATTGAAGAAGATATGAGATCACATCCTTTTACCTCATTCCTTCTCCAATTTACTTAATCCTAACAAGTGGAAATTGTCCATGCCTTACTCAATGTGATTCCGACTCATTTGATGGGAGCTTGAATAATTTGAAAGAGATGAAAGTGGAGGGAATGTGGGGCCTCCTAGAACATGCATTTGATCTCTTCAAGGATATGATGATCCTCCAGTTAGAAACCCTGAGTTGGGGCAAGAACTATGGGCCAAGGTATTACAGCCAACAATGATAGCACAAGAGGTTGCTTATCTTCGATGCTCGGTGGAGTTTCCAACCTCAATGTTTATCCATACAAATCTATAAGGTACATAAATATCAATAAATGTCGACATCCTTATTCAAGATGGAGTGTTATTTGGTGAAAAGGTTAGTTTTCTAGTTCTATTTTTAATTTCTCCTCATATTATTTTGGGAAATGTTTATAAAAATTATTCCATAAAATTTAAAATATTATTTATATGTTATATTTATAAATAAAAATAAAATAAAATACTAAATTAATTTAAATTTTAACTTTACATACTAAAAACGTTTAATAATACTTTTTTGACATCTAGTCACTACATTACATCATAGTATTCTTTTCCTCACTAGGACTCGAACCATCGGACCCAACCCTCCCTATGCTAGCCTAGTGCTTTAACCAAATGAGCTAGGTCTTATTGACGCGCTAATAATACCTTAAATTATGTTGAATTAAAAAAGAATGAATCTCAAGCAAAATTTTAATTTTGTTTTTAAAGGTGCAAAATTTTAACTTAAAAATGAATAAGTACTAAAAAAATATTATAAGTTCATTTTCCACCTTCATGAGATAGTAAGAATAGTTAGATCTAAAATGATTTCAATTTTTGTGTATTTTTATTAAATTTCTCATCTTAATGTTTAATTTAATAGTTTATAAACTTTTATACATAAATTTTAAAATTAATATATTGTCCAATGAATTATCATTTTTTAATTATTTATTTAATTTATATATATATATATATATATATATATATGGTATATATATATATATATATATATATATATATATATATATATATATATATATATATATATATATATATATATATAAATGTGCGGATGGAATATGTGAAAAAAAATGAAAGGTCACCCACCTTCTCCATGTGAGGCCTAGGTTTATGGGTTTGAAGTTTGAAATGTGGAAAGTCCATGGATGAGGAGGTTAGTTTTCTCCCATATTTTTTTGCTCTTCCTTATACCACTTCAAATATTTAGAGACATTTAATATAAAAATATATATATTTTTAAAAAAGTGTTATAAGAGTACATTGATCTTTAATGATAATTTTATTAAATTAATTTAAATTCAAATTACAAAATAATAAAGAATTATGAATAATATAAAATTACAAATAAGTTGAAAAAGAAAATTTATAAAGTGAAAATTTAATTTTTAAAAAAGGATAAATATCAATAGAAGAACATTTAAAACAGTAAAAAAATGTAGTTGTTATTTTAATTTAGAAAGGAAAATATTGTGCTAATTAAATAAAATGTTGTATTGAACTGGAAAAAATTAGTGGAAAATTTAATTCAAAATAATATTTTTAAAATTTTATTATATTTAAAATTCAATAACATTTAGGGAATTTTGGTTAAGATGTTAAATGATTAATATAAACTTAGTTTTCAAATAAAAAATAGTCAAATATAATTTATTTCATAAGAAAATTAATGAACGTATTTTTTGCATTCATAAAGATACTAATTTAATTTTGAGTTTAAAATAATCATCAAAGTTAATAATTTTGTATTATTTAGTTTCAAAAAAGAAAAGGAAAAGAAATAGTGTATCATAAATAAAATATAAAAGAGTTGAAAAACAAGAATAAAGTTACAATTGAGATTTTAATTTCTAAAATATCAATACTCCTGCTAATGGCATATTGTTTAATGAAAATGTTAGTTTTTATTGGTATCTAAAATTTAATTTTTATTTGTTTAATTACATCTCTAAGCTTTCGACAATAAGAAATTCTCAAAAAATAATTAATTTAATATTTTGTTGAAATTTATCAAGCTCGTATGTTTAATTCAATTTTCTTATATTAATTGATATATAAAGTGAATTTACATAAATAATAATCAATACATTAACTAATTATTGATAATTTATTTATTTATATGGGATTTTAATTTTATAAAGAATTAAAAAAATTGTAAACGTTATTTTAATTTTTATAAAATAAAAAAAAATTAAATGGTATCAAATCACCAGGAATAAGGTAACAAATACATTTTCCTTCTGAAAAAAAGGAACAAATTCAAAGCCCTTGCTCCATTATATTAATAACAGAATGAAGAATATTAATTAATTGTATTATTTTTGTTTTGTTTTGGAATATTAATTAATTTACAATGGAAATTCTTTCATTCCTTAACCAAAATTATTTTATAATATAATACAACTCAGCATGCAGTTGTTTGAACTGAATAAAATTATATATAAAAGAATATATAAGTTTATCAGCCCTATCACAACTTTTCAATTAATGCCATTATAATATTGTGCCTTTGCTACGGGTTCCATTATTTGATGGAGGTAATGTAATTATGAAGCTTTTGGATATGACTCCATTTCGACAAAATTATGGGATGCCATAAGAGACGACAACATCAACTTGATTAGAGTAGTGGGGATTGGGGGCATGGGCAAAACCACAATCGTCAAACAAGTTTGCTCTGACTAAAGCGAGGCGTTCACCAAACAACTCTACCTTGATGTATCATGGATTCGGCACTCGAGATAAACTTGACCAGTAATTCGGATATTCAGAAAATTGCAAAATGTTCAAGCGGGAAATTGAGAATTTGGTTCATGGATGAATACAGGCGCGATTGAGGTGAAGAAGCTGAAAGAAGAAGAAGACCACTTATAATCTTAGATGACGAATTGGAAGGGAATTCATGATTTGGAGGAAATTTAGAATTCCCTTCTTTAATAAAGATGATGATAATGATGATGTGAATGAATGCAAAATAGTATTGACTAAATAGATCAGATGGAGCTGGTATCCAAAGACATGATGATGGGCGCCTGAGCATGTTTGCAATGGAAACTTTGTCGCGAAGCGAAGCTTGGCTTTATTCAAGAGACGAGGAGGCGGGAGGTCTTCGGTTAAGGTGGTGGAGGAGGAATATTCTGAGTGATTAAAGAGTAGCGAGGGTGCACTTGCAATCGTGACAATTGCCAAAGCATTAAAGGATGAGACGATGGATGTATGGAAGAATGCCTTGGAACACCTCAAGAATTGTGCAGCAGTTGATGGTAAGAAGAAGGTGGTTTACTCATGTGTGGAGTGGAGCTACACCCATTTGAAGGATGACGATGTTAAGTCATTGTTGCTACTTTGTGGTCAGCTGGACTACGGTGATATTTCAATCGATCACTTGCTACAATATGCTATTGGTCTTGATTTGTTGGCACCATGTCGACTCATTGGACGGCAGTAAATAGGTGCTTGAATTGGTGGAATTTCTAAAAGCCTCAAGTTGGTTAATTGAGCTAGATCATCGTCCTGATCAAGATAGACACAATTTTGTGAGGATGCACGATGTTGTTTATGATGTTGTCAGAGAAATTGCATCCAAGGATCCCCATCCATTTGTATTCAAAGAAGATGTTGTTGGATTGGAAGAATGGTCAAGAGTGATGAATCCAAAAGGTGCGCTTTCTCTCTTTACATTGCAAAGTTGTCCACTGACTTCCTCAGCAGTTGGTATATAGAAACTCCAATGTTTTTCTGTTGCGTAACAACAACCCTTCCTTAGATATCTCTATCCCAAACACATTTTTCCAAGCGATGAAAAAGCTCCAAGTTTTAGACTTGTCTTATATGGGTTTTACAACGCTACCTTCATCACTTGATTCCCTTGAAAATCTTCGGACATTGCTTCTAGATCGGTGCCGGTGGAAGACATTGCACTTATTGGAAAGGTATGAAACTCTGAGTTCTTAGCTTAGTGGGTTCCTACGATCAGAAAATTGCTGAGCAATTGATAACCTAAAATTTGTTGGACTTGAACGATTGCAAGGAGCTTGAAGTTATTCCACATAATGTCTTATCAATTTTATCCAGATTAGAATGTTTGCGCATAAGACTATCAAATGCCAAGTTGCTACCAAAAGACATTCAATTTGAGAACTTGACAAGATACGAGATAAGTATCGGTTATAGGAGTGGGTCGGGGATAACCAATAGATCATTGAAGTTGAGCAAAGTCAACATAAGCTTAGATTTGGGGGATGGAATTCACAAGTTGTTGGAGAGAAGTGAGGAACTGGAGTTTGAGAAATTAAGTGGTAGTAATTATGTTCTTCAATACCCATTAGGTGGGGAGAGTTTTGTAAAACTGAAGCATCTCAAAGTTAGTATGAGTCCCGAGATTGAGTACATCATTGATTCAAAGGATCAACGGGTTCTGGAACACGGTGCAGCATTTCCTCTATTAGAGTCGTTGGTTCTTTCTTGGATGGAGAACTTACAAGAAGTATGGCATGGGCACCCAATTCCAAGAGGGTCTTTCGGTAACTTAAAAACTCTAAACGTGGAAGGTTGTGCTAAATTGAGATATCTCTTTTCGTTTTCCACAGCTAGAGGCCTTTCCCAACTTGAAAATATGACAATTAAATGGTGCAAAGCCATGGAACAAATAATTACATATGAAGGGAGTCAAGAAGATTGAATATGATGGAGGTTGACCAACTTGGAGACTATTCCCCCGACTTGAACCTTGAAACTCGAGATCTACCACAACTCATCAATTTAAATCCACTGAATTAGAAACAAATGCAAGACCCGAGGAAGACTCCTCTATCAATCATAAGGTATGTTAAAGCTTATCCACCAAATATTTCTTCAACTTTTTTACATCCACACATTTATTCCTCTTTAAATATAAATTTCTTAAATTATTTGATTAATATTTCTTGAGCGTATTTTTGTATACCCACAATTTATTGATCTTTAATAATAAATTTCTTAAATTATTTAACAAATAATCTTAAATAATGTAAAATAATTCTAATAATAAATAAAATTCTTAACTTTTTCTTTATTTAGTATTGATTTTAAAATATTATCTCTTTAAAGTGAAAATTTAATCTTAAATAATTAATATAAAAATAGAATAATAAATACAATATGAACTATGAATGAGTTGAAAAAAGAATTAGGTTAGATCAAATTAGTTTTTAAAAAAAATAAGGCTAGAACCGGAAAGTACTTGAGAAAGAAAAAAAAACAGTTAGGAAAATGGTTTTTTTATATTTGGTTTGGTCATATAAAATATACAAGAAAATCAAATAAAATTAAAATTCTTAAAAAAAATTTTATATATTTTTAACTTTTATAGGCCTTATATAATAAAGAAACATATAAAATGAGTTTGAATAAATATATAAAATTAATTTATTAAGTTTAAATTTTATTTTTTTTTCAAATTTTCTTTCTTTTCACTTTTTCTCTATATTTTCTTTCCTTATTATTTTTTGGATTCTAAACAGAGACTAAAGACTAATAGTAAACATGTGGGTAATCCAAGTTGATAAATTATATCTGGGAAATATATTTATATTTTTTGTAACTTTCCAATTGATGATGTGATGTTTTATATTACGAGGTTTGTTCTCTAAGTTAGAAGTTAAACCGTGAGAGTGCAAGTTGAAGGATGTATGGAATCCTCAACGTCCATTTGGGTCCTTCTCTAATGTACGGATCTTAAAGGTGCGTTCAAATTACTATTTCAATTGAGTTATGTTTCATCCTTTATATCATAGAGCTTCTAAAATTTACAACATCTCATTAATTGTCCAGTGGGAGGCTTAAAAAAGACATGTTACAATTTCATGAAAAGGTTAGTCTTCAATCTCTTATATTTTTTTGTTTTTCTCTCCCATACTCTCTATGTCTCATTGTACTATTTTGGAATTGTAGTAAAATATTAATTGAAATTTTTTTTTTAAAGTGAGAAGATTATACTAATGTTTAATTTAAAATTTAATTTTAACCATATATTTATGTAAGAGATCATTAATTATTATTCTTTCAAAATATAGTCAAATCACACTTATTTTAAAAAAATATAAAATTTATTTTTAATAGATTAGAAAAAAACAATTATGAACATTCTATCTTTACATTCATAGCAATTAACTTCCTCTGTTTGTATCTAAATTAACTAAATAATGCATAATTGTATAATGTAAAAGCTGTGGTGATTCAAATTAGTATAGTGTGTGAATGATACTATATAACTTTATGATAACTATAATTTCCAAGATGATTACTAAAAAAATAATAAAATTTTTGTGTGTCTATAGTTAAAACCGAATAATAATTTTTTAAATTAATTACAAATTTAATTTCAAATAATATAAAAATGTATAGTAAATAAAATATAAAGAGGTTGAAAAACAATCCGGATTAAAGAAATTTTCATTTTAAAAAAACATTAAATATTAATTTTTTATCAAATATAATTTTTCTTTACAACATATTCTTCAAACACTTTCTGAGTTTCGAATTTATTTATATAGAAATGGTATCAAATTCTTTGGGTTTTTTTTTTTTTTTTTCAAGTGCTAGTTCTTATCATTTCCATTTTATAGGTTCTAACATATTTGTTTTATATTTTCTTATATTTCTATTTAAATGGTATTGTTTGTGTTTGTTCTTATCATTTTCAGTTTTTTAGGTACATGGGGTTTGCTTTGTGTCTTGCTTATCTTGGACGAGTAAATTTCCTCTCCATATGAGACATTATTGATGATATTTGAGACATTAGTGGAAGTATGAGATATTTTAAATGATATTTCAGACATTACTGGAGTTTAATCTGTCACCGTTCTACTTCTTGCATGTATTAGAAGTTTTTTAACTTTTATAATTATAAATACATTTACACCTGCAGAATCTTTTTATGTGTTAAAATTATGATATTGTTTGAATAATTTTTTACTCATATCTAAAATTATGAATTATTGCTTTAAAAAATGAAATATGATGTTGTGAAAATTTCTTAAATACAATACAATAGTAAATGAAAGATTTGTAACATCATTTGATATGATATTCGCATGTTTGATTGATAGATGATTTTAGTTAAATATATTCAAGAATGCCTAATAAAGACAATCCTTATAATAAAGATCTTTTGATTTATTAAATTAGTCTAATTAGTTATAATGTACTTGGATCATTAATCCCAAATAACATGATTCGAATGACTATCATTTATACCCTCAATATGCAATAATCAATCTATTTATATTTGTTTGGTTATTGATTATTAGAAAGATCGAGTTCTCTTTTAAGTTATACAATTATGATCTCTAATTATGAAATCAAAGTGACTATATTTTACATTGGTCATCTAGTGATTTAGGCTTTAGATGACATCATAATCATTATCATATTTTAGCATTGTAAACCATGTTCTCAAATTTAGGAATGTATGGTATCAAGTTATCAATATTATATTAGAGCCAACACCACATGTTCTTAATTATAACCTAGAAGTTGCATGCATTCAGTAAGTACAAGTAAACCTTTCATTGTTCTTACTATTCTAGAACTCAAGTTCTAAACTGTATTAATATGAAACTTAAGGTTAGGGGAAGAGGAAGCGAGGGGATTGATGTGTCCCATTTGCTATTTGTGGATGATACATTAATTGATCCTTTGCAAGGCATTCAAGGATCAAATGACACACTTGTGTTGCCTTCTTACGTGGTTTGAGACAATTTCAAGCTTAACATCAATTTGGGGAAGAGGGAGTTATACTTGGAAGGGGTGAAGCCCCAAAAATTTTTGTTGTTGAGATCAGGTGTAAGGTTGATAGTCTTCCTTCCACCTATTTTGGTTTACCTTTGAGAGCTCCTTTAAAATCGGCACTGGCTTAGGATAGTGTAGAGTAGAGACTTAAAAGAAGATTGTCATTATGGGAAGAGAGACTCTACATATCTAAGGATGGTAGGCTTACTTTGATTGGGAGCACCTTGGCTAGCTTTCTATATTTATTTTGTCCCTTCATCCTACTTAGAGTGGTTAGAGGAAAGAATTGAGCAGATCAAAGAAATTTTTATGGGATGGAGAAACGAATTGAATGACAACTCCTTTCGGTAAAGTGGAAGGTTATGTGCTGATAGTTGGCGATACATGAACGAAAGAAAAGTTCTTAAGAATCAAATAATAAGAGAAAAGTATTGTGTGTGTGGGGGGGGTGGGGGGGGGGGGAATGGTTATGGGGTAAGGGGCTTGGAAAGCTGTTAGATCATATTTTACTTTCCTTTTTCACCATTTGACGTCCTTGACACTAGAACAACGTATGATTTTATTACACTAGAACAACGTATGATTATTTTATACATTTACTCATTTTATATGATCTCTTTTCATTATAAAATTGAATAAAATATATTAGTGATTGCTAAATGAAAATCGAAAAACAAGATAAAACTAATAATATAAAAAAACAAATATTGAATTCCCACCTGAAAATATATAATAAAATATAAATCTTTAGATACGTATCTTTTTATTTATCAGTACATGTAAGGACATCTTAACCTCTATTTTGGTTTTTTAATTACAAACAAATTAAATTTTAGTTCAACTCAAAAATTTTATATAACTAATTATCATTATTTTAAAACTTCTAACAAAATTGATTACTTGATATAAATTAATAAAGACATTAATACTAAATGATTAAATAATAATAATAATAATAATAAATTTAGTTAATGAATAAAAATATGAGAAATAAAGGTAGTTAATGAATTCATAAAAGAACAAGTAAAAATTAAATGGAAATAATTGAATTTAAATAATATATTACTAAAAAAATTTGAAGATATTAAGAAGATGAGTGTAAATATTATATTTGAGTTATAGCTTATAAAATAATCTTATTAATTTTTTAATAAAAATAGAACTATTTTTCAATCTTTTTATTGTTTGTGACATTTTTTTAATCTATAGAAAGGACGTATTAGAATTAAGAAAAAAAGTAAATATAAAAAATACCGATGAATCGAGTAGTGAGATATAAATATATTATTTTCATATTTTGAACTTTCAACAATTTGAAATCATTTATCATTTAATTTACTCAATTTTATGATGAAAATAGAGTGAAAATTAAAAAGCTAGGCATGCTATTAAGAAATTAGGAAAATCCAAAATGTCAAAAGCCTGTTTGGAAAATCATTTTTATCTTTTTAAAAATTGGTCATAAAATAAACTCACAAAACAAGCTCACCACATGTAAGGGGATTTTTAGACATTTAGTTTAAAAAAATAAAAAATCCTTCAAATACAATAGGTTTAAAAATATTCTTAAATCTAATGTAGTTTGTGTCACTTGGAAAGTGTCTCTTGAATAAACACTTTTAAAATATACTAACTGAAAAATGACTTTCCCAAAATTTGAAATTTCTAATTCTGGCTAAAGTGTCTTTGAAAAGACACTTTTTAATATTTAATTGAAAGTGTCTTTTGAATAACCGTAGTGCGAAAATTTTGAATTCTGTACAAAAGTGTCTTTTAAAAGGCATTGCATTATTTCATTGAAATTGTCTTTTGAAATGACATCTTCATAATTTTGAAAATTTTCAATTTACCCTAAAAGTGTCTTTTGAAGATATATTTTTACAATATTTCATTGAAAGTTTCTTTTGAATAAATACCTTCATAATTCTTAAAATTTTTGATTTACCTTTGTGCTTTTAAATAGACATATTTGCACTATTTATTTGAAAGTGTCTTTTGAAAATACATTTATAATTTTGAAAAAATTTTCAATTTACATTTGAAAGTGTCTTTTGAATAAGCAACCCATAATTATGAAAATTTTGATTTGCGAAAATGTCTTTTGAAGAAACACGGCTTTATAATTTTAGAAATTTTTTAATTTACATTGAAAGTGTCTTTTGAAGAGTAATATTTCTGTATTTTGTTGAAAGTGTCTTTGGATAAATGACTTTCATGGTTTGAAAATTTTGATTTCTGTTTGAAAATATCTTTTAAAAGGCGTCTTTTACACTATTTCGTTGAAAGTATCTTTTGGAATATACCACTTTCATAATTTTGAAAATTTTCAATTCTTATTTGAAAGTATCTTTTGAAGAAACTAGCATTCTGTTATTTAGATTGAAAATATCTTTTAAAGAAATACACGCCATATTTAAAATTTTTTTAATTGCTGAAAGTATCTTTTGAAAAAACACTTTCGTAATTTTAAAAATTTTCAAACTTTAATATAACGTAGGCGATGATATGGAGAAAACTACATTATATATGTAAATTAGTTTTCAAACTACATTTTTTTAAATTTTTTTAATTTTTTTTTATTATTTTAGGAAAGTTCCACATATGTAAGATAGATAGCACCAGGTAGTCAAAGCATACCAACTTTGGCTCAACGCTAGAAAGTGAACCCCTCTTTCACTTGCCGCTATATTTTGTTTTGGGGCTTTGTCCAAATTTCTCAAAGGCGTCCTCGCCACGTCACAAAAATCGTAATTAGCGTAATTTGTGACTATGATCTAAATTTTTTAAAATAGTTAAAATTGTAGTTGATAACTGCGTATTTTTTTAAATAGTTAAAATTATAATTAATGATTACAATTTTAGGCTTAAAATTAATTTTTTTTATCACCAACTACGATTTTTGTGATATGCTTAATCACATTAGTTTGGGTATTATTTTAAAATATGTATTATTTTGATTTTTTTTTTTAAATATATATTTTGGAATATTACTGTTTTGTTTAAGCTCCATCTTCTTGCTCTCATGTCACAAACCCATCTCATAAGTTTGGGTGATTAGGAGTGTAAAGAATATGAATGGATGAACCATAAGTTCATGCAGTAAATATCCACAAACCAGCTGCACAACTTGTAAGTTGTACCTAAAACCAACACGCATTCACTGGTCTAAGTTGTATGCCTACGCCTATACCCATACGGCCATACCCATACAAGGGAACCTAGAAATTACTAGAGAAGAAAAAAAATACACTAAATTTCTAATACCACCGAAAGAAAATCGAATATAATAAAAAAATCTCCCTTTTTTTTCAATTTCTTAATTCTTTATTAAAAACGAATAAAATAAGTTTCAATAAACTTATAAAATTAATTCAATAAATTTGAACACATTTTTTTTGTTTCTTTAAATTTTTATATCCTTAATATTTTCTTTCTTAATACCGTATTCCAAATGAAATTTCTTTCCCTAACATGAACTTTTTGGAAATCAAGGTATGTTCAAGTTTATAGAGAAACATGGTCATGGTCATCAATTTCACATTTTTATGAACATTATAGACAAAAAATAGGTTGGAAAGGAGGACAAACGAATATAATAGAGAATTAGCACATATATCCCACGACAATGATGAGTTTTTCGATGGGGTTGATTAAGAAGAACTAGTTCGACCAGGTACAAGTGTACTGCTATATTGTTTGGATCCAGAAAAGCAGCGATATTCATAGTTTTGTTCCTATTAATTTGATGCACACACATCCAATACCATATTACATGCTGAGTCTCGATTTCTTTTATTCATTCCTAATTACCATATCCAAGAGAAATATAAAAACACTACTTGTGAGCTTCTAAAATACGAAACACCACCAGGAGTTTAGATTGATTATAATTGGGAAATAACACAAACCATATTTTAACATCCCATGCCCACCATCAAAGGTTCAACTTTCTTCTCTTTATTCTTTCAAGTTTGAGTCTTATCTAGGAGCTTCTCTAGGTGCATGACAAAACAACAAGCATATCTTCCAACTACATGTGTTACTCACCCACCATGAGAACAAGCTGGTTTAACCTGCGGAGTCCGATAACTCCTACAGATAAAAGAACCACAACCGGGGTCAAATGTTGAATAAGATAAATATTCAACATATGTAAAAATCTAATGGAGAAACACTACACCCCCCACCCCCCACCCCCCACCCCAACCCCAATATGCCTCTTTCATGATCTCAAAGAACATCACAGATAAATTTATCTTACAAGTGGGCGCATTCAGAGAACAAATAAAGTGGAGATAGTCCCATTTTATCCCCATCATATTTTTTTGAAAACAAATTCCCGTGTGCTACCGTGGGCAAGGGAATTAAAATAAATATTGAAGGCACTTACACAGGAAATAATTAGCATAAAAAATTTGAGGAAGAAACCCCGAATTCCATGTTTCGATTGTCAGGACACCAACCAGAACAACCAAGCCCCAAGAGCACACAGGCAACTCCGCCACCAGCATTCCCAGTGGTTTTGCTAAGCTCATGCCCTCCTACAAAAATGTAGAGAAGAAACTGTTATTGCATGCCAAGAAAGCAAACATATGCTCAAAAGCTAAAATAAGAATAAAGATGAAAAATAGAAATACATGCGTCAATAGTCTTAACAACGTCAAGTCATTCCCACTTGGGCCATATTAGAAGGGTTTTTGGCTTAGAATTCAATAATCTGACAATCTACCAGATTCTATTTAGCTTAGAATCCACTGATTTAGTGTAGTATATCGGTAGTATCCTTGTAAAAATGAGGTAACATAAAATTGCCTCCCTACTGACCCACAACAAAGGCATGATTTGAAAGCAACCGATTCTATTTTCAAGCATTACATCATCAAACAATCATCCACACCATAAAAACAGGTTGAATTCCTGAACTAAGTCCATACAAATTTTCTCTTTCATTCATCTTACTACAGTTTATATAAGATCAATAAACATAGTCATCCTGCCAGCATACATCAGGAATAAAAATGAATATTAATGTTCCAGAAAAATATAAATTAACATTTGTGCAAGCTATGACTGGACGGTTCCATTTCTAATCCATTATTAATTAGCTGTGCATTCATTAGCAATAGCACAAAGGGGAAACACCTGAAAAAAGAGCTCATAGATAGTCATTTTACACCTTACCCTTTCCAAGGTCATCAGGATCAGCGTGGATAACAACAGCCCTTCCAACTACGGAGTTTGGTCCAGTGAGAGGAATCTTTAAAAAGAGAAATGCATCTTTTAGATAACTAAATTTCATGGCTGGTCTTCAGATATGAGGAAAATAATAAAAAGAATAACAAGAAATAGAGGTTGAAAAACACCTACCTGCTTGTCAATGATTTTGAAACTAGCAGTACCTGAAAAGACACAATAAAATGAAGCATTAAATTGCTATGGAAGATGAAACCAGATTTACAAAACAGATGCTCCATTCATATCACCTAGATTCCTATCTATACAAGCATCTAAGAAAAATGATTGCCTAAAAATAGCAATGCCAGGGCAGACAATATTGCTAACAGTTCATTACAATGAAGTGTAATACATACCATCCTCACCAACATTGACATTTAAATCACCAGCATGTCGGTTCGTCTTCAGAAAGCACCATGTTCTTTTCCAGCAGGATTGAAATGAGGTCCTGTAAATAATAAATAAATAAATAACAAAAGACTTGAGCTAAGAAGAATCATGCAGGAAATCTCAGAGGATAAGTCTAACCCAATGATGAAGGATGTATAAAATAAAGTAACTAATAATTCCACAATACCAGTTGACATGCAACCATTTGTCGTGTCTCCAAGGGCATGCAGATGGAAGCCATGAAGTCCAGGCTTTAGCCCAGAAATACTCCCAATCACTGTGGTTGAACCTAAAGAATTGAGAAAAAATAATAATTAATTTATTGGCAAACCTAGCAGTAATTCATTTAACTCACCCAAAGAAACTAGGTAGATTTTAACTTACCATCTCCTCCTTCCAAGTAGATGGTTCAGAAACACCCTCTTTGCTGTTAAGAACGGCAACAGCCTTCACCATTTTTCTATGTGATCTAAAAGAAAATATAGTAAGAAATACAAGCTTAAAGCCCTCTATGTATGAGGAAACAGGATATATTTAACATTAAAGCAACAAGAGGTTTCATTTACATATAAAATGCTTGGATTAAAATCAATAATCAATCCATGATAAAAGCTAATGAAAATAAATGAAGAGCAAAACACTAGTCAATATTTTTAGACTAAGCAATGATTTGCTACAACACCAAGGAAGGTAACAAACTAAAATATAATCATCACCACTCTACCCATTATAGATGGGTAATTAATGCATCACTACATAATCTTAAATCCATTTTATGGAATTTTTGGGTCTTTGCCAAGAGTTTATATATATAAAAACTCTTGGCAGAGACCCAAAAAAACTCCATAAATGGAGACATGATCATGATCCTAAATATGATATGCAATCCGCATACACGATGGTACCTCAGCATTTTTTGAACCATGATATGATACAAAACACAAGTATTTTACACTTGCACAAACAACCATTCTTTTTGTTCTATTTGTTTCTTCCTCCTCTTTTTTTTTCAGTTTTTTTCCTTTCTTATCTCTTCTTGTGACATTTTGCCGCTAAAGAGAAGCTTCACTAGAACCCCACACAAGATTCCGATAAAAGAAGTAAAATTATAAAAAATTAAATTAAATCAAATTTAAAAAGTAGATAAAATAAATAAAAGTAGATAATTAAAAGTAATCGTGTGAAGAAAACCCTAGCCGTCATTCTCTCATCTTTTTCTCTTGTAGCCTATTTTCCTCAACAAAGGAGGAGTGATTTTTTGGTCATTCTTGGCCTAAAATCACCCCTCTGAATATTTTTCTTTCATTTTCAATTTTTGATTTAGGTTTTATTTTGTTTTTTGTTATGTCGTCGTTTTATCGACGTTTGGTTTGTAGCCGTTTTATCGACGTGGTACTGTTCTTCGTCTTGTTGCGGTGTTTTATCTATGTGGGGGCGAATCAAACATGCAAGTCAGATTTGATCCGTCAAAAATATCAAATTATGGTCGTCAATACGTTGAAAAACTAGAGTTGCAATATTCTAGTCACTATTTGATCAAATTTGTATGTTTTATGCCGATTTATTATGCTATTAACCTGTATATTGTTTCATCCTATTTGGTTTTTGGCTATTTGTATCTTAGATCTATCGATCTATTGCAAGTTTAAATCAATAATATTATTTTTCCTTTAAAAAAAGAAAGTAATCATGCGAATAATCCCGAGTTGATACGAATTACCATTTGGGGAACATATTTATATTTATCATAACTTTCAATTGATGATGTGATGTTTTATATTACGGGTTTACCGTTCTCTAAGTTGGGGAGTTGGAGCTTTCTTCACGTACTTGAGTTGAAGGATGTATGGAATCCTCAGCGTCCATTTAGGGTCTTCTCTAATTTATGGAACATGGGTGTGTCAATGGCTATTTCAATTGAGTTTTTGTTCCATCCTCTGTATTATAGAGCTTCCAAAATTTACAACTACTCATTAATTTTTTCCGGTGGAAGACTTACAAAGGATAGGATACTATTTCATGAAAAGGTTAGTCTTCAATCTCCTATATTTTTTGTTTTTCTCTCCCATACTCTCTATTTCTCATTATACTATTTTTTAAAATTATTGATAGAAATATTCTATTGAAAAATTTGTACAAAAATTTATGAGAAGATTATACTAATGTTTGATTTAAAATTTAATTTAAATTATATTTTATATAAGAGATTAATTATTATTCTTTCAAAATATAGTCAAATCACCCTTCTTTGAAAAAAAATATATAAATCTTATTTTTTTAATAGATTAGAAAAAAAATGAATATTCCATCTCTTACATTAATTCATAACAATTAATTGTTTCTATCTAAATTAACTAAATAATGCATACTATTATAATGTAAAAGCTTGGGTGATTCAAATTAGTATAGAATTTGAATGATACTATATAACCTTCAAGACGATTACTTAAAAAATAATAATATTTTGCAAGAATATTCAATTAAAAATAAAATTATTTTTTTTGAATAAATATATTATTTTATTAAAAATACTAAAACTTATTTTTAATAGATTAGAAAAAAAAATGAATATTCGATCTCATACATTCATAGCAATTAGCTTCCTTTGTCTCTATCTAAGATTAACAAATAATGCATCTTTTGCTATAATGTAGCTTGGGTGATTCAAATTAGTATAACTATAACTTTCAAGATTATTTCTAAAAAATAATAATATTTTGTAAGTCTATTGTTTTTTTATTTAAATTGTATGTCTAATGTTAAAACTCAATAATAATATTTTAATTAATTGGAAATTTAATATCGAAATAATATAAAAATGAATAGTAACTAAAATATAAAGAGTTGAAAAACAATCAAAATTAAAGAAATTTTCATTTTAAAAAACATTAAATATTAAAAGGATGGAAGTAGAATCCCTTTTTTATGCTAATCAGGAATATTTTTTTTTCTTTAGAACATATTCTACAAACACTATTGTTGAGTTTCAATTTATTAATATTGAAAGGTATCAAATTCTTTATTATTTTTTTCAAAATTCTTTAGTTCTTATCATTTCCATTTTAATAGGTTAACATATTTGTTTTATGTTTTCCTGTATTTAATTATATTAAAACGGTGTTGTTTATATTTGTTGTTTTCATTTCAGTTTTTAGGTATGTTGGCTTTGTATCTTGCATATCTTGGATGAAGTGCAATTTCAGCCTCCAGATGAGACATTATTAATGATATTTGAGACATTAGTGGAAGTACAAGACATTGTTAATGGTATTTGAGACATTAGTAGAAGTTTAATCTATCACTGTTGGACTTCTTGCATGTATTAGAAGTTTTTAACATTTTATAATGGAATACATTTGATTGCAGAATCTTTGTTATGTGCTAAATTTATGGTATTGTTTGAATAATTTTTTACTCATTTATAAATTTATGAATTATTGAATTAAAAATGAAATATGATACTGTGAAAAATTATTAAATACAATACAATAGTAAATAAGAAAGATTCTTAATCATTTGACGGAATATTCATATTTTGATTGATATATAATTTTAGTTAAGAAATATATTTAAGAATGTCTAATAAAGACAATCGTTAGAGTAAAATCTTTTGATTCATAAATTAGTCTAATTGATTATAATGTACTTGGATTATTAATATTAGATAACATGATTCGAATGACTCTATCATTTATACACTCATTATGCAATAATCAATCTATTTATATTTGTTTGGTCAATTATTGATTATTAGAAAGATCGAGTTCTCTTTCAAGTTATACAATTATGAAATCAAAGTGACTATATTTTAATTTGATCATCTAGTGATTTAGGCTTTAGATGACATCATAATCATTATGTATTTTAGCAACGTAGATGTTCTCAAATTTAGGAATAACGATATTAACATTATATTAGAATGACACCACATGTTCTTAGTATAACTGGAAGTTGCATGCATTAAATGAAAAATTAAGTAAACCCTCCATTGTTCTTGCTATTCTAAATTCGGGTTCTAGAGGCGTATTAATATGAAGCAAAGGTTAGGGAAGAGAGGAAGTGAGGGTTGATGTGTTCCATTTGCTATTTGTGAAGCGATACATTGATTTTTTCTAAGGAATCCAGGGCCAGAATGACATGCGTGTTGGCTTCTTATGTGGTTTGAAGCGATTTGGCCCGAAAATCAATTTGGACAGAGTAAGTTATACTTGGTAGGGGTGGGGAAGACCATGGAGATTTGGCTATTAAGATTGTGTATAAGGTTGGTAGCCTAACACCTATTTGGGTTTACCTTTGGGAGTTCGGCAGTGGCTTAGGATAGCGTAGAGGAGAGACTTAAAAGAAGAATGGCTGTGGAAAGAGACTACATTTCTAAGGGTGGTAGACTTAATTTGATTAGATGCACATTTGCTAGCATTCCTATTTATTTTATATCCCTTACTTTCTATCAGCAGTGGTTGGTGCGGAAGAATTGAGCGAATCGAGAGATTTTTATGGGACGTGGGAGGGCTCTTGGACAACGACCTCACTTGGTGAAGTGAAAGGTGGTGTGCTTTGATAAGAAAAAAGGAGGACCGGGGATCAAGAATCTATCCATTTTTAACAAGGCCCTTCTTGGTAAATGGAGTTGGTGGTACATGAATGACATGGAAGCTCTTTGGAATCACCTCATTTCAAATCCCAAAGGTCTAAAGGATCGATAGGCCATGCTTTCATGGTTCGTATTAAATCTTGGAAATCGAGAATCAAAACTAGCTTTTACCCTTTTGATCCACCACAGATTTATCTTAGGACACGCTGCATTATCTTTTAATAAAGGAAATTATCACGGAGAATGAGAGGATTGTGCACAAAGAGAGGTGAGGGCGGTTATGGGAGTAGGGAGTTTGAAAGCTATTAGAAAATAATGAAATTTGGTAGCTGATAAAATTTCCTTTATTGTGGGTGAAAGGAATAGGGTTCTTTTTTGGAAAGATAAGTGGTATGGATCAATGGGCTGTTTTTTTGGTAAAATCTTTGTTCAAAGTTACAACACAGGATTTGTTTCTTTGTGCGGGAAAGATTTGCTTGGGGAAAAGTTCACAATCCTTGATCAACCTAAAGAGGGAAGGCTTTTGGATTATAGTTGTGTTTTGTATAAAAGTCAAGAAGAAACCCTAGATTATTTCCTTCTTCACTGTGTCACAACAAGAGCTTTATGAGAGGTGTTTCTTCTATTTTGGGAGTTCATTGGGTGTTCCCTCAATCAGTCAAGCAAGCTTTGGAAGGTTGGAAGGGACAAGCTGTGGGCAAAAAGAGAAATAAGGACAAGATTAATGTTTTTGAAGAGCTCTTTTGTTTACCATCTTTTGTTGGAGGCTGAATGTGCCTAAAAGATAGCCCAATAATTCTTGTTGAGATCATAGATAGGCTGAATTCTCAGTGCAGTTGTGTTGCTGCTCAGTTTCTTCTGCCGGTTGGTAGTAGAGAGGGTTTTGGGGGCTGCCTAGTTTTGCGGGTTGTTTTTTTTATTCCCAAACAAATTTTGTTTCAAAAAACTGTATTTTTAGTTATAAACCGAACTTGAATTTGTATCATTTACGTATCTTCTTCTTGGACATCTTCTTCTCTATTTTTAGATTCTTTTATTTTGGATTACAAACAAATTAAAATTTAGTTCATCTCGAAAAATTTATAAAACTAATTATCATTATTTAAAAAAATAAAAACTTCTAACATAATTGATTAGCGGTGAAATAGTGTTGGGGTGTGGTTGGGTGGGAGGGTTCGATTGGGATGAGGGTGTGGTTGGAGGTGGGAATTAGAGGTATCAATCCTAGGCGGACGGGCGGCTGGACCGGGGGCTCACATGTCGGGTCGCGGAGCGGGTGTACTGGCCCAGAGACCTGTACCTAATTTACATCGGTGCCCGTTTCTTTGGCCAGTAGAGGCCACATGTCGGGCTGACGGGCCAGCCCAACTATTGCCAAAAACAAAAGGTTAAAGCCTTAGTAGAAATTCAAATGGAACTTTCAGCATTTCAAACTGGAAAACAATGTTGATTTCCATATTTCAAAAGTCATAATGATAGCAAAATCTCATTTTAAGCATCTCATTCAGGCTAAACAGGTCTCAAATTTTCTAGAAACCAAACATAGCCTACTTTTTTTCAATAAACTAACACTTAAAGTTCCAAAACAAAAAACAAGTAAATAAGAGAAAAGTTTCACAAGATGAATGAAATTGTGCGTGAAATTGAGAATGAGGTAAAGATGTAAGACAATTAATGATCCAAAATGCCAGAATAGTCGTCTATGTTTTAAGACATTCAGTAAAGCAGAGTCTAAATCACTTATCAATCAGAATATTATTCAGTAGTGAGATGCATTTTAGAAGCACATTTGGAATGTTAAAATGAATGGCTAAGAATCTTTCAGATGCAGTTCTTTACTGTACTTGTATTTCTGATCAGAATCTTTCACTAACATTAGAATACAACTAATCAATTTGGGAACTCACCTGACAAAAGAAGAGTCCAAATTCTGTTTCAGAGGTCACTGAGAAAGAAGCTAGGGCTCTGGCTTCTTCGATGACGAAATTTTATTTTAGTTTCAGACACAAATATGAGTTTTGGAGAGAAGGCAAAGAAAAGAAAGGAAATCCCACATCAGTTCAAATTTTCCAATAAACCAAAGATTCAAATCTGTAAACCTTCCACTGCAACCCAGATCTGTAAGATATCTTCCACTGTAACACAGATTTGTACCATATCTTCCACTGTGATCCAGATTTTAAACTACCGATTTCTCTAAGAAAACATTAAATAAATTCAAAAAAATTAGAAATTCTCAGAAACAATATGAAATCGATAAAACCCCTCGATTCAAAGATAATAATAATATAAACAATGCATGCCATCTCTCTACAAAGTTTCGAACTTTCTCGAGAAAACAATATGAAATCTAAAATCTCAAAAAAAAACCATAACAATATGGCCATCTCTTTACAGTTTCAAGCTTTTCCATTGTAAATCAAGCTTCAAACCGATTTACAAAGAAAAAAAGTAGAAGATGAGAAGGAACGAGAGACCTGCGTGTTAAGGGAATCTCTTGAGAGAGAAGGAGAGGAAAGTAAACCCTACCATAATTTCTGAAAAGAGTAATTTGTTCTGTGTCTGTTCTACCTTGTACATTAAAAGCGCGTATAAGAAAAGACATTCTGTGCCCAATTTTATGTTCTTTTCTTACCTGGCTTGTACGTCTCTCTGTACATTTCCGCCTTGTATCATAAAGTAGTGGTACCGTCTTTGAAGCATGTGAATGGTTCGTTTTTCGCGTAATACACTTAATCGGATTCAAAATCAGGATATTAAAAACGATATCAGGATATTGAAATCCGTTAATATATCTAAGTTTAACAAATCGGGATTAGAAATCCGGATATTCAAAGCGACATCAGGATATTGAAAATCACATGTATACTCTCTTATCGGTTCTTTCATCCGGGATTAGAAAAATCCGGATATTCAAACAGCATCCGGATATTGAAATCCGGTAAGAATAAACATTTGCTTGACCGGACTGCCCCGGATTTGAACACAAGCCTTTTCTTTAACTGCCTATAAATTGTCCCCAACCTTACTCCCCACTACAGTTTGGAGCATAGGTGACTGAACTAATTCCTAAGAATCAGATAACCATCTGCAAGATGCATGAAGAACACCATCTAATTAATAAGTACCAAGGACAAACTATCATAACTGTTTACGGGGAAAATACGAAGATTTAAAATCCATACCAAGTGCACTAGTAAAAATGTATTGAAGCTTACTGCAAAACAAGAGTGATTCTATGATGTTCATTTTATTTCTTTCCATTTTTGTTTTCATTTCTTTTTCTTGATAGGCATCAGAGAAGTGATTTCTGAATCTGAAATACCTGGCACTACTCTAGTGAAGAAATACCATTACCTATAGATGCTATAATGGGGAACATGACAATTGGTGCAACTTAGTTTATTTACATAACTATAGGGTGTTGTGAATCCAATCAGCATCTTATTTCAGACTCTAGTTTAGCATAGACAAAGTACAATAAACAAGGATTTAAAAACTTACAAAAGCTAATCCATTTTTCTTATATTGGCATTACTCGGCTGATTTATCACAGTCCGTCGAACTCTATGAACTAAAATTAACATCATCAACCATTTTATATTTTTAAGTATACGATGATGGTCGAGTAATTTAAATGAAATACCCATGATTTACACTTGTAATATTAGTTTCTTGGTGAAGGATTAACATCCACTCTTTGGTTATTGACTATTTTTAAAAGCAGGCAAAAATGCTTGTGGTCGGCAACTTGTCCTGTTTCTTGCAATACAATTTGAATATTATGATACAAATTAATTGCACATTGATGTGATTTAATGTAACAACTAATACTTTTTTTTTTTTTGAGCATGAGGTGTGGTGATAATACAATAAAATAATCAAATTACATTTTAAACATAAAGTCTAACATAAACGAGTGTGCGCGTCGACCCATCCTAGAGTCTTAACTGCTTGACAGACATAAATAGTAGTAGTGCATTAGAATGCAGTGCGGTCTTTGAAGGATCCCACTTTGCGAGGGATTTGGAGGAGCAAGCATCCTTTGGAGGAGGAGGAAGCTATCGGTGGTGGAGGAGGATCATCGATCTTGCGGTGGAGGGGATCAGCGATGTTGGTGGAGGATAGACAAAAGTGGGAGCTAAAGGACGTAGCGAGTGATGGTGTGCTATGACATCTTGGGCGGGTGATGGAGTCTTGTGAGATCTTTGAAGTCTCATCGACCCGGTAAGTATGCTATGCGCCTCATTCGGTGCACCATGTCGCCATTCTATTTGTCTTCCACGGATATCACACATGCCTCGATAAACTCGATGCTCTCGCATTACGCTACATAAATGATATGTGAACTTAATATTAGTAATATAATAAAAAGTTAAAGTAAATATTATGTCTGATTTAGATTCTTAGGTCGAATGAAGTTCAAATTTAACTTACACTTATCAGCGATAGATGCGGTATGTGAGGGCGAAGATTGTGCATCTGTCGTAGAGCGATCTCGGTATGGAAGTTGAGGAGCGATGCGTGCGATATGCGATCATACGAGCCATATGCTACGCTCATCTCTCGACCACGATGCGGCATCGTCGACCTCGACTACGATCCCGGTCAATCATTGATCTGTCCACTGCCGATGCGATCGATAACATATACGGTTAGGTCGTGGAGGTGCGAAAGGTCGCGGAAGGATGGTCTGAATATACGAGCTTGGCGTGAACAGCTCCGGATGATATGGCTCGACAACGGTCCGGCGCTTTGTATGCATCAGAAAATATGCGATATCGGGAAAGCGGGTCTTTCGGCTCGATGATCCCGCGTATGGCTCGGCCAGACTTATCGAACTCTGTCGATCTAGTCGCTCGGCCCGGCTGCGAACTACTCCGGGAATCACGTCGGCCTCGGCGCGGTGCGTGGTCGTGACTCGATGTATGACAAATCCGGAGAAAGAAAGCATCTCGGAAAGTCTTTCATCATCAGAAATACGTAATGAATAAGACAATTAATATCACTTTATAATCGATAATTGAAAATTATCTAAAAATTATCAAAATTTTCCTTGTACTTGGTTCCTCATAAGCCAAATGGTAGATTAAGGGAGATTAGGAAAGAAGAGCCTTGGTTAAATTTGGTGGAAATTGTTTGTTACCTTGTTTTTGCACATGAAGACATCTTTACGAAATTATGGGCTTATAAGTCTTAAACGGGAAATTTTTATGTGGGTGTGTGACATGTACGATATATCGGTTATGATAAAATAGACTTCTCCAGCCATGAAGCGAAGTTTGAGTGTATGTTCATTTGGCATTTGCTTATATGAACCTTCTGTTGATCACACAATGGTATTATGCTCTCTTGTGTAGTAATGAGAAAGATGCTTTGAAGGTACTTCTTTGTTTTTATTCGAGAATTTTTATTGTGTTTTATTTACCGGGAGTTCGATCTTGTTTTGTTATTATTATTTATGTGGATATCAGTTTTGGTGAGCGGAAATCAGTAATTATGTTTATGGCTAGCAATGTGGAGTTGAATAAAAAGTTATTTGATTATGTGTGGAATCTTGTAGGTATCAGGGCGACTCGGATGCAAGGCGCACTTTCTGCCATATACGCTAAGATTCGAGTTCGACCACTCTGCCATATCTCTACGGATGCAAGGTACTCGATATTCTATAAAGCTTGACCAGGACATTGAGTGTGGTGGTGGTTACCGGACATCATGGAATCCGGGTGAAGTGCATATTACCGGACACCATGGAATCCGGGTGAAGTGCATATTACCGGACATCCGGATATCACGAAATCCGGATTACATAAATTTCTCCGGACATCATGAAATCCGGTTGAAATCATTTTTTCCGGACATCATGAAATCCGAGAAAATAAGATCTCACCGGATTCCATGAAATCCGGAGTAGAAGCTCACCTTCGGATTTGAGAATCCGGTAACATAGAGAAGTCGGAAAACCAAAACCGAGACGAAATTTCAAAAAAAAAAAATGCAAACTTCTTCGTATTTCTTTATATTGCTTGGTGAAAATGCAAGAATAAACCTGAAAAAAAAGCAACTGCCCGATATTTTGTCGAGATCTCGGTTGGGGTTGTCGGATGGGTTTTGGGTAACAAAGGGAGGATGGGGTTGGGTGCGGATGGAGGTTTGGAGAATTTGAGTTATTGTTGATTCTCCGGATGTGGGGTTCTCGGATGGTTTTTAGGTAAGAAAACGGGGAGGATGGGTTTGGGGGAACAAATCGGATGGAGGCTGGGTTATGGGGTGTATGGAGGGTAGGATGAGAA
Organism: Tetrastigma voinierianum; assembly: GCA_016808115.1. Classification (NCBI taxonomy): domain Eukaryota; kingdom Viridiplantae; phylum Streptophyta; class Magnoliopsida; order Vitales; family Vitaceae; genus Tetrastigma; species Tetrastigma voinierianum. Next base: position 155,911 of record JAEQBH010002699.1, read on the forward strand.
TGTTGTTTAAAGGAATGGGGTGTAAAGAGTTTATTTTGGGGTGTATTTAGTAATGGGGTGCGTAGAGATATCAAAGGGGTGTGAATAGAACTACTCTTTACAAAACCTTAGTTGGCCACAAAAATCGAATTGACTGAGCTTGATTGACTGACGGGCGGTCGGGTCGGACCACGTACGGCCTCATTTTTGGACGATTAACCAGGTAGCCCAGTCTAACCATACTTAGGATTGGTTGAGCTAGCCCGAATCGGGGCTAATTATCGGCTTTAGTGGAGAGATGGGAGAGGAATTGAGAGATGAGTATGTGGGTATCATAAGAGGGACATTTTTTGGTTTAAATATGATGTTACTGTTTAAAGTTTGGATAATTTTGTGAACTTATAACATGTTTTGGTAGTTTATAAAAAATGAGTTTCTATTTTTCTCATTTTTGAAGTTTCATGTCATGTAAGCATAATTCCCCATATTTTGTTTATGATCCATCTTCTTGCTCTCATGTCACAAACCCAACTCATAATTAGTTTTGGTTATTAGAATTAAAGGTGATTTAAATAAAAGAGCCTTTGAAAACCCAATGTTGATTTTGACAAAATGTTTATGTTTTATTACAAAAATAATCACTTCTTTTAAGAGCAGAAATAAATACATGAGATGGAGAACAAACATTTTTTTGTTCAAAATGAGTTGTTTTGAAGAAAAAAATATGGGAAAAACTACATTCACAAATTTGAGTTAATCCAATCTTTTAACCAAATATTTTAGAATTAATAAATGAATATAAATCTATAAACCATAAAGTTTATACGATTCAAATATTCTAACCCGAGCTCAGTTCCGCTGCTTGTACCTAAAACTTGACACATACATTCACTAGTCTATGTTGCATGCCTATGCCTTACATGGAAATACTTATGCACACCACAGATAAGCTCTCGGGTTTCTAGAGAGGCATGGTCATCAATTTCACATTTCTATGAAGAACAACATTATAACAAAAAAGTTGAACAACAAACTGCCATTGGAAAAAATAGAGAATTATCATATCCCATGACACATTTATGACTAATGATACTCTGGTGAGCTTGATTAAAAGGGTTAGTTCCCAAGGTGCAAGTGCTACCTCTTCACTTACTCAGAAAACAATCGATATTCATAGTTTTGTTTCTATTTGATGTACACTATCAAATACATACAGACTATCGGTGTCTCAGTTTCTTTTATTTATTCCTTAAGGCTACTTGTAGAACTCGAAAAGTAGAAAGAAAGAAAATTTGAAGAAAAATAAAAATAGTTTTAAATTTAATAAATTAATTCAATTTTATGCAAACTCATTTTATTTGTTTCTTTGTATTATATATGGACTAAGAAATTAAAAAATATGTAAAATTTTAAAGAATTTTGATTATATTCGCTTTTCTTTTATATTTTTCACGATAAACCAAACATGATAAACTCATTTTCATTAGTATTTTTTTTTCTTCCCTATTACTTTCCGGATTCCAAACTGATAGGTGATAAGTCCTAGTCAAAGATTAAATATAGAGATGCTCTCTTCGAGTGAGAACGAATCACAAAACTGAATTTTTCTCTACATTTTCCTTTTATTCATCAATGATAGTCATTTAAATACAAGCATGGCATCAACCACTTCCCTAAACTTACGTGCACATCAATTCAAAAAGCAACAAACTTCCCTAGACTCCGGTGATCACCATTTCAAAAAAGCAACAAATCCAAAAAGTAAAGGTTGATGGAAATTAAATATTAATAAGCATGAAATAGACTCCGTGCGCTAACAAACTCCACTTCATGCAAAAGACTACTTACTGACAGCCTCTTTATTCAGTTTATTCTGCTCCTCTATTTTCGTACACTCATTAGTCAAGGCCCCTTGGGGATTTGACCCGTCCTTAGTCTTCCCATATGCGGACTTTGCCCATTCAACACACCTACTAATATCAACCACTTTATCTCTTATGCTTTAACCTTTGAACGACGTGCATATCACAAATAGAGCCTACTAGATCCAAGTATTTCTAAAGAGGAATACCAAAAACATTTGTGAGAATGCAACACCAGTTTTAGATTTTAATTGGGAAATAACACAAATGATTTAACATCATAACATCATACATCCCACCATGAAAGACAACTTCGTTCTCTTTATCCTTTCAAGTTTGAGTCTTATCTAGGTTCTCTCATGCATGACAAAACAAACATCTTCAGCTGCATATGTTCACCATAAGGAGCTAGTTTATTATATTATTATATTTACTACGCATGTATTAAAAAGGAGATAATATATCATTAAAAAAAGGAGATAATATAAAGACGAGAAGAGAATTTATTATATTATTTTATTTGTGGATATTTGATAAAAGTCTGAGTTGAATAAAAATTCTTAAAAAATATTAATAATAATTTATAAGTTTTATAAAAAAAATAAAATATGATGATTAACGAAAAGCTAACCAAATGAAATTGGATTTAATAATTTTTAGATGTAAAATAAAGATAAAATGAATGGCTATTTGGTTTATTTGTATGCTTTTGTATTTTAGTTTTATTTTAATATAGCGTGATAAAAATTATTTATCTTATTCCCTAAATAACTAATTTTTGGAGAAAAAAAAAACCAAAGCTACACATAAAATTATTAAAATAAATCCAAATTGAATAAGAGACTTTAAAAAGTTCTTAGGTTTTGAAGATTTATAAAGAAATAGAAATAATATTGTGAGTAAAAAATAACGACAATAACAACAAAAATCGATCCTAGAAATTTTCAACTTTTAACTGGAAAAATAATTTCTTTTTAAAAAATAAACTTGTCAAAGGATGTGTATGATTTAATATGAAATAATAAATGATTACTTATCAAACATATCTATGATAAAAGACAAAGAATGAATGATTGCTTGTCAGCTAAGCTCTTGATGGCCAGGCCATGAAAAATGATTCTTTTACATTGATTTGCAAAAGTTTCTTATAACTCATACTTTCTAAGGATAATGAAAAGATGTGAATATTTAGTTAATGAATTATGTTTAAGGAATATTTTTGTACATATCCATAAATTTATGATGGATGATGGTAGATTTTAATTGTGTCTTTATTTGTGATTTATTCTAAACTTGGAGGAATTAAAACTGATGAATCTTTCATGTTGAAGGCTAGTGTAGCATCCACTAATTCCACGAAATCTTCTATAAGTCACGAATGTAGACGCCCCCAGCCGAGGGTCCGTTGGCCACGACGTCGACACAGGAAACTTATGTGTCTCTCATATCATGAGACCCGTACATGATAAAAATAGCCACTTACAGCGCATCATACTCATCAAAGCATAACCAAGCTGTATTCACGATAGTTTCAGAGTTATTACATCCTCTTGTCGATACATATATTAAAGCCCAGTTCGTTATAATAACATATATAAAAGCATGAGTCGAGCGCGGTCGACTATAACCAGGCCTCCCCAGGAGCGTCGTGCGCGAATACCTTTTTGTACTTGAAATAATTTTTCCTCGACGAGGGTAAGCGATGCCCGATAGTTGAATTTTTTCTACTAGAGTACCTCCCCACACAAAATGCACATGCAATGACACGTACGACATCCACGTTCCATCTGATTTACGATGCGTACTAGAATGATTTATATCATGCATGAAAATGTTTTCCATGCCCATACTGATCACCGCAGGCCTTCCTCGCTGCATGCATGCAGTGTGTCGTCCTTTGGCTATTACTGATGACCTTGACCTCTCTGAGGCAGCTGCTTGCGACACCCGACACCGAGACAATTTGCGATAGGTAGCCATCAGAGCTCACATCCACTCGACTCTAGGTAAGTGATGAACATGGCCGTGTGTTTTCTCTTAGAAGCGATAGAACTTTTCGGATTGCCGCCGCGGGAGTCTGCGCTCATCTGAACTTTTCGGATAGCATCGCATGTCTCTTGCAGAGTCTGAAACCTTTTCGGATAGTGCAGCGGGTCTCTCTTGTCCAGGTCTCTCGAGCCCATGCGGGACCTTTCGGGATGGCCACCACGGGTCTCCCACCCAGAGTTCGGGACGCCCGACATGAATTAATTATTTCTCATTTTATAATTTGAGTATGAGTCTTTATTGGACGTAGTCCCAGACCGAGCTTCGACTCACATTCATGAGTGGTGAATAACCCGTCTTGTGCACCAGCGCCCGGAATACCGTAGCGATGTCACCATGCACGTAGATGCGATGATGCGATTCATACAATCAATTCTTATGGTTCATACACAATTATATCTCATATAATTCAACCACTCATGTTAACACACCAATTTAGTATGCATTAACATATTATTTTCCATAATACATTTCAAGTCGTTCTATTAAAACAATAGCAGATTTATCTTCTACACATCATTCATGCTCCCGAAGTAATCGGCGAACATGCAGCGATTCCGTGGACCATTTGGTCGACAACAATCGGTGTTTTGAGTTCCCAATCCCGATCAGGTGGAGTACATCCGTAGACGACTCTACCATGGCATCGGTTACTGCGTGGGGTCGAGTCTATGTGGCCATTCTGGGGTCTCACAATGCAAACCATTTTTCATGGCTTTTTTAAGCGATAAGTAACCAAGTAGGAAAACTCCTGCCTTAGGAGGTTAATAAAACTCCTGAAATGTCAGTACCGCGTGTGCTGCCGGCGTAGACCAATTACCTCTCTTGTTACAACGAGAACCCGAGCGGTCAGAATGCTAGTAGATCTTAGAAGATAGACTTTTCTCACAAAATCTTTTTCTCCTCGGCTGCTTGGGATGCGAACGAAAAGGAAGATGTCCTTTTTTTTTTCTTTTCATTAATTCCCCTTTTGTCCTCTTAGTTTGACTTTGGGGCTTTCTCGTTGACATATGGCTTAATATAAGTCGTTTATCTCGCTATCCTGCTCACTATTAAATTGTGACATGTGTCACATGGGGAAACATATAATTAGGTGACATTTGTCACACCACATCATATCTCGTATCATGTGTACTCTCATAATTTGTCGTATAATGACGATGCGCCGAAGACATGAAATTAGTATCTCAAAATTCGTGGTAAGACGTTTAGATTTGCGAGAGGCGATTCAAACGGTGAAGTCTGTTTCATCATCAGGGATCTGAAAAATTTGATTTTGATCGAAGCCATTTACCCTTTTTTAGAAAATTAGAATTTTTCTCGAGTCTTACAACGGATCTTATGTAACACCCCGAAATATACCCTAGCAATTTTCGGACATGTTAGGGTGTAATAAAAGCTAAATTGAATTTTTGAAAAATAAAACAAGAGACACAGGTGGTACTTAAATCGAGGTAAAGTGGTAATTCACCACTTGAGGACCCAGATGTCATAATATAAGAAGAGCATATATCTAAGAGGAATTAAGAGAAATTAATGTGTAAATAGAAGAAGAAGAAGGATTTAGAATGCAAATAAGAGAAACTTAAAAAAACAAGAATAGTAAAATTTCTGGAATAATTTCGAGGGAAAGCATAGAAAGTGAATCTCGGATGTGAAAGCGGGTGGCCAGATTAGAAATTGGTCGTAATCTGTGATCCAGAAGAAAAACTTTGTCGAATTATGAGGCCGGTCGGAATATTTACGATTTTAAGGTGATAAGTCGTCAGTGACTTCAGGGACGAGATTTTACAAGGCGAAAGTCGAGAAGTAGCGTGGGCTGGATTAATTTAAAATAAAGTGAGCCCCGAAAGAAATAAAATTTTCGAGGTTGAAACGGATCCGAATGAGATAATATGAGCTCTGTATTCAAATAATAATAAGAATAATAATAAATAAATAAATAAATAAAAGGATAAAAATGAAAAAAATTTGGTCTCAGACGGAAGGAGACGTGAGAGAGCAACGTCGTGAGAGAGAATAGATTTTTATTTTTACTTTTATTTTCGTTTCCTTTCTCTTTGATACACGGAGTTTTGATCGTCGGAATTCGTCGAGTCAAAAATAAAAGTTCATCTACTCGGCGAAATTTCTGGCGTGATACCAAAAACTGCGAGTTTCACGAGAATTCAAGTAAGTTCGGAAAATCCTAATTTTGAGTATTTTCTCGAGATCTCGGCGTTCGGACGGTCGGAGTGAGTCGACAAGAGGGGAACAAAGTTGATCTACGCATCCTTATTCTGCGTGGAGTACCAAAATCTTGGAGTTCGTCAAACTCACGGGGTAAAAAATTTTCCCTACTTTGAATAAAAGAGACATGTAATGACATAGGTTATTTCGGGCGGAATAGGCGGGTATGAGTTGAATCCCAAGATTTTGGGACTTAATATTGAAAATTTTGGAATTTGGATTTCGAAGCGATCCGGAGTTGTATTGGAGGGCCTTAAATTAGATAAAGAATAAGAATATATATGAATATATGATATGATATGAATAGATAAATAATATGAATATAGGAATATATGAAATGAATATATGATAGAAATACATGAGATTAGGAAGTATACGATTAGACTGACATATCTTTGAAATGCACAAATGATATGAAAATAGTTACATGTATGGTAAAGAATTATGAATATAGTAAATTGTCGTTAAAAGATATATAAAAAATGCAAAGATACAAATATAGGGTTGTAAATATCGTATATGATTACCGAATAACAATAATTATTCGGGAATATGAGATATGTACTGAATATGAAATATAAGCTGGATTAATGCGCTTAGAACTGGTAGAGAGGATAGATGAGGCATGCACATAGGGATATAGTTCTTTGTGACGTACAATTCTGATATCGTGTTTGGTCGATGACATGAATCCGTTTGGATCGAATTCTGAGGCATAGGTCCTTTGTCTCGTACAGTGATGATACCTTCGGGTATATACGGCCCCTTTTGGGTCACATATTACATAGCATAAGTCCTTTGTCTCGTGCAGTGATGATACGACCAGTATATCTGAGATAGAATCGGCACATGCCGTACGGTGAGTACCTTCCAGTACATACGATTATTTCCGTATCCAGCTGCTAAGGTATTTACGATCCTTGAACATAAAAGAAAATGAAAATAGGTAAAGGAAATGTATAAAGTATATGATATGATAAGAAACATAACCTTCTTTGTCTACGATGATAGTATCACAGATTCTGAACAAGAAATACAGTATAAGAGGACATGAAAAGTATAGAAAGTATATAAAAGTACAAAAGTATATGAGAAGAATATGTAATAGAACATGGAAAGCAATAAGTCATAGAATGAATATGGAATATGCAAAGTATAGAAACAGGAATACAGTAAAAGTATAAATAGGAGATATGCGAAGACATAGAACATGTAGCGGAGAAAATATTGACATGCGATAGGAATGTAAAAAGATGATAAGTAATAAAAGTTATATGAATATGTATAGATATATGCATATGTATAGAAATGTATAGGTATATGTCGTAAAATATGATAGTCGATAAAGTACATGAAGATATGAGTTAACAAGATATAAGATATTACAAGTAGATAACATTATATGAATATAAGATTATATGATATGATATATGAGAGATAAAGTATGAAAGCATATGAAATCTGATATATGAAACGCGTACATGAAAATCATAGGAAAGTATAGTATATGAAAAGTACAAGATGAAAATATGAGAAATCTGATAAGACGGTCTGAATTAAATATGAAAGTATAGCAATGAAAATATGCAAGTACATGAAATCACATTGCCCTATTAGACCAACCAAACATGGCGAATTCCCTCGAATCTTGTCATGAATGTCAATTCTATAGTCAAAGTGAATCATCTTGTTAAATGTTGAAATCACATTGCTATTGAATGTGACGGAATGAGTTTCCTCTCGAATCTGTTGTGAATGCCAATTCTATAGTCAGAGTGAAAATGCAAATGCAAAGTATATGATAATACAAGATCGTATAAGAAAATAAATGATAAAATAATACGTCAGAAATGAATAGTATAGCATGGGCGTGTAGCCACTACATGAAAGGAGACATGATATAGGTACAGGATAAGAAATGATATATGTAATAGTACATAGAATGTAATAAGTCATAGGCGGAAAGATGAAAAAGACTAAGCAATTAAAAGACATATGAAAGCATTTGAATAAACTGCGACGATCAATGTTATTGGTCGTCCATGTATATGTTCCCATTAAGCATAAAACGCACGGGTTTTAAAATCCTTGTAGATTGAAGAGAAGGCGAAGGATATGACATCCTTTGTCGGCGACACGAGGCCGTCTCGGAGATATGTGCTCGCGCACTATTAAAGCGATCTCGATTTTCATTGGACAGGTATATGTATAGTTTATAATAGTGAAATTGTAATAGTACAAGTAATGAGACTCAAGTATATGTGTATAGAATATAATGAATGCCCTTGCTTAGTGAAAGGTATGTATAATGTATATGTAAAGGAATTTTTGTTATTACGAAATTATGCATATGAATGAAAGCAGTACAAATTAATACGACTCACGAGAAAGAAAAGGTTAAAGAGTCCTAGTCCCGAAGTGTGACACCCTCGCTTGACACCCCATCGGATGCCGGGTTGGGGCGTCACATCTTAAATATGCATACTTTTCCCCATCTAGTAGATCTTATCTCATTCCATTAGATATGATGCTTCCAAAGTTTGAAAGAGGTGGTTTTGGGTGATTGTGAAGTCCTAAAAAGTGTGTTTGGTCATGAGACTCAACGGAGATAAAAGAATTCTCCCCAAATAAATCCTAAGTGTTAAATAACAATGTGCATCATCTAAGGGATATCTTTACCGCGTACACTGAGCAACGCTGATGTATTCTCCTAAACAAACTAAGGAGGATGATCCGTCTATTATCTACCCAAGTTGAAGGACATATGGTCTCTTCAAAGTCCAATCGAGTCTTTCAGTAATTTACTAATCTTTGAGGTTTGTGGATGTCCATATCTATTCGGTCATGTGCCATCTCATTTGATATAAAGCTTCCAAAATTTAAAAGACAGAGATGTGCATGTGTATGAATCTGAACTCCTAAGAACTGTGTGATTATGCTTCTAAAGAATTGATGGAAAAGAATCCCAAAGTTAAAAACCCATGGAGTTAAAGGAACTTACTTAGGTTGAGATGGATTGAAGACAAGAATGAAAGCATGAAAGACGTACGTAGTACCCTTTGGTGGCCCGAAAGGTTAGTCTTCTCTATGTTGTTTTTATTTTTCTCTATATTTCCTATTTCTCTCATTACTATTTTTGGAAATTTTGATAGAAATATTCTATAAAAATAATAATTTACAAACAAAAAATTATGAGAAAATATATTAACATTAATAATAAATTTAAATTTTAGTTTTAAATATACTTTATATAAGAGATTAATTATCATTCTTTCTAGATAAAATCAAATCACCCTTATTTTAAATAATTATAAAATTTATTTTTAATAGATTAAAAAATGATTATGAATATCCTATTTCTTTGCATTTATAACAATTAACTTCCTTTCTTTTCTTTTCTTTTTTTCTATCTAATTTAACTGAATAGTTCACCTTTGCATATTGAAAAACTGTAACACCCCAAATCCAGAAGTGCTTTTTTTTTTTAGTTCTTGTCCAGGATTTGTTCACGATAGAGAAATGCGTGTGCTGAGAATCCCTACATTGTCCCAGTGTCTCGGTCGTGCGCACTTTCAGGCTGTCGTGCGCGAGCATCTCTGTTGTGTCTCATTTGCTGTCGTGACAGAATCCTACGATCTTTGTGAAACTCTCCACACTCTGGCTTATTTCTGTCGCGACATAAAAATACTGTCATGACGAAAGTCTCTCCGGCGGAGCTAACTATGTCGCAACATAAAATTCCTTGTCACAACACCAAACCTCTTCCTTTGGCCACACTCGGTCACGACATAACATAACTCTGTCGCGACATAAGCCTCTCGCCCATTACCCGACTCTCCTTGACACATAAAAACATTATCGCGATAAGAAAATATATCGGCTTTAGCGAAGCTGTGTCGCGACATAAAACACTCGCGTCAGCGACATGAAATCCGCGAGGCGAACTTTGTCGCGACACAGAAATATTCTGTCGCGGCATGGAAACTACTGGCCTTAACCCCACTCTGTCATGACCGCAAAAATTACATTCCATCACCGTCACGAGGCTTGTGAATCTCGGCCGCTCTGTCAGCGACGTAAATGCCACCATTCCGCGACACAATTCCGCCTGAAATCTTGATTTGCGACACCCTCTGGCCATTTGCTGCGAGACACCTGTCGCCACGGAGAACCATGTTGCGACAGTTTCCATTGCTTAAACCTGAGAACTATGTCGCGACATAGGGAACCTGTTGGCTCACCAGGACCCAGCTTCAGTGTAACCCGGAAACCCATGTCGCGGCCTAGGTATGCAATAACCGGTTTTGAGCCTTTCACGCACCTCATGCTCTCTGCCATGCTGATAAATTCAATATTCTTGCCTCTCTCTCTCTCTCTATCTCTCTCTCTCTCTCTCTCTCTATATATATATATATATATACTATATATATATATATATATATATATATATGTAGCGAGAACTAAATCTAGAAACACCAGCACCTTAATGAGTAGATCTTGTGACTGCAGGGCCGGGGTCAGTTGACTACCGTCCCGACCAGCGAGTACAGTGGATGTGTCGGGTTGCAGACACCCGTTTGAGAAAATCGGGTAGAGTCTCCTTTGTGCGGGGCTGCCGCGATACATAACGTCGGCGATCCGATGACCAGCGGTCGTATACAACTAAGCGGGTAAATAATGACCGTAATTTTTTCAAGTCATCACTCCGCAACATATATCGATATAGTCTAGCATGAGTAAAGCGGCACTTGGGTACATCAAATAATACGTAAAACATCTGTATGGTCCGTATATCCCAATAGTTTTAAGAGTTCAAATGTTTTACTCTTATACAACACATATATTACAATTAGATAATTCTAATACATGTAGACATCATAACCCCAAGCAGCGATCCCAGGCTTTCTTCTAAAGCATAGCCTGCAGGACGTAGTCCCCTCGCCTAACTCCACTGTAGGCTGTAAATAGTATCCTGACGGGGGTGAGCCTGGTGCTCGATGATGGAATCACCTAAGTGGGCTACTCTCCACCTAGTCTGCAGTCACGATCTTAAAATAAGCGTAGCGTTCAATAATCTGCGCGATCACCTTGAATGTGGCCCAGTTATCTCGTGCGAGTCTCCCTGACTCCGCCAGCTCGCTTGGCCTCGTATGAGAGTGTGTTTTATTTGTTTGTTTATGAACAACCCTCAGATGTGTATATATCAATTGGCGATCTCAGACGATTGATGTGTTGTGGACTACCCTCAGGTGTATATCAGACAGGTAGTCTCAGACGGGTTGATATTATTTATTTAGTATGGACTACCCTCCCAGATCATATTTAGTTTTTAAGGCTGACCCTCAGAAGCAATTTTTTGGGCTCACCTCATGCACTGGCTCCTATCATCTAGGGTGCTCCCGATTGCATATGGAATGCATGATGCCAATTCCATTACGATCTATAACAAATGCAAATATATAGCATGCGTATATTCGCAAATTAAAATCCTGCAATCATGTTATGTAATTTCTCATTTCGTCACATCAAGAATTAGCTACGCGTGGAAATTTAATGATCGAGCACGAGCAATTCTATTTGGATTACTCGACCAAACACATTAATTCACAAAATTTATTTTGTGAACACTATGCTCGGGAATAGTAGATCCCTCAGTTCTTATTCAGAAAAAATGTCATCGTCATTCGGTTCGCTGTGAACCTGAATTTCATGGCCGTTTAGAGCCTCATTCAAACCAATACATGAATTAAAGTATAATTGCACAATTTATCCACCCAAATCAACATGGGCCGGTCACGGCTTGCTCCATTTTTGTTTTCAAAAAATTATCAATTCGATCCCGAGTTTGGGACGCGAATCAGCTTGATCGTTCGAGAGGCGCCGAGTGGCAAGGAAACGCATTGAAAACACTTAAATAAAGTGTAAAACCAGTAAAGAAACTACCTCCACGGAATTTGTCAAAACTCATAATTGATGCCCACGCGTAGGCCTCGCGTGAAGCGACTTTCCTTCTGTCGAGAGAGAGAGAGCTGTGACGGTCGGATTAGATATTACGAAAGTAGCTCTCTCTACAAAAACCCTCGAAGCGTCCGATACTTTGCATCCGGTAGTCTCCTCCACGTTTTTTGGTCTCTTGATGTTGAAGGATGACACTATTCCTCTTTTTTTGTCATTTCCTCATTTAATCGTATCGAAAATGACCATTTTGTCCATTTCTTTTCGGTTTGACATTATTTATCTCGGCGGTCAATTTCATCGTTTCTCTCTTCATGCGGCATGGCGCGTGAGTCGTGTTATATGTGACTTTCGTCGCCGAAAATCGTTTTTCACGACACGGCAGCGATGCTGAAGCGTGTAAATTACAAAGCGTCTCGAGTCGGCGAAATTTGCGTCTTGGTAGATTTCGAGGCGATTCGACGATAATCCAGTTTAGATGCGTCAGAGATCACAGAATAAATTCGATTTTTAGCAGAAATTACAATTTTGTAATCGAAATTAAATTTGCCATTTTCAGAAATTGAAATTTCTGGATCACATTCTCCCCCTCCTTAAAAGGAATTTAGTCACAAAAATTCGGGACAATCACATCGCTCACACATGTATATACGACGTGCACTCTTACCATGTATGTAAGCGATGCATTTAAATCTTAACGACTAAACCACGTACTTTCATCCACTAGCAAAAGGATAGGTGGCCGCATCGTGTCCTCGCGTTCCCACATTGACCATCCCTCCGCCAGATGTAGTCATAGCACTCTCAGCCTCAGGTGCTTTGCGTCGCAGCGCGATCGCGGAATTTGTCGAAATGCATATTTGTCCTCGCCGAAGGTCGATCGCGTCGACCTCTGTCGTCCCGATCCGCTACATGAAGGTGGATGCGGGTATGCTTAGAGCATGGGCGTGGAAATACCTCGTGGACACGACATCTTTGCGGGCTGCGTGTCGATGCCTTGGCAAGTACTGCGCTCAGTATCTTGAAAGGCCCATGAACCTCGGCGATAGCTTCAGCGCTTAGAACGACCCTCCCTCTTAGGCATCACCTTGAGAAAGCGTGATCCCCAAACCTCCCAACTCACAGAATTGACGTGCACATACGCATATAACTCTTAATCGGCTCTGGTAGTGAGAGAAAGCGTTATGCAAATATCAAGGTCGCCTTCTCCGGTGTCTCTAATCATATCGGGACCGGTGATGGGCTCTCTAACATATCGGTCTAGCGCATAGCATTTGACCTACATGGCCTCTATACATGTCACCTCATATGGTGCCATTGTATACACTTTGATAACTATTGTTGTAGGCGAATTCCACTAAAGGCAATTGCTCCTCCCAGCTACCCAGATACATGTCCTCTAAGACTTGTATATAATCCATATAATGAGTAACCCTACACAACCTCTGTTTTGTGTGTAAACGTTGACCTTCCCAAAGCCACAATCACTAACAATCCAATGAATGAAGTCGACCTAGTCCATGTCATGAATGACATCAGGTATCTGAGGCCCTTCTTGGGGCTCACCCGACACTAGCCGATTTCCGATGGGTATCGAATGTCGGGTCGCTCTGACTCCTGTCGTTCAGGCTTTAAGTCACCATGATACTTGGCCAGTGTGTTTTCATTTCGGGCAACATAGTTCTTCGGCTTACACTTCGAGGCTTGTTACATTCGCACATAAGTTTGGGATATCTCAGGGTTTCTCACACCACACAACTCCGGGGCTTCTCACCTTAGGGGATTCACATTGCCTGCTTTACTTGACCTCTACAATTACTCTTCATTTCTGAATCGAACTATGAGTCTTCATTGGGCGTAGTCCTAAAGACAAACTACAGCCCACACTCACGAGGTGGTGAATGACCATGGTGTACCCCACACCCAGGCTCGGCGGCGATGTTCACGGGTGCACGAGCCTTGATAATGCCATCTTGTGACACCCGATCCGATCACCATGAGCAGAATCTCGGAATCCTGGCTCCTTAATCCAGGCCTATCGGATCAGGCTCTCACCATCACAGGGAAGAACAGCTATGCAGCTTCTCTAAAGGCCTTAACCTCTAAGCCGTATCCAAAGCGTGTCGGGTATAACAACTTGAAATTTAGGTCCCAAATTGCGACAACTCGATGTTTGTCGGCTCATCATGTCAAGCACGACATCAATGACGATATATGCCACCACCAGGTCCACCATGTAGCATTGCCCAACTCGATCTGTGCTGAGCTTAGGCCCACACTGGCCTCGGCTATGTGTGTTCTTTGAGTGCTGTATAGCACCGAAATTGGCCCAGTTCCTACGTCAGGTACTAGGGTGTGGAGGAATGAATCGTATACTCTCATGTTCTATGGCTAGCGGGGCTGCGTCTGAAAGCCACAGGATCCTTTGTCTCTACAGGGCAATCCCGAGTCTCACATGCTTGATCCACGTGCAGTCTGAAACTCGTGTGAAGCGAAGTCATACGCCTCTTTACCGGCCCAGAAGAAGGTTGATCCTTTCCCTCTTCTTGCCATGTTGTATCTGAGTGTTAGAGCATCCTCGATCTCTGCATGGTCGGGACCGTCCCGACCATGGAGTCCGTCCGTGGAGGATCTGCGATCACATACTGAATGGACAACTTCCAGCCCATTCTCGAATCTCATAATACCGGCCCGATCGAAACTATTATGCGAAGATTGACGTGTCTCTCCCCGACTTCATCATAGCTCAATATTCTCTAGATCATTGACCGCTCTAATGCCGGCGCACGTGTCTAAAACTCTCACCTCGATAAGCGAAACTTCGCACTGCGAACTTGGCGTATAGGCGATGGTCTCGGCAAGCTGTAGAGCGATCCTTAGAGTGATACTCATGTCTCCCTTTCTAGCGGGAGTAGGTCAATGTCATGCCTGAGACGACAAAGCGGTCTAGATAGGGTTGGAACACACATGCATGAGATCGTGAATGCTGTGGCGCGTTCGTCGATCAAAGGGCATCATCGTAAACTCAAAGTGCCCATAGCAGCGTCTATGTTTGTCGCCAGGGATATCTGTCTCCTGACCCTCGGTGATGGTAACGGTCAAAGTCACATCTTGGGTAGACTCGCTCTACCAGATCAAGCAATCATCGATCTCGGCGATGGATACCAATTCTTGATCTTAACCTATTCAAGCATGCACGTAATCAATACACGGTGAAGGTCTTGTCCTTCTTTTATGAAATAGGCAGGGCGCCCGCTGGTGAAGTGCTCGATTAATGAACCGCGTCGTTAACTTTCATTGTAGGTGGACTGCGAGGTTCCTATGACTCATTTGGTGCCCGTCTTATGCAGTCATAGAGATGGGTGAAGTACCGGGGTGGCCTTCGATCTGGAAGTCTGACCCTACGTGGAGGTAGTCGGTGGCTCATGCGGAAAACACCCATCCACATACACGCACACTACTCGGGGGCAGATCTAAATACGGTCTCCTAAGCCCTCTGAGAGTAAGGCTCATTGTAACCGTGCTTCATCCACGACACACGGACTCGTATAGTCTGGGGCAAAATGTCATGTTTGTCCCCCCTGAAATACCACGCAATCTGGATCCTGCGTGTGGCGATTCAACCCTCCTACGCTCACCGGGATCGATGCTTGACCACATGGTTGTCGGCCCGATCCATCGGGATGACATCGAACTTCAGCTGTCCGTGATCCTCGGGTCCACTTTGTGGTGGAGTCCCGAGATCTCTTTCATGACCTCGGCAGTATCATCCATATCCTCGCCTAATCTGAGGGGAGAACTCACATCTGAGCTCCTTTAAGGTCTCTAGAGGTCCTTGCCCATTTCCACCATATTTGGGCCTCACTCTCTAGCTAGAACCCAGCTAATCTAATCCTGGTAGTGTCAGAGGTAATCTCCATGGCCTCTAACACTTTCTCGTTCTGCATAAACCAATGATGCATATAATCGGATCTCACCTGTGAATGTCGAAGGATGATGTATATATCTTGGAAGTACTAGGATCTTCTGTCTACACCCTTTATACCGACTGTCTACGATAGCGCATTGCTGTAATACCTACGGCCTCGATGCTTCTTGATCGAACACTAGTGGTGCTAACGATTACCACATGGGCCTTATCTACATCCTCGTCCTCAACTAATGCATCCCATCTGATGCCTTAGCGGTTAAATCTCCATCTGATATCTGCAAGGTATAAACACGGCCAGAGACCTTTACTATTACACATAAATAAGTGTACCCACATTGTCCTTGCATTTACAAATGTCTGAGAACAATCAATATACATTTAAAACATTTTTATCATGAAATTTCATTTTTGAAAATTTTATTTTGAAATTTTGTCTAATTTATTTGATGTTATTTTATTTAATTAATATTTATTTTTTTCCGGTATTGGAAAAACAGCTATATCCATGTTTTTTTAATTCTCAATACATCAAATAAACAGTAAAGTTTATTTATTTGATTTTTTCATTCTTAGGTATACCAAAATAAACTTATAAAAATTTATTTTCTTCGTTTTTCATTTCTTCCGACTCACGGAAGATCTGTAAAAAAATATATACCTATATTATTTTTTATTTTTTATTTTTTTTCCAGAATACTCAAATAATTTTTTTAGAATTTATTTTAATCCAATTCAGTTTACACATTGTAAGACAGCAAGTATTTTCTTCACCTTTTTTTAACTTTGGACATTTTGTGTCTCCTCAAACCTCTTGATCGACATTAAACCTAATGTTCAACCTTAAAAATTTTATTAAAATCTCATTATCCTGAAACGAATAAATTGATTACAATTTATTTCATTTCCAGTTACACAACTATAAACTCTAAGATTTAATATAATAAGTGCTAATCACCTAAGCACCCCGAACATCATAACATATCATGAACCATGCTATAAACATCATTCACGCAACCTTACAACCAGTATACGCAATCACACATCAAACACCCCGTCGTGCGGTGTTACGTTCTGATGATTTCCACAGGTAATCTGCATTACCTAAGCCGAGACATCAGTACCCAGTGGTGATGGCTACTGAGCAGGAGCTCCACAGGTGTTAGTATGCTGGCTCGATGGCTGTGCTGCCCCGGGCAGGGGTCGGGTTGACTGCGTCGACCGCGAAATACAAGTGGATGTCGGGTTGCTCGACACCATTTAGAAAAATCGAGCCAAGCCTCCTTTATACGAGACTCTACCCTTAGTACATAGCACGTCTGGCTTGATCCGATGACCAGCGGTCTCATATGCAACTAATTGGGTAAATAATGGCCACTTGGAATTTGCATCATCCTCGAAAACATATATCAATATGATCTGGCATGATCATGGCCGTAGGCCCATAATACCATAAAACATACCCGACTATGAATCGATATATATAATAGTTTTAAGAGTTCAAATGTTTTTATTCTTATCTGACACATATATTACAATTAGATGGTTCTAATACATGCAGAACATCATAACCCCAAAGCCACAATCAGGCTTTCTTCTAAACCGACCTCTGGAATGGCTGAGTCCCTTCGCACGCTTCTGTACGTAAAATAGTATCCTCGACGAGGTGTTAGTCTTCGATAGTGGAATCACCCAAGTGGGCTACTCTCACGCCCCTAAGTGCGGTCTGATGCTCTAAAATAAACACACATTCAAGCGAATGCATGATCTACTTGAATGTCTAGCGACGTCGTCGTGCAGAGTCTCGCGAACTCCCTCGCACTCGCCTAAGCCTCGTGAGGAATTATTGTGTTTATTTTTGTTTATGGACAGCCCTCAGAATGTGTATATCCTCCAGATTAACAGACCGTCTCAGGCGATTGATATTATTTGTGGATTACCTTAGATGTATATCAATTGGTCGTCTCAGATGATTGATGTGTTATGGACTACCCTCCGATGTATATCAATTGGGCCGTCTCCGACGATTGATATTATTTATTTAGTATGGACTACCCTCCGATCATATTTAGTTTTAGACAACCCTCCGAAACCATTTTCTTTAGACTCACCTCATGCACTCACTCCTATCATCCTAGGGTGCTCCCAGTGTATATGGAATGCATGATGCCAATTCCATTATCTGATCCCATAACACATCTGGAAATATATAAACATCATATATTCACATAAAAATTAAATCACCACAAATCATGTTATGTAATTTCTCATTTACGTCACATCAAAGTGCTCACGTGGGCTAATGATCAAACCTGGCAATTCTGCGAATTACTCGACCAAACACAGTAATTACAAAATTTATTTTGTAGACACTAATATCGGGAATAGTGAAGCCCTCGGTTACTATTCACGAAAAATCCTGATACGTCGTAGGAAGTCAGTTAACAACGTCGACCAGCGGAATGCTCGTGGATCATCGAGATAACGGGCACCACTCATGAAAATCGAAGGAGTCTCAGCTGTACGAAGGGAGGCTCCGCAGGTACTCAACTTTGTCCCATTGATTAACAACGACCACACCTAGTCCATATACAATTAAAATGAGTAAAAATGGCCACTTGGGCCCGAACATGTCTTCATTAAAATATCATTATTATACGATAGTTCGAGTTAATAAATCGCTCTTAATTGAACATATATTAAGATTTCTGATTTTTAATGCGTGTTATACGAAATGAAATGCGAAGCCGCGTCAGGCTTTCTTCATGTGACCTCTAGTGGCGTAGTCCTCGCAACCACTCCATGTACACGGAAATAGTGATCCTAGACAAGGTGAGCAAAGCTAGTAGTGATAATTTCCTACATGGGTTACTCCGCTAAGTGCACATGTCATGTGAAACAAACACACTTTCAGCGAAATACATGATACTACTTGAATGTTTACATGCACAATCCCGTGTCAAAGTCTTCACCAGGCTCCCTCGTACATCTTTAAGCGAATGCGAATAAAATATCCGATTTTGAAACAAAAGCTTGTTCTCGAAAACTTACTAGAAGTTTGATAAAATTTATTAAACTGACCACACGGAGGATGTTTGGATAACCCTCAGAAACAATTCATTTCAGTGAATTGTTAGATGATCAAACCGATTCTAGAAAAATCTTAGAAATTCCTTTCTAAATATTTTCATTTTAAATACTCTTTCATATCATGCACTCACTTCTAATATTCTAGGAATTGACATATGGAATGCATTATGTCGATCGACAACTCATGTAATATATAAAACATACATATACTAACATAATTAATCCCGTAAATCATGTTATTCAAATTCCTATTCGATATGCAAAATTAGCTCACATGGGCTAATTAACAAACATAACAATTCATTTTGAATCACTCAGCATCATAAAATTCCACACGAAATCACGTGAATAGTGAAACCCTCAGGTTAGCCTTTGATTCACGGCAGCTATAATTAGAGATTTTCTCTACTCGATTAAGCTTTTGAGGCCAAGATTATAAGCTAAATCAAGCCTCGGAATATCCACAACAATTCACATGGCTCTTAGCAAAAATAACCTAGTAGGAAAAGATGCTACTCTTGAGGAAATTGTCGGAACTCCTGAAAATCATTGTCGAGCATAGCCTTGTAGCGTAGAAACTGACTTGCTTTTGGCGAGAGAGCGAACCAGTGCGAGCGTAGGAAATGCGAGGAAGGAGCTTTCTATCTCTCACAAAAACTTAACTTGACCACTCATTTTGGAGTTACGCTGCTTTGGAGAAGAGGATCACTATTCTTCTTTGTTTTATTCTCATTAAACATTTCCATAATTTTCATTGTGTCCCTTTTGTCTTGATTTTTGACACATTGCTTTATCTAAGTCATTCATCTCATCCCCTCACTAATCATGCAACATGTGTCATAGTACGTAATGAGTGACTTTTGTCACATCAGTATCTATCATGACTATTTTATGGCACGGAGCACTAGGTGCCTCGAAAATGTGAAATTAGGCTATCTCGAGTGTGATGTCGACATGGTATTAGATTTTGCGAGGCATTCCAGCGGTGAAGTACGTTTCGTCATTCGAGATCTCAGAAAATTTCGGTTTTTCCGAAATTACCATTTGCCATTTTCAAAAATTGGAATTTTCTGGTCTTACATTCTCGGCTCCTTAAAAGGAAATTTGATCTCAAAATTCCACAAACCCAATCAATGACTAGCATGCATATGAAACATGCACTATACCATGCATAGTAAACTAGACATTTGGAGGTATTCGCGGTAAATCACGTACCTTCATCCCTAAGCGAGATATGTGGCACATCGTGTCCTCGCTCCCGTTGACTCCTCCATCACGGTGCGCCCGCTAGCACCCTCGCTAGCCTCGTGGTCTTGATCGTAAAACTTTGATCCCAGCTATCCATAATGCACACTGGTCTCTCCTCGAAGGTCCCATCCGTGTCAACCTTAATCTCTCCTCAATCCACTACATGAGCTGGATCTGGAGTGTACCTCCGGAGCATGGAGACGTGAAATACCTCGTGGACACGACATCTTTAGGCGGTAAAGCCAGCAGGTATGCTATAGTGCTGCCTCTCAGTATCTCGAGAAGGACCTAATGAACCTCGTGATAACCTCGCTTTGGGCATTACTCTTTCTTAGGCATCACCTTGAAGACATGATCTCAGGCCTCGAGACTCCCAGAGTCGACGTTGTACATCTGACATAGCTCATTTGTAGGCTATGGCGGGTGAGAAGGCTTATTTGTCGTATCAAGCTCACCTTCTCGGAGGTGTCTCTAATCATATCAGGACCAGTGATGGAGCTCTCTCCCACCTCGGTCCAACATATCGGTGATCTGCATGGCCTCCCATACAATGCCTCATATAGTGCCATATGTATACTTGTTTGATAACTGTTGTTGTAGGCGAATTCCACTAAGGGAAAATACTCTTCCTAGCTACCCTTATGATCCAGGACGCATGCTCGCACCATGTCCTCTAACACCTGTATGGTCCTCTCTGACTGACCATCCGTCTGTGGTTGGAAAGTTGTACTCATGGTCAGTCGTGTGTCCATAGCCTTTTGGAAACTCTTAGTGCGTTTCGACATGGATCTTTGGTACTCCGTGTGGCCGGACTATCTCTCGAATGTCTGGCCAAATGATTCTCTCGATGTGAAGGTCATGCTTGCGGCTGAAAATGTGCGATTTCATGAGCGATCCTTATCACCATCTGCATCATGTCCTTGCGATTATCGGTATTAAGTGGGTCGGAGAAAATCCATCGTGGCGATGCTCCGGCTTCCCTCGACCACCTCAATGGATGAAGTAGCCTGGCGACCCACGATGCTTGTATAACCTGGCGACGCGTGAGACATCATCGAACAAAGTCCCTACGTGTCTCTTCATCGCTCGATGAATGCGGTGGCCAGAGATCTGGTACATCTTACGTGCCACACCGGATCTCGAGCAATCGAGAAGCGATAAACTCCACGAGAATCTCCTCTCTCGGAATCGTTCGGCTGAGGGAGCCGTACCGTCACTTATCTAGAAGACTACCATCTGCGTTTGACGGTCCGGTACTGTCACACCTTTTTGTACCAGTCCACGATGGACATCTGTCTTTATCCACGGGACTCGTCGCTCTACTTTCAACAAAGGCGAGGTGTAACTCTTAAACTCCCAGCGTACCACATTTGCTCCGTCTTTGTAGCTATTGTCCCACAGTCTCGAACATCGCCCTCGGGAAGGCTATCTTGTAATGCTCCGTGACTTGGAAACTAAGTGCATCGGCCGTCATTTGCCTTACCGGTGGTGTCTGAAGTGAAGTCATAGTCTCACAGGAACTCCGTCCTTCTGCGTTGCCTCGTATCGAAGTCCGGCTAGCGTGAAAATATACTTGGACTTTATGGTGCAGTGCGCATCGAACTCGCCATATAAGTAGTGGCGCGAATCTTGAGGTGAGACTACGACCCGCCGACTCCGTATGCGTGTGTGGGAATTAATTCTACTCGTGATTCTTATTTGACGGGAACCATAGTACTACCCTCGGTGCATCAAAACACATCCCGGTCAGGCCCTCGAACATCCTGATACCGCATGCCTGTCCTATCAGGTTCCTCAGAATAGGGGCTGGTAAGCCCCTGCTCTTGACTCTTGGAATGCCTCACACCGTGGTCATCCCGATCAAACTTGACCTCCTTTCGAGACCGATCTCGTCGCTGGAGTGCCGCTAATCGAGAAGAGAAATCCTCGATGAATCTCCTGTAGTACCCGACGATCGAAACGCATATCTGAGAATTGACTTTGGCTCTCGATTCTCATCACGGCTTCAACCTTCGAGGGTCAGACACGCGTCTTTGACATCCGTGTCCCGAAAAATCTCACCTCGATGGCGAAACTTGCACTTCTTGAACTTGGCGTCTGAGCGTGATCTCGGCAACTATAAAGCGATCCTCAGTGATACTCGTATTCTCTGGCGGGGTAGATCAATGTCATCCACATGAAACTACGTGGCCAGTCTAGATAGGGTTGGAATACCACATGTGAGTCCGTGAATCTTTGGCTGGCGCATTCATTCGATCAAAATCTTTATGAAGCTCGAAGTGCCCATAGCGGCGTCTGACGGATGCCAGGGTGTCGTCTCCTGGCTCATTAATGGTAACCATTGCGAAGGAATTACATCTTAGGTAGACTCGCGCTCCTCTCGGTAGTCAAACAAATCATCAATCCTCGTGATGGGTCAGATTCTTGATGTAACCCTATTCAAGCTACGTAATCAATGCACGATCGAAGGGTCTTGTCCTTCTTCTTCGTAAATGAAACCCAGGAGCGCCCGTGGTGAAGTGCTCGGTCCCCAATGAACCCTTGTCAGTAGCTCGCAGCGGCTGGACCACGGGTTCTTAACATTCCGATTGGTGCCATCTATGCGAGTCATAGAGATGGGCGATACCAGATTGTAAACTTCGTCTGAAGTCCTGACCCTCTGGGCAAATCGTTAGCTCATTCGAGAAGAAACATCCTCATACTCCTGGCTTCTTTCCGGGGTAGATCTAAGTCAGGTCTTACCTCGTCCTACGGAGTAGGCTTGCTAGCGACTGCTTGGTATCCACGACATCACGGACTCGTACGCGCTGTAAGGCGAAATATCATCTTGTACACAATCTGACCGCAGTGCGGAAGTCGCAGCATGGCGGTAGCTCTCTATGCTCCTGATCGATTATGACTACGTAGTATCATCGATCCATCCTGATGATGACATCGAACTACGGCGTATCCGTGGCCGCGGTCGGGTCGCATTTTATGAGTAGAATCACGGATCTAACTCATGACCACGAGCATATCATCCCATCCTCGCCACCCCAATCCACTGAGGAGAGCTCACATACAAGGGCTCCTCAGGGCCTCGACCTCTAAGCCCGACTCTGCCATGACTAGTAGCGTATCTCTAAGGTGTAAAACCTGACCAGAGACCTTATTCACATACCGAAAACATTTCATACCAATGTCCATGCATTCATAGGGAATGCAAGACCATAATTTCACATATTAAATCATATGCAACAAAAAAAATATTATTTTATTTTATTTTATTTTTAAAAAAATTTATTTTATTTTATTTTATTTTTGAAAACCTAGTGACGATTGCTCATGAACGTTACTGAAGCTGTTGGCCGAGACGGTGCACAAAGTCAAAGCGAGTCGGGTGCACGGTGCACCGCGCTCCCAAACCTGCGCGGCACCCTGCATGCAATGCGTCGTGTCATGGCTTTGGCCGGCAGATGTCGCAAGCTGGACCAGCCATGTCGCGGTGCAAGCTCGGTCGTGTGTCGCACGCGCCATGGCGGCCCAGTATCGTCGTCTTATACCTTTGCTAACCATAGCCATGTCGAAGCGTATAATTGCCCACCGGTCACAATACAAAATGTTAATATCGCTGACCCCCAGCCCTGTGTGGCGGGTGTCAACGTCTGCGTGCGTGTCTCAGGCTCCTTGCGGAGTGTCTCGGGGCGCGGGCGTATTGCGACTCACGGGCCTTTGTATCAGCGACTGACGGTCGCCCCTCGGTGAATGCAATGTTTTGTATCGCGACTCCCCTGCTGGCCGGTATGCGCGGCGTGTGGCTGCGCGCGCCTGCTGCCTTGGTCGGCCCGTGTCGTGGCCACTGCCACGTCTTGTTGTTGGCGTGGCCTGGTCGTATCGTGGCCCCTGTTGCGCGCCCCTGTGCGCCTGTGTCACAATACAGCTTGTTGTATCGTGACTCAAGCTCAGAAAATGGGTAGTAGCCCGGCTGCTGCTACCCAGCGTTGTTTTTTTACATTTTTCCACTTTCGTTTTTTTCATTCTGAAGACCATGAATATATATATATATATATATATATATATATATATCTCATATATATATATATATATTCATGTCTTCGGTAGAACGAAAAATATATTTTTTTAAATATTTGTTTTCTTGTTTTACACCTTTAATAAAACTAACATAAAAAATTTCTCAGCAATTTTTTGAATTTTATTTACGGACCACTCTTGTCAAAATTCTCAAACTTGTTCTCATACTAACCACACAGTGTTCAACATTTTTTTCACATGTGTATTACCTAAACACACGATTTCCTGACCCTAATCACACTGTAAAACACAATCGTACAATGTTCTAATCTGTCCCATGGCCTTTGGGTAATCCACATACCTAAATAACATGGAGGCCACACCAAGTTGTGGTGCTCTCAAATCTTAATGACCGTAGCTGAAAGCGAGCCCCTCGAAGCCAGGCATTCCATTATCTGCGCTCTACATATTAGAGCTCGAGGTAATCGTTTACCTTAGCTTTGATATCGGTGTGATGCCCCCATTCTCGAATCAGGTTAATGACAGTCGGCCAGCGGAATACTCGTGGATGTCGGGTAACTTGAGCCCCATCACAAAAATCGGGTGAGTCTCCTTTGTTAGAGCTGCCCAATTGTTTGTCCCAGCCAGTGCTGCTTGACCACCTGGGTCCATATACAATTAAAATGAGTAAAAATGGCCACTTTGGACCCAAACATCAATACTCATCAAAATACATCAACTATATACCAATAGTTCAAGAGTTAATAAATCACTTTTAATTCAAACATATATTAAGATTTACAGAATTTTTAATACACATGTTATACAAAATGAAATGCCAAAGCCACAATCGGCTTTCTTCTAAACGCGGCTTTCTAGTGGCGTCGTCCTCACTGTACACTCCACCTGTACTGAAATAGTGATCCCTACGACAGGGATGAGCAAAGCACAGTGATAATTTCTACATGGGTTACTCCACCCTAGTGCACGTGTCGTGCAAAGCAAGCAGCGCTCGAGAACAATGCATGATCTACTTGAATGTGCATGCCCGATCCCGTGTCTCGAGTCCTCCACATAGACTCTACGCACATGCCTAGCGAAAATGCAGTAAAATATTCAGTTTTCAAAACAAAAGCTTTTGTTCTCAAAGCACTCAGAGTTTCGTGGAATTTATTAGACAACCCTCGGCGAATACGTTAGATAACCCTGCGAAACGATTCATGGGCCCCTCAGAGCGTGGTGTTGGACAAATCTCCTGACCTGATTCTGGGAAAATCTTTAGAAATTCCTTTCCTGAAACATTTTTCATTTTATTTTCTTTCATATCAGCCACTCACTCCTAATGATAGGGTGCCTTTGGTGCATATGGAATGCATTATGCCAATCGACAACTCATGCTAATATATAAAACATCTATATACTAACATAATTAATCCATAAATACATGTTATTTAAATTCTGATCAATAATACCAAATTAGCTCACATGGGCTAATTAACAAACACAAATCAATTCATTTTGAATCGAAACAATGTCGTAAAAATTCACCTGAAAAATCAAGGAGTAATTGAAACACCAGTTTGTAACTGTTCACGGCCACATAATTAGAATTTTCTCCGCTCGGTTCAAAGCTTTTGAGGCCAGGAATTTCTGACTAAATCAAAGCCTCGAATATCTAACCATTCACATCAAAAAAATAACACACAAGTAGGAAAGATCCTTCATACTTGGGTTATCGAAACTCCACGAAAATCGGTGTCGAGCATAGCCCTCGCCGCGTGGAATAACACTAGCTGCAGCGAGAAGCGTACCAACGGTCCGAAAGACGGGAAATCTAGAGAGAAGGAGTTCTCTCTCTCTCTAAAAACTGAACCAGCCACTCACTGCCCGATTCTGCTACTTTGGAGAAGAAGATCACTATTCTTCTTTGTTTTATTCTCATTAAACATTTCCATAATTCCCATTGTGCCCCTTTTGTCTTGATTTTTGACATATGGCTTTATCTAAGCCATTCATCTCATCCTCTCACTAATCATGCAACATGTGTCACATGAATACATGTAGTAGGTGACTTTGTCACATCACATATCTCTCTAAATTGTTTTCACGTGCCAGACCCCGGTCGCCAGCGATGAATTCAACTATCTTGGAATTCGACGAGAGTCGGCGTGGTAGGTAGATTTCGCGAGGCGATTATGATGAAGTCAGTTTAAATCGTAGAGATACAGAAAAGTTTTGGATTTTTGCAAAATTACCATTTGCCATTTTGAGGAAAATTGGAATTTTCTTAGGTCTTGATGTGTAAATGTTTATGGAAGCTTGCCCCGAGTGCGAAATCGCTTATGAAATTTGAGAAGCGGCAGCTTATATTAATGAAATGTATTTGATAAATGGATTTGATTTATGGCTTCGACTGGGCGTCCCCAGGTTTCGGTTCGGATCCGCCAACCAAGTCGGGTCGGGCCGGTCTCAGGGGTCGCTACAGTAACCTCCACCCCCTCCATGTTATCTTGGTTTCTCAAGCATCCTTATCGAGAACCTCTTGAGAAGGAATTGAGCATCCTTACAAGGAACCTCTCACTCATGATGGTAGTAGTTCCCGAGCATCCTTGCTGAGAACCTTTTGAGAATGAATTGAGCATCCTTAGAAGGAACCTCTAATTCATGTCCATTTCAACAACCATACAAGAACATATCCTACCAATAATCATCACCCATAACCAATGATTTCATAAATCCTCAATTTATAAGCCAATCTTTCAAAAATCCACAAATACGTTGTGAGGCATTTTCAATAAACAATTAGGAAAATACAAGAGATCCTAACCACATTATTTTACTACTCAGTACAAATCACTATGATTTAGAAATCAATCCCAAAGAACACATTTAAGAAGAAAATCCATCATTCTCAAATACTAGGAATTTTAAGACAGGAAAAAGGATTTCATGGATATTCAACCCTAACTTTGTTTAAACATGTAATATTTGCAAAAAGACTAAGAGATAATGATTTCATATCCTAAATATACGACATTGATAGCCCAAAACATACATATATAAATACCCTAGCCTCAATGTAAGTGAATGAGAGAAAACCCTTACCCGAAATTCTTGGTTAGGATGAAGAATCTTTGAGCTTGATCTACAATCTACCTTCCCGATCTCTGGTTTGCCTTCCTTCTTCCTCTCACAATGATTTCTAGGGTTCCAAGGAGTGTGGGGTGAGAGTGGAGTGAAAAAGAAAAATGAGAAATGGGATTAGCATCTGACAACCTAAAATTCTTGTTCATGGGTTGTTTTAGTTTTCTCAAAAATTATGGTTTTGCCACTACAATCTCCAATTTGCTCATACTTATTTACCTAAGGTTTGACATTTCAGTTTCATTTTAATGTTATTTTAACCTAAAAATATTTATTTTTCTCTTTCATTATTCTGCCATTTTATATTTATTATTCTTATTTGATTTAGAATGTAAATAGGAACGCCAAATGCAAAACGAAGTTAATTGGACGATTGTTGATAGTTTAGACATGTGGGGGTTTAAAAAAACCTTGGGTGATTCAAATTAGATGGCATATATATATATATATATATATATATATATATATATATATCATATATATATATATATATATATATATATATATATATATGTCTATTTTTCTGACAACATATATATGTCTATTGTTAAAATGCAATAATTTTTTTTTTTAAAGTAATTGCAAAAATTAATTTTAAATAACATAAAAATCATAAATAAAATATAAAAGGAGTTGAAACAATTAAGGTTAAAAGAAATTAGAGATAAACAATTAAAGATTAAGAAATTTTAATTTTTAAAAACATTATATATTAAAAGGATAGAGGTAGAGAATTCTTTTCTTTATCCGGAAGCAAGAATTTCTTTTTTTTTTCTTCATAATATATTCTACAAACACTGTTGCTAAGTTTTACCTTATCTTATTAATATGGTAGCTAGTTGTATCATTTGCTTCTGTTCTTATCATTTTTATTTTTTATAGAGTTCAATAGATTTGTAATTTATTATTTTTATTACAGATTTTAACTAATTTATATTTTCTCATGTTATATTAAAATGGTGTCATTGGTTTTTGTTCTTATACTTTTTCATCTTCTCGATTTAAAAAAATAAATAAATTATTTTCCATTTACAAAAATTATTGTGTGGAAAAGATTGATAAATAGCAATTTTCTCTCTAACTTCTGACATGAGGCTTTGATTTGTCAGATTCCCTTTTTGACACTCTGTTTTCATTCTAGAGCATGGGATATGGAATTATTTAAGCAGTAACCGATCATTTGGTAATTTTGGTCTGTAGTTCTACAAACTACAAACTCAGTTTGCCAGATTATTTCTTTGGGAGTCTTTCCGTGGAAGGGGAAAAGATTAAATTCTAGCGAATTGTGTCTGTTATGCTCTCAGGTCCTGGCTTATTAGCGGTGTTGTTGAGCTATTAGAATATGGTTTTCAAAACATAGTATTTGAAATGGTGTCTAATTTAATGTCAATCAATTTAAACGGAGTTCCTTCACATCTCAAGAACAAAAGAAGGAAAAAGATGATGAGCATGGCACTTCAAATTCAATATGAGAAAATTTTTTGATTGTTTTTTTTTTAATGTTGATTTTTTTCACATGGCCAATATCACGTCTTCCTGATTTCCCGGAACAGAGATTTTCATTTCAAGTAGAGAATGTGTGGTGAGGGCTGAGCTTCACCATGCCTTCTTGCCACACCACCTAACAGAATTAACTATTTTTATTTCATCTTTCTCTTAATTTTCTTCTTGTCATACTTATATATTCATTTTAAATGAAAGAAGATTCACCTTGCTTGTGTTTTTGCCATTGGTCTGTCATAGGGCAGTTAATTGCTTGTCTCTATATCGCTCCATTAGGAGATTGGAATTAACCCATACCATCAGATTTGTTGGGACTTTGGTATCCATAGAATTCTTAAGTGAATGAAAAAATGTGTCCCTCATCGAACATACACATTGCTTGGTTCATACCTTTTCAAACTGACATGTCTGTTCATGGAGACACTTCCTGGGTTATTTATACTCCCGTTTTTCCCATTTTTAATAATAACAAAAATATTCTCCATTCTCCTAACTTCATCACTGTCATTTTTGTGCGATTGTTCTACAAGTTGAGTTCGTCGGGGGTTCTCAGGCCTCACATTACCACATCGGAACGAGATCAGATTATATCTACAGGAGATGATTGTCCACTTATCCTCGGTACAAATTGAGGGCTAAATTCGTCGCCAGGACACGGCCGTTTTCGTTGAGCTCGGATCTGCTTTCTAATTGTTTGTTTACACTGCAGGTTTGTTTCCTAAAATATTTTGTTTATGTTTCTGTTTTGAACGAACACGAAGAATTACACTCTTAAGACGAATTCTCTATTTTGTTCGTGACTGTGGAATGAACGCTTCTGTTCGTTACAATTTTTTTAAGTTTAAATGGAGCGAACGCACAATTACTGCAGTTTTAACGTGTGAGCGGCTCGCGTTCGTTTAAGTTAAAATATTGGTTATATTTTATTTTTTGTCTTTACTTGATGAGACCCGCAGTAGTAAGACAAATTTATTTACGTGAATTTGACTTAAACTTTTTTCTCATCTTGCGGAGTTTTTCATTAAAATATTTGTTATAGTTATTCAATATTTTTTTACGCCGCGATAAGGCGATGTCAGTTTATGTTATTTTGACGAAAATTTGGCTGAACATTTTTCTACGTATTGGGTTTTTCGACATTAAAATATTTGTTATAGTTATTCAAATATTTTTTTATATTCTTGATAAGGCGATGTCGGTTTATGTTTTGGTGGTGGCTCAAACATTTTTTTTCTGTCTTTGCGAGTTTTCATTAAAATATTTGTTATAAATTATTGAATATTTTTTTTACGCGCTAACGATAAGGCGATGTCGGTTTATGTTATTTTGATGCGCACTAAATCTAATTGTTTACAATTACGGAATGCGAACTTCACGTAAAGCTGTTTTCAATTTAGAACTACAGTTCTCATTTTTTTAAAATTTATGCTAAAAGCGTTATGTTTACTGTTGCCTTTGTAAAGCATCTATTTCGGGTTTAATATTTTACTTGCTCGAGAATTTATTCTGATTTTTTTTTTATTATGTTTGTTTACGTATTACTGATATTTGCCTTTATGATTTCGTTTGTTGTATTCCAAATTTTTGAAAGCTGCGGTTTTCACATTACATTGAATTGAAAATTTTAAAAATTGCGGTTTACATTTGTATTCAAATTTTTGAAGGCTGCGGTTTTTCGTTTATGTTGTATTAAATATTTGTTTGCTTATTCAAATATTTTTCGTTTTCTTACTGCATTTTTCGTTTGCATTCGTATTTAAATATTTGTTCACAGTTTATTGAATATTGTTATGTTTTATCCCTTATCCTTCGAAATGGCGTCGCCTTAGGCTTTCCGTTAACCTTATTCCAAGTCATGGAGAAAAGCGGTTCGATAGTGGAATTTCAAGAGATGACAACAAAAGATGTTATTCTATCTCACGATCTTGAACTTGGCAGGAATTCCTGATGAGGATGGTCTAGAGTGGATGATTGGAGATAGATAAAGAAAAGTTGGTTCTTTGTGGATGCGTGGAATCGGCTCTGAAACTACGTGTGCAATGTGACCCCCAAAAAGCAGGGTAGTTGACAACTGTCAGCCGCGGAGGATACTCAGTGAATCTTAGGGTAACCCAGAGCACTACTCAGAAAATCGGCCAGTCTCCTTTGTATGGGGAACTCTTACCCAAGTACATATAACATCCCAAGAATTTACAATGACCTCCACCCCGGGGGTCCAAATGCAAGTAAAATAATGCCCACTTGGGCCCCTGCATCAATACTCACAAATATATCCAACCAACTATCTCACGTAGTTCAAGAGTTAATAAATTACTCTTAATTCAAAACATATAATAAAATTACAACATTACAGCCATGTCATATAATAACATCAAGCCACAGTCGGCTTTCTTAATATCTGTGGTCGAATATAGATCAAATAAATCTGCACGTACAATACACGAAAGGGGTCCCACGACGAAGTGAAACGGCTTGAGTAATGATAATCTCTTACAAGAGGTACTCGGCCTAAGTGCACATGCAATGGTCGCATAATCGAACACACATCGAGTCTGACATACATGTCTACACGAATAATACACATGCCGTGAATGAGACTAGACTCACCGTACCCCCATGTACCCGAGCTCTCGGCTCCGTCGCTGATATGTCGTTGGAGTAATATATCGAGTCACTCACTTGGGCTAGTCTCACATCTTACATCATGGCTTGTGACAAGCGTCAACGAGCATTACCATTGACCCCGAATATCCGGCCCTCAGGCTCCATTACCTGATGCAAGTGTCGATAGGCAGCAAATCTGAGTCAATCAAGCTCCTATCACTACAACCAGGAAGTGCATGTGATCGCCTTGATGTGTCTTCTTTGGGCAACATGGCTTTTCGGGTGTCTGTGGAAGTCTCTTATACCCATACGCCTCTAGAGTTCTCACGACTCCTCGAATATGCGTGCATCGTGAATGAAAACCATTTCGAACAAAGGTGTTGTTTTTAGCAGTGGACAACCCTTCGATATAAATAATTTGGACAACCGATAATCTATTTTGTGGACAACATAGATGAATATCGATTGGAAATGGGACTCAGACGATTGATATTATATGGACAACCCTCCAGTGTATATCAATTGGGCGGACTCAGACGATTGATATTGTGTGAATGACCCCTCGATGTTGTAGTAGACACTAACTCGATAAATAATATTGTTGAATTGACACCCAGAACAATTCTCGAGAAACCACCTCATGCCCTCACTCTTATTGTTATAGGGTGCCCGATTGCATATGAAATGCAATGAGCCATTTCCATTTTCTTAACTTGATGCGACTTCTGTTTGGACGTTGTATGCTTTATTAGTCAGCCAGCTATCAACCTTCTGCGGTGTTGATCGCAACCGTGTACTCGACACACCGTCAAACACTAGCATGATGTCGTCTGTTATGCACTCGCACCCTAATTTCTAAGGTTGCAGTCTGTATGGAATGCATGATGCGATTCAAGCGCATTCATTGCTAATATATTCACGTCGTATATATTAACATAGAATTAAATCACATAAACATGTTATGTAAATTCTCGACCTGCAAAAATTGGCTCATGGGGTAATTTACAAACACGAGCAATTCATTTTAAATCCTTTCGACCATACATTTTTCGCGATAACACACAAAATGGCCCCGAATCTCGGACCACGTATAAGCAGGGCACCTCTTGGTCCGCTGCGGTTCGTGCAGAATATTGTGACACAAAACACACCTGAAAAGAAGACATCGGTCAGGGATCAAACCAAACCTAAACCTGATGCGGGGCTGCGAAAATAGTCAGAAAATTCTTTCGCATTTGTCTAAGCAGTCTAAAGTCATCGGCGTAGAAAGCAGTCCGAAATTCATCGGGCCCATCAAAAAACTAGTCGAAAATTCTAAAAATTCCTACACTCAATCAAGAATTTGGCGAAATTTAAGGCATTTTATGGCCTCTATGTCAATCCACTGCCATTAAATGACCTTTAGGCTAGAAATAACAGTAGAAAATTCTGCATATCGTGTAGTTTGGCTGACTCACGAGATTTTGGTCTTACACAGCGTAGCTCGTCGCATGGATCAACTTTGCCTTGACCCCGGAGTGAAACCTGCACGGTCGATTTTTATAAATGCGAAAAAGAAACAAAAAGTAAAAAAAATAAAAAAAATATTCTCCAAACCTCTCTCTGCTCCAGGTTTTCTCCTCAGGCA
This sequence comes from Tetrastigma voinierianum, assembly GCA_016808115.1. Classification (NCBI taxonomy): domain Eukaryota; kingdom Viridiplantae; phylum Streptophyta; class Magnoliopsida; order Vitales; family Vitaceae; genus Tetrastigma; species Tetrastigma voinierianum. Next base: position 189,137 of record JAEQBH010002699.1, read on the forward strand.
GGCCACTTCATTTTGGATATGTTGTTTTTATTATTATTATAATATTTTATTATTATTATTATTATTATTATCATTTAGATACATAACTTATTTTACTTCGATTCAGTCTGTTTCTCTCCCGAAAAATTTTATTTCTTTTTAGTTCAATTATTTTAAATGAACTTAACTTGAAGTTATTTCGATTTTATGAGATTTTCGTAAAAATCTTGTCCCAGTAGTCACTGGCGACTTATTACCCAGAAAATCGTAAAATGTGTTTTGTCTCGAGAGTCGGCGAAACTTTTCACGGAGTCACGTGCATTGAAGGCAATTTAGCAGGCGCAATCCATTTTCGATCTCATCCAGAGATCTAGAAATTTTTCGGTTTCAAGCGAAATTCTTAGTTTACCTTTTCGAGAAAAATTAAATTTTTTCCAGGGTTTTACATTCTTCCCCCCTTAACAGAATTTCGTCCCCGAAATTCACATACATACGCATCACTTACATGCATATGCTACCTTATACAATTTCAAGACCGTGTCGGGTATGATAACCACTTTAAGGTCACAATCATAACAACTAGATGTTTGTCGACTCATCCATGTCAAGAATGACATCAAAACCCGATATGTCCACCCTAGATCCTAGAGGAGAATTTTCCCATACAATGGCTTTTCCTAGAGGCCTTAACCTCTAAGCCCAATGAGCTTCGAAGAAGAAATTTGATCCTCTTTCTCTTTCCACCAGAGCACTCATCTTGAATGCCTTGTCGTCATCCATCTCTCTTTATGGCCGGAGGGTCCCGGAGCCACCCAGAGTCCGTATCTTGTAGCGGAGGCCCACAATCTTGCTCGAATGGACAACGATCCATTCTGAATCTCTGACCTTGGCGTATACGGCCACATAGTCATCGCAGCGTGTGAACTGATGAATGCGTATGTGCTCCATCGTTGTCATCGTTACTGCCTCGATTAAGACTCTGGGCCTTGGCATGTCTAGCGATGTGGAAAATACTTGCTCATAAGAGCCCATGGAACTTTGCCGAGTCATTGCCTCACAAATCACACAGAGGTCTTAACCCGATGACAGCAGGACTCACCGCTTTAGGCATGTGACTAGCGATCTTAGGTTTGCATGGAGGTAATATCCATGGCCTCGATACATTCTCAATCTGCCGAACCAATGGTGCGCCATCAGCCGGATCCTCCCCCTTTAAGCATTCGGAGGATGATGCGACTTAAATCTACAGAGGTTACTCGGACCTCCACGACTACCAATTTGCCTTCAGTACATGCAATGGTATGAGTGACAAATAGCCTCGTGAGCCTGGCAGTGAATATTGCCCGGTCTTGGCTAACACCTCATGGGCGACCTCTACATTCTCGAGCGACGCCATCACACATGTCGAATGTATGAGCTTTATTCAATTTCATTTCGGTCTGGCTAATGCTTGTACGATTACTAATAGACTTGACATCCATGAACTGACCCATTCATCACCTTAAGTGGAGCTACTTGCCAACCACTCCTTTTATTTATTTCAATAAAATTCAATACTTTCAGGTTCATTTCATTTTCCGAACCCCTAAGGTTATAGTTCCTAACCTTAGCATTCCACTTCTTCCTATATACATTATGTCATTGCATGTTTTTTTTTAATTTTCCGTAGCAACTGACACGCGATCGCATTTCCCGCCTGCGTAAATGCAGTGTATAAGTTTTCCACCCGATGTGTAACACCGCGATCACCGCAAATCCACGAACATGGAACCTTTATGTCAAGACACAAAGCGAAACACACCATGCATGTAGTGGTCTAAACCGCATCCGTGAACTCGCAGGTATTAGTGTAGGTAAACTACGATGCGGTATGATCTTTGGTATCCGAATTTCCACCTGATAGCAATGATCCCCAAGCCCATGTCTCTCAAGCCTTAAGGTAGTCGTATATCTGTGCTCACGATGCCAAGGCGTGACGCTGAGCAGGTCGGGTTAATGACACAATCGGCAGCGGAATACTCGTGAATCTTAGGGTGGCGAGCCACTCACGAAATCGGGCGAGAGTCTCCTTTGTCTGGGGGAGCTCTACGAAGTACATAACCTATCCCGAAATTTACAATGACCTCACAGGTCGAATCTGAGTAAAATAATGCCCATGGGCCCCTGCATCAATACTCCTGAAATATATCCAACCAAGCTATCTCACGTAGTTGAGAGTTAATAAATTACTCTTAATTGAAACATATAATAAAATTACAACATTCTAATACATGTCATATAATAACATCAAAGCCCGCAGTGAGCTTTCTTTATATGTGCGGTCACGAATGTGGAGTCGTAGTGCACTTTGACTTTGTACACGAAGGGGTCCCACGACGGGGTGAGCAAAACCTAGTATTGATAATCTCTATGAAATTTACTCAGCCAAGTGCACATGCAATGGTCGCATAATCAGTACACATCCAAGTCTGACATACACATGTCTACTGAATGTCTACGTGCCATGAATGAGACTCGACTCACCATGCTCCATGTCTGGGAGGCTCATGGCTCCATCGCTCGATATATGTTAGGTAATATATCTGATCACTCAGATTTCGTCTCACATGCATGCGCCCAGTAGTGACGAACATCCTTTGGTATTACCAATGACCGAATATCCGACCCTCAGGCTCCATTACCCGATCTGAGTGTGATGGGCAGCAAATCCCAAGTCGATCAGGCTCACATCACACCTGACGAAATACATGCTTGATAAACATGGCCGTGTGTCTTCTTTGAAGCGACATAACTTTTCGGGTGATACCGCAAGTCTCTTACACCCATACGCCTCGAGTTCTCACTGACTCCCTCAAACATGCATTCTGTCATGAATGAAAACCATTTCCAAACAAAGGTATTTGTTTTTAACCATGGAAAACCCTCCGATATAAATAGTAGACAAACTTCGATAATCTATTTTGTGGACAACCCTCCGATTAATATCAATTGGGCAGACTCCGACGATTGATATTATATGGACAACCCTCCGATGTATATCAATTGGGCAGACTTCGACAATTGATATTGTGTGGACAACCCTCCGATGTTGTAGTAGACACCTCGATAAATAATATTGTTGAGTCGACCCACTCCCGGAACATTCTCTCGAGAAACCTCATGCACTCACTCCTATTGTTATAGGGTGCCTCACTGTATATGAAATGCAATGAGTCATTTCCATTTTCTTAACCCGTGCGACTCATTTGGATGTTGTCTTATTAGTCAAGCTCACTAATCAACACACTACGCGGTGTTGATCCTGCAGATGTACTCCGTACACCATCAAACACACAACACGGAGTGTCGATCTCAGTATGCACTCACACCTAATTTCTAGGTTACCGTGCATATGGAATGCATGATGCCAATTCAAACACATTCGTAACAATATATTCACGTACTATATATTAACATAATTAAATCACATAAAACATGTTATGTAAATTCTCAACGATTACACGAAATTAGCTCCGCGTAGGCGAAATTTACAAGCCGAGCAATTCATTTTAAATCACTTAACCATACACATTTTCTGTAATAACACAAAAATGGCCCGAATCTCGGACCCGCATATAAGCGAGGAACCTCTTGGTCACTTCCACGGTTCATCAGAATATTATGATACCAAACACCTGGCAGAAGATATCGGTCTGGGATCAAAGCAAAACCTCGGCTTGATGCAGGGTGCGAAAATAGTCTAGAGATTCTTTCATGGCTTTGTCTCAAAGCCGTCTCGAATTCATCGACGACCGAAAACAATCCGAAATTGACCGGGTTGTCGAAAATAGCTCGAAAATTCCTAAAAATTCCTACACTCAATCCAAAAATTTGAGGACTGAAATTTAAGGCATTTTACGGCATCTAAGCCAATCCACAGCCATTAAATGACCTTTAGGCTAGAAATAACAAAAGTAGGAAAATTCCCTACCTCGTGGAGTTTGACGAAACTCCAAGATTTTGATGCCCACGCGTAGCTCACATCGCATGGATCAACTTTGCCTTCAACCCTGACGAAAACCTACGGTTCAATTTTCGTAGATCTGAGAAAGAAACAAAGGTAAGAAAAAAAAAAATTCTCTCAACCTCTCTCTCTCTCTCTCCACGCTGTTTTTCTCCTCTCAGCGCCCTTTCATTTGGATATATTTAATTTTATTATTATTATAATATTTTATTATTATTATTATTATTATTATTATTATTATCATTTAGATACCTGTATTTTGCCCACATTAGAATCCGTTTCTCTCGAAAACTTTTATTTCTTTTCGAGTTCAATTATTTTAAAATGAACTTAACGAAAGTTATTTCGACCACGAGATTACGTAAAAATCTCGTCACGAGAATCCTTGGCGATATCACCCGAAAATCGTAAAATATTGTTTGTCCCGAAGTCGTAGCTTTTAAGGTCTAGATTTCGCGAGGCAATTTATGGCGCAATCCAATTTAGATCATCAGAGATCTGAAGATTTTCAGTTTTCAGCGATGCAGTTTTTACCTTTTTTTCGAGAAAAATTAGAATTTTTTTCGGGGTTTTACATTTATGCCTCAGCGATGCAGAAAATACTCTATAACGTCATAGTCGCTAAAAGCATTTAAGGAGTTATGGGATAGTGCGAATGAAATACAAAATCGAAGATCTTAGGATGAAGAAATTCATTGTCATTAAATTCCCGGACTTGAGATGGTTGATTCAAAGATCGTCTTAAGTCGGATTCGAGGAAAGCTTCAAGTGGTTGTGCACGATATTCATCTTTGGAAGGAATGACTCACAAGTGAGACATTTCAAGTGATTTGCATTCATTGAAAAAATATACCATCACGGAGGGATTTCAAAACTTATCTCAAACATGAGAGAAATAGGTTATCACTTGAAGACTTGATTGTTTGGTTGAGGATTAAGGAAGAACTTGATAGAACATGCGAGAAGAAAGTTGGAAAGAATCTAGAAGTTTGGCTTGATGGTGTTGAAGAAGGATCGAGCCAATGAAAAGGAAAATGCTAGCAAGTCTAGAGGATTCGACCAAGGCACAGAAGTTCGTTTGTTAAGTGCTTCAAGCTGTGGCAGAATCTGAACATCGAGCGAAGCTGCGAGCGAACGGCCAGCGCGACGATATGGTGGAAAGATCTCCCGATGGTGTTGATGATATCAATCTGACTGCTATGATATCCAAGTGTAATATGGCAGGAAACCCCAAGGAGTGGTGGATTGATCTGCAAGACGCTCGTCACATACGTACCAAGCGGTCGATGTTTCGATCTACACAATCGTGAGGGTGATGAAAAACTTTATATGGGTAATTCATCGACCTCACAGGTTGAAGGTGTCGGAAAAGATTGCTCTAAAGATGACATTTGGAAAGAGCGTGACATAATTAATGTGCATGTGCCCACGTATTTACGAATTTAGTGTCGAGGATCTCTCCTTAGCAGAGAGCAGCTCAAGGTTTTGTATCGACAAGTTGTACTCAATAAGATATAATGTAGGAAAGGGTTATCTAAGTGATGGTTTTGTTCAAGCTAAATGTAATAGTATTGTAACGAGGATGATTTGAATAAAGTGCTTCTTCTTATGTGCTTGAGTCTTCTAACATTTGGCATGCTAGACTAGGACACGTTAACTATAAGTCGATAAAGAAATTAATAAATATGGAATTTGTTCTTAAATTTTGGTATCCCAGTGAGAAATGCAGTGTTTGTTGAATCTAAATTTTCTAAGCCCACTAGATAATAGAGTTTGGAACCTTTAGATTTAATACCTGCAGAGATATATGCGATATGAAATCCAATATTGAGTCAGGTGGTAATAAGTATTTTATTACTTTTATAGATATTTGCTCATGTATTGTTATGTTTACTTGCTTAGTAGCGATGAGGGAAATTTGTGAATGCTTTTAAAACTTATAAAGTAAGTTGAAACTCGGTTGAACAAGAAAATTAAAATCATAAGGAGTGTGGAGGAGGTGAATATGAATTTCGTTTGAGGAAATTTGTACCAAGTTGGTATCATTCACCAAATGGCTTGCTCCTTATACACCACGATCTAATGGAGTAGGCGGAAAGAAGCCAAGGTGGCACTAAAGAGAGCGATGAATGCGTTGTTGAATAGTGCAGTTTACCACATAATTTGTGGGGGAAAATTTTTGTTTGGCGAATTTTATTTCAAATAGAAACTACCTGAAAGACCTGACAAACTCACCATGAGAAATGGAAAGCGAAATGCACAACTTGAATTATCTTAAAGTGTGGGGTGTTTAAGTGCAGGTTGCGGTTCCTAAACTTTAAAGGTTAGGTAGGACCAAAGATTGTTGGTAATGTTTTTATCGGATATGCACCGAATACTTGATGCATATACGTTTTCTTGTTCAAGTGGAGATACGGATATACATGTCAATACGATCATTGAATCAAGGGACGCTTCGTTCTTTGAAAATATATATTTCCGTATAACCTTAGTATATGGTCGATTGATAATAGCCAAGAGGTCTCGAGATACTATATCTAGAAGTGATCAATGGAGGATGAACCTAGATGTAGTAAAAGACAAGGACTTCCGTCTTTTGGACTTGATTTCTTAACGTATCTGTTGGAAAATGAGCCTCGGACATTGAAAAATTTTGTGACTTACCGCCCGAAGCCCCGGATTAGAGGGCACATTGATAGTGAAGTGGATAATCTTGTCAAAATCATCATGGAAATTGGTTGACCTTCCTCCTGCAGTAATAAACCCACTTCTGATGTAAAAGTGGATTTTCAAGAGAAAATGAGCGGATGGTGCCATTGATAAATATAAGGCTAGGCTTGTAGTAAGGGATACAAATAGCGAAGGTCTTGATTATTTTGATACTTATTCACGTATTACTAGAATTACATCTATAAGGATGTAATTCTTTATGCGACAGTGTATAAGCAATCCATCGAATGGATGTGGCAATGGCGTAACTAGCGAAAATTTGGAAGGAAGAAATATATTTGGAACAACGAGAGGTTCATTCGAGACGAAGCGAAAGTGTATATGGAAGCTTATCAAGTCACTCTGTGGATTGAAGCAAACACCCAGAAAGCGATGGCATCTTCAAGTCGACGAAGTCATGTTGTCGAATGGTTTGAAAGGGTCGAGTGAGTCGTTAAATGTGTATATGTTAAGCAAACTCGTAATTGCTTTGCCATTTTTGTAATACATATGTGGACAATATGCTTATAACGAGGCCGCGATGGTGAGGTATTAAGAAAATCAAATGCCCTCAACGCAGTAAATTTGAAATGAAGATATAGAATTGATGTTATTTTAGGAGTTAAAATCCATAAGATATCGGAAGGATTAGCTCATCGCAATCCCATTATCATTGAAGCGATTCTTGGAAAGTGCGAGAATCTAGGTATTGTACCGATAAAAGACTCAGATGAATGTTAATTTACATCTTTATAAAATCTTGGTGAAAACAAAGCTGAAATGAGTATCTTTAATTATCTTAGGCAATTTAATGTATGTCATGGCATGCTAGTAGGACACTTAGCTTTGTGTAGCAAGCTAAGTCGATTCTGATTAAATCCACAAATGAAAATCGTGGAAAGCTATAGACGTTTATTGGGCTACTTAAAGCATACTCGAGATTATGCTTTGCATTACCTGAAATATCATTGATACTTGAAGGATCTTGTGATGCAAGTGGATAAATGCCAAAGACCACCAAAGAAATCAACAAGTGGATGTGTATTCACGCTTGGTGGGCGCGGTGTCTTGGAAATCCTTCAAGCGAGCTTTTATTGCTAGATCCTTTATGGAATCAGAATTTATTGCTTTGGATAAAGTAGGTGGAAGAAAGTAAGTGACTTGAAAATATCTTGGAAGATATTCTAATTGGCACAAACCGATTGCGTTGTATGTATACATTGTGATAGTTAAGCGACGATTGGAAGGCGAGGAATGTCATGTATAGCAGTGAAGTCTCGACATCGTCGAAGACGCTGACCTGATAAGACAACTTCTTTCTGGTGGAGATTATCACCATTGACTGAAGTCGAAAGATAATGCGGATCCATTGTGAAAGACCCTAGCCCAGAGATGGTTGCAAAAACATCAAGGGGAATGGGTTTAAGGCCTCACAAGCAAGTCATCATAGCGGACACCTACCTGGTGGCCCGGAGATCCCGGGATCTGAGTTGAAAGGGACAAGCCCAGTTATGTATGAGCTATATGAAGTCTTGTCGAATTTGTTTTACCCGTTTCGGGATAAAACAGTATTAATATGTGAAGGTTAAGCAAAAAGCTTTTAATGATTATGAAACTATATGTTCATAAATCACCTATGTGAAGTGTAAGTGAGCGCAGCACGAGGAGTGCAAAGGCCCAGAATTCCTCTGTACCTGTGAGACCGAGGCGGTGTTCATGGCGAAATGAACACAACGGTGAGAACCAATTTGTTCGAAAAGTTGTGTGATTTCTATTGTCTAGGCTTGAAGGTCGACGGTTCAGGGACATCCAGAATCTGCGATTGTAGGAATAAGCCTTGAATGGGATTTATGGGAAAGTTGAAGTCTCGGACTACTTATCACGATGCAACGTTTTCTCATGGAATGTCGCGCTTTGCATCTCAGCACGCCCTGCGGGAGTATTGATATCGCAATTTTTCATTCATGTGAGGGTTATTTGGGACTTTGGTATCCACAAAATCGCCAGTAGAATGAAAAATGTAATCCTCATCGAGAGCAGACACATTGCTTGGTTTCATACCTTTGACCAGAGCGTATGCGATGGTGAGTTTACAGGTTATTGCTCTCCCATTTTTCCCATTTTAAATAATAACAAAAATATTCTCCATTCTCTTAACTTCATCACTATCATTTTTGTGCGATTGTTCTGCAAGTTGAGTTCGTCGGGGTCCTTCGACTACGTACCACATCGGAGGAACGAGATCCGTTCAATCCTGGGAGACGATTGTCCACTATCCTCGGTACAAATTGAGGGGTCAAATTCGTCTTAAGGACACGATGTTTTTTCGTTGGGCTCGGATCTGCTTTCTAATTGTTTGTTTGCACTGAAGGTTTGTTTCCTAAAATATTTTGTTTATGTTTCTGTTTTGAACGAACACAAAGAATTACAAAATTTTGGTTATTGACATTCTATAAAGCTGAACAAGAGCATATTGATGAGACTTTTTGTGTTTAAGTTGGTCAATGATCATGTCAAAAATAAATAAATAAAGGTCAGTGATCAACTCTGATTCACCATTATTATCTTAACAACCTCGTCATTTTTTTTCCTTCTACGACCCGACCATATTATTTAGGTTACAGATTAATATCGTTTATTCTAATCTTGATTTTAATTTGGTTTACATTATCATTATTTGTTTCCCTCATCTTTGTTTACTTTTCTGGTGACTTTTTACAATAGCTCTTACAAAGATTTAGTAGGCGTGGAGCCTAAATGGATAAGCGAATCGAGTATGTGTGAATACATATAGTTATGTTGAGGTTTCATGTGGAAGGATACGTTGGAAATTTTAATCTATCATATGGAGAAAAACTATATGTATAATAATTGTGTATCTGAGGCTATCAAATAAGGTTGAGCCTAATTAAATAAAGTGATCTAATATGGTTTAGGTATTTTGGGCTTTATACATCTAATTTAAGTGTGGATCTTATATGTGTAGAGATCGAGCTATAGTTTATAGTTCTATGATGGGCCATACTAGAAATTATAATCTAGGGTTTCACCCTATATAAATGGTTATGGTCCCCAAATTAAAAGTATGCTCATTCTTTTGACATCCCATCATCAAAGAGGATTTGAGAGCTGCATTCTAATTTGGAAGACAAAACCCTGAGATTTCTAAGATAGATTTACCAATTGAGAATTCGAGGTATGCTTAGCTATTATTTGTTTGGTATCTTGATGATGCAGTGAGCGAGATCACATTTTTAAGAGATTAATGATCTGTTATGAACATATCCTATTTTTAAGAGATCAGATCTGGTATGAACAGATCCTTGTTTCTAAGAGATTCAATTATCAACAAGTGGTATCAGAGCCTAGGTTCATGATTAGGTCATCAAGAATGGTTGATCTATTGTCTTCATCATGAAATTATTTATGGATTCCGTTGAATATCAATATGACTTTATTGAATTTGTAATATGATGGTTTTATGGTTTTCTTTAGCCGTCACATATTTCAAGATTTAAAAATCTTGAACATATTACGTATTATGACTTTGATAATTGCTTAATATTTGCGATTTGGTTTGGTATACATGAATTACACATGTATGTATATAACTATTTTTATTGAGAATTTAGAAATATCTTTTGCTTTATGTATATTAAGATTAAGGTAATAAGGAAATAGATTTGGGGTTGATTCTGATTTATGGTTTGATTTGTAATGACCCAATTCTTTATTGGGATGCACAATTTGGGTATTCTAGATTTTGGTAATTATGGATATAATATTAGGAATTAAATTAATCAAAACAATATGTTGTCAAAGCAGCCTCTGTTGTGGAAATTAATTTAATTTTAAATATTAAAAGGTTTTGTGTGTATGTTATTCATGCGAATATTAATTGGCCCAAAGGAAGGTTAATGTTTGGCTCGAATTGCATATACACCTATGGTGGTAAACATGTGGTAATTCTTCGGTATAAAATGTGAACATTAAGTCGGTCCAAAGAAAGGTTTAGTGTTTGACATGCTTTATTATCAGTGTTTGATCACTACACCAAGGTGCCATTTACAAGTTAATGTTTAGGTCCAAAGACTAAATATTAATGTTGTACTAGGTATCTTCTGATGGGGCCCTACCATTGTTTGTGATTAATTAATTTTTCATATTAGAGTTTGTATATGTAGAGAGTAATTGGTTGTTGTTCTCTGTTTAGTTCACAGTTTACCAGCTGCGAATATCTATGCGATATTAATTCCATTCTAATGTAGCTTTAATTTCAAGTCATGGAAAGGAAGCGTTTTGATTGTTCTCGGGGTTATGGACTTGGATCTTTGCTTTACCCCGAGTTGACGGCGGATCCGCTTACACGCAGAGTACCTCGACCCAGAGGAGATGGTAAAGTGGAAGGTTCGCCGTATGAGTTTGATGATCATGAAGCGGCGCCATTCGAGCTTTCCGAGTGTATGTCGAGCAGTTACTATGGCTAAGGGTTTTCTTGAGGATATTGAAAGGTTTGCAAAATGAAAAATTTAAAAACAGTACACTTTTGACAAAACTTATCTCAATGGTATGTAATAGGAAAAGGAAACATAAGGGAGTACATTATGGAAATGTCTCCCTGCCTTGAGAGTGAAAGCACTCGAGTTAGGTATCAGAACTTTCTAGTGCATTTGGTTTTGATATCCCCCTTGAGACCATGATCTGGTCGATTTAAAGTGAGCTATAGTCAAAAGGAGACATGGTCTCTTAATGAGCTCATATCTGCTTGTGTCCTAGAGGAAGGTTGAAGTGTGATAAGGCAAAAAAAGTGCTCCTTAGCCATAGCATCTAAGGACAAAAGGAATAAAAGAAAAACTCACCGAGAAATTTGTGGATTAAAAACCCTGAAAAGAAACATAAAAGGATGAAAATCGAATGGTTGTTACTTTGTGGATTTGAAGTCATGTAAAGAAGCATTGCACTAATTATCATGCATGGCGTGCAAAGAAAGGTATGCTTCTTAGTTTGGTTTGTTATGAGGTTAATTTGACTTTGGTACCTAGACACACATGGTGGTTAGATTCGATTGCAACAACTTCGCGTGGTGTGTATATGCGGGATTGCGAGTTACTTAGAAAACAGTGATGATGAAGATACATCTATGTTGGTGATGGCGATCAGGTGGAGGATTGAAGGCAATTGGAACTTTTAGATTATTGTTAAGAACTGGATTTTATTTGGATTTGATTGAGACTCATGTTGTACCGTCTCTTAGACGGAATTTGGTTTCTGTTCCTGTTTTGGACACATATGGTTATTGTTGTTCATTCAGAAATGGAAAAGTCATTCTTTATCAAAATTAAAATTTGGTTGGTTCTGGTTCTTTATTACGTTACGATAATCTATATTTTCTTGACACTATTGCTTCATTTAATGAATCCTTTCATGTAAGTACAGTAGGTATAAAGCGTAAAGATTAGCAGGTGTATGAGAGTGCCTCATTATGACATAAGAGATTAGGTCACATCTCCAAGGAGAATTGAGACTTATGTTTGATGGAATTCTCGATCCCATGATTTTATGGATTTTGACACTTGTGTTAATTGTATTAAGGGGAAATAAACAAACGTTAGGAGATTGGGTGCTAATAGGGCTTCAGATGTCTTAGAACTTATACATACGAATATTTGTGGGTCATTCCCTACGACTTCTTGGAATGATCAAATGTATTTTATAACGTTCATAGACAATTTCTCTCAATTTGGCTACCTTTATCTTATTCATGACAAATCATAGTCTTTGGATGTGTTCAAAAACTATAAGGCTGAAGTTGAGAATCTACTCAACAAAAGGATTAAAAGCATTAGGTCGGCCCAGGTGGTGGCGATCTTATGGCGAGATATGATGGATCGGTGAGCAAGCGTCTGGGCCAGTTAGCTAAATTCTTAGAAATGCGGTATCGTTCCACGATTACACTATGTCAGTGCGCTAGCATGAATGGTATTCTTTGGCAACGAACACTTAAGGATATGGTAAGGAGTATGATCAGTCATTCTACCTTACCAACATCACTCTGGGGTAAAGCATTAAAGATTGCAGTGTATATACTCAACAGAGTTCTAACTAAAGCAACTGATAAAACCCCTTATGAGATTTGACGGTAAAAGCCTAGTTTGAAGCATTTGCATTTGGGGGATGTCCGGTGAGGCAAGGCCTTACGGTGCCAAATGAAAAGCAGGACTCAGAAGCTATCGATTGTTGCTTTTTAGAGTGCTAATGGCGAGTCGAGCTCGAGTTAAATCTAAGCTCGGCTCGAACTTCAGCTTCGAATCAAAAGCTCGACTCGAGCTCGAAAGCTCGTGAGCTTGAAAAATGAAGCTTGAATAGGACTCGAAAACGCAAAACTCGAACTCGACTCGAGCTCGAACTCGAGTTCTCTTAAATATTTTTTAAAGAAAATTAATTATTTTTAAAATAAATATATTTATAACTAAATAAATAATGAAAATTTATGATTTTTTAAGAATACAAAATAGAGATATATTATTTATGACATCCCACACAAGTAAAGATGTCGAATTTAAAAAAAACTTTTAAAATTTTATATCTGAAATATTTCGAGTTTCTCCACAGGCTTTCGAGTTGAGTTACGAGTTTAACCATTTCGACTCGTTAACATTTCGGTCGAGGCTCGAATCGAGCTCACTCGAGTCGAGTTTTGTGGTACGGTCGAGGAGTTCAGTGATTCGTGAGTTGTCTCGTCTCATTAGCGCACCCTTAGTTACGTTGGTGGATGTGAAAGATCTAGGGGTTACAAGTTTTATGATCCTTTACTTAAGGCCATTTTGAGGCGGAAATACTTAACTATTACATTGAACGATTGAGGAACAAGTGGAGGGGATGGATCCCGAAACCAATCGGACTCACGATTTTTAGAACGATTGAAGAAGGAGAAGGATGTGGGTCGTGAGCTGGAAGGGTAAGGCGGATAAATTAAGGTTCAATCCGTAGCCCAGGCTGATATTCTGTCGTCGGGAGTAACGGACAGACATCTCTGAGAAGTGTAATTTGTTTCCTCGCGGAGTTTGGCGGGGTGGCGCATTTCTAGTATGGTTGGTTTTCTTGAGCATGTTAACTCCAAACCGGATATCCCCGGTGGTCGGGGGCGCTGGTCTTTTAATTCGGAATGGAAGCTTAGGGCTTAGGACCATGGTGTTTGCACCTTGACGCCTTGCGCTCGTCATATTGAATCCACCATCGATCTTTGGGAACAACCTCATAAGCAGAGAAGAAGAAGAAAAAGAAGAAGAGTAAAGGGATTCCCATTTTTAATTAATTAAACAGCTATTCTTGATCTCTATAGTTTAATTTTGTGCTTTTCTCCCATTATATATTATAGATAGAGGTATAAAGATTAAAATGCCCTTGAGTTTGCGTGTATGTCAGCTGCTTCTAAACTTTTTTAGGTCTGAGAAATACTTTGAGGTTTACTTATTGACTCGATCATACTCACACATCATTGCTATTAATTATATTGAATCAAATTACATTATCTCTGAAGGCTTGTGGAAGCATGGATCATGATATGATTCTTGTCTGTTGTATAAAATTCAATATTAAATAAAATTACCTATGTAGGTTTGCGAGGTCAGGTCAAACTAGACTTAGATCGGCCGCTGGCCAGAAATGTCCTATAAATCAGTCTACCGAATGACGACCTGTGACCAACGTCTACGAGTCGATCTGGTCGACAATGCGCATGAGTGCGATCTTCCGGATCTATCCTCGGGGGTGGTATGGATGTGTGGGCGTGATGAATCGGGACGTAGGCGAGATCTTAGAACAACAGAGAAAAAAAAAACCAAGAATAGAAAAATTCTTTCTTTTCTCTTGTTACGTAATTCTCAAATGTATTAAGCTTCGAAAACCTTAAAAACCCATTACATCGAGGAATAGCTGTTCATATAATAAATTATATTTATTATAAATAGCGGATTCATATAATAAATTATATTTATTATAAAAAACCGTTTATTATAAATTTATAATTTATACGTATATTTAACGAGAATACTAAGTGGGACCCAGAGCAGGTACTTTATGATCTCGACACCTTTCTTGAGTGCAAACTTGAGCATAAGCGAAAACCATGTAACAACTTTTGTGTTTACATGGTTCATTGATATGAGCTCAGCCACTTTCCACTGGTAGCACGGGGGATCTGGCGGTATTATTAATTAAGGCTCCTTATAATTGAAAAGCAATTATCTGTCCGTTCCTTAACTCCCTTTAAAGGCCCGAGTTGAACTCGAAATTAATATGTTGATATATATATTAATTTCTCCGTTTGTAAAATATCGATAATTAATTGATTATATTTTTACGTAAATGATTAATTATTTTAATCTCTTGATTGCGGTTTCCTCTAATGGATCAAATGCGCGGCCGGTGACTTCATTACATCAATCTTAAAAGCATGCTCGAGAGGATATTTCATCTGAAATTTCATTTTTTTATTTCATAAATGCGGTAATTAAGCGATCACGTTCCCAGATCATCTAGGTATTGGCCGTCAAAATAGGCCTCACATAGTGACAATTCAAAAGGCAGATGGTATTCAATTACTGTTAAAATAAACTCAGGATTGAGAGAAAAATAATAATCAAATATCACTTGAGATTTAATTCCTTTCACAGAAATTTAACTTTAATTAAATCTTTCTTTGATCCTATCAATGCAAACATAATCTGCACAATATTTATAATATAAGAGATTATTTCATAAAATATTGCGATCTAAATAAAGCGTCGACTTTATTCAATAGCGTGATCTTATTCGGTAATTATGAGCTTATGATCATGTCTTCCATGGAATATCCATATGACCATATCACTGCGTAATTAATGGACCTTATCTGAAAATACTAGGTATTACTGGAGTGAAATTAATACCTCATTGAAATTTTATTAACGAGAAAAATACAATAATTTTATTTGTCTTCTTCTAGCTTCGAATAAAAAAAACTCACTTAGTCACAAAATAAGTGCGGTAATCTCCCAACACCCGTAGAATCTACATGTCTTTCAAAAACTTGAGCAGGTAGAGCCTTTGTGAATGGGTCCGTGGGTTTTCGCCGGCTTATTTATTTTGTAGTAACCCTTGTCTCCTCGCTCGATGATGTCTTCGGGATCAGTGGTGCCCATCTCGATGTGTTTTTGTTTCTTGTGATGCCTTGGTTCTTTGGATGTGCTACGGCCCCCTTTGTTGTCACAGTAAAGGGTAATCGTGAGCCTGCCCAGGGTGTCGCTGAAGATCATGTGAACTGCCCGACCACCGAAACTTCGCCATTTGCCTCAGGCGACAACATATTCGGCTTACGTGGTGGAATATGCTACACACGTCTGTTTAATACTCCTCGACGGGCGGCTCCACCGTATAGTGTAAACACGCATAGCAGGTAGATTTCCTTGAGTGATATCCTTGGAAGTGCGGAGTGCAGTGAAACCCGATGGTTTCCTAAACTCCGGCTGGAATATCTTAGCATATAATCTCTTGTTCTCCTTAGATACTTAAGTATATCTTCTTTACTTAAATCCAGGTGTTAATTGGCCCCAGAGGATAGGTTGATGCGGAGCACAGCACTCCTTTGCATAGCAGGATATACGGCTTAGTGCATAACATGGGCGTACGTGGGGGTGCCTGCAGTAGGGCATAAGGTATCTATGCGTTCTTTACGCTCGGGAGTTTTTTGGTGATTACTCGTAGAAAGATGAATTCCATGTCTAAAGGTAGGATCCCTTTTGGAATTTTCCATGTTAAACTGACAGAATTTTATCATCGATATAAGAGGCTTGAGATGGTGCGACAACTTATTCTTCGGGTCTCGTATAAGTTTGATTCAAGAATATAGTTGGCTTCTCCCCGAGTCTTTCATATCAAGCCCATTTGTCTGACCCGATCTTTTACGCACGAAAATGACCGCTTGTTTGTCGTTTCGGGTCTTGATATGTCATCTACGTGAGACTGGAAAAACTACCTTCGTGCTTGGATTCTTTCGTAAACACAAGGTTCATCGGGGGCTTTCGAAAGCGAAAAGTAATGGCGATCGAGCACGGTGTTCCATGATCTGGATGCCTTAAGTCCGTAAATGGACCTTTGCAGCTTGCATACCATGTGTTCTTTGCCTTTAGCTTTGAACCCTTACGGTTCTTTGCATGTAGACCATCCTCATTTAAATTGCCATTTAAAGAAATTTGTTTGACATCCATCTGCAAATCTACCGTGTCGAGACTAAGCATTCTGACTAAAAGAATCAGGATAGATTTAAGCATGGCTCTTGGCGAAAGGTTTCTTCATAATCTATCCTCTTTTTGGTATAGCCTTTGCCACGATCTAGCTTTGAAGGTTTCCACCTTCCCATCGATCCTCTTTTTTCTCTTGTAAATCCACTTACACCTATTGGTTTTTACCCACTTTAGGTGCCTCTGAAGCAGAGTGAATTGGAATACATAGATTCCATTCACGATCCCGTGGCTTTTACCCTCTGTACATCCACATAACTTCCCGGTGCTTCTTTGTAATTGATGGGATCATCTTCCTTTGTCAATACTTGATAACTTGGTAGAACTCGCCTAACTTAAGACATATCTCGCGAGGCTTAAGCCTTACTCTATCGGCTACGACGAGAAGCTCAGTTTGTGGTTCATTGTTACGACACAATAAAGGTCACCCAGTTCCTCTTATGCGCTCTTGAGTTCTACAGTTCCACATGTATTGGATCTTGTTCCTTTGGTTCCACTGTGCTTGTTCACCTTCGAATTTTGTTCCCTACTTTGAACATGCATGGAGTAACCAGTCCGTTAGAATTACATTAATTTTACTCTTGGGTTTGAAATTGCTTATATAGTCTTATCGAAAAAGTTGCGTGAGTACTCACAATAACCTTTTATCAGAAGGACTATAAAATAGTCCTCTGCAATTTCCTTTAGGGTGCTTGACAAACATGCAGCCTGCATCTGTGATTCCAACTTATTTGGATCCTTTCTTAAGACATGCGGGGGCACCCCGTATTCGGATATGGCTTAAACTAGGCTTCGCCCTTTCCTGATGCAATGGGTGTCTTAGGGGCTTAGTTTTAGAAGGAACTAAATTCGGAAGATACATTGTAGTTTCTGTGGCATATCCCCCAGCTTGATATAGGTAGAGATGAATAGCTGGCATTGACCTCACCATATCTGAAGAGTTACATTTCTTCTTTTCTGCTGACTCCATTTCTTTGGGGTGTTCAGTCTTGATAGTTGTGAAGTATCCTGCAGGTCAGTAAGACTTAAACTCTCGAGATAGGTATTCACCACCTCGGTCGGGCCAAAGAAGCTCTTTGATATGGAGTCACAATTGCTTTTACTGCCTCAACTATACTCTGGGAATTTAGTAGAAAGTTTCGGACTTTTGGCGCGTGGTAAATATCTCCAGTATCTTGAGTAGTCTTGTAAAGGTGACAAAATACTCATACCCTCCTGCAGCTTGGACATTTGTTGGTCTGGCACACATCGAGTATGCGAATTCCGGCGGTTTGGTTGCGCGATATCCTTTGGCTTTAAAGGGCCTTTGATCATTTACCTTCGAACAAGATTCACATCTTGGTATAGGTTCGAAGTCTAGGGAAGTTAAGATCCCTTTTACCAAGTAGAATCTATTAGGATTAATATGACCTGTCGCAAATGCCAAGGTACGTTTCATTTGAAACTTTCCTTTTCTTGGTAGGTGATCATGCTTATCAACAATTTGGTAATTAAAACATCATAGGACATAGGACTTAAATAATAGAGACCATCTATCAATCCTTAGGTCTGAATAAGCTGAAGTTGAACTTCTTATTGTAATAAAGGAATTAAATTCCTTTGTTAAACCTTGTTGAATAAACAACTAACGAAATTAAATTCCTTTTTAAAATCAGAGTACATATAAACGATCTACTAAACATAAAGTCCTATCATTATTGAAAAAATAATTCTACTTGTCTAATGCTAACGGAGACATGTGCCGGGTTTAGAAACCCTCGAAAACCTCTGTTCCTGTCAGGTGGCTAGTTTGTACGAACCACAACTGCCAAGTATGAGACATGGTTAGTGGCTCTGAATCAATGATCCATTTATCGTATAATTCTCCTTAAACAAACGACCACATTTAAATTACCCGTACCTTGCTTTTGGCGATCGAAGCGGTCGGCTTCCCGGTGACCCATGCATCGCCTTGACACTTGCCTTTCGGCTTCTTCATAGCGGTGGTTTGAGTAGCGGTACGACCATACCTTGTTCTTATTCTTTTTCCCACCTTAGGTTTCCCTTTGGGCTTGAAAGTAGAACCCTCGGTCGTATGAACATGCTTTGACTTTAGAAAGCCCACTTTGGCGCTTCGAGTTCATGCATCGGCTACGTAGAAGTTAGATCCATCTTGTTCATATTATAATTAACTTTAAAAGCGAGTAAAGCGATCAGGTAGGGTTGAATATGAAATCAATTTGGGACGCTTTGCTCATCTTCATCCCCGACACTTCAGCAGTTGAGATGTGACATCATTTTGACGATGATCCTCGCGCTTCCCTGGTCGTTCTATGGTGTTGTTGGCCACTAAGCTGCGGCTGCCTTAAAGAACTTGTTGATTGTGCAAACACATCTTGTCGAGAGTGCGGATCATTTACGCTCCGCTCTCGAGGATGAGATATCTGTCTTTCAAATGACTAGCAACGGCGAAGGGAATGGCGTGACGATATATTTGCCTTGTCCCGATTCTCATAGTCTTTTAGTCGAGATGCATTTCTTCTTGAAGCTCATTGGGCTGGTGTGGATTAGGCAAACTTGAGTTTTTCAATCGGAAACGATGTACGGGTTGGTTTTTCCATTCAACATAATTATTTCCATCCATAGGCTTTTGACTCTAATCATTTGCAAGTGGGTTAAATGATGCCCATTTTCACGAAAAAAATACACACTAGTATTAAGCGTATCTTACAATAGAAACATAATCTTAAAAATAGTTAATCCCAAAAACTATTTTACATTTGTATAAACAATTATTGGTTTAATTTATAATGGCTTCGTTGAAGCGAAGATATTTATAACAAACTAGAATTTGATCATGAAATGATTAGTATCTACTAAGTTGGTTCCCGAGAAAGATCGAGAGTCATGACGGACTACATAAATCCCATCTTCTTAAATGAGAACTCCTAGATAATACATAATCATTTCACTCTAATTGTTTCAAAACTTTGGGCACTTAATAAAAATATCATAGCCTGGATTGGGAGGGTAATAATTAAATTAAGTTTTGAATGTTTAATAACCATTGTTTTAATTTTAAAATTATCTTTAATATCGAGGATTGGCGGCGTTGGCCGTCGATCTTATTAAAATTTTGAAACTTAATTGAGGTCTTAATCGATAAAATCGACCATGTTTATCGGGTTGGGGCATCGCATGATCATTTATTATTAGACCTGATGGAGCCCATAGGTTTAAAATTAATTAAATTAATTAAAACCTTCACCATTCAATATTTTAAATAATAATAGGGATTTTCATAAATTATTCCAAAAAAATAAAATAATTTTCAATAATAATTATTAAAGTGAATAATAGAATCATAATAATTATTATGCACATGTAATTATCATTGATGTAAATTTATATGGCACCACCTATTACATATGGCATGTTATCACATAAAACATGTTATAAGCATATAATTTAAACCATTCACAAAAGCATTAATTAAATAACCCTAATCCATGGTTTTCTAAAATTAAAATTAGACTATTCTGAGAATATCACAAGGTTCTTGGGCGATTATTTTTAGTTTACAAAGGCATAAAGGCCCCAAAACTAAAATAAAATAAAACCCGAAAACCACAACAAGTTCTAATTTGAAGGGTAGTAGGTCCGTAGATCACAAATCAAAAGCAGGCCCGGGAAGAACCACATTTTGCCACGGCAGGCGTGCGTAGGAGTAGCTGCTTAAAACGACTCACTTACGCGCCTACGCGCCAAGACTATCGTGATGAGGACCAGCGAAACTGCCGGCGCGTGTAGGCGCGTGGCGGCGTTTCTCGAACGCCGCGATCGTCCCGTGTCTCCTCCTCTGCGTTTCACGGTGGTCACGGTCCCGAGATGGTGTCGGGGTCTTCTCAGGCTTTCAAATAATGAAGGGTCTCTGGGATTTTGAGTTTGGAAATTTAAAATTACAACTATTTTTAATTAAAAATGTAAATAATAAAGTAAACAGGGAAGGAAACGATCTTATGACCAGCCTCCTGTTCTGAGCCAAAATTAATACGATCAAAATCTACCATGGATCTGAGAAATGAAACCATTAAAATAATACATCCCAGATTCGTGAGCGAAAATCATAAAATTAACGAGATCCCCAATCATGCGATCTAGCAGCAAATAGAACCTAGGTGCCATATACTAAATCAACATCAAAATTACATGCATTATTGAATACCTAGATACCGCACATATCTAATCGCACATCTTTCCCGATGCGATGAAGGAAAACGTACTTGACGGAAGCATGGATACAGCAATATGATTAAACATGCATTTGTATCTAAAATTCAATATTAAATAAAATGCATGTAGGTTTCGCGGATCCGTCAGTTGGAAACACAGATCGTACGTGATGAAGCGTCTACGTCGGTCGCAATGACGGCGCGCTGACGACGATCGCGCGGTCGATCTACCGGTCCGGCGTCACGCGGCGTGCGATCTTCGGATCATCCTCGGGGTGGTATGGATGTGTGTGAGCATGATGAATCGAGCATTAGGCGAATCTTAGAGCGACTTAGAAAAAAACCCGAAGAATAGAAAAATTTCTTTCTTTTCTCTTGATACATATTCTGAAAAATGTATTAAACTTCGAAAGAGAAAACCTTAAAACCCATTACATGAATATTTATTCATATAATAAATTATATTTATTATAAATAACGGATCATATAATAAATTATATTTATTATAAAAACAGTTTTATTATAAATTTATAATTTATACATATATTGAGAATACTAGAAATTGGGACCAGGCACATAATTGCTAGCAGTCTCCATTTAGCTTTCATCGTCATCTCACAGTACTTTCCTTTTTATTATCCGATACGAGATTTCATCCATATTTAATGGATTGGGCTAGCTCGGAATTCCTTCTCCTTCTCCTTACTCTTTGCTTAATTTGGAGCCAGAAAATGCACTCACGAAAAATCCCTTTCTTCTTCCCAAAAAAAAATCCCTCTCTTCTGCAGGTTATGTCCCAACCCTTCACATTATTGCCCATGAGGATCTACTTTCAAAATACCAGCTTACTGCAGTGCTGTTTTTTTTTGCGATGAATTAAATTGCATGCATTCAGCGACTTTCTCCGCCTCTTAAAACTCCGACGCTCATATTCACTAGCACTGCATTTCTGAAGTCGACCAGACCCTCTTTCCAATTGGAACAAATACTCTTCTCCTTCCATTTCTTCAGCTCCTTATTTTTTAGTTTCTATCCTCTTGCTACTAATTTCCCAACAACCATAAAATATATTTGCGGTTGTTGGGAAAGTATCAGAGTACTTGGTTGCTCCAATTGAAAACAAGCTTGGTTATTTGTTCTGCTATCGTACCCATACTCATCAACTCGGCAACAAAGTTGAGAAAGTGGGAACCAATGAGGATGACTTGAGATAAGTGTTCATGAGGCTACGAGAGGGATGAAATCGAGACCATCTTGATACAAATGGTGAATCGGGTAGATAGGATCTGGGGGAGGCGAGGAATTGATGATGAAGATGAAAACAAGTGTTTGAATGGGTGGTACGGTGTCTTATCTACGTCTAAAGTCTGCGTTACCCAAGCAGTGAGAATCATACGAGGCATAGGTTATCATTAAAATCCGAGAAGTTGCGAGTTTCGATGGAATTTCATCTGGCGTCCCTCCGTTGAGTGTATAGCGTTTAAAAGAATATGAAGCTTTAAGTCGAGGCGACTTTGAACAAAATTATGGATGGATTAAAGAGAGATGATAAGATAGAAGATGATTGGGGCGTCGTCAAACAAGTTCTTTGAACCAGAAGCTTGAAACAGAATCTTGTTCACTACCCAAGTCTATAGGAGCGAAATTCAATAAGGAATTTTGAACATTCAACAACATATTGCAGACATGTTGGGCTTGGAACTTAAGGAGGTCGATTCTGCCGTCAGAGTAAACTAGGCAGAGACTAAAGAGGGAGAAGATCTTTATTGTCTTAGATGACATTTGGAAGGAAGTTAATTTGGAGAAAGTCATAATTCCTTGGCAGATGATGATCAAAGGTATGTAATAGTGTTGGCTTGGCAAAGACTTATTAGCAAAGAAATGTGCATACAAGCATGTTTTCAAATTCAATGTTACCACGAGAGGAGCTTGGCAATTATTTTCGAGAAAGCGACTTGTGATTAGTAGGAGAATAATAATCTTGGAAATTACAGCCATAGCAAGAGAGAGTTGAAGAATGTCGAGGTCTACTAGTTTGCAAAGGCATTAAAGAAGAAAACATAAATGTGTAGAAAGATGCCTTAGGAGGAATTAAGAGTCTAGGTACTTGCTTAACAAACATCGTAGTGGAGAAAGGTATACACATGCAGAGTGTTCTACAATGAAATCTGAAAAGTGTCTTATAGGGACATGATTTTACGATTTGCGTTGGTTGAGACGAAAAATCCTTTTGAAAACATGTCTTTAGTCTCGTATTTATGTTAGCTGCAACTATAAGTGAGTCTATAGTTGGGGGAAATAGCGTCTTTGCTACCATGGAACTTTCGAAAATAATAAAAGAAATTAAAAAAAATCTTAAAAAAATATAGTTTGAAAAATCACATATATAATGTAGTTTCTTCGCATCAATGAGCAAATTTAGAAAGTGTCTCTTCAAAAGACACTTTCTAAAAATTTGACAAACTTAAAGTGTCTCTTGAATTCAAAATTCAAAATTAGATATCCTTTCAACTTATATTCAAAAATTTTAAAATTAGAGAAAGTATATCTTCAAAAGACACTTTCAGTATTGATTCAAAACTTTCAAAATTATGAAGATGTCTTCGAAAACGGCACCCAGTATATCTTCGATGATTTAAGAGATGTCTCTTTAAGAGACACTTTTTAAAAATTCGAAAAACTGAAAATGTCTCTTGAATAGACACTTTCAGCTTAAATTCAAAAAATTTTAAATTATAGAAAGTGTCTCTTCAAAAAACACTTTCAGTGTTTTCAAAATTATGAAGGTATTTTTTCAAAAAACACTTTTAGTATAATATTTTAACAATTTAGAAAGTGTTTCTTTAAGAGACACTTTTCGTTTTATGAGTTTTTAAAAAGTGTTTCTTAAAAAGAAACTTTTTATTTTCTGAGTTTTTAAAAAATGTTTCTTCAAGAGACACTTTGAGTTTAAATTCAAAAATTTTGAAAGTGTCTTTTTAAAAGACACTTTTAGTATAAAATTTTTTAATTTTTTAAAAATGTTTTTCCAAAAAACATTTTTAAGGCCCCGACTCATGGCATCCGGCGGGGCCGGGCTGGTTTGGGTCGACTCGGCCGTGGAGCTGCCGGCCGGCGAGGCGGCAGTTAAGGCGGGCCCGGGCGCGAGCCTCATTTCGGGCCGGCTCGGCCCGGCGAGTGGCAGATCATGGCTGGCGCTAGGGCCGGCCGGGCCGCGGGCCGCGGAAGCGCCGAGGCCCGCGATCGCCCAGGCGCACTTGAGGCGCCAGCTTGGATTTAGAAGCCCACCCGAGCTGCCCAGAAAACTTAGTTTAGAAGCCTTTGTGGTTTATAGGTACATTGACTAATCTAAGCCAGCAAGCCCTTCAAAAGCCCGACCCTCCATGTGGGTTTTTATTTAAATTGTATTCAAAGTTAAATAAAAGTAAGTTTAAAACAATTCAAAATAAAAATACATCATTTAAAAATTTTATTAATCAAATATAATTACGTTTGAAATGTATGAAAAGTTTCTTGTCGGCTACAAAATAAGTGCATTGGCCAGGTTGGCACTCTTTTATTTGTCAATCATTGTACTTTTCAACCATAAGAAAATAAAAATACAATATACATTTCGATAAAATATTTTAATCATTATTTTCTTGTGTGGGAAAGCCATCTTGCTAGATCCATTCGTGTCTTGATATTTTTAAGTTCTACTGTCATTGCGTAGTCACAGCTTCTCGAGCATGATCATGCAATCTCTTGTCGCATTGCTTGCGATCTTTTAAACATACTCTTTGCCGATTCTTGAGGTAATAATTAAATACTCTTCTTTTGCTAACCGATAACGCTTTCTTATTTAAGCATTAGTCTGTATCTTTCACAGACAGTTAATACATCACGTCTGATAATAGATAACCTTAGGGTATTTAATTTGTTGTTTTTCCACCATTCTAAAATATCAAAATCTTCATTATCTTGAATGGAATTGTTCTCTGGCTGAGATATCTATCTATATACATTGTATTATTTGGAGAAGCTAGTTATTTGCCTTTTACTTTTGAACATTTACAAGAACTTATAAAAAGATGAGGAGCATCGTGGATGATGATTTTATCGAACTAATATTATTACCATATTTTCTTTATAAATATTATACAAAATATAGATAATAGCAATTTCTTACATTTTAATTCTTGATTTTATTTGATCTTGAATTTGTAAATAATTGTAACCGTTCATACAAAGCATCGAATTTTAATCTAGGTGCGAATTAAACCAATATAATAGAATTAAGGTATTTCTCCCCAATATTTTAATTTTTCTATCATTGCAAAAAGTGTATCATTAAAAATTCCATAACTTAAATAATTTTGAAGTACCATATAAATACTAATATTTGCATAATGACCGATGTGAAGTTGGATAATCTGCCAGCTCTGAAAATATTTGTTGAAGTATCAAAATTCAGATCTCGTAGAAGATTCGCCAATGTGCCAATCATAATCATTTAATACATCAACATACATTATTATTATTATTCTTAGATAATTGGAATTTTAGTATAATTATGCTCTTTTTTATATTTTGTAATATTTTGTAAAAGCTTATAAGTAGAATTAAATCTAGTTGGTATGCAAAAACATATTTTTAACCGTATTTGCAATTTTGCGACAATCGAAAAATAGTCGTGTTTGCTTGGGAGCAAATTAATATTATATCTGATATGCAATTTTTTTCTAATGTGCTGCTCGACTTGTTTTTAATCAAAAATCTTCTGATCGAATTTAAAATATGTGCGCAACAACGTCGTGAAATAATTTTGCGTGATCGTCGTTTATTTGCAGAAATGCTTTTAATCTTTGTATTCTTTACATTATTATTTAGACGGAGTATCAATGTTATTGTAAATATTTTATCGTGAATCTAAATCACATAATTTCATCATTTATTAAAGTTGATATATTTGTACCATTATGTAGGTATTTATTGTTTAAATGAAATTATTAACATTTAAGTAGATTCATTTATCTATATAATGAAGCGTGTCCTTAAAAAGCTTTCATGCGTTAAAGATGTCGAATATCGGATGTTAAATAATTTTTCGCCAAAAATTTGCAAAATATTGTTTTAAATTTTCTCGTTACGTTTGGGAATTTTTCATAATATCTCTTAACAGTATTTAGGACCGGCTTTGAATTGAGGATTAATCGATGTTTGAATTGTTTATAGGAATAATCACTTCGGTTTCCATCATATATTAAAAGGTTGTTCATTTCTTATTATGTAATCAATGAATTCATTTCTGACAAGCGGACTCATCATGGAAAATGTTTTTAAATTTGCGTTAAATGCTACGCAATTGCGTATAATTTATGCTGCATTGTGCTTAGTACATTGTTCATTGTGTCTTTTAAATGACTTGTCTTGAATTTGATCAGCATTAAAGTTTCATCTAATTTTAATTTCTTTTATTCTTTTTATTATTTTAAAATTATTTTACATTACATCAAAAATTATATATTTAGTAAGTTTTTCAACGTGATGTCGTGAATTTGAAGAAGATCTTGCTTGTCTGTATCAAGTATTAATTAAT
The DNA here is from genome assembly GCA_016808115.1 of Tetrastigma voinierianum. NCBI lineage: Eukaryota > Viridiplantae > Streptophyta > Magnoliopsida > Vitales > Vitaceae > Tetrastigma > Tetrastigma voinierianum. The sequence continues at coordinate 215,897 of JAEQBH010002699.1, forward strand.
GGCAAATATTATCTTAAAGTAAATAATGAATCAAAATAAAATGAAACAAATAAAAAAAAAAGTAAGGTGGAGAAATATTCTTGCTGGGGTGGAAGATCGGCCCGAAGTGCTGTCTGAGCTATTGGGAGTCGCCGATGTGATTTTCCTGATAATCTGGCGTGTAATATGAAACGATTGAAGAAAATGAAGTATTAAAGAATATGAGGAAATGAGTGTGAAAAGTGAATTTGGAGAGAGTATGATGAAAAATTAAGAGAATTTGTGAGTATTTATAGAGAAAAAATAAGTGAAAAAAAAAAAAAGGGCAGTGACAGCGGTCGTATGGCCAGATTCTTGAGGAAGCCAACGATTAAATATGGCCAGTTGGGCTTAGGGGAAAGGGGGGGAGGGGCGAGGCGGGGAGGGGGAAGTGGGAAGGGACGCAGGGGGAGGGAGGAGGTTGGGGGAGAGGAGGAAAGGGTGGGTGGGGCGGGTCAGGAAGGGAGTGGGTGGGGGAGGGGAGAGGAGGAAATGGCAGGGGGGCCCGGGGGCCGAGAGGCCCGATAGGGGCCCCGCAGTGCCGTCTGGTCAAATGTAATAAAGCGTGTTTGGCTTGGGCGCCCAAGGTCGGTCGGCGGCCGTGGATTATTTGTCAGCGGACTATTAAGCCGAAACCCCGAGCAGGGCCTAACTTGATCAGGCGACACTTGCTTGGCAGTTGGAGATACTGTCACTTCTGATACGTGAGGAATATTTTTAAAAGCCCGAAATTTTTATTTATTTTATCTTAAATGTCTAAAAAGCCCCTGCTACCCTATCCAAATAGTCACAAATAGATGGAAATCTTTTACTTGACCAATGAAGCTAACATATAAAGAAATTACATTTATCTTGTCGATTTAATACAGTGCGTTTGTATTTTGAGAAAAAATTGGGATGTAATATATATGGAGTGTATAGAGAAATGGGCGGGGTGTAAATAGAATCTCTCTAAAAAAAAAAATTGCTCCCCTCGCATGAAGACTTCTCACACCCATTTCATTTCAATTTCGAGGGTTTATCTATCTTCTCTTCAAATCGCTTTCTCTCATCTCAATCTCTCATTACTTGCTTGGATTTCTTCTCATTTCTCTCGTTTTCCTCTATAATTTCCTCGAAATTCATCAACTTCATGACCTTTGCGACGCCACACACTCACAACCGACTACTGTAAGAAGCTGAGCACAAGGGTGAGTCAGAGTTCGATTAGGTCAGGTTTCTGCCAATTCCCAGACCCTCCTAATCCCTTTCTTTCTTTACGTGGATATGAATCAGTTTTTTCTAGATTTGATTGGATTTTCTTAGGGTTTCTAGTATATTCTCCTGATGATTTCGTTTCTCGGTGATACCATGTTCCGTTTTTGAGAAAAGTGGAGGAAAAGAAAAAGGAAATCAGCTTCGTCTTCCCCTGTTTATAGCTTATATTTCTTTTTGTAAAATAGGAGTCTGCCATTTATCTCATGAAAATCGGCTTCCTTTTCTTTTCACGCTCTTCATGTTTTGAGAATTCTTGCTATGAGATGGATTTGAGAATTTCTGACTTCATCAATGTTGTATATTTCGAAACTCCAGTACAGATTTTTTTTTAGATATGAGTCATCTTGTTCAAATTTCATTTTCTGACTTTCTTCAAGAAGATAACTTTCTTTAGTTCCTGATCTTTTGAGAATTCATGCTACGGAGGAAATGGTTGGTTCTTCATTAATGTTGCTTATATTTCGAATTCCCGTACAGATTCTTCTAGAACATATTCATCTTGTTCATAATCTCGCTCTGACATTCTTCAGAAAGGTAACTTTCTTTTCTGTTTGTAATCTTTTGAGAATTCATGCTACGGTATGGATTTGGATTTCTATCTTCATCAATGTTGCTTTTGTTTCAAATTTGAGTAGAGATGATTAACGTGTTTCTTATTTAATGATTCTTGCTTTGAAAATGTTTGGTTATGTTGCTATTCTGCATCCCTCTCTCATTTGGTTCTTGTTTGGGATTCATTTCCTCATCATCGGGTCCCAAATTAAGAGAACACCATCGCTCATAAGGGTAACACTCTTTAGTCAGTTGTCATATGGTTGATGATAACATCAGTAAGTTTCCTAGAATCTAGCTTTTACCATGTAGGTTTTGTTTCTATTTTTATTTAATAGTTCATAGATGCTTATTGCTCCATGATCACAAGTGCGTGTTCAAATTATTTTCGAAATCTTTTAATTTGTGAAATATTTACAAATAATATTCTAATTACAGTTTAAAATGTTACATTTTTGTTTTTAGGAAGAAATTTTGATTGAGGAGGTAACTTTCGGCGGCAACTCCTTTTCTTTATCTTGGATACAGAAAATGTGATGTTGATATCCAGAAAATCGTAAGCCAGAAAATGTAATCTAATGGTCATCCTTATGTAAGCGATGAGCTAAAGTTCAAACCAAAATGTTTTGAGAGATTACCTAAATAGCTTCGTAGTATCTAGATGTCTGCCAGGAAAAGATATTTGATCTGAGTAAGTGAAGACATGAGAAGCACACTATATTACATGGATCACCCTTTCTTAGTCTATCTCCTCTAGGGAAAACAATCAAAAACCTTACTTTGAGCTATACTACTAGAAGAAGATTCCCCAAAACCCTTAGCAAAACATCCAAAGAAGCTTTATATTGCAACTCATAAATATTGAACTTCATAACTAAAAATATATTGATGTGTGTTTGAGGTTAGCTTATGACCTGTTTTTTTGGTAATTCTTTCTAAGGTGATGTTTGTCTTGATGTTTGTGAAGGCTAATAATGATTACATTTGTGAATCTCCACCTTATGTTATTGATTTTTCTTGTGTATATGTTTAGTAAAAGAATGTAGAAGGCTAGCCCATGAAAAATCACACATTGTAGGGTTTGATATGCTGATGTAGTATGAAGTAGGAACAGAATTGGAGACTCCAAGTATCCTCTGGTTTCCTGGGTATGACACTGTATGATATTAAAATGATCCATTGTCTTTCCTTATGGATTTGTGGTTTTCATTATCAGATATGATATTTGCTGGGATTTGTAACAGAGGTTGGCCTTGCTATGTGCTGGAATTACCTTTCACGCTCCCATGATGTGCCACAAGATGAACCAACCTGGTAAACCTTGGTGTGATTGGGCTAGGTGGTCTTGAGGTCATTGGTCCTAGTAAAATCCCTTGACAGATGCACAGCATACATATAAAGTAAGTCTCTGCTTTGCTCTCTCTATTTCTTTCTTCTTCTTTTATTTCTGTTTTTTTGTGGTTTGCATTTACATAACACTAGGTATGTATGACATGTTATCCTTTAAATGCGGGCTCCAGTATGAGAAAATTAGCGTTTATGCAATGTAATCCATGTTATAGTTACGCATAACCATGTTTTGGCGTTCTTATATGTGTGCACTCATTAATGTTGAAGAATACCAATTTGATGTAGATTAATACAACGTCTCTATTACACTAAGGTTGTTGCAATTTGTTTCTTGTTTGCAAACAATGACAAGACCACGAACTAGCAATAGGATTTGGTACTTAATGCACCCTCTTTAACTAGATTCTTGTTGATAAAACTGTTTGACATGGAATTTTCTTTTAATTGGGGATTTCAACAGTCAAATTTCATTTATTATTATATTGAGTTCAAAATTGTAGTAGCTAGTTTAAAAACTAACTAATTTTCTAACATTATTATATAGTGGGGCTTACCCGACTTGGTTGACATCTTTGCGGGTATAGATTGGCATATTCATCAAACTAGTAAGATTCTTGATCCTTTAGTTGTAAACAATTACCTGTTTTCATGATTGAGATTAGTTTGATAGGGGCCAAAACATTGAATAGAACATTCAAGGAAGACATGAGGATCTCAGCCTGACTGATGACCCAAAGAAGAATACGAAGGCATAGGTAGAGACCTGTTTATACAGAGGAAGCTGACTTTGCTGTGGTGGTGAGTCTGTAGTTTTCTATCATTCGGTTCGTTTCTATCCTTAATTCTCTTATTTTTTGGTCTTCCTTTTTACCTTGATGGGAAGTATACAAACATTACACAACAAAGAAAATTGTAGCTTCAGATGATGAATCTAGTTAGATTTATTACTATGTGTGGCACCATGGGAAATTTTCTTATGAATAGTTTGACTAATGGGAAAGGTTTGACTCTAATTTTAACCTTTGTAACCTTGTTCAATTTATAGTTTGTGTACTAAATGGTGTTCTTTCCATAGATTGATATGAAACAATTTGATGACTTCCATGCATGTTAGCGTTTGATAATTACTTTCTAGATTGTGATTTAGTGAACTTTCTAGGTGAGAAAGAGGAAATTTAGTCTTTGTTAATGTTCCATGTTGGTATATATATGTCATGCCAATCAAGTGAAAGCTTAAAGCCCTATATTTAAGTGGCTTACTTATACTACTTTTAAGTTTATAGGTAAACATAGGAGTATTGTTGAGTTGGTTAGATATCCCTTATTCAAGCGCTCTCAACAGTAACTACAAGAACAGTGAGATATAGAGACAAATTTTAGTTGGGGAAAATTATACGACTAAAGCATATTTTTAGTCTTATGCATATTAAGCTGCAACTAATGAAAGGAAAAATTATGGGGCCGCAACTATTGATCATTTTATAGCAGCGAGATGTAATGGGATGCTACCATATATGGCCCAATTGTCACCAATAAAGCTTTCCCGCAACCAATAAGCCATTCTAACATAAAAATCCCTCCCCGCTCAGAACCCTTTTCACTATTACACTCTCTACTCTCTCTGTTTCTCTCTCTCTCTATCTAAACCTTTTTCTTGCCGTTTCTCTCTGTTTTTGTCTCTAACACTCTATATTCTCTCTACTTTCTCTTCGTTTCTCTCTTTATCAGTGGTGTATGAAGATCAACGCCATTTGCTTCTGATTGGTGAGTGTCTTTTTCTGCTTTTAATTTAGATCAGACTTCCCATTGCATTTGTGTTTATTTTCTTCAGATTTCTTTCTATTACGGTTTTGCTGATTTGTGTCTGGCGATTTATGTTCCAAATGATAAAAATATCATATTCAATTATTTTTACTATATTTTTCTTGGTTGCCAGAGAATTTAAGGATTAGGTTTCCCCCCCTTCTTTTTTCGTGTGACATTGAGTGATCGAATTTGGTTGTTTCTGGGCAAGGATGCTTGTTTTTATGGGAGATCATCGGTGTAATTACTTATTTCAATTATGACTACCTTCTATTAGATGATTGTATTCGGTTGCTGCCATGTTTCTACACGAAGTATGTTATAACTGATATAGCCTTAGGAGAAGTTTCAAGGTTTGGAATTTAGGTTTCCTCGGTCTCTTTTTTTTTTTAATAAATGATATAATTTCTGTAAATTGTTGTATATGCTTGTAGGATATTTTGTTGATGTGTTAAAATGGAATTTTATGGTGATTATGTTTCCAATGCCAGATTCGTTTTTCTAACCCTTCAGGCCCAGTTGTTGGTTTATTTTATGGAAGTTAGGGGTTTTGGAGAAAAATTTGGCTTCTACCTCTCAATAGAAAAATAGAATAAAGATCATAATTCTTTCAGTTGAAGTTACTTCTTTTTGTTTGTTATAAAGCAATCAATATATCCTTGGGATGATGGAAACAAATCTAATGATTTTCCCATATTTATGTTTGTATACTAAATATTTCTCTCTTTATTTGTTAGATACATGAGGTTGAGAAGCAAGTGGATTATTTCACCTTCTTACTCCTTGAAACTTAAGGTATGAAATATATTAGATTCTGGACTCTGCTTAGGCATTCATGGCGGCATTTATAAGGATTGATGAAATAATATCTTGTATGGCTTAAGTTGAGCTTCTATTGAGAATGAATATGGGACTGTAAATTTCACTTCAAGTATATACATATTTGGTACCCGTGTTACTGTGCCCAGCGGATATCAAGTTGGTGGAAATCATAAAATTCATTCAAGTATGTATTTTTCCCGTGTCTGTCATCAGTTTGTTGACTTCAAATGGGCTTTCTTCCTTTGATTCTCTGTGCTTGATAGCTAGATATATTGAAATCATGAAAATACATCTCAAGAGATTATGAGATGTGTGAAAATTAAATTCACAGATGTACAACTCAGTTATTGGATGTACAACTGACTTGGTTTTGTTTAGTGGGAGTTGTGGTCTTAATAGGTTAACATCATTAGTTCTTGGATTAAACCTTTTCTTTGTCGAGTGTCTTCAATATGATTTCAATTTGCTTTTTTTTTTCCGGTCTGGTGTCTTTTTTTGGATTGCATCATTGATAATTTGTTAAAATAATAGCAAAAGCTGGTACAATTCATTTTCAATATATACCCTGTGACTGGATTCAATTATGAATTTACAACATGTACTTAATATGAAATAATTGAGAGGCCTTAAGAAAGAATCATATACCTAAAGTGATAAAAGAATAAAAACAAAAACAAAAACTAGGAAACAACTCTCTAATTCTTCTTTACACTTGCCAGGAGTAATGTAGATTCATGGTTCAAGCGGTAATATTAATTCAACTAACTCAGTATGTCCCTGAGACTAATAATTTGGGATTCTCACTTGCATTGATATTTTGGGTAATTATACTATATTATATCTCTCTTATTTTGGATGATGGGACTCAAAATTGGAGGCGAAGCAATGATGGGCCCAGAACTTGCAGGAAGCTGCTAGGTGGGGCCCATAAAAATCTAGAGGAAGCCAGCACGGTGCATAAGCCTAAATGTGCTGATGCATTAACCAGCCTCATTGAAAGAGATTCTAGAAGAACTTGTTCTGCAACGGCACACCAACTGCACTGAGTAGAGGATAAGTCTCCCTTTATCTTAAGTCAGTGTAGCAATGGTGTGCCTGGGTGAAGAGACTGGGAGTTTGATATTCTCTTCATTTCTCTAGGAGTCTTCTTGCCCTTGTGCTCAGTCTTGTTTGGGATTGATATTGGCTGTGTCAGGAGGATGAAAAGTCGTTACAACAACTGAGAGCTATGTAATATTATGGTAATGTTTGTTGGAATCGCTGACATTTGTCGATGATTGGTAATGATTTCTATCAATAGAGTATCTTCTCATATAAATATTCATGTCACTCACAATGATGCTTAACATTAGCAAGTTGCCATAGTTAAACATTAATTTCTATATTATTGGTGGATAAAATCATATCCTGTCTTGCTTATCCTTTTTAAAATCTTGAAAGCAGACATGCAGGGACTTGTATTTTTTTTTTTTTTTTTATTTAATTCTTGATAGCAACATATTCATGAACGACAAAAGAGTGAAGTTAGGAGTAAGAGGTTATTGGTGCATGCAGCCTGTGATTTGCATCAAATATTGCAATTAAATTCCTGATCATTTATTGTAAGCTACCATGACAGCAATTTAAAATGATTTGTACTTAAATGTCATATGAATAAATAAAATGTGTTACTAAAGTAAATTAAAATTTAATTTTAAATGATAAGAATGGTTAATAATGCTCGAATTCAATATATATTTATATGTTGATTAAATTAGTGATTAATCATACTTGAGTTGATTACATTAGTGATTAATCATACTTGAGTTTCTCATTCCTTATTATACTTGAGTTTGAATTAATTCTCGATTTCTTTTATGAGCAATCTTAACTTCCAAAAGCTTGATCCAATATAACTTATCACTCATTTCAATTTCAAATCACTAGTAATACTTAACCTTAGTTTATTATAATTAAATCCTTGATTAAGGATACCTTTAGACAACAAATATAAATAATGAATTTATTAAATGTTCCAAATTTTATCCTTGAAGGAAAATGAAGGATTATACAAAGACTTGTTTAACATACATTGTATAATGATTTGTTTCTCCATAATGTCAACATAAGTTATTTGAAGAAAATAAACCAAAGCTGTGCATAAAATTATTGAAATAATCCAAGTTGACTAAGAGACTTTAAAAAGTTCTTACGTTATAAAAGTTTAATTTATAGAGACTGAAATAATATTTTGAATGAAAAATAATGAAAATAAAATTTAAAAATTGATCCTAGCAAGAATTATTCAATATTTAATACGAATATTTTTTTTTTCGAAAAAAAAAGAACTTGTCAAAGTCTCTGTCTGATTTAATTTGAAAGAATAAATGATCACTCATGAAACAAATCTATATAATAAAAGAAATAAAGTTAATGATCGTTTCCTAACTAAAGCACTTGATTACCACCCATGAAATATGATTCCTTTCAATTTGACTTGTAAAAGCTTCTTACAAGCACATATTTTCTAAGGATGACAAGAATGAAGTTATGAATATTTGAGAATTAATGAATAGTATTTAAGGAATTTTTTTATAATTGTTATAAATTTATGATGGATGATGTTATGTATTATGTTGTGTCTCTATTGTAGGTTTCATTCTTGAATTTGGAGGAATTAAAACTTAGTAGTCTTTGTATGTTGAAGATGATATGACATCCCCAACTTTCAATTGAATTCTTCAAGTTACTGATCTTAAGCGTGTGTACTTGTCCACGTCTAGTCAATCTTATCCCATCCCATTTGATACAACACTTCTAGCATTTGAAAGAGGTAGCTGTTCGTGATGGTAAAGACCTACAGCATGTTTTTTTATCACCAAGGACTTAATGGAGATACTACAATTCTTCTAAAGATAAAAATATAAAAGTTGGAGAAACTATCTAAACTAAGGTTGATTTTTCACGAGGGTCATAACGATGACATGAGATACGTTTTATCTCTTTCCAAGTTCAAGGATTTTCACCACCTCAAAGAGCTACATGTTATTGATTGTGGAAAGCTCTTTTATGAGGTTAGTTTTCTCTTCTTTTTTTTTTTCATACCACTTGAAATATTTAGAGACATTTATTATAAAAATAATTTTAAAAAGTATGAGAAGGGTTTATAAATCTTTAATAATAATTTTATTAAATTAATTTAAAATTCATTTTTAAATGATAAAAAAAATATGAATAGTAAGTAAATTATAAATAACGTTGATGGACAAAGAAAATTTTGAAGTGAAAAAATAATTTTTAAAAAGGATTAATTCAAATAGAAATATGGAAAAGAAAGTTAAAAAATGGTACTTTTATTTTAACTTGACAGAAAAACTAGGTGTTAATTGGAAATAAATATTGCAATGAATTGGAAAAGGAGAATTATTAAAAATTAATTCAATAATATTTTTAAAATTTTAGTATATTTAAATTTTAATAACATTTAGAAAAGAGGGTTAAGATGTTAAATGATTAAGATAACATTTTTCAAATTAAAATATATCTTATTTTAATGTGGTAATACAACTAATTAAAACATATTTTATTTCATATAGGGAGAGACTAATTAATTTTGATTTTAAAATAATCATCAAAGCTATAATTTATTATTTAGTTTAAAAAAAAACTAGTGGGTAATAAACAAAATACAGCGGAGTTGGAAAATAGAATAAAGTTACACTGAATTCCTTAATTTTAAAATATTAATATTAATATTAAAAAAAAAATTAAAACTAGTAATAAAATAAAATAAAGATAAAGTAAGCATATTTACGTTTCATTCTAATTTAAATAAAAAGGTTGTGGATTATAAAATAAATTCAAATGGAAATTATTAAATTTTGTGTGGAACTTGGGAGTTCAAGTACATTGACTCCATATATATATATATATATATATATATATATATATAGGTGTTTACAAAGCTTAAATTTATAATTACTATGTCATGCAACACATTGTGTTTCTTATGTAGGTTTCATTCTCTCTTAATTTGAAGGTGTTGGCTTTAGAAAGTTTTTCCAAATTGAAAGAAATAAATTTTTGATGATGCCTTTTTCAATCTGAACCCACTTGAGCTTTGGTAGGGGTCGTCATCTGATCCGGGTTGTTCACGAACTGGTCGTAAGACGCGACCACCCGGGCCGGGAGGATCACCCAACGCCGGCCCACCGGGGCCCGGCGCATGCTTTTCCGCAAGAAACAAGAATGAAGGAGGTCGGCAAGGTCCGTAGCCTCCGACGCCTGCCCGCCTTCGAGAAAAAGAGAGACTGCTTAGAATGGGCGTATGAGTGCTGGCGTATGAATGTGCGTACCTTTCATCGATGGGTGGTCTTATATTTATAGTAGAAGTTCTACCAGTTGGATGGTGATTATCCCATTGGATGGGATATTTCTTATCTCTGTCGATATCTGATTCGGTAAAGGATATAGAAAGAAAGAAATTTTTATTTCGGTATAATCTTCCTTCCTTATTAGGATAGGGATCCGTTGGATTCGATGATGATATATTATTTTCTTTCTTTCCTTATTGGCGAGATCTCGTTTGATGAGCTGTAATGTCGTGGATTATCCTACTTTCCTAACTGATAATGTTTTACAGGATAATATGTGATTGGGTATCATTCTATATTCTGTACCTATGGGAGTCTCCCCATAATCGCTCTGGGCCCATCGAGTTGGGTCTTGGCTTGGTTCGTAGATCATGGGCTTCTTGGTTATCCAAAATGCATCCGATCAAGCGACCGGGCCTTCAACTCCGCCATCGCCGTGCAGCCCGAGTAATTAACGGGTACGCCGCGCCGGACGCCTTCATCCTGCCGATGCCTCTCTCTTGGGCCTAGCAAATGGGCTTTTGAGCCTTACTTTTTCAAACCCTATCGCTAGTTCCCGTACTCTTGTGTACGCGTGACGCGGGTGCGGTTTAACGCGGTCTCAGACGGGGTAACATCCACGCGGTTCGCCGGACCGCAGTTAAGGCTTGCCGGGCTATCGGGCCTTATGGTAATGATGTCTTTTCGGTTTTCGCGCTAATTTCTCCCATTCCCTTTCGTTTCCTTCATTTCCTTACGCAGACCTCCTCTGTCTTGTATATCCCTAATCTTTTCTTTACTCTCTGTGATTTCGTACTTCATTGTCTCTTCGTCTGACTCTTTCGTGCAGAGTCTTTTTCTGGCATTTTTCTGTGCTAACTTCTTCTGTTTTGTTCTTGGGGCCGTCGTGTCTTTATTACCCTGGTTTCTTTTCGATTGGTACGACGAGGCGCAGGGGTCGGGAATCACCGTCGCGGTCCAGTCGCCTTCTTCTTCGTATTGGCGAACTCACCGTTACAGCTTTGGGCTAGCGAGGGACTTCCTCCGATCGTTCCAACTCGCGGCCATCCCGCGAGGCCTCCCGGGCGCCTCCTCCTTTGGAAAAGGAAAGAGGAGAATAAACCCGTCCTTGGGATCTCGGGTATCTCAAGTCTCGGCAGCCCAAAGACGCCAAACTGCAGCCGCCTAGGGTCGGTCCCTCTTAAGGGTCTATCTGCAAGCTGCCACCGACCCCTTTTGATGTTCGGGTGTGGTCCCCCGACATTTTGACCTCTTATGTAGTTTCTGTTCCGAAGATGGTGTGTTTCTTCGAAGTCGCCTTCGAAAACGGTCTTCGCTTTCCATTGCACCCTTTTATAAAAGGGGTGTTACAACATTTCAACGCCTGGTCTCTTCCCAACTCACTCAACGGCCGTATCCGACGCTCGACCTTCTCTTTTAGGGGATGTGGGGCCTGCACTCCCAGCGTAGCTTTGCTCCTTTACCTTTTCACCCCGAAGGAGACCTCCGAGGGCTTCCTCTATTTTTCTAGGCGTCCTGGAGCGCCTCTGGTGATTTCCGACCTTCCTTCTTCACACAGGTCGTGGAAGGGACGCTACTTCTTTGTTAGTGGCCGAAGTTGGGAATATGACCCTCTTGACAAAGATGACACTCTGGGCGTTCTGGTGGCTTGGACCACCCCTGAGAATCTTCGTAAGTGTTCGTTCCGTTCTCAACATGACTTGTGCGAGGTCGTTGAATATTTCTCATTATGAGTTATCTCCTTACTTCTCAGGTGCTCGAATGGACCTCAGTGCTGAAGATGACGCCGTGGTGCTGGCATTGGCGGATTGTTCTACTCGTCCTTACATGGAGCTGATCAAATCTGGCATTCCTGGTCTGTAGGGTTCGAAATCCACTCGCCCTGCTGCATTGAGGCCCTCGCCTCTCCCTATTATGAAGGTTCCTCCCGTTGGGCCTTCCGCAGCCAAACCCACCAGGGGGGAACTTCTGGTTCAGTTGGAGACACTAACTCGGAAGCCTCGAAGTGTGAAGCGGAGAACCCTGGGTTCCGCTGAGAAAGATCAGCCGGGTTTGGCCAAGGTTCCGAAATTTGGGGCGTCTTCGTCTCCGTCGACCTCTGCTCAAAGGCCGGAGCGGGCGAAGTCTCCCGCAGACGAGGCTCCCATAGTCCTGAGCTCGTCGTCCCCTCCTAAGTCCGCGGCGAAGGCAAAGAATCTTTTGGATGGAGCCGTCGAATAGCCGTTGGCGATTATGCCCATTACCGTCTGGAATCCGCCCGCAAAGAATGCTAGGTCACCTCCTTAAAGGGCGGAAAAGTTGAAGAGGAAGGGTCCAGAGCCAAAAACCAGCGAAGATGCAGACTCCTTGCTTCACAATACTGAACTCGCGGCGGGTGCAGTCGCGTCCATCCTTAAGGATTATGACCTGGAGAGGTAAAAAATGATGCCTGTTGACGAGTCCTTGGCCCTATCACTCCAAGGGGTTGCCTCTGCAAGTTTCTATGTCATGTCGCGTCGGTTTCCGTTTTGAGCTGAGTGTCGGTCTCGTACTGGACGCTGACTCTGTGTTGGATGTGCAGGTGGCTACTCATTTGAAGGGTTTGGCCTTCAAAGCCAAAATGAACGAAAGGCATGTCAAAGCTGCCCGAGCTTTCAAGGCGAAGGTTGTCTCCCTAACTTCTGAGCGGACCGAGCTGCAAGAACGGGTGCAATGCATGGTTGAGGAGGTTGAGAAGCTTAAATCTGATTTAAAGCACACCATGTCGGCCCTTGCTCGGGCGGAAAGCAGAGAGGATGAGGTTCGAAATCTCTTGTCGACTGTTGAGGGCGAGCTTCAGGAAGTCCGGGGTGAGCTGCGGGTCGCGTAGAATGACTTGGCTGAGACCCGGGATGGGCTGCAGTTTGCCCAATATGAGCTTCAAGTGACTAGGGATGAGCTCATTACATCCCGGTGAGTCGCGGAGTTCAAAGAGGAGCCACGCGGCGTGCCCAATGGCGCCGCGCGATAAGGTGACGCCGTTGACGAGGCTCGCCGCGAGGCTAACGAGGCAACTACCGCAAATCGCTTGATCGAAGAGTGCAATACATGCCGGGATTCCATCGCAAATAGCTTCAAGGGCGCAACGAAGAAGTTATCGAAGACCGAGGGCTAGGGCCGCTCAATGGGTTTCGTGGCTTGCTTTTCGAAAAAGTCATAATGCTTACTCCGACTGATTTCAACTTTGACCTTACCAAAGGACGAGCAGGATGAGGGGTCCTTCTACTGACACTCGGGAGAACCGAGCACCCCCCGGGCCGGGGCTCAACTCCCCCTCTTCATCGTCCGCTTCTCCTTCTGATGTTTGATCTCCTATACGCGCCTTTGTCTGCCCATGTTGGCTTTTATACTTTTTTTTTTTTTTTGGGCCTTGGCCCCAAGACATATGTAACCTCGTTCTTAATGAATAATCCTTTTTGTACTTTACTTCTTTCGCCTCTTACTTGCGCTCTTCGCGATGTTCTGCATGAACCAATTTTATGTACTGTGGTGGGCCTGACTTGAACATCTGAGTCGAGCGGTTGAGCTCTCCAACCGAGCTCGCCGAGGCCTCTAGCTGGGATTTGTATGGGTTAAACCGGGACCCTAGGCCGCATGGCCTCTCGCTGGAATGATCGAGCCTCGCAATGCGGAGTCGTTGAGCCCGCTTGCCGACATGGAGTTGAATTGGCTTTTAGGCTACATAGCCTGCGTTGAAAGGATGAGCTCGTCAATGCGGGCTACTGAGCTCCATTTGTTGATTTGCACGAGTTGAGTTGGCTCCTAGACTGCGTGGCCTGTGTTGAAAGGCTGAGCTCGTCGATGCATTTCTTGGGCTCAGTTTCTTTGATTTGCCTGAGTTGAGTTGAAACCCGATTCCTCCGGATGTTGTATTTCTTTGTTGATGTGAACTCGTCAAAGTGAGCTACTGGGCTCCTGAGTTGAACTGATTCCTCCAGATCGTGTGACTCTTTGGTGATCCCAGCGAACTTCGTCGAAAATGAGCCCTCTTTTGGGCTCCCGAGTTGAGCGATTCCTCCGGATCGTGTGACTTGTGTTAGTCTGTGAACTCGGCGTCGAAGTGAGGCTATTGGGTATTTGAGTTGGGCGGTTCCTCCGGATCGTGTGACCTCTTTGTTGAGCACGCGAGACTCGTCAAAGTGAGCTCTTGCGGGCTCCCAGGTTGGGCTGGATTAGCCGGATACGTGTGACTGCGTTGAGTACGCGAACTCGTCAAAGTGAGCTATTGGGCTCCTGAGTTGAACTGATTCCTCCCGGATGGTGACTGCGGTAGTGCAGCCCAGTGCAGTTAAAGTGAAGTGTGACTCGTGGGCTAATTGCCTGAGTGGAATTGACTCCTTGGTGGCGCGTCCTTTGCTGAGTAGACGAACTTGTCACAGTGAGCTGCGTGGCCTGTGTTGAAAGCCTGAGCTCGTCAATGCGAGCTACTGGGCTTCGTTGGCTGATTGCTCGTGTAAAAAGGTTGAGCTCGTCAATGCGAGTTATTGAGTTCCGTTGTCGATTGGTATGCGCTGAATTGACTCCCTCAGGTTTTGCAACCTGCGCTGAGTAGACGAACTCGTCATAGTGAGCTGTTGGGCTCCGTTGGCTGATTTGCCTGAGTTGGATTGGTTCCTTCAGGTTGTGTATCCTGTGTAGGGTGGGCCGAACTTCGTCATAGTGGTACAACATTGGCTCGGGCGGCCCAGAGTGGCGATGTGGCACGAGCGTCGACTCCTCGGGTGGCGTGACTGTCGAGTAAGATGAACTTCATTCGATGTGGCTGCGTGGCTGGAGAACGAGGCGAAGTGGCGATGTAGCACGGGCGATCGACTCTCAAGTAGGCGTGACTTTGTCGAGTAGATGAACTCGTCAATGTGGTTTGCGTGGCTCGAGGCGGCCCAGTAAGTGGCGGTGTGTGAGTTGATATGACTCCTCAGGTAGCGTGACCTATCCAGAGTAGATGAACTCGTCAGTCTTGAGGCTGCGTGGCTCGGCCGGAATTTGTAGTATAGCGATGTAACTGGCGATCGACTCCTCGGTAGCGTGACATCGAGTGGATGACTGCGTCAATGTGAGCTCACGAGAAGCGGGCGGCGGGGCGAGGTAGCGTGTAACTGAGTTGATCGACTCCTCAGATGCGTGGCTTTGTCCAGTAGGTCGATCGTCGATGTGATGCGTGGCTGCGGGCGTTGGTAGTGGCGATGTAACTGAGTTGATCGACTCCTCGGGTGGCGTGACTGTCGGAGTAGATGAACTTCGTCAATGTGAGCTGCGTGGCTCAGGCTGAGCCAGTGGCGATGCTTTGAGTTGATCGGCTCCTCGGGTAACTTGACTGTCGAGTAGATGAACTTCGTCAATGTGGCTGCGTGGCTCGGGCGAGGCCAGTGGCGATGTAACTGAGTTGATCGACTCCTCGGGTGGCGTGACACGTCGAGTAGATGGGCACTCTTCAATGTGAGTTGCATGGCTCCGGCGGCGGAGGAGGAGGAGGAGGTAGCGTGTAGCTTCCGAGTTGATGTGACTCCTCGGGGTGCGTGGCTTTGTCGAGTAGATGAACTCGTCAATGTGAGTTGCATGGCTCCGGGCGCTGAGGCCTAGTGGCGATGTAGCCTGGGTTGATCTGACTCCTCAGGTAGCGTGACCTGTCCAGAGTAGATGAGCTCTTCTGAGTTGAGTTGTTGAAGCTTCAAGGGGTGAGGCCTTTCGATTTCTGTTTTCTTGGAAAGGTGCGAGCGTCTTTAACACTAATTTATGGAGAATTTGAGGCGTTCGTGCGGGTTTCCAAGGGCCTTGATCTTCTTATAAATGGTGGCTTCATCACAAAAGAGTTTACATTTCGAATACTTTGGCTTTGGTGGTACATGACTGGAGCCTGTGCTAGATGGAGCATCGAAGTCTGGTTGTCTTCATTTGAGGATCCACACAGGTCACGGAGCGGTTTTCGGCTTTGCTTGTAAGAGTTGTGTTTTTCCCTAGTTTCCCCTTTGTGGGAGTCGTGTTATTCCCTAGCTTTGTGCTAGGGAATGTGTCTGGAGAGGGCGGTGCATCTCTTGCGCTGCTCTCTCTGTTTTCTATTCTTTTTTCTTTTCCTTCTCCTTCTCCTTCTTTTTCATCTTCTCTTCCACATCTCCTCCTCTTTTTCTTCTTTCCTTTCCCATTTCCTTTTTCTTTTTCTTTTCACAAACTCTTTCCATCCCTTTTTCTTCTTCTCCTCTTTTCTTTTTTCCCTTTTTCTTCTTCTCCAACACTCACTCCACTCCTTCTTCCTCTTCTCATCTCCTTCTTTTTGCCTCCTTCTTCTGCTTTTTTCCCTTCCTGAAGGTTTTTTTTTTTTTGAAGGAACTGTTTGTACCGAGTATCTCGAAGATGTAAGAGATGATACTTCCGATTGTAATTGAATGTAATCTAACTGGAATAAAGAGAAACCTTTTCTTTTATGGCTATGGACTTCCTTATTGCGTATTATATGTCTGAGTTGCTTGTGACGTTTAACAAAAAAACCGATGGCGCTACGGCTCGTCATCTAAATTTGATAAGTCTTTATTGATAATACAAGCGTGTTCCTTTGGTAAAACGTTTTAAGATGTTCCGCGTTCCATGTATGTTGTAAGATTTTTCCCTTCTCTGTTTGGAGCTCATAATTGCACAGTCTGGCGTTCGAATCTGATATGAGGCCTTCCCAGTGGGTAAGGTTTTCCATCTTGTAGGGTTCTTCCTTCTTTGGCGAGGAGCTTCTTTAAAACCAAATCACCCGGCATGTAGCTTCTAGGTTGGACTTTTTTATTGTAGTACCTCACCGTCTTCGCTGATAGTCCCTCACGTACGCCTTAGGACTTGCTCGCTTTTCATCTAGGAAGTCCCGAATTTAGACGGAGGGCCTCGTCATTTGCTCCTGATGCCAACTCTACCCTTAGGGACTTTAATCCGACTTGGCCCAGGGCCTCTTTGCGGTGCCAAAGGCTAGTGCAAAGCGGGGTTTCTCAGTTCTGTGACTTACGTGGTATCTGTAGGCCTTAGCACACAGGGAGGTATTCTGCCACTTTCGCTAAGATCTTCCAATTTGTCTTCAAGAGCGACTTTGAGGTCTGATGGTGACTTATTTGCTCGTTAGATTGAGGATGTCTTCGGAGGCGAGTAGTAATTTTAATTCGAGCTCGTCCGCGAAGTCCTCGAACTTAAGCGTTGTCGAGCGCTAGTTTGTTTGATACCGGAGACTCTTGGGATACCAAACACGCATATGATAGTCGCCACACAAAATTGCGTATTTTCTGTTCTGTGATTATGGCTAAAGGCTCGGCCTTGGCCCATTTGGTGAAGTAATCTACTGCGACGATGATGAACTTACATTGGCCTTTCCCGAGGGGCAAAGGTCCCAGTATGTCCAATCCCCACTGTTGGAAGGGCCAGGGACTGGTGATAGATGTTAGGGGCTCGGATGGGAGTCGTGAGATCTTGGCATGCTCTTGGCAGATCTTGCATTTCTTAACTAGGTCAGTTGCGTCTTTGAGTATTGTAGGCCAATAGTATCCCTGTCTCAAGACCTTTCCTGCTAATGCCCGAGCTCTGATATGGTTTCCACATATGCCTTCATGTACTTCCCTTAGCACGTACTCAGTGTTTTTTCCCGCAATGCATTTGAGCATGGGTGTGATGAAACCTCGCTTGTATAAGCTTCCTTTATGATTGGTGAATCTGGCTGACCTCGCCCTGATTTTGGCTGCTTCCTTCGGGTCGTCGGGTAGGCTTCCGTCTATTATGTAATCCCAGATGGGCTTCATCCAACTCGGCTCGGATCCGATTTGGGCCACTTGCACATCACAGAGATCTATAGAGGGCTTGGCGAGGTACTCGACAGGTGTCGAGTTGCTGAGGTCTTCCTGTGAGGCTGACGCCAGTTTGGCTAAGGCGTCAGCTTGGGAGTTCTCTGTCCTTGGAACATGTTTTACCTGGACGAGGGTGAATTTTTTCAACAATTCTCGTACCTTTTGGAGATATAGAATCATCCTTCCACTTTTAGCTTCGTAAGTGTCTTCTATTTGCCTTACTACCAGCTGGGAGTCGCTGCAGACCTCTAGCTGGTCAACTTCCAGTGAATGGGTGAGGTTGAGGACCGCTGTGTGACCTCATGTCGACCTCGTTATTAGAGGCTGAAATGGGATACGAGTGCGTATAATGTTTATCCCATACGGAAGTTAGAATTAGACCCGCTCCGCTTCCTTGTGCATTTGAGGCTCCATCTACAGAGAGTTTCCAAATTGGGTGGTCGTCCGTTGCTTGGGCGGTCTGAGCAGGTTCTGTCGAAGTGAATTCCATGACGAAGTCGGCTAAGACCTGCCCTTTAATTGCAGTTTTTGGCTTGTACCGAATGTCGAACTCGCTTAACTCTATGGCTCACTTCATTAGTCTTCCAGAGGTCTCTGGTTTGTGTAATACTTGTTTCATCGGGTATTTTGTTGGAACTTCTATAGTATGAGCCTGGAAGTAGGGGCGGAGCTTCCGAGCTGCGGTTACCAATGCCAAAATTAATTTTTCCATCCTTGGATACCTTTCCTCCGCTCCTCTCAAGGCTCTGCTGCAATAGTAGATTGGGTGTTGCACTCGATCTTTGTCTCTGACGAGGGCGGTAGCATTGAAATCGATACGAGTTAAGTGCAATTAAGCTCCCCGCGCTGATAGGACTTACTAGAATGGGCGGGGAACTTAAGTATTTTTTTAATGCTGTGAATGCTTCTTCACACTTTGCATCCCACTGGAAGGCCTTCTTCAGAACTTGGAAGAAAGGCTGACATTTGTCACCTGGATCTGAATCATTTCGAGTAGCAATCCTTCGGTCGGGCAGGACTTCACTTTATGGGATGGTGATAATATCGATACCTCCCTTTATGCTTGTGCAGGTTTGCCTCGATTCCTCGGTGGTTGACTATGAAACCTAGGAATTTCGGGCGATACGCGAGCACATGATTGGATTCAATTTCATGTTGTATTTTGAAGGATGCAGGATGCTTACGACGGATGAGCTATGTGAAGCTGAGTGGTGGATTTACCGGCGTAATATCTATGTATACCTCCATAGTCGTTCCTATATGCTTCTGGAACATTCTGTTAACCAGCCTCTAGTAGGTAGCTCCTGCGTTTTTTAGCCCAAATGGCATGACACGATAACAGTAGATTCCACTATCTTTGTGACGAGCGAGTCTTTTCTTGGTCGCCGGGTCCACTCTTGTCCCAGTTTGTAGGCTGGAGAAGGCGTCATGGCGAGGTTCATGGCCCACTATGGCGTCCACGATGAGGTCGATCCTCGGTAAGGGGAAGTTGTCCTTTGGGCATGCTTTGTTGATGTCGGTGAAGTCGATACAAAGTCGCCATTTACCATTTGCTTTTTTGACGAGTACTACGTTAGCTAGCCATTCCGGATATTCGACCTCCCTGATCTCTCCCCGCCGAGGAGCTCGTCGACTTCCTCGTCGACGGCTCGCTTCTTTCCTCGCCAAGCCCTCCTCTTTGTTTAATTGGTTTGAAGGACTGATTGGTGTTCAACCTATGAGTGATTATCAAGGTCAACTTTCCATGTCTCAGCCTATGCGAAGACGCCCCGCTCGCCTCAAAAACCGGTAAGAAGGCTTTCGAGGTCTTCCGCTACTGAGCCGTAAAGTAGATGTTTCGGTCGCCATCCGCTGGTATTGGTTCAGTTCTTCCGAGGCTCGGGTCGGGTGAGCACCGTCATCGATGTCAAGCTCAGCCCACACTGGCGTTGCCACCGCCGCTTCGGCGACGCCGGTAAAGATTCCCCCGCCACCCGCCGATCTCTCTAACTATCTACCACCATGGTTGGAAATCTGATCATCATATGGTATGGGAGGGGATGGGCTTTTTATTGCGTTGAGAGAGGGCCTCCCTAACAATATATTTATGTCGATCGGCGTCTACGATGAGGAATTCGCCATTGGCGCCGTCGCGGCGGATTCAGGTGAGCACCGCTGTATTTGAGCTCCAAAGGCAATACCTTCCCAAAACCCCGCAGAGATGTGTTGACGGCCCGCTTTTTCTCCCAATGCCTATCTATCAAGGTCGACTAAGATGATGTCACCGAGTCCCGTCATGATCGAACTCGATGGATCGCTTTGTCGGGCTACGACTACACGAACTACTAGTGGTCGCCGGGGTGTCGGGTATCCCTCCGCATCTGAGTCGAGAATGATGGACGGTCGGTGCCGCGCGCGCTTGATATCGCTGGACTCGCAATCACTTCACCGATGTCGCGCATGGGCCTCCAGCTGAATCGGATTCTCCTCCCGCAACCCCGAGATCGCTAGCGGATTTCTCCTGCAGGTTGTCAGCCAGTTGTGGCCGCCGAGTCGGTTCTCGGCTTGACATGAGCCCGATTTTCTGGGATATGAAGCGCAAGGCATCCGCGCCGCTTAAGAACTCATTTCTCAGTTGGATGCGCCGCCCAGGCGGTGTTTCAGAATCCCTAAGTGGAACTCGCAAAGACTTAGATTTGCCCTCGCTCGGGTCCACTTCATTTGAGCTCGCCACCTCGAACCGCTCGCCGGTGACTTCTCGCAGACCTAGATACACCGTTTTAGAGGTGAAATAGTCAGTGAATAACGAATGCTTTTTCTGACCGTGGGATCCGCATCCATCTCCGAGATTCCCACACCTTTGGGTGGACCGCCTGCATTTCTTTGGAGACCCTTCCCGGTCATTTTGTCTCTTTGGACTCCGCCTCGCTGTCGGCCTGCTTCTTTGGGGTTGACGAGCTTTTCCTTCGACATGAGGGCTTTCGCCATCGATATACTTCTTGCTTTGGTGAGGTACTCTCCGCCTATGCTGCTCGGGGATTTTGGAGATGGAACATCAAGTCTTTCGACCGAATCCTTTGCCACAATGGAATCAGAATTGCGAACTTTTCATCTGGGTATGTCTACCTTGAAGATCAAGATGGAACTGAACGAAGACTCGCTTCTCCGCTCGCTTCACACAATAGACGATAGCTCTGGGCCTGTAGCTCAAGCTCGAAGAAGTGGGAGACGAACGAATGGATAGGTCTCGAATGAGGAGATGGACAAGAGGGCCGGAAGCCTGATTAAATCAAGGCCGGGCCTTTAGGGAGAGAAGGAAGCTCTCAGATCAAACAAAATCAAAATTGCAAGGCCCATTTGCTTTGTGGCACGAGGTGGTCGACGGGTCTTTAACGCCAATCGAACACTCCACTCAGGGCATCCCGAATTTCTACTGGAGTGGGAAGTAGCACCGGTCGTGGAACGGGAGATTCAGTTTGTTGTACCAAAAACCAGTGTGGTATCAAAGCACCCTCTACAACTTCCCCCACTTACCGAAGCCTACTGGAGGCCTCAACCTCGTCCCATGATTGCTCCCGTTCCTAGCTGTGCATGACATAGTTCCTCGTGTTCCAGCATGCCCGACGTGCCCCGAAAGGTTTACTGCCCTCTACCCAGCTGACAAGGGTCCATGCCCTGCCCGACCGATTCTACTGGCTGGCCCACTGGATAAGTCAGGTCATTCCTTGCGAGGGGAGAATGTCTAGCCTTCCCGGAAGTCCTGTCAGCGCTCGCGGCTCGCCAGACCGTCAGTGTTGTTCTAATTTTTCTATCAGACTTTGATTGGTGAGGGCGGCGCGCTTCCACTCGGCCATACCAGACGCTTAACGCGCCGAGGTCGGTCAGTATCATCGGCGTCTTGCATCCTGATGGATCATGCTACTCCGCCAGTTCGAAGTTGAAACAAGAATCCAGAAATCGCCATATTTATAAAGGAACAAGCCGTTCTGGCCGCATCGCGCTAATCGATGATGCCTTTTTCAACCGGACCGTATTGAGTATAGGGTCGCCGTCGGACCAAGTTGTTCACAGAATCGGGTCGTAAGACGTCGAATCCAATTGGTCGATGGGATTTCGTAACGCTGGTTCACCGCTCGGGCGCATGTTCTTCCAGCAAGAAACAAGAATGAAGGGAGGCCTGGGCGGCATGGCCCGTAGCTGCCCTCCTGTGCCTGCCAGTTTCCTTCGAGGAAAAAGAGATCATGAATGGGGCGTGTATGAGTGCCGGGAAGGCATGAATGTGCTGCATCTTCACCATGGGTGGTCTTATATTTATAGTAAAAAATACCAGCTTGATGGTGATTATCCTAATGATGGATATTTCTATCTCATTATGATCGAGTTTGGTAAAGGATATAGAAAGAGTAGCTTATTTGAGATAATCTTCCTTCCTTATTAGGGGATAGGGGATCTGATCTGATGATGATATATTATTTTTCTTCATACAGATCTCGCTTGATGAGTCAACGTCCTGGATTATCCTACTTTCCAACTCGATAATGTTTTACAGATAATATGTGATCAAGTATCATTCTATCTTCTCGCACATGGAGTCTTCATAACGCGCTCTTGGGCCCACTGAAGTTGGGTCTTGGCTTGGTCTGGGAATTGCGCTTCGGTTATCCAGCAGAGACCTGATCGTATGGAATTGGCCAACTGGTCATCACAGCCCGAGTACTAACGGGTATCACCACGATCGTGCCTTCATCCCGTGCTGATGCCTCTCACTTCTAGCAAATGGGCTTTTGAGCCTTACTTTTCAAACCCTATCGAATCCTCCCAAACCAAAATCTCGAATTTGGAAGAAACTACAGTTAAGTAATATTGTAAGCAATAAGGATTTGTGAATGCTAGTATGGGATTTTATTTTTCCTTCGACGTCAAGAATTTTCATAACTTTAAACAGTGCTACATATCACTGAGTGAAATGAAGATAGTAGAGAAGTTTATGACCTTTCTAATTGCATAGTGCCTCAATGAAATGTTAGTTTTTTCTTTACCTAAGTCCTGCGCTACTTTCTTAAAACAAGTCGATTGCTTACCATTGTTAAAAATAATAATTAATTTACGTTTATCATCCTTCTTTTAATATTTTTAAAGAGTACACCCGATCCCCGAGTCCGCTGACAACCTCAACCTCGCTGACACCTGTGTCTCTTGGCATGAGACCCATACATGAGTAAAAATGGTCACTTAGGCCCATACATCAATATTCACCAAAATAAATACATCAACTATATTACTCAGATTCTAAATTATACCCTAAATGCTTTATGTCATGTTTTGGGTATAATAAACGTAAAGGTATATTTATCTTAATGTACAAAGATAAAAACAAAGTAGGAATATGTATGTTAGTCTACAACACAAAGAAGATTTGAGGCTATTGTAAAATATTATAAATTGATTTGCAACATTATAAGAGTTGGAGGACCAAAGAATAATAAAAGAAAGATATTAGAATGAAATAAGGATGAAAATTGTGTAAGAGACAAGTGGTTTAAAGGAAAGAGGGAGAAGTTTCCTTGATTAGAAAGATAAATAAAGGGATAAGACCAAAATAAATATCTCATTGGCCTCGAGAAAAGGGAGAGCAAATACGAACAAAAGAGAAGAGAGAAGAAAAGAAGAAGAAGAAGAAGAAGAAGATTACAGGTATGGAACTACTAAATTTGAATATGGATACATGTCTTGGGTTTGGAAACTCCCAATCTCATTTCTTGTCAGGATTGTTTGAGAAGAGCTCTAAGATCCACTGATGTTTGCTAGCGGTCTATATAAGCTGAACCCAACTCATTTTCAACTTTTGAGCTCGATCTTAGAACGGGTTTTGGGTCAGAAATACAGGAATCTGTGAAGTGAATCCTTCAGTAAATTGTAGCCACATCAATGAATCCCTCGATGTTGTGTTTTCGAATTTCGACTGGGACCTCTCAGAAATTAAAGCAAGGCCCCATCGAGGTCAGCCCAAATAAATCCTGTAATGGCTTCTCAGCCAATTCAGGTCAATCCAATGACCTTAGAACGAAGCTTTTGAACCAGAAATAAAGAGAATTTTGGCAAGTAAGTCCTTCGAATTGTATCCACATCAATGAACTTGATGGGTGTCAGTTTTCAATTTCTTAATTGACTTAGAGACCAAGTTATGGTCTTTTACTCGAACAACAAAGAAATGTCGCACCGAAGAGGTCGTCCCGTAGAGGTCGCCGTTAATCAGAGGTCAAGCCAGTCCCGAAGAGGTCGCCCCGTGAGGCTCAGGTCCTCGCAGGCTCGCCGACCTGTGGGTCGCCGATCCTCGCAGGTCGTCAGGATCCGGCAGAGCCGTCAAGACCGACCGCGCATGACCTCCAACTGAAGGTCATATTCCTTCGTTCAACTCCGATTCATGTTCTCGACTCTATGGAAAGCCCACGAGTCAAGAATCCATCCATATGCCTGGAAGAAGATGCTAGATGTCAGGACTACAGTCAGACCGAGCTCGCGCTTCAGTGCAGCTCGTCGGCCCGCAGTCGCCGGTCAAGACTGACGCGCATAACCTCCAACTTCGGAAGGTCATATTCCTTCGGGCTCAACTCCGATTCAGGTGTTCTCGGACTCTATGAGCCCATTGAGTCAAGAATCCATCCATATGCCTGGAAGAAGATATTATATGTCAGACCGTTAGTGTTAGACCGAGCTCATCACCAGTGCAGCTCGCCGCCCGTGTCGCCTCGTCAAGACTGATCGCGATGACCTCCAACTTCTAAGGCCATATCTCCTCTGCCTCGAACTCCTATTTAGGTGTTCTCGACTCCATGGAAAGCCCATTGAGTCAAGAATCCATCCATATGCCTAAGGGAAGATACATATGCTTCAGGGGACCGAGGTGTTAGACTGAGCTCGCCACTTCAAAGGTGCCCGCCGCTTCCAGGTCAGCCTGTCAAGATCGACCGCGCATGACCAAATCCGAAGGTCATATCTCCTTCGCTTGAACTCCGATTGGGTGTTCTTGACCTCTATGGAAAGCCCATTGACAAGAATCCATCCATATGCCTGAAGAAGATATTAGATGTCGTAATTGGGCGTGTCGACCGAGCTCGTCACTTGTGCGCAGCTCGCCGGGCCTGTGTCAGCCGTCAAGATCGAACGCGCATGACCCCAACTTCGAAGGTCAGCACTCCTTCGGCCTCGAACTCCTCGATTCGGGTGTTCGATTCCATGGAAAGCCCATTGAGTCAAGAATTCACTGTCAATAGACAGTTTGATAAGATTTCGGAACTCATATTAGTTCCAGGAAACACGGAAAACAGTAGGCAGTACAGTAACTATAGTTATTTGTATTATGAACGCCTATTGGTGAATTCATAAATAGTCATAAGTATACAAAGGTGAAGATGGGCTTATTATGATATAATGAAGTATGAAAATGTAAAGATATGAATAATCATTGTATATATATCTCATATGATTACCGAATGACAATAATATTCAGAGTCATGAAATATATAATGATCATAAAAATTATATATATTGATTGTCCGCTGTAACCCTAAGAGAGGATACGGGCATGCCTATTAGGAAGAATAACCCAGCATGGCCGGATATTCGGAAATCGGGACCCCGTCAGGTCAATGACATAGATCCCGCTTTGGATCGTGGCCCCAAAAGGGTCACCACAATACTCCGGGCCCTCATGGAATAGGTCACCGTCTCTGACAAGGATGATACCTTCTGCATAGTATTACGCCACTGCCCTCAGGATCTGCTTCACATAAAGGAATACATAACCTTCTGTCCTCATGGATTATAGTATTCCCAGATCCACTTCTAAGGTTTATGCATATGAAACATAAAAGAAATGACAGTATATGCAAAGGAATGTGAAGAGAATATGGGAAGACAAGACTGCTTATGTGATGATAGTATACATTATTAACAAGAAGAAAAGTACAAGATTACATGAAAAGTATCCGAAGATGATATAAAATGAAATCATATGATATATATATATGAGAAATGACAAGAATTCAGACTTGCTTATATGTGTTATATGCATTTGTATAAAAGTGTGGTGACCCTTAATAGAGGTCATTCATGTGTATTAATTCTCACTAAGCGTGAAAGTTTAGCACGTGTTCAATCCGTAGGCATGCAAGAGGAAACCAAATACGCGACAATCCACATCAGCCAAAGGCCACACATCAATAGGTGCCCACCGGAAGACCTTTAGGTCTATTTCATATGAAATTTTGTAAACCAATGTAAATATTGTAAATGTCAACATTTCATATTTGAGCTTGTATATATTTTGTAATCCGTCGCTACGTAATGTAATACAAGTTAATTGTTTAACATATATGATTATGCAAGTAAAGGTTATAAGTATGATGAAAAGAGCGACCTCACTACATCCATGCCGAGTCAAGGCCACAAGCCATGCATCGTGAGCATCCCGGATTTGTCTGACCTCGCACCTGCCTGATCGAGAAAGGGTGCTCACATTACCATATTTCAAGAGTTGACATCACTCTTATACAAACATATATTGACTAAATTTACCACATGTTATACAAAAGTATCTACCAAAGTCACATTGCCCAGCTTTCTTCAAAGGGAATTCTCTAGTGAGTGTCATCCTCCAATACCTATAACTCAACACTATCCTCGACAAAAGGGAGGAATGCCCAGAATGATACTTCCTACATGGCTACTCCACCTAAGCACACATAATGACAACTACATCAAGCAAATTCATGATCCCAATTTGAATGTCTACATGCCCAACCTATGTCTCGAGTTCTCACGACTTCACTACTACGCCTATGTCTAAATGTATAGGGTCACAGTTTTCAAACAAAGGATTTTGTTTCAAAAACATATCATCGTAGCTTCGTAAAATCTATTGATAACCTCCGCTGCGAATTGTCAGTAATTCTCCAAAACAAATATGGTCCGTCTTGAGATGAATTAATGCAACTTTAAAGCAATTATCTGAAAATCTTTTCCTCAAATTTTTTCAACCATTTCTATTTTTCTTTCATTTTCTTCAGCATGCACTCACACCTCACCATTCTAGGTGCTCACGCATATGGAATGTATTATGTTATTTAACAATTACAAGTAATATATTTTCATACAATATATTAACAAAATTTTATTCACATCCATCATGGTTGAATTTATAGTAATAACATCCAATTAGTCAGCATGGCTAATTAAATAATCTACAATCTTATTTTGAATCACCCAATAACACAAAAATTCATTATCAACTCACGGAATAATAGAAACTTTAGGTTTGGCAATCGCTCACGCCACACAACAGTGACATTTTTTCAAATTCGGCTCAAATATTTTGAGACTCAAACATAGCCATCCAGCTCAACAAATTTTCATCCATTAAATGGCTCTTAACCAAAGAATAAACCAAATAGAAAAGATCCCTACTCTGTTGGCTGCCTGAACCCAGCAAAATTGGTGTCCACATCGTAGCCTCTGAAAGATCACCTTTGCTTACTCGACGAGAACCAAATTTTACCCAAGTGAATCTAGAGAGACTACACTTTCTCTCCTCCGAAATCACCTTCCCTACTGCACGTGCGGTATTAGGAAACAAATTTGCCTTTTGTTTTTTTTTTTCTTTTCACTTAATTCCCATTTTGTCATTTAATTTTGACTTTTAAGGATTTTTTGATACTTGGCTTAATCAAAACCATTAATCTCTATTCCTTCACTAACTATATGTCATATCACATGGCATGCAGGTATGACTTTATTACACTATGTCTCTATAATCTATCATACTAATATCTATTAACTGCGCCTCAAATGGAATTTCATTGTCTATAGAATTCTATGAAATTTAATGCTACAGAGGCAAATTTCACAAACCATTCCAATCCAGTCCATTTGTCATCCTGCATCTGTAAAATTCAGATTTTAATCAAATTATCATTTTATCCTTTTCTGTAAAATTTAATTCTTTTCTGTGTTTTGCTAAACATAAATATCCAATTCTAGGTAATATTTTATACTATATTAAAAAAAATGTATTGTTTATTACATAAAAATTAGTTTCCATGCTTTATTTTTATTTAAATATCATTTCAAACACATCTTTTTTTTTTTTTTAATGTTTCTTACAAACAACAAAATAGATGGGAATACTTGATAAAAGTGATTAACTTTTTCTTTGTGCCGATTATACATCGGTAAATTCTTATATTTTATTTGTATCATTTTTAATTTTGTAAAATCATCCATATCTTTTTTAATGTTTTGTCTATATTTCCTGAAATTCTATAATGGTAGTTTATTTATATATATATATATATATATATATATATATATATATATATATATATACAGGCTCTAAATTTACTTTGTTTTTATTTAGTCTACTTCCAATCATTTCACGATAATAAAAAATTTACCCAGTAAATTGATTTAATATATATATTTTTTGTTTAAATTCATCAAGCTCTAAGTATGTTTAGCTCAATTTTCTTATATGTATTAATTAATTATTGATAATGTATTTATTTATGTTATAAAACGAGAAATTAACATAAGAAAATAAATAAAAAAAAGGATAAAAATAAAGGAACACACGATTTAATGAAACCCGAAACTCTAAAAAAATCTAATTTTTCAGAAATGGAAAAATAATAAATTGTCAAAATGGCTCAGTGGAAGCTCTGCAAAAAATTATCTAGATCCTTATGATGTCTTAATTGTTCACTAATCGCCACAATTTAGTGATCTGCAGAAAGCTAGATCGACCACATAGTTTGAATTTTATGAATTTTCGGATGGTGAGTCACGACTTAAAGGACAAGAATTTTAATAAAATCTCAAAGTCGAAACTACTGAGTCAAGTCTAATTAATGGTTGGTGGGAACATGGGCTTGGCCCAAAATCACCTGCTCACAGCCTGACGCCTGCAGCCCAATCGCCTTCTCGCCGCAAGTGGGCCTCCAAGGCGGCCCACTCAGATAAAACCACCCAACTCCACCGCATGGCAAAATCTAACCCGTATATCCAAGTCCCCACTCGCCACCTTACTCACATATGGGAAAAGGCATAGTAGCATATTGATCCTCAATTTTCTGGTAATTTCTAATCCTGATGGGGTTGATAATCCTTCATGGCGCATATATTATCCCTAAAAGGATAATCCTTGATAAGGAAAACAAATCTTATCCTATAAAAGGATAATTTTGATTAAGAAAATGGACGATTCATAAAAGGATAATCCTTAATAAGGAAAATATATTGGTTCTAAAATAAGAACTAGAGATTTGGGGAACCGAATCCATAAATCGTAAGATCTCTACCAAGAAGGTATGCATCTACTATTCAATCCCTCCTTCTTCCTCTCTCATGGTTAATCTTGAATCATCTAGGCGCCTTGTCACCACGCTGATCATCTTTAGTGCTCACACAGCCAGATGTTCCCGGGGCGTCGCATCAACAAATGGTTCTGCACCGGCACACCTGGGAAATCGAACAAAAGTCTCGCCGACGATCAAAGAGCTCGCTCCACCCACATTCCAAATATTCCTCATATTTGAGCTCTGGCCGATCCCATTTCACATCTCAGAAGGACCCAGGAAATTCACTGAATAAGGGCAAAATCGTAATTTACTGGAGAATAAATACGTTAAAATCCGTAATTAATTTCAGATCTTGACGACTAAACGGATCGCACTGCTGGAACTACCGCCTCGCGAAACTCCAGCGAAGACGCAAAAATTTCCCGCACTTATTGAAGATGCTCTGAGCTGGCACGCTTTTCGAGGCATCGCGGTTCTGGGTGTCAGAATTGTTTTTCGGCGCGACGAATGATATAACAAGTACCTGCAACTATAAGTAAGTGAGAGAAATGATGGAAAAATGGACGGGTCAGGATAGTGCCGAATATCAAAACTGGTGAAAAAAATGGAATAAATAAATTAAAGGACACGTTACAAAGGCCAGTTTCCCAAATTAAGTGACCACGCGCAATGTAATGGACGGAGAGAGGAGCATATTGAGAGAGTTTTAGAGAGAGAGAGAACTTCTCTCTAGAAATACGGGAGATCGGACCGTTGGATTCGACGGAGCAAGAAGGGAACGCTCACGTTGAGCAGGGCATGCTGGGACCCCGGTTTACAGAAGCTTTGACAACTCCAAGAGGTAGGATTTTTCTCCTACCATGCTATCTCATTTTTAAGGGTTGATGTTTCTACTGGTTCGAGGCCGTAGGTCAAGCTTGATCGGTCCCAAAACTCGGGGATCGAAAGGTTAGAATTTTGGGATTTTTAGAGGCCGTGACTGCCCAGAAAATAAGCCGGGCTGTTAGGTCTTTAATTTGGAATGCCACAAAATGCATGTATTTAGGCGGAAAAGGCCTGAATGGGTCAGAGGATCTAAGCCCCAAAACATGGGACCGAATCGTGGAAATTTTTGAGATTTCGTCTCTGGTCTCGTGAACGTCTAAACTCCGGTTGTGGTCATGTGTTAGAATTTATGGAATAAATTAATGGTGATTAGAGACTGAAACTGAATGGAAAGAGTTCCATCAAGAGAACCCAGAAGTGTGGCCGCCCGTGGACAAGTCTACTTACTGCTTTGGACCAAAAGAAATTCCAAGCTCAGTGGAAATGGATGAACTGTCAAGTGTTGTGTGTTCAAATTGCATGAAATGAATGGCTCATGCTGTGTGAAATTAGCTAGGTTAATACATTGTACTCAATATGGAAAGAAGTATATTGAAATCTACACCATACTAATTAAATCGCTATGTCAGCTATTGGAAATGATTAAGCATAGCCATGAGCTACATCAGTGATGAGTGATGTTAAATTACATGAGTGTAATTGTAGTTGATTGAAAATATGCATATCACATATTGTGTAAATGGTTTTGAAAATGGCATAATATCACCGGTAACCTGTGAGTTAAAAAGGAAAAGGACAAGGTATTTTATAAACGATATATTTAAAGGAATTTTAAGTGGATGATATTCCTGAGACATCAATGGAGATGGCCAACAGATCACTTCAGATGTAGGACCATGACTGCTTTCGAAAAGCTCACCAACCACCACCCTGAGTATAGTCCCATATTTCCACCGAATATTTTCTAAGAAGATATTTTCAAGAACAAAGTTTGTTTTGAAAATGATTATTTTCTCATACATGGCTTAGGCGTGTGAGTGAGTCGGGTGAGTAATTTGACATGGGTGATCATGTGTGACATTCAAGTAGGACTGCATTTACTGAGTGTGTGTTTACTTCTGGAGCATCAGACCGCACTTAGTGGTGAGCAGCCTACTTGTGGCGATTCTCCTATCGAGCTTTAAACACTCGCCGTGACCCCTTTATTTTCAGTATTAGGTGAGCGCCGAGAGACAACCATTTGAGGTTGATTTTGAAGAAGTCGGTTTGTGGCTTGATGGTTCTTTTCGGGACATAACATGTATTAGAATTGTAGATTTTAATATATGCTCTAGATAAAATAAAAGTGTAAACTATTGAATTATCGGGAGATAATCAAGAATAGTTATGATAATTGATTTACGAGTATCAAGTTATGGGCCCAAGTAATGTATTGGATATATTGTATATATTGGATTGTTTGGGGATGATATTTGCAGAGTATTGTATTTCAGTAGAGCTCCCGCACAAAGGACTCATCATTTTTGGGGTGGAGGCTGCAACCCGACTCCACTCAGACACTCAAGGGTCGACGTAGTCAACTGACCCTGCTCACTACACATCCGATTCGTCCGGTAGTCGCACGCTATTCAACTCAGATCCAACCGCCAGAAGATAAATTCCTCCATTGGCGTCAAGGTAGGAAGAGGAACAAGAAGGAACAAGAAGGAGTTGCAAAGCGTCATGTTGACCAAATAAGGACTCGATCGGAGAAATCCGTAAACTGCAGGGCGTGCAGGCTATCAATAAAGCTCCTTTAAAATATCCTTCTATCAATCTTTGCACAGCTCACTATAAAAAGTCCGGATGGCTAATAAATTATCAGTTTCGCCTGGTGATAGACAACATCTAACCGGTCTATATATAAAAAAAAAAAGTACGGATGGCACAATAAATGACCGTCCTACAAGATAGATCACATCTAATGGGTCAAATTAAGTCCCGGGGTGGCACAAAGAAATGATGTCAGCCCAACTTAGATAACTTTAAATTAATAATCCTAGTTCAGAGCGCAAGAACCGATCTGTCCTACCAAAGATAGATCACATCTAACCTGGTCAAATTAAAAGTCCCGGTGATGCAAGAAATGATTCTGCCCTACCAAAGATGATAACATCTTAACCGGTCAACTCCAAAGTCCGGGGAAGTATAGAAATCGAATTTATCCGGCCCAAAGATAGATCACATCTAATCAAGTCAAATTAAAAGTCCTGTGAGTAATAAATGACCTACTCGGCTCAAAGATAGATCACATCTACTATTAAATTAAAAGTCCGTGGTAGTAAATGATCGCCCGGCCCAAAGATAGATAACATCTAGCTGGTCAATTCCAAAGTCCGGATGGAGCTAAATGCCCTATCCGGCCCAGCATGGTTAATATCCAGCCGGCTCATATTAAAGTCCGGATGACGCTAAATGCCCTATCCAGCCTAGCATGGTTAATATCCAGCCGACTCATATTAAAGTCTGGATGACGCTAAATGCCTGATCCCATCGTAAGATTAACGCCACCCGACCATATTAAAGTCCTATGATGCCAAATGCCCATCCGCCCTGGCATGGTTAATATCCGTACCGTTTATATTAAAGTCCCGGATGGCGCTTAAATGCCCTCCTACCGATACGGCACGCCCAATGGCTCATATTAAAGTCCGAATGGCACTAAATGCCCTATCCGGCCCGACATGGCTAATGTCCAGCCGACTCATATTAAAGTCCGGATGGCGCTAAATGCTCAAGTCGTCTGGCACTTCCTTACCGGCCGACTGATAATTTTTCCAGTCTCGCCTGTGGGAAGACTTCCCAGCGCACTGCCTAAGCCGTCACAATTTATAAAGGTCGATCGTGGCTTTAAGCTTCAGGCTTTCTTCACCACCAGCGCTCGCCTTGTTCCTCAAAGGTGATTGATCAGCCGCATCGGCTAATAAGGCTCCTTCACGATCTCGTTCGAGAGGCTGAAGTCACCTCGTCAGGAAGAGCTACCTGAGATTGACTTCCTTCAAAATATCAGGAAAAACAAAATATTCACCCCCAACGACCTCTCCTGGCAACAAACGGGGTATGACAAGAGCTATGTAAGGAAAAGGGCTGGAGCCTAACTCCTGCGAGTTCTTCACTGACAAAAGGGGCTCGTTGTGCTCCCTCCTCGACCTCCCGAAAGTAATGACCGGTGCCGAGAAACACGTATTCACACGCTTATATCCAACACACGCTCAACGCACGACACTCCCAAATTCCTTCCAACTTTCCACTCAAGGTTTAAAGTTGAATCATATTTTTCCCCGATTGAAGGCGCCCAACCTTCACCTCGAAAATAGGAGGTATCAGGTACCATGGCTTTGTGCCTGCACTCCATCGCTCAATGTGCCCAGTCACTACAAGAGTTCATCGCCCGCCCCGCCATGAAGCGGCCCAAGCACCCATTGTATTAAAAACCACACAGAACCCACCAGACATGAGAGTCCTAAAACCCGTATAGATCCCAAGTCTCAATGGCCACCACCACATACGGGAAAATACGAGCATATATTTATCTCGACTTCCTAATTTCTAAATCCTTTATTTGGAAGGATAATCCTTGATAAGGAAAAACAAATCTTATCCCATAAAAGGATAATCTTTGATAAGGAAAAACAAATCTTATCTCATAAAAGGATAATCCTTAATAAGGAAAAACATATATTATTCTGTACAAGAATCTAGATTCAACTTAACCCTATAAATTGAAAGATCCCCAATGTAAGGTATGCAATTTCTACTATCTCAATCTCCTTCTTCCTCTCCATTGCTTGATCAACATTGAGAGGCGGCCGCCCACCACCGCCGAATCGCCCTTTTGCAAGCTCACATCAAGGCCGTTATGCCCGAAGGTTAGATTTAACAAAATTGGTTCTGCGCTGAGACATAAACCAACCCGGGACCGAAGTGGACACGTGACGCCTTGAAGGCCACATATCAAACTTAACAATTAAGTTAAGTTAGAAAGGAAAATAAAAGAAAAGAGGAAAGGAAAAATAAAGGGAAAAAAAAGAAGGAAAAGGAAGAGAGAGAGAGCGTGAGAAAGAGAGAAATGAAAGAGAGCTCTTCCTTCTCTCTTCGATCCACGGAGTTCCGTTTGTCGGAATTCGTCGGGCCAAGAATGAAAGTTTATCTACTCGAAGAGAGCTACGTGTGGGTACTAAAATCACGGGATTTTGCTGAAGATTCAAGTGAGGAGTTTAGGAAATCAAAGGTTTCGGGTTTAGGAAGTGTCTATTAGACTTCCTATATTTTCTTCTACACTCCGAGAGGTAGGGATTTTTCCTAATTTGGTTTATTTTCCATTCTAGGGGCTGTTTGGTTGAGTTTTAATGCCCTAAGGGACTGTTTGGCCATTTTTTCCCTAAAGGACTGTTTGGCAAATTAATGGGTTATGGGAATAGTGCCCTATTTTGACCCTATATGATGTCCAGTTTTCGGGGCTGATTTTTGGTTAGAAAAATGGAGAATTTGGACTAGTAACCTTCAAGGAAATCGTCTCCTTATTTGAGAACTTGATGTTAGGATTTTGAATCACCCAAATCGAACTTCTAGAACTCAAGTTATGGTCCGCTTATCGGATCAAGCCTCCAAGTCAGCTTTGTTTTGGCATAACCTACTGCCTATTTTGATGACTGATTACAGGTGAGATTTGACTTATATCGCTAGTGAACCCGGCCCGTCCATAACCTGATGTTGGGCTTAATCAACTGATGACCTTAAAGGCACTATTCGGGATCTTAGCATTATTTACATTTATCGATTTGCTACAATCAGAGTGGCACATCGTCAATCGAGCGACACTTGGCTGAAACTGTGTGGAATTCAAATTGTGTGTTCAATGGTTTGGCTTGTGATGTGTTTACACTAATAAGGTCATCATACGGCCGATTATAGGCCAGTTGTGGACATGTCTTAGTCATAATTCTCGCTAGAGGTCATCACGTCGCTACCCGAGTGGTGACTCTGTGATGCCAACGTATGCGTGTATTGATATGTTGGCATGTATTAGAAGGATTTATTTTAAATGTATTATTACATAAATGTCCAAATGATGCTTGGATAATTATGTATGAGTAGGCATGCACATATAGTACCATATAGTACTCATTGTATATGTAGTATGGTATGAATAGGCAATGACATGATCGCATTTCATTATGCGCTAGTACGTCCCATGACAAAGTAGTGATACTGTAAAAGATCACACTACGCTTCTGTCGATGGTGGCTCGTAACATGGGACAACGCCCAACTGAGTCAGACAATGAGGTTATCGGAGACTGTCCAGTGCTTTTGAAATAAAGTGGTTATCGGAGACTATCCATAGCTTGTGAATAAAGTTGTTATTAGAGACTGTCCATAGCTTTAAAATAAAGTTGTTATGGGAGACTGTCCAAGGTCGGAGATTGTCCGAGATCGGAGATTGTCCAAGATTCAGAGATTGTCCAGGGTTGGAGACTGTCCAGGGTCGGAGACTGGCCCACTATCTAGACTGTCTACTAGCCGAAAAATCGTTCAAGGGCTTTGAATGAAGCTAAGTATCGTGAGGTTGTCAAAAGGATTTGATGAGTAAAACAAAAGCCTTTGTTTTGGATAGTGTCATTGCAAACGCCAATATGCTTTACATTTGGCATATGCATGTGTGAGGGAGTCAGTGAGGACTCGATATGGGACAGGGTGAGTCACATTCTCATCCATGACATGTAGACATTCGAAAGTATGAACGCAGCGCTTACTTGACGTGTGGGCGTGTTATCGATATGCACTTAGCGAGTATTCTTGTAGAATATTTACCGAGCATTGCTCACCCTATCGTGGGACCCCCTTTTAGGTACAGGGGGTGTACAGGGAGACGACGCTCCGACGAGGCCGTGATTATGAAGAAGGTCAATGTGTAGCCTTGATATATTTCCTTTGTAAAAAAAGTATTTTGTATAAAATAATTGTAACTAAATTCTTTTAGGACTATTGTCTAAATAGTCGGGTATGTAATTATGGTAAGAGGGTCGTGATCGGACTCTTACGATCTGTAATTAAGTGTTTTATCATTTAAATCAAATGTGAAATGAATGGGTCCCAAGTGGTCGTATACTGGGATATGGATATATGGACCATGTGTGGTTAATACTACTCCATTGAGAATTCCTGATGAGCATGACATAATCATATACAGGCCAGAGGTCGTATAGCTCTTAGAACAAAGGAGATTCTACCCGATTTTTTGTGAAAATATGGATCCCGATAAATGGGACACAACAGTGTGGTATCGGGTCACCATAATCTACAGGAATTCCATGGCTGATTCGTTGTCAACGGGACCCCTGACTGGGGTGTCACGAACCTTAACATATGGGAAACTTTAAATAGGAAAACTATGGAAAATATAAAGAAATCCACCATTCGAAACTAAGTGCAAGATCATATTATGCAATTAGGGGAAAATCTGGTGTCTTAGAATGCCCACACTACCTGAAAAACTTCCCACCCGTCAATACCACAAACCTCATAAAGTAATAAATATTATAGGTATTTCAAACCTAACATGCCCAACCCTAATAACACTCAACAATGGACCATGGGTCATTTACTAAAAACTCCTAAAAATTCGCTCATGTCGCACTGTGCGAAACTTTTCGTTGTTGAACAAAATCGGATCACCTGCCCAAGTAAGTAAAAATCGGTTTTTTCGC
This sequence comes from Tetrastigma voinierianum, assembly GCA_016808115.1. Lineage (NCBI taxonomy): Eukaryota > Viridiplantae > Streptophyta > Magnoliopsida > Vitales > Vitaceae > Tetrastigma > Tetrastigma voinierianum. The sequence continues at coordinate 252,780 of JAEQBH010002699.1, forward strand.
ACCGATTTTTCGCTGGCGGGCGGATAGCATGGAAAAATCTGGTGCAAAATTTGCCAAAACTCCAAAAATCTGATTTTTGGAGACGACGGCGCTATGGTACATCACGCTACCAAAGCTGCGCGGAGAAAAGTCGCCGATTTATCGGCGATAGTTCGAAAAATCGATGATCGGCGTTACATTTTCCTACGTCAATCTTCGATTTTCCGGTTTTGAAACAACGGGCCCGTATTGGCCCGCTTTTGAATAACCTAACGTTGGTTTAACGAAGCTGATCTAACGGGTTCAGGAATGATTTCTAATGATATATGATGATTCAACGGCCGGGATGGAACAAAAATCAAATCCAACGGTTAGAAACAAATCACTACGGTTTTTTGACAATCCAATGGCTATTTTGACTCCAAAAAATTCTATAAATACCCCTAAACTCATACACTTTCATTACAAAGTCATCCATCCACATCTAAGCTTCATTTCACTCTCAAATAATTTTTTATTTGTTCTTTATCCTCATTTTTTTGAAGATCATTGGGAATTAAGGTATGTTTCTTTGTTCATTAATTTTATTTTTATGCGTATTTGATTTAGTTTTATTTTAAAAGTTGAAGTAGTTTATAATCTATATTTTTATATTATAGTTTATTTAAGTTTTATAATTTGATAATATAATTTTAGTTTATTAACTATATTATTTATTTAGATAATAGTTATTTTAGTTATATACCTTCAAACTTTGTTATTTACTATAATATTATTTTAGTTATATAATGCTGAAATATTTTATACTATACCTATATTTTTATATTATAGTTTCTATTTTTAGTTTGATAATTTGATAATATAATTTTTAGTTTATTAACTATATTATTTATTTAGATAATAGTTATTTTAGTTATATAATCTTTCAAACTTAGTTATTTACTATAATATTATTTTAGTTATATAATGTTTAAAATATTTTTATACTATAATCTATTTTTATATTATAGTTTTATTTTAGTTTTATAATTTGATAATATAATTTTAGTTAATTAATTATATTGCTTTATTTAGATAAAAGGTTTTAGTTATATAATCTTTCAAACTTAGTTATTTACTATGGGTCATTATTTTAGTTATATAATGTTTGAAATATTTTTTATACTATAATCTATATTTTTATATTATAGTTTTATTTTAGTTTTATAATTTGATAATATAATTTTTAGTTTATTAACTTTTATTATTATTTCTAGATAATAGTTATTTTAGTTATATAATCTTTCAAACTTAGTTATTTACTATAATATTATTTTAGTTATATAATGTTTGTTATTTTATACTATAATCTATATTTTTATATTATAGTTTTATTTAGTTTTATAATTTGATAATATAATTTTAGTTAATAATTATATTATTTATTTAGATAAAAGTTATTTAGTTATATAATCTTTCAAACTTAGTTATTTACTATAATATTATTTTAATTATATAATGTTTGAAATATTTTTATACTATAATCTATCTTTTTATATTATATTTTTATTTTAGTTTTATAATTTGATAATATAATTTTTCGTTAATTAACTATATTATTTATTTAGATAATAGTTATTTTAGTTATATAATCTTTTCAAACTAGATATTTACTATAATATTATTTTAGTTATATAATGTTTGGAACATTTTATACTATAATCTATATTTTTATATTATAGTTTTATTTAGTTTGATAATTCTGATAGTATAATTTTTAGTTTATTAACTATATTATTTATTTAGATAATAGTTATTTTAGTTATATAATCTTTCAAACTTAGTTATTTACTAGAGATTATTATTTTAGTTATATAATGTTTGAAGATTATTTTTATACTATAATCTATATTTTTATATTATAGTTTTATTTAGTTTTATAATTTGATAATATAATTTTAGTTAATTACTATATTATTTATTTAGATAAAAGTTATTTTAGTTATATAATCTTTTCTAAACTTTAGTTATTTACTATAATATTTTAAATATATAATGTTTCAAATATTTTTTATACTATAATCTATCTTTTTATATTATATTTTTAATTTAGTTTTACAATTTGGATAATATATTTTTAGTTAATTAACTATATTATTTATTTAGATATATCGTTGTTTAGTTATATAATCTTTCAAAATTAGTTATTTACTATAATATTTTAGTTATATAATGTTTGAAATATTTTTATACTATAATCTATATTTTTATACTATAGTTTTATTTTAGTTTTATAACTTGATAATATAATTTTTCGGTTAATTAACTATATTATTTATAGTTAGTTAGAAATTTTAGAAATTTAATGTTGTAATTTGCCCTTCTTAGATATCTTAATGATATTATTAAGCTGTATATCTTGGTTATCAACTTAGGTCTTACTTTTATGTTAAATTACATATATATAATGTTATTATAATGATATCATATTCAAAGATGGCACTGATTTGAATTTTACGTTCAATAAAATCACATGTATTTATAGAATGGCTAGTGGAAGTGGAGGTCGAGATCCTGCATGGAGGTATTGCGCACTCAGAGGACATAAAAATGGAACAATTTGTACTTTTGTGGTTTACACAAAAGTAGTGAATTCACTCGCTAAACATCCGTCACACAATGATCCTCATTCAAATACTAAGGTCCAAACGTGCCAACGGAAGTAAAAACAAGAAATGAATAACTTTAGAACGTAAAGGTAGCAAAGCGAAAAAAGCAAATTATATGAAGAAATTGAGTCGAATTACGAGGCACACTCCGAGTGAAAAACATCATCATTCTAATATGATGATGGAGGAGGAGTGCGCAGGAGTGGCATGAGGATACAGATATTGTATCCGGGTCGACAAACTGATGAGCGAGATGAATATCGAGAAGCAAAGACATGCATCAAAGCCAGTGAATGAACAGGATCGTTGCAAACACGTGCTGGCCTGGTTTATGAGAGGCAAAAGAAAATAGTAAATTTATACCTAATTCATTTTTTCACTTAATTATGTAGTAAAATAATGTAAGTTGATTTTATTTTTTGCATAATCAGAATAGTCGAGTCTTCACAACCAGGTGATCCATCAAGATGCGGTACAAAGATCACAAAGTGTCTCGCATAATGGATTCATCACTCCCAATTGCACCCTTCAGTCAGAAACAAAAAGCCTAAAAATATGTTCAAAGGTGGTCTAACTAAGGAAACAATGTGGGACGACACTAGCAGTTCTTCATATGAAAGTGTTTCACCAAAAGCAGACTTACAACCATTTTAAGAACATGATTTTACGCACAACAAGCGTGTTTGTCTAATTATATACACTTCCATATCAAAATATGTTTTAATAACCAAATTTTCCTTGAATTATTATATGTAGATGGGCATCAACCACCATCTCATTATGAAATCAAAAGCAAGACTGAAATGGCATAAAGACATGGAAGCTATGTCAACTTCTTGCAAAGTGAGAAATGGGAGACATATGGGATGTACAATTATGTAAGCATGGATGGATCAAATAATCCAAATTGAGCATAATTAATTTCATGGTATATCTAAAAGGAAGAATAATTCCTCGAATCTGTCGATACTGATATGATTAAAGACAACAAATACATATATATTTGTCAAGTTATCTATCAAGGAAGTCGAGAAGCAAATGTGGTTCAAATTGTAATGACAATGGATCACTTCAGAAAGCGGAAAGTTGTTGATGAAGAATACAATACGACGGACTTTATGCGAAGACAATCGCATCACGAATAAGCTCAAGACATTGGTGATACAAGGTTTCGGGCTTGATCTAGAATGGTCGAAAGATAACAACTTCATTTATAATCATGGTTGGCTGCTTGCAAAAATGCGATGTGTATGTGGTGGAGATATCGTAAGGTCCTCGATAACAAGATTTGCAACAAAACTATATTGCCTTTGACAGCCTTCTAAAAGAGGGTTGATTTGAAGAAAGTCTTTATTATAATGAATGGTCATCTCACAAGCTTAGTTTGATCAGAGTCAGTAAGGAGGTCGAAAGACTCATGTTTGATCATCAATGGAAGGTGAGAAGCTTAGTCCATCTATGAGGATTATATAATAAAGGCTTTTCTCGCGATTGTTAAGTCTAAGTCAGTCCCAACCATGCCATTTGTCTACTAGTTGATTCTACTGATGAAGGCAAATTTTAGACCCACTCAAAGCCAAAGAGTGGGTGGGAAACTATCATCAGATCGCTGATAGAACCTTAAGCATCCTTCATGCAAGAGTAATTCACTAATATCCTTCACGATATTCACATTTAATAATTTTATGTTTATATTATTATCGCATACTAATTCTCAATCACTATTGCAAAAGATACTATCTAAATCCAAATTTCAATACAGACTGGAGTCAGTCTCCAAATTCTAAGCTACTTCAAGTCAGTTTCATGATGTTTTTTCTAAATTAGATCCTACGTCAAGGCCTTTCTAATTTTGGAAACGAAAATTAATGGTTCCAATTCTAATTAATTGATTCACTTTCTTCGATTAATTTTTTATTTTAGATTTTGACATTTTGAATTCACAGCATATAATGGTCCATGATGCAAAAAGGATTCGGGTGATCGACAAGAAGAAGGCCAAGATCAAAAATGATTCCCAGAGTGTTAATTCTCATTATATAAATTTTATAACTATTTTATTATTATATTAATATAAGTAATTTTATTGGCAATGAATGGTGGTTTTTGTATGGAATCACGCTTCCAACATTATGAGTTCGTCTAGTTGTTCTTTTCCAAACCGCATCATCTTCAGCTTCAGAAAGAAATTGGAGCACATTTGCTCTAATTCATACCAAACAAAGAAATCGGCTTGCGATCTAGGCTCCACAATTGGTTTTTGTTATTACAACATGAAACTAAAGATCCGTGATATGCAGGGGCAGAGACCGATAAAGTCAAGCCAAAATAATTTTCTCTCGATTTACTAGAAATTTCAAATTAGTTCAAGCGAAGAAGAAGAGAATCAACTATTTCAATGGGTTAGACCTCCATCTAGATGATGAAGATGGAAATCTCGATCCACGATTGGTCGCACATGTTCAGAAGTAGGAGTTAATGTTGAGCGGTTTTATCTCGAAGAAGTCTATAGAAAGTTTTAGTCAAGACACGGTGGGACTCATTTCAACCCGGCCGTTACTTCTCGACCCTCCTGATTCAAGTGTTGAACATAGTAGTAGACCAAGTTTACTGTACTCTACTACAGTGTTATGATGGCTCACGAGGAGAGGGGACCACAACGACGGTAGTGATAATGGAAAGGATTGGTGGGGATATCAGCAGGTCCTGGCTGAACAAAGTCACATCCATCGGAGCCATTCAATTTGAAGATGATTTCAATTTGTCTACATCAAGATGAAGACCACGTCTAGGAGAGCTGGCCAGGTATTGAGCCACCGAAAGCTGTAATACATAGAAAAGACAAACGGTTACACACCATACAATGAGGATTTGTTCTCACAGCTTGAGTCCATGAGTATTGGAACCTGAATTGATTCATCGAATGAGGCAACATATTTCCTCCCATACAAACATGAGCGCGTCTCTTCGTGATCCTTCAGGGTTCGCCAGAAGAATATGGAAGGTCAACTATCCTCATGATCCATATGCCATTCCAAATTCCATATCAATGCAAGAAGGATTTCAACGAAGACGCAATAACCCCTAATTTCCTATCCATAAGAGGTCGTTATGGTAGGAGTCAACATATTTACGATGGCACGCTCGAAGTTACAATCAATATTATTGCAACACCACGCCTTTGCATTTAATATCGTTCTTCTATCAAGATGGGGATCCCTTCATCAAATAATGTAATGGAGCCACATCGATCTTCATTTTGGTTTTAAATGGTTGTGATAAATTTCATAAATTATAATGAATATCATCTTCCAAATAAGTGTATATTTGCTTATTTGTTTTTTAGTTCAACAAAGATTTTATTTAATTTCTAAAAGATTTTTGTTAATTTTGCATTACTGATATTTTGTCAAAATATCTACCGATATTTTCCACATTTCCGTAGTGTCCTGGGCACTTATATATCCACAGAATACCTACATTTTGTTCCTTGAGTCTAAGGAGCTCCACTTTGACACGAACTCCAATACAATGAACAAAAACTAATCTTAACAAAACTCATCACAAAACCCATAAGATCAACACTACAACCAAATTCAAGCAGAATACGAGTACTTTTACCGATCTTTCAAAACTCTACTCCTTTACTAAATGTATTTGAGACTTTAAATTGGCAACACTTAAAGCATACACAAAGACGGTAATTTTCTTCAAAAAAATATCATTTGATTGATAAAGATGAATATGAGTATGGTTATCCAACACAACCCGCACTTTACCCCTTCCATAACAAAAAAATTCTGACTAATGTAAATATCATACTTAACGTTGTCGTTTTTAAATCAAACCTAAGGGTTCTTGGATATGAGTTTGTTAAAAAGTGAGAACACACAGACAACAAGAAAGCCGCATGAGATCAACTAAATATACTATAAGACTTATAAATTCCTAATTTCTGCATTGAAGCAAGAAAATCGTAATTTCAATTACAAATTGTAATTGACAAAACTGTAATAATTCTCTAGATCATGGCAAACGATCATACCGCTGGAATCGCCCTGAAAATCTAGTTAGCACGTGTGAAATTTCTTGTACTTCCCCGGAGACGCCTAATTTTATATCTTTTCAGGTAGATCATGGCCGGGTGTCAAATCGATTACGCGATTTAAAGCAGATATAACATGTACTCACACCATATGGTATGAAAGAGAGAAATGATAGAAATGGACTGGCCGAGGTAGCGCCTAATATCAAACTGGTAAAAGAGGGACATAAAGGCTCATTTAGTTGATTTTATGACCAAAGGCCAAAATAGCCAATAGTGCTTTCATCTCTTGTTAAATCAAAGAAAACGTGGGAGCATGGGAGATGCAGTGGCTATGGAGATTTCACTTAGAGAGAGAGTCTCTGACTTCTCTCTAGAAATACACAAGATCCGACCGTTGGATTTCGACGGAGCAAGAGGGGGAACGCTTCTATTTTTATGAAAGGCGCATGACCCCGGGTTTCTCGAAGCTACAACCTAAAGAGGTAGATTTTCCTACTAAGGTTATTCCCATTTTTAAGGTTCACGTTTTGTTATCGGATACTGAGGTATTTGATCGGTCCCAAAACATGGGACCGAATTGTTAGAAATTTTTGAGATTTGTGGAGATGGCCGTGGATCAGCCCTGGATGAGCGGCTGTTGTGTTAATTTTTGTATTAAATGTATGTTTAAATCACGTAATTATAGGAAAAAGGCTGAATATTATTGCTCGGTCCTAAAAACATGGACCGACTATGGAAATATTTTTGAACGCTTTGGGATCAGTCTGTGACCGCCTTTAACCGGGCGGTCATTTGTGTGGAATTTGGCATTAAAATGCAAGTTTGAGATGATAAAGGCTCTGAATGGGCCATTGACTTAAAACATGGGACCAAAGTGTTAGATTTTGGAGCCGATTTGGCAATCTAGACCGCGCGATTGTTATGCGGGTCCTTTTTGTGATAATTTATTCAATAAATGATCTTCGTGTTTATAGATAGAAATGTGGGTAAGAAATTCGTTACAAAAAAGTGGAACCGAGGTCGACATGTGTCGCCCGTGGATGTTCTACGATTGCTTGGGACTGTAAAACAAAGTGGTTTAGTGAAATGGATAAGACTATTCATGTTGTGTGCTCGAACTTGTATGAAATGAATGGTTTGAGTTGATGGATATATGAGTTGTATAATTACATAACATGATTGTGTAATGATTTATGCGAGTATATCTGTCTATATTTTTTTTTTTTTTTTGCATGTGTTGTAAGACTATTGAAATGGTATCATATTTGCATTTCATATGCAATCGGGGTATCCTAGAGAGATAGGTTAGTGTATAGTATAAGTCTAGAGAAGATCGCCTGCAGATAGTCTAAAACGCACTATCTGAGGGTAGTCCATAAACTTAAAAAATATCAATCGCTTCTGAGTGGCCCAATTGATATTCATCGGAGGGTAGTCCACAAACATTATATATATCAATCGTTTGAGCGGTCGTAATCTGATATATATATTAATTTGAGGTTGTCCAATTAATAATATAATAATTCTACATGAGTTTAGGCGAGTGTGAGAGAGCCTGCGGAGGACTCGGATCCGAGTTGGTCATGCAGACATTCAAGTAGGATCATGCATTTGCTTGAATGTGTTTAAATCTGGAACATTAAATTCCACTTAGGTGGTGAGTAGCCCACTTAGGGCGCATTCTCCTATCGAGCTTTAGCTCACTCCTGGCCGTGGGACCCCTTTACAAATCGAGCTATGGCGAGACGGCTCATTCCTGCAGGTCGAGCGCCAGAAGAAAGCCTAATGTGGCTTTGTTGATGTTTACATGTATTAGAACGTTTCATTTTAATATATGTTGTATAAGAGCAAATCATTAACTCTTGCATTATGGATATAGTCGAATATTGTAAGATATAATCATGGGATATAAGGTGATTAGTGGTTATTTTCAGGTCTAAGAGGCTATTGGTAACTGGGTGATTGATGTCAGGGACAGGTTTTATGAAGATTTGTATTTGGGCAGTTCTCCCATGCAGCAGACTTCTCCATTCGATTGTGAAAAATGTCGGGTCACCTGACATTCACGAGTATTCCGCTGGTTGACGGGTAGTCAACGGACCCCTGGGTTTTGTGACACACATTTGCATGTTAAACCTAAATAGAGAAAGAGGAGGAGAATTCATAAAACCCTAAAATGCCCACAATATCTCAAAACCTCACCTCTCTCAATACCACAAACCCTATACATTATATTTATAGGTATTTCAAAACTAAACAAGTCAAATACGACAAGATCAACAATGGATCATGAATCCATAATCAAAATCTCTAAAGGTCCATAATGCTATATAGCAAAATTTTGAATAAGTTTAACATAATTACAAGGTCACCCACTCTAAGAATTTATATAGTATTTTAACTTTATAAAATAATCCTTATATAGAGAGAGAGAGGGTGAGTGAGAGATTTTTTCACTTGCTGATATACGGAATGTACATGCCACCCTTCTTAAATCTATTTTTAATCCTTGATTTACCGGAGTGTCCCAAAATATTGTAAAAGAATATATTTTTCTTCTAGAAAGAATTTAAAAATTCAATGCGCTGGCTCCATTATATTGTAAGAATAATTAAGATATTAATTGTATTATCATAACACAAATTGTTTAATTTTTTCGAAATTTTTTACAATAACCAAAATTTTATAATACAACAACAAGTGAGCATGCCATTATATTATAATATAAGAGTTGAATTGAATTAGATTTATAGAATATGTTTATCCCTACCCGAATATTTCGCATAATGCCATGCCTATGTTGTGTCTTACATAGCCTTCCTTCCTTGATAGAGTATGTAACATTACGCTTTTGAATCAAGAGCCTTCACTTCCAACCAAATTATGGGCGCCTTAATGTAAAGAGAAATTCTATTTACATCCCATTTATTTCTCTATATACCCCATATCACACACACCCCATGTTTACACCCCATCTCTCAAATGGGGTGAGAGAAATGAATGTGTAAATAGAATTGCTCTAATAAACCCGAAAATTAGAAATTTTCAAAATGATAAATGATAATAATACACAAATTATAGTGGTTCAGTGAAGCTTCAAAATTCTTCAAATCTTCTGATGACTAAACGGATCGCGCCGTTAAATTGCCTCGTGAAATCTAGCACCTGTAAAATTTTGTCTAATTCGAGATAATCGGGAATTTTTACGAGTTTTCGAGTGATTATTAGCCAAGGATTCCGTGGACTGATTTTAATAAAATCTCGTCAGAAATACTGAACTAAGTTCATTTAAAATAAATCGAACCTAAAATAACAAATTATTTTTACAGATAAACAGACTGATGAAATGCACACATGATTGCATTAAAAAACTAAGATAAAGCTAAAAGGAGGGAAACCCAATGTGAGAAATGGGAGAAAGAGAGAGCGCAATAATAGAGAGAGAAAATTTTTTCTTCTTCGCTTCTCTCAAGACGGCGGAAATCGGATCACAGGTTTCATTGGAGAAAAAGTGAAGTCAGATCTAATGACGCAAGCTATGCATAGGTACCAAAATCTTAGAGTTTTGTCAAACTCCACGAGGTAGGAACTTTTCCTACTTGTGTTATTTCTAGCTTAAAGGTCATTTAATAGCTTGAGGTTTTCTTAGAGGTCGTAAATTTCAAACCCAAATTTTTTGGACTGAGTGTAGGAATTTTTAGGAATTTTCGAGACTGTTTTTGAATAGTCCGGACAGGATTTTCGGGACTGTTTTTGAGCAGTTTCGAACTGTGTTAAGGTTTGGTTTTGATCCCGTAACTAATGTCTTTAGGTTTTGTAGTGTGTTTTGATATCGTAATTCAAGGACGAACCGTGAAGGGACCAAGAGGTGTCCTGTTTTATATGGGTCTGAGATTTAAGTCATTTTGTGTGTTATTGTTGGAAAAATAAATAACATGATGTTTTGTGTAAAAATCATATTAATATATACTTGTTTGACGTATTAACATGAAAATGATGATAAATAGAAATTAAATGTAGGAAATATAATTATCCAAGATTTATAAATGTTGCATGTAGCTCTTATTATGCATCTGGCATGACATAGCATGAAATGACATGGTTGCATTTCATATGCAACGGTCACATCGCTACTGAAGTTGTGTGGGTGCATGGTATTGTTATTCTCCATTCGTGATCGAGCAGAGTTTCGAATGGGGACAACTCCAAAATCGAGACTCACTGGGCTGTATAAATAATAATAATAAATTCTGTGTTTGGGTGAAGCAAGATGTGGTGTATCCCCCTCGTGGTGAAAGACCCAAATTTTATTCTGGTTAGACATATGGATCCAACGATGAAAGTTCGCTTAAAGTGTCTGGCGCATAAGCCTACTGCAGACTCGAAATTTGTAAACTCCAAATAAACACATGAGACGTGATAAATTAAAATCGGGAAGGTCATCCATCGGCTAGTCATCATGAAACACCAATGACCACTTTTCACGCTGGTATCAGAGGTGAGGGAGTCACTTGACTCGTGCTAGAAGTATGAGGAGTCTCATCTCATGCATGTAGACATGTAACATTCCACATAGATTGCATTATTTATATGAAATATGGTTTGATGTTTTATGTAATATTACTTCATGTACATTTAGGCAGGAGAAGTTCCTATAGGATAATTTTTCTATCGGGCATTACTCACCCTGTAGACCCCTTTCAGTACCAGTAAAGGCATAAGGAGACACACCGAACAGGCCGTGATTGTGAAGAAGACCAACATGTCGTTTGACAATACTTTATAAAAAGTATTTTATGTAAAAGAATTGTAATTAAATTCTTGACACAGATAAATAGTCGAGTATGTAACATGGTAAGAGGTTTGATCCGATTCTTATGAACCTGTATTAAGCGTTTATTTTCATATTTTAGATTTAAATGTGAATGAATGGGTCCTGTGAAGGGATGTATATCGGTATACTGCATTTGGACCTGTAAAAAGTAGAATATCAATGTAGGTTTGAGACCTCGAATGGGTTATGATTATACTGTTATACAGGATGTATGTTGGATAGAGCTCCTCGAACAAAAGAGACTCTGCCCGATTTTTTTTAAAATATGGATCCCGATAAATGGGACACAACAATATGGTATCGGGTCACTTGAAATCCACAAGAATTCCGTAGGTTAACTGTTGTCAACGGACTTTGATTTGGGGTGTTTGCGTAGCTTGAAACAGAAGCTTAGGTAAACGACATTAGGGACTCCTCGAGTGTGGGTATCCACAAGTAATTCCTAAAATAAGCACAACTTGGTAACATAATTTAGGCATACGAATACCTGGGTCTGCACTCATACATTGTAGGTTACAGGTTTTCAGGCTTAACATGCTTGCGGATATGTGTGGTGATTTGCACGAATAATTTACATGGTAGATTGTATATGGAACACTAGGTTAGAAAACATAAACCTTAGGGGTTCGAAAACAAAATGAACATGACAATAGAATTGATGTGTATTAGTGTTCGCATTATGCACCACTAAGGAAAAAGGATGAACTATAGTTCATGATGTTAAAGTCTATTATCGGGTTGGCATAGTAATCTACTAGTTAGGACTAAGATAGAAATTTTATAACTCTATTGTTATCTGACATGTGGTATTTTGGCCAGCAAGAGGAAAGATCGTCGATGGTGGGTGGAGTAATAACCCACGACCACCGACTTTGGACTAACAGACCTTCATAGAGGTTGTTGTTGTTGCGATTGCTACCCTTATGCAGGCAGGTGTGGTTGCTTCCATCATCTCACAAGCTGGTGTAATTGGGAACCAGGGGGGGTCAAGTAACCTCTAGAGGTTCGAGGCATATGATCCTTCGACCCTCAAGGGAGGAGGAGACCTAATGGTGGCGGGTCATTGTTTCCAACTAGTCAAAAAGGATACGGGCACTAGTGCTAGGAGGAAGGAGAATCAATCTTCTTCTAACTCTAGGAAGAAGCAGAAGACTTCTGCTTCATATGGATTTAAGGGACGGGGCCACGACTATCAGGGCAAAGGCCAAGTCGAGGCTTAGTCATCAGCGTATGACATGCCACCACGCTACCGCCTCAAGTACATGAGACTAGATTGGCCACGAGGCAGGATCCTGCACTATGGGACAACGAACCCGGTGACGCGAACACAGTTTGTTCCTTCTCACCCCAGTGCAGGCTAGAGGGACCAGTATCAGTCTCAAGGGTGTACGTACTTCGGTTATTACATATAGGCCAGAGGCCGTGGTATTGGTCGAGGTCGAGGCTAAGACAAGCTCAGATTTCAGTGACCCAAGGGCGTGTCTATGTTGTGGTGCTCATAGACCGAGCTGCAGATCGCCTTTGATATATAGGGTAATGCTTCGGCCTCACACTTTTGGATAAGAGGTTATTTAAATTCGTACCATTCATGTTTATTGATGCATACGAGAAAAGTTCAGCTTGTAGGTTGAACCGAAAGCCGTGCTTGTATGTGAATTCTCCCACTAACCAGGTGAGGCTACAGATATGTCGTGGATTGTGGAGTTAGAGATCTCAAGGATTTTGCCCACGGTCCTTCGGCAATGGACATATCGATTTTGATGTCATTCGTATGATCGTCGACGCACACAGAGTCATTGCAATGATCAGGGGATAGTAGAGAGTTACCGCCTCACACACCTGATTCCGCATCATACCACGTGTTATGTGGTGGGGCAAGAAGGGGATCGTTAACCCCATTAAATGAAAAGCCTGGAACATGGGTGTAAGAGACCCGCAAAGATCCTAAACAGATAGTGTAAGAGACTCGCGGTGTGAGCCGAAAAGTTCTGTTGCCTAAAGAAAAACACACTATCATGTTTATCACATAGACTTCGGTCAGGATAGAGTCGAGATTACCTCTGGGATCGCATGGCCTATTGGCACTTGCATTGGGTAATAGAGTCTGTAGATGGCTCAATACATAGGTCATTAGTAATACCAAGGATTCGCCACACTTGGCGATGCGGCGGAGTCATGACGACTCTGAGATATGGGCGTATTTCCTACGCATGACATATATACTATGTAGACATTTTACTGATGTGTGTTTGTTGTGCGCACCATTGCATGTGCACTTAGATAGAGTAGCCTCTTATAGAGTCATTCTCTATCGCTTTGCTCACCCCGCTGGTGGGACCCTCTTTCTGGGCATGTGTCCGGTAGAAAGGTCAATTCCGCATATGGGACTGTGATGAGGATGAGAGCAGATGCGGTTTTGTTTTTGTTTTGTTTGTTTTGTCTTGTATTATATTCTAAAGTAAAAACTCAAAACATGTATACCTTTTTGTTGTGTATAAAAGGACTCAAGTAAATGGACTGCTGGTTAACAGTTCATCGAGTATTTTTGCATATTCGTGGAATTAAATATGCAGAATGAATCTCTAATATATGAGACAAATATGATATCGACACCGATATTTACAGATTTCACGATGTCGCCAACGGGACCCCGATAGGGTGTCAGCAATTTTCCTCTTCAATATTTTTCTTAAAAATCCCGCTTTAGGGGTCCACCTGACACCCGACGCCGAAAATCGTTAATATCCGACTCGCCTCGGAATTTAATAAAATTCATCGAAAATTCAGATTTCGTGAGATGAAATCAACGAGGAATCTATTTGGCCATCCGAGATCTATAAAATTTTCGTGCTTCCCAACCATTTCAGATTTCACTGCTTTTGCCATTTTTTAAAAATTAAAATTTTCCCTGTTTTTACATCTTCGTAAGATATTTTCAAAGGCTGATTCAAAACTTTCAAAATTATGAATGTGTCTTTTCAAAAGACACTTTTAGTATAACATTTCAATAATTTAAAAAGTGTCTCTTGAAGATACACTTTCTACAAATTCGAAAAAATGAAAGTGTCTCTTGAGATTAAATTCAAAATTTTTAAAATTATGCGTTTCTTCAAGACACTTTGTGTGTTGATTTGAAACTTTCAAAATTATGAAGTTGTCTTTTCAAAAGACAATTTTAGTATAACATTTCAACAATTTAGAAAGTTTTTCTTCAAGAGACATTTTCTAAAAATTCGAAAAACTGAAATTGACTCTTGAAGATACACTTTTAATTAAATTCAAAATTTTTAAAATTATAGAAAATATCTCTTCAAAAGAACTTAATGTTAAATTCAAACTTTTAAATTTATAAAAGTGTTCTTCAAAATATATTTTAGTATAATACTTCAACGATTTAGAAAGTAAACTCATGAAAATTAGAAATTTTCAAAAATGAGCAAAAATTATATTAAAAATAACAAATTGTTAGAATGGTTCAAGGAGTTTCAGAAAATTTCTCTACGGATTCGATGATGAAACGTGACTGCCCCCAAGTAAATTTGTTCCTCATGAATCTAGTGATGCAAAAAATTTTTATTTCAATTTGAGACAATTGGAATTTTTACTACTGGTGATAAATCAAGCCAAGTGATCGGGATGATTTGGCAAAAACTCGAATGGAAATGTTTACAAGTTCATTTAAACTAATTGAACTAAAATAATAAACGGTTTCGGATAAAACGAACTAATGAAAGATGTATACATGACAAAAAAAAAATCCAAAGCTTAAAGATAAATGGAGGGGATGGACATGAGAAAAGGTGGAGAAAGAGAGAGCGTGAAGAGAGATAGAGAGATGAAATTTTTTTTTGCATTTTTCTAAGATCTATAGAAATTGGATCATAGGTTTTCACGATCAAGAGGTGTAAAGTCAACCCACAGATCGAGAGCTACGCGTGGGTACCAAAATTATGGAGTTTCGTTAAACTCCACGAGGTAGAGAATTTTCCTATTTGTGTTATTTTTAGCTTAAAGACTATTTAATGGCTTGAGGTTTTTTTAGAGGTCGTGAGAGGTCGAAATTCTCACCAAAATTTAGACTGAGTGTAGGAAATTTTGTAAAATTTAGACTGCTTTAGACAAATCGGGTCGAATTTTGAGACTATTTTCGACAAATCGGCTGAATTTTTGAACTGGCTTGGACAGTCCGGACAGATTTTCGGGTTATTTTCGAAAGAGTCCCGGAATTTATCGAGGTTTGGTTTTGATCCCGGACTGATGTCTTCTGGTTTTGTAGTGTGTTTTGTATCACAAAGAATTCGTGACGAACCGCGAAGGGTCAAGAGATTGCCCCGTTGTACGGGTCCCAGATTTGGGTCATTTCTTTGTGATGCTTATCACAAAAATAAATATGTCATTGTGATGTAAAATTCATGGCATTATGTGTTTGCGTGATGTATTAATGATGGAAATGATTGATGAATCGTAAATTATATGTAATGAATATAATTATTCGAATTTATAAATGTTCGCTGGCTTTATCAGAAGGTAGTATGACATCAGATAAATGAATGATTGCGGATTTCATACGCACTCACACATCGCATCGAAGCCATGTGTGACAGACATATTCACCATTCTTGGCATCACATACAACATGAATGGAAATGACAATGAACCAAAATCAGACTCGTTATTGTATAAAATAATAATAATAAATTTAGTGTGTTCGATGAAGCAATGGGTAGATTCTTACAGAAAGACCCAAATTTTATTCTTCATGTATTATATGCATCCAACGATGAGCACTACGCAAAGAATGGCTGAGTTACGGGTTTCACGGTGAGACCTCGGAAATTTGCAACCCAAATAAACACACAGATTTGATAAATTAAAATTTGAGGTCATTCAATGGTTTAAGTCATCGGGTGAAACACCAATACTAGTTTTCACACTCTGGCTGTAGTGTGAGGAGTCGATCAGAATTTTGGTTGTGCTGGATGAGGAGTCTCATCTCATGCATGACACGGAATATTTCAGATAGAATTGCATTATTTATATGAAATATGAGTCATTGTTTTACAGATGTCATTATTGCATTTAGGCGCAAGAGTAGCCCTTGTAGGAAAATTTTTCTAATTGCCATTGTTCATCCCACATGAACCCCTTCGTGCAAGCCAGTGGTGGCGCATGGTGTGGAGACAACGTCCGACGGCCGTTGATTGTGAAGAAGGCTCACATGCCTTGACAATACTTTTATAAAAAAGTATTTTATATAAAAATAATTGTAATTAAATTTCTTTGGACTATTGTATAAATAATCGGGTATAACATGGTAAGAGGGTCGTGAGTTCCAATTCCTTGGGCTGATTGTAATTAAGCCGCTTATTTTCATATTTTGGGATTTAAACGCTAATGAACAGCCCCGGTAAAGTATGCATATCGGGATGGGATTTGATGGACCATGTGGGTCAATACTATTTTGTCGGCACTCCAGGCATGAAAGCATGATTATATCATATACATGTTGTATGTCGGGTAGTTCCCGAACAAAGCCATCATCTCGATTTTTAAAATATATCCCGACAACGGACACAATGTGAACATGATCGGGTCATCCAACCACAGGAATTCCGCAAGCTCACAGTCGACGGTTGTCAACGGACTCTGATTTGGGGTGGCCGTAAAATGTATCTTCTGGTGACATTTTCAAATCTTTAAATTAAAAAAATTTAAAATTATAGAACGTGTATCTTCAAAAGACATTTTCAATGTTTTCAAAATTATGACGGTGTCTTTTCAAAAGACACTTTTAATATAATATCTTAACAATTTAGAAAGTGTCTCTTCAAGAATCACTTTTTCATTTTCTAAGTTTTTAAAAAGTGTTTCTTCAAAATACATTTTCAACTTAAATTCAAAAAATTTGAAAGAGTGTTCAGAAGACACTTTTGGTGTAAAATTTTCATATTATTTGAAAGCGTCTTTTAAAAAGAAATTTTTAAAAAGTCTTTCTATAAGACACTTCCACATAGCAAAAACTATAATACATTTAAGAATATTTCTAAACCTATATTATTTGAGGAATTTTTTTCCACTAAATGTTTAAAAAGCCCTTAAAAACTATACCCTAAATGTATAACCTAAATAATAACAACATGGAGATAAGAAGTGTCAAAATATCAAATAAAGATAATGCTAAGAGACCATTTCAATAGAGCTGCACAATCATCTTAGGAATTTTGAATCCTTGGGGTTCTATAGAGAATCTATAGCAGAAGAATATCCTTGTCTTTGATTATGTCTTGGGTCAATTTTTTTAATTTTGTCTCCCACATTTTATCAATATTGGCATTTAATGATAAATATATATATATATATCAACAACAAAAAACATCCTTTTGCTAGAGGCTGGTTTTATCTAAATCTAAATAATAGTTTCACGTTCCACGGTTTATCTATGGACCATATTTGGAAGGAATGAGCTAACCAACTTGTAAGACTTTTTTTTTTGATAAAACTTGTAAGACTTTTAACACCATATATTATAAGTTACATTATACACCAATGTTAATCAAGGACTACTTATTTCTGCCAATACTGGGACTCATCCCTGTTAGTGTTTTTTTGAAACATCCAAATGGGCAGTGAATAGCGATAGGGACCAATGATATCAATTTCTTTAGATAAGCTCCACCTAGAGGCTTCTTTCCAGACAATATTATATAACAACTATGAAGGAAGGGGAAAAAGAAAATACCGGTGACTACATCAATCAGCTGTTGGTGGCCCACAAACCCCACTCGAGGTCAGATTTGAGGGAACTTTCCGAAAAATAATAAATAAATTAAAAAAGAAAATCTTAAAAATAATATAATTTGAAAAATAATCCTAAATATAATATAGTTTTCTCCAAGTCAGTAAGACAATTTAAAAAATGTCTCTTCAAGAGATATTTTTTAAAAATTCGCAAAACAAAAAGTAATTTTTGAAGACACATTTTTAACTTAAATTTATTTATTTTTAAATGTATTTTTAAAAAATACTTTCTTAATATACTAAAACTTTCTTAAAATTATAAAACGTTCTTTCAAAAACACTTTAAGATAACATTACAATAATTTAAAGGTCTCTTTAACTTAAATTCAAAATTTTTAAATTTAAAAGAATTTGGTCTTTTCAAAATATACTTCAAAGGCTGATTCAAAATATTCAAAATTACGAACGTTGCTTGGGGCACTTTGGGATTAAGAGACAATTTTTAAAATTGCAAACTGAAATCTCCTTGGAAGAGACATTTTCACTTTAAAATCAAAATTTTTGTAAACATTTTAAAATGTCTTCTCTCAAAATATACTTTCTGAGTTGCTGATTCAAAACTTTCAAAATTATAAATGCAGCATTTGCTATTTTGTTTATAACATTTCAAATAATTTAGAAATTGTACATCTCTTCAAGAGACATATTCTAAAAATTTAAAAATTAAAAGCTGTTTTTTACTTTCAAAGAATTCAAAATTTTTAAAATTAAAGTTATTCTTCGTGAAAGACTTTTGGGCCATTGACCAAACTTCTTGTAACCATTTAACGCTATTTTTTAAAAGACATTTTAAGATAATATTTCAACAATTTAGAAAGATTTCTTCAAAACTAAAAAGCGTATCTTCACTTAAATTCAAAATTTTAAACGATAGAAGTTCGCCTTCAAGACGTTTAAAAACTTTCAAAATTACGGGGCTGGTTTTTCTAAAAACATTTTTAAGATAACATTTCAAATAATTCTAGAATCGTTTTTTCACGATACTTTCTAAAATCTCGAAATTGCTGAATCTCAAGAGACACTTTATTTTAAATTCAAAATTTTATAAAACGTCTTCTTCAAGACACTTTCAAATAAGTAATCTGAAACTCTAAAATTATAAATGATATTTTCAAAAAAACACTTTAAGATAACATTTGCAACACCTGTAAACTGCTTTCTTCAAGAAGACTACCTTTTAATTCAAAAAATTTAAATTATATAAAATGTCTTCTTCAACACTTTCAATGCTTTCAACTTATAAAGATGTCTTTTCAAATGCGTTTATTAAAAGATACTTTAAATTAAATTCGTAAAAATTTGAAAGTATTTTCAAAAATACTTTGATATAGGATTTTAAACTTTTAAAAATGTCTATTTAAAGACTTAAAATATCTTTGTAAAAGATACTTTTCATGTGGTAAAAACTATGTTATATTTAAGAATATTTTTAAACTTATATTATTTGAGGAATTTTTTATTTTTTTTACACTAAGGCTTGTAGTGAGACTCCATTAAAGGAGATTGAAGGAGAAAGGTTACTGAGGAGTGGAGGAAATGGGAGATGGAGAAGTACATGGGCATGGACCATGGTTGTATTAATAAATAATAATAGAAAAGGGAAAGTGGGTAGATCAGTAGATGGGGAGTGAGTGCATTGAAAGAGTAATAATTACAAGACAACTCTGGCCTGACGCATAGAAATTAAGGGGAAGTAGGTTAGGTTTCAGGTTATTAAAATGAAAATAATAGCAAAGAATTCGTTTTTATGGTTAAGGTTATAGCAGAAAAATAATAATGGTAAATCAGGTAAAAATCTAATGATAGTAAAAACCCTAAAATATCCTACCAAAAAAATCCGTAAAACCCCTAAAAATCCCCCCTCACCCCATCCTCCTTTCCTCCCTCCGCCTCTCTCTCACTCTCTCATTGGCCCAATTGCAGGTAGGTACCAAGTACATGATTAGGCAGGCCTTTCGTTGCCATGAGGTATAGCATTGGATATGGGTCGAGCCCAATAGACGGATCTGAATTGGCCCGATATTTTAGAGGATTAGATCATAAAATTAGCAGTTCAAATAAAATTCGAGCTTATTGGACCAGCCCAAATTGGCCCACAGCCCATTCGGGTTAGGGTCGGGTCAGCCTGATTGGTCCAAAATTTTTTTATTATTAATTTTTTAAAAATGACATATATATATATAACTTGTTGAGATTTTTTTCTAAATCCTGTAGTGATCATACTAATAAAGATGAAGATTAAGGGTATAGTGAATTTCATTTGAAATTTTGGATTTGTAGTTTTTAAGATATCATTTATTTGTCACTTTATTTTTTTAGTATTTTGAAAATGAACATGTTTATTAGTCTTGTTTATTACACTTTGACATGTTTATGATTTGATGTTTCATTTTTTATCATGAAACTTTGAACTTGATTAGGATTGGTACTTCATTAATTCTAATTATTATGTGATTGTAGTTAGTTGTTTGTCATTTATTACACTTTGCTATAAATTTATAATGATGTTTAGCATTATTTATGTTTATTTAAGACTTTAAATATTATTATATTATCTAGGCTTCATCATTTATTATTAACTATTATTAAACACTTCATAGTTTTTGTTTTTTTATTTAAAGACCCACAAAATTGGGACAAATTACAAAGCTTTAACATTTTTTAAAATTTAACATTTTCAGTCTGTTTTTTTAAATTCTCACATCCCAAGACGGCCTGCTGGACTAGTCGTTTTACCAAAAAATATAAAATCAAACCGGTCCAACCCGCTTTCGTCCATAACGTGAAATCTGACGGTATAAACCTGTTTCGCTATACCACGAGTGCAAGCATGGAAATCTTCCAAAAAAAAAATAATGGAGAGAGAGGGGATTAGTTGGATAGAGAACGAGTGGAGAGAGAAGTATGGAGTTGGGGAATAGGGGATAAGAAAAACTAATAATAATAATGATAATAATAAATAATTTAATAATAATAAATAATAGGTAGAAAATAAATTTCGGGGGCAATACCTTTATAAATACAAGGAAGAGTTAAGTAAACTCAAGTTTTTTATCGTTGGATTTTGATTTTTATTATTTTTTAAAGTGGGATTCATAAAAAAAAATCAGAATATTTCAATCTAATAATTGAAAAACTCAAGTTTATATAAACTATAGCTTTTTTCAATCAAACTCTAAATCTAAAGACATTTTATGTTAACAAAAAATTGGTAATTAATTGTCTACTTCTATATGTTAGGGGCTCAAATAAACATAATTTTTTTAATAAACATTATGTTAAAGCATTGTTTTTCTGATATTTTTATTATTATATTAAAATCATATAAAATTAATTGCATGAATTTTAATAAATTTAAAAATAATTAATAGATTTGGATACACTTTGATTTCTATTGATATTTCAAAATAAATAGTATATAAACTAATTTTCGCCTGTACTGTTAATTTTGAAAAGAAAAACTAAAAATGTTTGTATATTAAATAAAAAGGGGAAAAATAATACAGTCGTTTTTATGTTTACTTTTTGAATAATGCTTTTAATTTTTGTAGGTGGGAGCGGGAGTCATATATTGTTGGTTGGGTAGATGTTAATTTTGCTTTTTAATTTACTTTAGAAAATTAACTTTAAAAAAATTAGAAATCACACGAATACATCTTTATTTGTTATTAAATTTTTTAAATTATGTCATGCATCCAAATTGATTATGTATATTATAACATGAATATGGAATGGATCAAATCTTAAGACAAATGTAAGAGAGGTTTATAGATTAGATCTTGGAAAGAGGAAAAGCAGCCATTAAAGCCTATTTTACACTTGGCACAATAATAATAATCATAATCCATTAGAGGAAGAAATATTCCAAGGGTGAAGATATTTGTGTTTGTTTATGCTCAAAATGGAGGCATGCCAATTGCCAGGCCTTCTGTGCTTTCAATTATAAAATCCCAAGCACATTTGTAAGACATCAAAAAGAAAATTACTATAATAAAATTAATAGGCAAAGTTCTCACCCCCGTAATCATTCTTATTGCCTTTACATATTCTACACCATTCTTTTCTCTCTTTTTTTCATAGTATTAAGGTTAGATCTAAGCCTAATCAATAAAAGAAATTAAGGTCTTTTCTTAGTTGTGTGTGTATTTTTTTGTAAAACTTGTTTAGAACTTGAAAAGTATTAAGAAAAAAGATAAAAGAAAATAAGAGAAAGGAAAGGAAAAAAAAAAATTGAAGAAAAATAAAAAATAAGTATAAATTTAATAAATTAATCATATATATTTATTCAAATTCATTTTATATATAAGGATTAAAAAAATTAAAAAATATGTAAAATTTTGATAAATCTTAATTATATTTGAATTCTTGATATATTTTTTACCTTTAAACTATATATGAAAATATCATTTTTGTATTATTTGTTTTTCTAATGCTTGTCAAGTTCAAATAGAGTGTTTTTTTTTTCTTTTACTTATGTATAAGTCCTGCTTCGTCCAAAATAAGAAAATGAGCAAATGAAAACAAGGGGCATCTCAGGTCGGGTCCATGAGATATAATCTAGAACAATATAAATTATTTTTATACTCTTTGATTGGATCCAAAAAAAAAAGAAAACTTCCTCTCATTTTCTTATTCTTCTTATTTTTATGATTCATTTTCTATTTGTCATGTGTCATATGGACATATATATTATGTGTTAAATGTCACACCATATCTAAGTTTGTTATACGCACTCATCTAAGCTTGCCATGTGACATCATTTTATATGTCATTCGATACCCATATTTCGAAATATTTGAGATTTTGATTGTCTCAAAATTCAACAAAATTCGATTTGATAGATAGATTTTATGAGACGATTTTAACGATGAAATTTGTTTCGATATTTAAAAGATTTCAAGTTTTTAACATGTATTACAAATTTTCTTTTTATAAAAAAAAATTATATTTTTCTTGAATTTTACGATTAATCTCAAAAAAATTATATTCAATATTAAATAAAAAAACAAATGCGACCTAAAATTGTTAAATTAATTCACGTGTATTTTTTTAAGACGTATAATAAATAATGACCAGTAATTTTATAGTCAACGAAGACAGACGATGGAAGGGAAACAAATTTCGGAGCCACATGCCTCGAATTATGTGCCTATTTTCTATGCACAGGTCACATCACGTTTCAAATTTCCACCTTCAATTTCAGACCTGCAGACCAACCTGCAGATGCAACGTGCAAGGCCTTCATATAATTTAATAATGGAAACTCCTTTTCCAGGACTCTTTTGTTTTTTTCAGCAATTTCTAAAAGATTCATATTTTATTCAAACCTCGAGGATTTCCTTTACATGAACCATATAATTTATTGATGTCTTCATCTTTACCCATGTGCTTCCTGCTTTGAATTGCTCCAATTCCATCTTCACATCTCAACAATGGAATCTTTAGAAGAAAAGAAAATTAAAATAATGATCCAACTCATTCTTAGTTTATAATTGATAAAGAGGAATCTTGAATGAAAATTAAATTAATGATATAACTCATTATCGATAATTTTTACATGTGATTAAATTAAAATCATCTTCAATAAACCATTACATGTAACTTGGCTTGTAGTGGGACTTCGTTAAAGGATATTGAAGGAGAAAGGTTATGGAGGAAGGTTGGAAATGGAAGATGGAGGAGAAGCACATGGGCATGGACCATGGCTGTATTAATAAATAATAATAGAGAAAGGAAAGTGGGTAGATTAGTAGATAGAGAGTGAGTGTATTAAAAAAGTACTAATTACAAGACAATTCTGGCCTGACGCATGCAGAAATTAAGGGGAAGTAGGTTAGGTTTCAGGTTATTAAAATAAAAATAATAACAAAGAATTCGTTTTTATGATTAAGGTTATTTTTTTATGATTAAGGTTATAACAGAAAAAAATAATTATAAATCAGGTTAAAATCTAATAATCATAAAAATAAAAATAAAAATCCCTAAAAATCCCCCCTCACCCCCCTCACCCCCATCTTCCTCCCTCCGCCTCTGTCTCTCACTCTCTCATTGACCCAATTGCAGGTAGGTATCAAGTTCATAATTAGGCAGGCCTTCCAATGCCATGAGGTGTGTCGATGGGAGCTCCCAAAAAAAAATAATGGAGAGGGAGATGGGATTAGTTCGGTAGAGAATGAGGCGAGAGAGAAGTAGGGAGTTGGAGGATAGGGGATAAGAAAAACTAATAATAATAAAAAATAAAAAATCTACTAATAATAAATAAAAGACAGAAGATAAATTTTTGGTCCAATACCTTATATTTATAAATATAAGGAAGAGCTAAGTCAACTGAGTTTATATAAATTATAGTTTTTTATTATTTAGATTTAGATTTTTATTATTTTAGAATGAGATTTATAAAATGATGTCATAATATTTTGATTCAATAGTTAAAAAACTTAAATTTATATAAACTCGAGTTTTTTTTCAATAAAATCCTAAATTTAAAGACATTTTTCATTAACAAAAAATTGATAATTGACCGTTTACTTTTATATGTTAGGGGCTTGAATAAGCATAATTTTTTTTTAATAAACATCATATTAAAGCATTGTTTTTTCTGATATTTTTATTATAATATTAAAATCATATAAATTAATTGCATGAATTTTAATAAATTTAATTAAAATAATTAATAGGTTTGGATACACTTTGATTTCTACGATCTTTCAAAATAAATATATATAAACTATTTTTCAGCTTTTGTAATTGTTGATTTTGGAAAAGAAAACAAAAAAATGTTTGTATATTAAATAAAAGGGAAAACAATACAGTTGTTTTATGTTTACTTTTAATAAAGCTTTTAATTTTGTAGGTGGGAGGGAGTCATATATTGTTGGTTGGGTAGATGTTAATTTTACTTTAATTTACTTTTAAAAAAATTAAATTTAAAAAAAATTAGAAATTACACGAATACATATTTGTTATTAAATTTTTTAAATTATGTCATGTATCAAAATTGATTATGTATTTTATAGATATTTAAACATGGAATGGATCAAATCTTAAGACAGCTTGGAAGAGAGGTTTATAAAGATTGGGTCCTGGAAAGAGGAAAAGCAGCCATTAAAGCCTGTTTTACACTTGGCACAATAATAATTATTATAATCCATTAGAGGAAGGAATATTCCAAGCGTGAAAATAGTTGTGTTTGTGTGTATCCTACGTTTTTTGTTATTATGCGTTTTTCACTAAAAAGGTAATACTCGTTTTTTATTTTAAAAAAACTATTTTTAGAAAACAATGAAATATACTATTTTTATTTTTATTTTAAAAGGGAAAATAAAATGTTAAAACCCTAAACGACTCCATGTTAAAAACGCACTGCCCGGGTAAAACTCAGCCAGTACTCCAAGTAATAAAAGTATTATCTTAGCGCATTTACTGGAACAGAAGATCCCTCTAAGCCCCTAAAATCGAGTCTCTACTAAACAAATTGTGTTAAAAATATATTTTGACTAATCAACTAATGAATACCGAATATAAGTAATATAAAGATGCAAGACATACATAAATAAATAATCGTTGAGTCAAATGAGAAAATGCAGACATGGGGACGACACGTTAGAATGGCTTATCAATCGGGGAAACAATGTTACTAAGTAATAACAAAATACAAATTATCTACATTCAATTAGAAATTGGTTATAAATCATATTAAAATTATACATTTAACGCCTCGCCCCCACCTGTGCTCTACTATACGTTACAATAAATTAATCTCCTCAGAATCGCCCTCAAATACCCCTTGGGACGTCATTATATACTAACAACCATTTACAATTCATGAGAGCACACTAATAAATCCATAAATGACCAAGGGTCCTTAATTTAACAAAATTCGGATCTGAGTTTCCTGTTCGGAAGCCACCAAACACAACCTCAAGGATATCATACATCACCCAATATTGAGCCCATTTATCCACATCAAATATTTACACTATTATCCCAAAAGATTTCTATTCAATCGTATGAAATACCCACAATAACCTTCTAAAAGACTACTGCTGTATTAACAAAAGAATATGCCCAACAATGGTATTTACATTTCCCAAGAATTAAACCATGATAACGTTAGCCAATAACAAAATACTGCACTTTACATGATTTCAAAATAATTTCTCTAGTCTAGTGTCAAAGAAACCGATAGCTCTACATGTTCTCCTCGAATTTAGATTCCCCAAAGGGCCTCCCATGCGCGGTTCCTCGCCTCCTACCACCCTCCTCAAAGGTAAAATCTGTGGATGTAAGTAGTGTGAGCACTGCTTCTCCAGAAAATCCTCACAACCTAACAAGGTTTAGAAAAATATGAAAAACAAATGGGTCTCATTTTTTTTTTTATAACATATCATAGATGTACCATTTTATAGAAAACAAGGACACATTGCAAATGATCTCAAGTTTATATGAAAACACTTAAGTAAATGTACACTCAAGCAACAAGATAAATAAATTATAAACATTTTCACCAAATACCATTTCCAACCGTTATTTTTGTTTCTCAAACATCCTACAATAAACTTCTCATTCATCATAGTAGTGTTTCAAACATCCTTATAAGGAACTCCTTCTTGAGCATAGGTTGAGCATCCTTACTAGGAACCTCTCATTCATCCTAGTAGTTTTCTCAAGCATCCTACAATAAACTTTCATTCATCATAGTAGTATTTTCAAGCATCCTTATAAGGAACCCTTGAAAGTATAGGCTGAGTATCCTTACAAGGAACCTCTCATTCATCCTAGTAGTTTTCAAGCATCCTTACAAGGAACCTCTTTATATAGCATCCTTACAAGGAAACCTCTGAGCATAGGCTGAGCATCCTGCAAGGAACCTCTCATTCATCCTAGTAGTTTTCAAGCATCCTTACAAGGAACCTCTCAGTATAGGTTGGAGCATCCTTACTAGGAACCTCTCATTCATCATAGTAGGTTTCTCAAGCATCCTTATAAGGAACCTCTGAGCATAGGTTGAGCATCCTACAAGGAACCTCATTTCCTTTTATTACCAATCACTATATCAGAATTTTATCCTACCAACAACACCCATCCCCAGCCCCCATACCGTAATCACCTTATATCATATGGAAACTCTATAAGATATATAAGAATCCTCATGTTATATAAGACCCCATATTATATGATCATCCCCCGTTATATAAAAATCCCCCATAATATACAAGAATCTCCCATGTACTATATTAGGAATCCCCATGCTATATAAGAATCTCTCCCATATATAAGAATCCCCCATATTATATAATAATCCCCATGTTATATAGAAATCCCATACTATACCGTAATCCCCATACTATATAAGAATCCCATATTATATAATCATCCCCCATACTATACAAGAATCTCCCATACTATATTAAAATCCCCCATGCTATATAAGAATTTCCCCATGTTATATACATCCTATTATTATATAATAATCCCCATGTTATATAAA
Organism: Tetrastigma voinierianum; assembly: GCA_016808115.1. Classification (NCBI taxonomy): domain Eukaryota; kingdom Viridiplantae; phylum Streptophyta; class Magnoliopsida; order Vitales; family Vitaceae; genus Tetrastigma; species Tetrastigma voinierianum. The sequence continues at coordinate 280,577 of JAEQBH010002699.1, forward strand.
ATCCCCCATACTATACCGTAATCCCCCATACTATATAAGAATCCCCATGTTATATAAGAATCCCTAAACGAATCATTCCCGAAAGTAGTTTCTGAATCCGCGTAGGATCACTATAATTAATCCCCATACTATATGCTAATCCCCATGTTATATATTCCCGAGTGAGTCGGAATCGAAGTACTTTCCTGTCCGAGTGAGTCTAGCACTAAGCAGCATCACTATAATGTATCCCCCATACTCATATGTTAATCCCCATACTAGATACGAATCCCCCCTGTTATGTAAAAATCCTCCATACCATATAATAATCCCCCATGTTATGTAAGAAAATCCCATAATATACTTCATAATCCCCCATGTTATGTGCATCCCCAATAATATGTAATAATCCCCAGTGGAGAATCATTTTCGAGTGAGTTCGAATCTGGGTCCCCAGTGGAGTCTTAACGGTCCGAGGAGTCTGACCAACGAGTGAGTCGGAATCTATGCGCTGAGCACCATAGAAGAATCCCCCATACTATATAAAGAATCCCCCACTGGATTCCTTAATCACCATACCAGAAAATTTAGTTTACCAACCAACAATTTCACTACCAATCCTTCCATAATTTCAATCTACCGGAAAACTTCTAAGAATCCACAAACAATCATAAACAATTCAAGAAATAGTTAGAAAATACAAGAGATCATACCCACGATATTTTCTACTCACACAAATCAATTAGAGTTAGAAATCAATCCCCAAAGAACACATTTAAGAATAAATTCTCATTCCCACGCATAAAGAGAGAATGGTTTCTGTATCACCTTAAAAATAGCATTTAGCCCCAAAACGTACATATATACATACCCTAGCCTCAATGTAGTGAATGGGAGAAAACCCCTGTAATCTTTGGGTTGCTATGGAGATCTTAAGCTTTAGTATCACCTTTGCCCTTAAATCTCCTAGCTCGGCCTTCCTTCCTTCTTCTCCAACGATCCTTAGGGCTCCAAGAGGTGTGGGGTGCGTGTGGGGTGGAGAAATACGAAATGAAGAAAATTTTGGGTTTTGAATTCCAGCTCTTACGAAAATGCTGTTCATGGGGTATTTTGGTTTCTTAGAAGTACAGGTTTTATACTTCTGTATTCTGAGTGAGTCTTATAGATTTACTACAAGTTTTGGCGTTCCGAGTTCATTTTTAATGTTATTTTAACCTAAAACCTTTGTTTCTATGATTTCATGTAAACAATTTTTATATTTATCATTCTTATACTTTGATTTAAGAGGTAAAACTAATTGGACGATTATTAATATTTAGACATGTGGGGTTTGATCACGCAAAGAAAGTTCGTCCTCGAAGCTTACCTCTAATGTGAATAAATGCTGGTACTTCTCGTATTTCTATTGATTCCCATGTGGCTTCTTCAACCCCATGGTGTTGCCTGAAACCTTATAATTCGGATTTTGTTCTTGACTTCTTTTCTTTGGTATCAAGAATTCTCGATTTGTTCCTGTATGTTATCTTGGACTTCTATATCTTCCAAGTTTATGATCGGCGTTGCATCCGATAGACACTTCCTCAACATTGATACATGGAATATGTCAGGCACCTCGAGACCGATTAGGCGGGTAATTGCGGCCCGATCGCCGCCTTGCCGCACCCTTTGTAATCACTTCAAATGGTCCAATATATTTTGGTGCTAACTTTCCTTTCTCGCCAAATCTAAACACTCCCTTTTTAGGGGACACCTTGAGGAATACGCAAATCCCTCTTGAAGTCCGAGGGTCTCGTCGATCGCTCAAGCGTAACTTCTGTCTACTTTGTACCATCACGTAGTCTCTCGAATGAGTTGGATACTTCTCTGTAGTTTCAGACAATCTCTAGCTGAAACGGGGCTACTCTCGCCCGCTTCCGACTGACGTGTCGGTGATCTACATGGCCTTCCATCACAGTACCCACTCATAAAGGTGCCATCCAAATACTTGCGATGAAATTATTGTTGTCGCCAAATTCACAGTGGCGGAAATGGTTACTCGATTTCCCTTGAAGTCGACATGCGATCACGTGGCTTATGTCTTCCACTGACTGTATTACCCTTTTGGATTGGCCATCCGTTTGAGGATGAAGGTACGTCTTGAGAAACATCTTCTGTCCACATCAACGTGATAGGCTTTGCTGAAACGTGCCATAACGGGGAATCGCGATCGACGATAGAGGTGAACTCGGCGCAATTTAACAATCTCACGAATATAAAGTTGGCTCAGAGTCTGGTTATGTTTTGTGGTCTTCGTACCCGAGTAAGGTGGACTTGGTGAGTACATCCTTGATAACCCTGCGACGTTATGCCTCGTGCGGTCGTGGAAAACGGGAATCTGAAGTCCGGTGATGTGATCCACTTCCACTGCGGGATAGGCGAAGGTGTGGTAATCCTCGGGCCTTTAGTGCTCAATCTTTACTTGTTGACCGCAGCACAATTTTGAAATATGTCCCCAGCTACATCCGCGTTGACAGCATGGCGAAGGAATTTCACCTCCTTTCGTCAAAGCTTCGCATTTGCTTTCGTCTTAGCATATAACTTATGGTTTTGGAGCTGGTGTGGGATGGTGTTCATATGCTCTCGGGGTCGGGTGAGGTAGATTAGTATGTGTCATCGAACCTGATGACAAATTGATCCAATTACGGTCAAAAATACTATCATTCAAATCGCAGAAAACTGCGGGGTATTAGTCGTCCGAGCGGCATTAATGTGTACTCGAAATGACCATACGGTCACAGGCTTGATCTTAGGAATGTCCTCCTCCTGATTGCAATTGATGCTACCACAATGCGCGGATCAATCTTGGTGTAATCTTAGAGCCCTTGACTAATCAAATAGGTCATCTGCTCGAGGTAAAGTATTTATTTTCCTTTGTCACCTATTCAAAGTGCAGTAGTACATGCCTAACCGAAGGGTTTCATCATGCTTTCTTTACGAAGGCGGTGGAGCTCCCAGGTGAGGTGCCAGGCGAACAAACCATATTCAACAAGTGGTCCAATTGCTTCCATGCTCCTTTAGCTCCAAGAAAGGTGCCATACGGTGAAGCGATATTGGATATGGGATTCGGTTCCCGGATAGAATCAATCCCCAATTCAGTCTCTTTGTGGGGTAACCCATGTAGTTCATCTTAGAGAGACATCAGGAAATCGGAGTACTACTAACACCGCCCTCTTAGGGTCTTGCTCATGCTTATACGATCAAGCTAGCTAAGAAACTTCAGTGGCTCCACGTAGCTTTCAGAATTTACTACTCATGGCCAGGAAATGGATGGGAAGAACGTTAAATTAATGAAGCTGAAAACTACCTCACGAGTAGCTGAGTGTAATTCGCTTGTGAAAACAATCCATCATTGCCCGGAAAGTGGACAGCAGGTCCATCCCGAATATAACGTCATACCCGCTAAGTCATGATCAAGTCCGCAATTAATTACGTGCTCCTGTCTGAAGCCTGCGGCCTTTCAAGCACAAAAATTTGGTACGATTGTTCTCCGGTGGGCAAGTCAATATTTAATCCTGCTCCTAGCTTTTCAAAGTTCGATCCCAAATCGATAGCATATGTAGTGCGTGCAAATGAATGGAAATTAGCACCGGGATCAAATAAATTCGGCCATAGTTATAAAGAAGAATGATACCTTCCACAAGCGCATTGGAGACATCTTCCTGCGGCTAAGTCAAGCGAACACTCTCCCTTGGATAGCATCGCGCAGGGCTTGGGCCCCGATGTCCTCTAGCTGCGGTGAGTGGCCCTGGATGGGAGGTGGCCTAATTCTTATCTGCAGATCCTGCATGCAGTATTCTCACGGGTGGATAAATTGGACGTACATTCTAATATGACCTACACCTCCACATGCAAAGCAGGATCGTGAATCAATGCCTGCTCCCACTGGTACACCTCCGGCCCCTCTGGCTAACTGGGGTCTAGGTCCCATGGTCTGGGCGACGATAAGGTGCCGCCCTCTGAACTCCACTGCTACCCGCACCAGTCCGGATCGGACCTCCCCTCGCCCAGCTCTGTCGTCGCTGGCTATCCTCTATATCCCTCTCCACGAGTGCAGCTCGATCCACCATATCCCCATAGTCTCGTATCCTGAGAGCTACTAACTTCTCTCGGATGGTGACCTCAAACCACATTCCAGCTCTTAGCGAGGTTGGCCTCGTAGATATAAACTCCATGGCGCCAACGGGATAGCTCAGGTAAACTCCTACCATACTCAACCACGGTTGTTTACCTTGCCTTGAGCAAGAAAGTCGACCTTCATTACATCCTGACAGTTCAATACTTGTCTTGGAAGATTTGATCGAACTCCCCAGTAAGGTACGCGTGTCCCTCCTTCTCTTTATTCCACCAGTGATCAACCTCTCCATCAAATAAATACGTTGCCAAGCCGACTTTAAAGTCTTCGGCTACTCTTAGGCCATATAGACTTTTGTCACCCGGCGGATCCACCTATCCGCATCTAGGGGGTTTGAGCTTCCTTGGAAAGTGGGTGGGCTTTGCCTTAAAAATTCTCGAAGAATTATCATTCTCCGATTCTCTTCTCCATTGCCCGATACTTGGGCTAGGGAGTGAGCCCCGCCGGTGTGGTTGTTGTTGTTGTTTCTATTCTGATGTTGCACTAGGGAAGTGAGTTCTCTCAAACATTGATAAATGCCATTCATAGCATCGGGAGGTGGTGGGCGTGGTGGATTTGCTTGACTTCCACAACCAGGTCACGACCACACGTCCACGTCACGTCGCGTCCTCGTCCGTCCATTACGCATAAATTCACAATTTTAATTCCTTGATGCAAAGACATCCTAATTAAAATCGACCATCTTACCCACATAATCTGTCTCCATAGTGGTACCCACACTAACCTACGACTCCCATATAAGACCTAAAGCACAGCTACGATACCAACATGCGCCCAGGCTACCCTTGGGACGTCATTATATACTAACAACCATTTACACCGTAGAGCACTAATAAAATCCGCCAAATGACAAAGTGTAATTTAACAAAATTAGAGTAAGTCTCCCTTGTTCGGGAAGCTCTACCCAAAACACAACCTGTGCGATTATCATACATCACCCACAGTGAGCCCGTTTTATCCATCAAATATTTACTAACTATCCCCAGATTTCTATTCACACGTATGAAATACCCGCGTAACCTTACAAAAAGACTAAGCGAGCGAGGCCACAATAACAAAAAGAATATGCCCATGATGGCATTTACATTTCCCAGAATTAAACTATGATAACAGCGACGGAATAACAAAATACTAGACTTTACATGATTTCAAAATAATTTCTCTAGTCTGATCTGAAGCCCGATAGCTCATGTTCTCCTCGAATTTAGATTCCCCTTAGGTGGGGCCTCCCCCATGCGCGGGTTCCCTCAGCTCCTACCACCTCCTCAAGGTAAAATCGAAAGGGATGTAAGTAGGGGGTGAGCCTGAGAAGCTGTAGGAAATCCTCCCGAGCTCAACAAGGTTTAGAAAAATATGAAAAACAGTCGGTCTCATTTTTTTTTATAACATATCATAGATGTACCATTTTATAGAAAACAAGGACATTGCAAATAGATCTCAAGTTTATATGAAAACACTTAAAGTAAATGTACACTCAAGCAGCGCATAAATAAAATTATAAACATTTTCACCAAATACCATTTATAACCGTTATTTTTGTTTCTCAAACATCCTTACAATAAACTTCTCATTCGTCATAGTAGTGTTTCTCAAGCATCCTTATAAGGAACCTCTTAAGCATAAGTTGAGCATCCTTACAAGGAACCTCTCATTCATCCCTGATAGTTTCTCAAGCATCCTTACAAGGAACCTCTCTCATTCATCATAGTAGTGTTTCTCAAGCATCCTTATAAGGAACCTCTTGAGCATAAGTTGAGCATCCTTACAAGGAACCTCTCATTCATCCTAGTAGTTTTCGAGCATTCATGAGGAACCTCTTGAGCATAGGTTGAGCATCCTTACGGGAACCTCTCATTCATCATAGTAGGGTTTCTGAGCATCCTTACAAGGAACCTCTTGAGCATAGGTTGAGCATCCTTACCGGAACCTCTCATTCACATCCTAGTAGTTTTCTCGACATCCTTACGAGGAACCTCTTGAGCATAGGTTGAGCATCCTTGCAAGGAACCTCTCATTCATCCTGAAAGTGGACTCTCAAGCATCCTTACCGGGAACCTCTTGAGCATAGGTTGAGCATCCTTACAAGGAACCTCTCATTCATCATAGTAGTGTTTCTCAAGCATCCTTACAAGGAACCTCTTGAGCATAGGTTGAGCATCCTTGCAAGGAACCTCTCATTCATATGTGTGGGTTCGAAGCATCCTTACAAGGAACCTCTTGTTATAGGTTGAGCATCCTTACAAGGAACCTCTCATTTCCTTTTATTACCAATCACTATATCGAATTTTGAATACTATCAACAATTAATCTCATCCCCGGTCCACCATACAGAATCACCCATATCTGTAAATCCCCCATAAGATATATAAAGTCCCCAATGTTATATAAGAATCCCCGTATTATATGATCATCCCCACATTATCATAAATCCCCCATAATATACAAAATCTCCCATACTATATTGAATCCCCCCATGCTATAGAATTTCCCATGTTATATAAGAATCTATATTATATAATCCCCCGTGTTATATAGAAATCCCCGTACTATGCGAATCCCCGTACTATATAAAGTCCCCATGTGCTCTAATCATCCCCATACTATACAAGAATCTCCCATACTATATTAAAATCCCCATGCTATATAAAAATTTCCCATGTTATATAAGAATCCACATATTATATAATAATCCCCCATGTTATATAAAAATCCCCATTACTATGCAGGAATCCCATTATTATATAGAATCCACTAAGCGAAATCACATTCACGGGTGAGTCGAAATGCGGGGATCACTATAATGAATCCCCATGCTATATAAGAGTCCTCATGTTATATGTTCTAAATTGGTCGAGGTCAGTACTTTCTGTCAGGGTAATTTAAGTTGTAGGGATCACTAACTAGATCCCACGAAGTACTATATAAAGAGATCCGTACTAGATCACGAATCCCCCTGTTATGTAAAATCCCCATACCATATAATAATCCCCATGTTATGTAAGAAAAATCCCCATGTATGTATAATCCCCATGTTATGTAAAATCCCAAATAATATGTAATAATCCCAGTGGAAGATCGCTCGAGTAGAGTCGAGATCGAATTAGAGTGAGTGAATCGGGTCAGTGGTCGGAATCGGGTCAGTGAGTCGGAATCGAGGCGTGAAGCACCATAGAAGAATCCCACAATACTATATAAAGTCATTTGATTACATCAATCCTATCTGAGAAAATTTGGTTACCAACCAACTTAATTTCACTACCAATCCTTCCATAATTCTCAATTTCTTGGAAAAACTTCTAAGAATCCACAGAACAATGTAAACAATTTCAAGAAATAGTTAGAAAATACAGAATCATACCCACGGTATTTTTCTACTCACACAAATCACTAGGAGTTAGAAATCAATCCCCAAAGAACACATTTAAGAATAAATTCCTCATTCCCACGTACAAAGAGAGAATGGTTTTAGAATACCCAGAAAAATAGCATTTATAGCCCCAAAACGTACATATATACATACCCTAGCCTCAATGTAAGTGAATGGGGAGAAAACCCTACACTAATCTTTAGTTTGTTATGGAGATCTTAAGCTTTAGTATCACCTTTGCCCTTAAATCTCTAGCTCGGCCTTCCTTCCTTCTTCTCCAACGATCCTTAGGGCTTGAGAGGTGTGGGAATACGTGTGGGGTGGAGAATACGAGAAATAGAAGAAAATTTTGGGTTTTAATTAATTTTGCCCGAAAATCACTATTCATGGGGGTATTTTGGTTTTTCTTCAAAATTACGATTTTGCCACTACACTCTCAGTTAAGTCTGGACTACTCTAAGGTTTTTCGACGTTCCGGATTCATTTTTAATGTTATTTTAACCTAAAAACCTTTGTTTCTATGATTTATGTAACCATTTTTATATTTATCATTCTTATACTTTGATTTAAGAGGTAAAACTAATTGGACGATTATTAATATTTAGACATGTGGGGGTTTACACTCCCCAAGATTTCATTTTATTGGAATTGTAGAATTAACCGTGTGTTTGAAATTTTTGAAGACCAGTTTTGAATTGAAGTTTTGAAAATTGGAAGTTTGAAGATGAAATTTGAAATTTGAGATTTTTTGGAGCACCCCAGAGTAGGAATTTTCAAAATTTAAAATGGAACCTTGAATCTTGGAATTGAGATTTGGAAATTTGAAATTGATCGCTTGAATTTTGAAATTATGAATTTGTAAATTTGAAATTATAAACTTAAAATTAGGTGGAAATTGTGGAATTTAAGTTTTAAAGTATAACCTTGATTTTGAAATTATAGGCAAATTTTGAAATTGAGATTTGGAGGACTGAATTTTAAAATTGAAAATTTGAATTTTAAGCGAGAAATTTAAATTTGAATTTTGAATTTTGATATAAAATTGAGAAATGAAAATATAGAACTTGAATTTTTTTTTTTAATTTAGGGATTTTATTAAATTAAGGGTGGGTGATAGTTCACATGTTAAGGAAAAATAGAATTGAATTATATATATATATATATATATATATATATATATATATATATATATATATATATATATATATATAATCAACAACAAATTTAATTAAAATAAACAAAAGCAACAATACTTATAAGAAAAATAAAATAATAAGACTATAAATTAAATGACTATATAATATATATCTGAAGACAATTAATTAAAAAATAACTATAAAAGAAGAATAAAAGAAGTTAAGAAAAAAAATACGATAGACGGGTAGCTCCGGATGAATCCTTCTTAGCTAAAATTGCCGCAAAGCGAGATGCTACCGAAATTGCCTGGAATGAGATTTCCCCCTAAGGCAATCTTATTTTAAATTAGGGTTGTGCATGGAGTGCGGGAATCTAGGAAGCGATCAGAAAAACCGGGCAGAGTATCCGAACTGAAAATACCGTTGACTTTTTACTTTATCCGAACGAACCGTCTTGGAAAAAATTTTTTGGTGCAGTTTTGGATCTTATGTTATCCATCTGAGAACCATCTAGAAGCATGAAACCCATAGAATGAAGAGCGAAATTAAGGCGAATAATTTTATATATATATATATATTGGATTTATAGTATTTATCTTTTTTAATTAATAGTTGATATTTATGTTGTTATGTTTATAATTGTATTTATAATTTATAATTTATAATATTAAATAATTATAATGTAATAATTATTTTATAATAGTTAAAATTTTTGTATTAAATTGAATTTTGATAGTGAATTAAAAATTAAAATAATATAATATACAATTAAAATAATAATATTTTAACTTAGTCCAAAGCTAGTTTAGACCAAAGCAGTGGTTTGATATGAAAAACAAAGGCAAACCCTAACACCCGCTATATCTATTTAGCCCATCATTTGCCTTTTATGAGTTTGTGTAGTCGCTCGTCGGAGCTCCTCTCTTGGTAAATTCGTTTTCTCGCTTTTGTATTTTAACTAAATTTCTTATGCTTAACAAGATTGATTCCGGAAGAAATAATCGGCTCGCAAGTCATGACGTTGACTACTTTATGCTCGATTCAGGATATTTTTTCACAAGAAGGTTACGATTTGCTTTGAGTCCGAAACCCATATACACATTTGGGGTATTTCCCTTCAATATTGTATTATTTATTTTCGTTGTTGTGCATATGAACTAATTATTAATATTTGGTGGATTGATTATATTATGAGTAGATTTTTTTTTTTAAAGAAAAAATTAACGATCTTTTGAATGTTCATGAAAAATTATAAAATTTGAATGACAATAGTGTTCTCCATTTGAGGATTTTTATTTTTTTTTAAGAAAAAGTTAAGGATCTTTTGAATAAAAAATTAGAATTGATAAGCTGTTCTCAATTTTTTAAAATTAAAAAATAAAGATTTTGTTTATATTGTGAGAATGGTTAGATGGACTTGTCTGGGTGTGATTTTCATGCTTTTCACTTTGATTTTTGTTCTTGCTTTATCATTCATCTAATTATTTTTATTTTTCCTTCCCAGTAGAAATTGCTATAGTGTTTCATGGCCTCAAATTCCAACGGAGAATTTTCTTCTAATTACGGTGAGTTTTTATTTGCATTTTATATGAAAACATATTATATATTATATATGTTTTTAAATAAATATTTATAATTTTTACATATCTTTGTTGTATTGCTTATTTCTGAGTCTCGATGAGGTAGTGCGTCTCACTTGGTAAGAAAACAATTTCCGGTGATGGAAGAGATCAAATGCCACCACCACACTTCAAGAAAATTTGAATTCAAGTGACCCAGTTATGCCAATACACAAACCGTTGCTTCTAATTTTGTTTCAAATGAAGGTACTCCCAAATGAAGGTACTCCTTCACCTACTTCACTTGCTTGTGCTAGCAAAAAAGTTAGATAGAGGTTTGGGTACATTGTGAATAAAGGATGACGAGAGCAATAGACAGGAGAATTTAAATGTGTGTATTGTAGTAAGGATTATCCACAAGCTAATAGTGAGGCGGGGACCTCGGAGGTTCTAGAACATTTGGGATACTTGCAAAAGTTTCCAAATAAAAAGAATTTGTTAGGGCATACAAGAGTCGAGATAAAATGCAAAGATAGTAAACTTTCGAAAGCAAGTGAATCTGAAAAAGTAAATTATCTTCTTTGGCGGTTGATCAACAAGCAGAGATGCTTTGGATCAAATGATTATAAAGATGAATTACCTTTTCGGTTTGTTGAAGGGAAGGTTTAGGGAATTTATACAAGTTAGTCTTCCATGTTTCAAATTCCATCTAGGTATACTATTGCTAGAGATTGTTACTATTTGTTTTGTTCAAGAAAAAGAAGAAATTGCATGCATTGCCACGTCTCAATGTCGAGAGGGTTTCATTGACTCACGGATACTTGGACAAATATCAAAATATTTCTTATTTATGTGGCCCCTTATTTGTGTTCGGGATGGGTGCATAAAAAGTCACGAATTTTTGTGTAGTTAAGAGTCATAAGGAATTAACATTAGAATGCTATAGATTTTGTATGGATGAGCTGGGGTTTGAACAAGTTGTGTAACCATCCTTTGTTGATAATGCAAGTTCTAATGTCTTCTTTGTTCAAGCAATTAAAGAAAAGGCGACCTAAAGAGTAACTTGTTTTGGGAAGCTTTCATATGAGGTGTTTATATATTCTCCAATTAGTAAGTCAGGATGGCCTTGAAAGTGCTCAATACTCTATTAGGAGAATTAGAGGTGTTGTTAAGTATGTGAGAAGTCCACAGAAATTTAGAAATGTTTAAAGTGTTGACAGATAGGCCAAATATTAAGTCTAAGCATCTTTGCAGTGGAACATCACTAGATGAATTCAACTTATTTGATGTTAGAATCGGTGTGGTTTATCAAAAGCCTTTGATAAGTTAGAAGATGTTGATAGTGGGGTACAGAATTTGGGAATGATATGCCTAGTGGTTTGATTGGACAAAAGCTAGAAATCTTCTTAGATTTTGAAAAGGTTTTATGATGTTACTTGTAAGATTTCGGGTTCTTTGTACTCTACTTCAAATCACGTATTTTTTCCTGAAATTATCGTGTTTTGAAAGATTTGCAAGCTTTCAAAGTAGCAATGACGAACAGCTGAAATGGGTAGAATGATGAGAGAAAAAGACTGATGGTATTGGGCTCCATCCAAAAGATGAATGTTATGCTTTTTATTCTTTGTTGTGCTTGATCCTAGATATAAAATGGACTATTTAGCGTGAAATATAGCTTTTGATACGAAATGATAAAATGATTTGGTGACTCTGAGTAACTAAATTCTTTGAGAGCATTGGATGAGTACAGGGAAATGAGCAAGTGGGGATGGGTGGAGTGTTAACCACTTCAATGATGCAAAAGATATGGTGGAGGATGAAGAATTAGATGACTATTTTATAGAAAGGGAGAAAGAGCAAAGTCCCGGTTTCCAAAGGGGAGTTGGATAAGATATTTTGGTGAACCGGAAAAGTATACCCTTGACTTTGATCTCTTAAATTGGTGGAAAGTCAATCTTTGTTAGATACATGTGTCTAAAGTTGCCAAGGATGTTTTGGCAATTCAATCTTCTCACGTGAAGCAGGATCACTTTAGCACCGGAGGTAGAACTTTAGGCAGTTAGGAGTTCTTTGACTCTCTCATTTAGTACTAATTTCTTTATCAGATTGGTTGAGATAGTCAAGTAAACCTATAACTTGGAAACCATTGAAGACTTGGAAAGTTTGGGTCGAGTATGATTCTTTTATAAATTTGATTGATTTTTTCTTATGGAATATATTCTGATTTTGAAATATATTTTACGTAATTTTTGATTGTAGAAATCACTCAAGGAATCAGAAATTGTAGAAGTGTTATACGAAGCAGCGTGTTGATTGTTGAACTTCCTTTTAGAAATATAGAAAATATATTAAGTTATTTTGGTTACGTTTTATTAAGAAAAATTAAGTTAGACTTTTAATTATTTTTGTTTGATAGTTAATTTGAATCCTATTTACGTTTATAGGAGCGAAGAGTTGGAGAATCAGATGTTCATATGAGACGTTAAATTTTTCTTGTTGATATTTTGAAGAATTGTTTTTTTTTATATATATTTTGTTTGTAATTTGTGTTTTAGTCACTCATATGGGACAACGAAGTTTTGTATTTTGTTTGTGAATTTTTAATATGAAGGACAATTTGCACTCCAAGCATTATGGGTTCTCAACACCCTTTGTAATAAGAAAGAATACCTAACAAATGGCCACTCTGGCTTTGTAATGGAAAGAATCACGTAGCAAATGTGCGATCTGTTTCTGGCATCCTCCGGAAAAAGCGCATAGTAAGAATTTCTATAATTGGATAGGTTGCGGCATGGTCTTTGTCAGTCTGAAAATTAAAGTGATAGAATTTTGTTACACCTTTGTTTCTCATTTTTTCGATTTGTATGCTTGTATCTATAGTGCATGCTTTTTCTTTCCTATTACCATATGGTATGGTGGTGCATCATTTAATTGGTCACTTAGTTTTTATGATCATCGGACTTTTAGCTTGTCTCGGTACGAGAACTTAAGTCTCTTGTGTTATTAATTTTCCTTTTGGATGCCTTTCTATTTTCTTTGGTTGGTTGATCTACTAAGTCTATCAATAGGGGATAGTGAGCAAGCGTCATTTTTCTTAAGAGTATCTTTGGATTTACATTCTTTGTAATTTCTTACAAAGGCCCTTTTTCTTTTGGTATATTAATTGACGCTATCGTACCAGTGGTTATGCTGATCGTAGCTAAACTTTTCATGAATAATTTTTCTTTAAAAAGTTTAATATTTTATCAAAATATCAAGTTCAGTCTTGTATAGTTTGAAATTTCCCACTAGACAGAGCAGACCGGTTTGTCCAGAAATATTGGATGGCAGATGGAATTTTTTTGTGGATGCGGGATGGATCTTGATTTTAAAATCCCGAACATTTGGAATGGATCACGGATATTTGATCCGTCCACCATCTGAGTATTTTATTTTAAGTCAAAATTTTTAAACTTTGGACCCAACTAGGACCTCCCACTCAATGTGGAGAAAAGGGCATAGTCTCTTTAAAAAAATAACAAAAACTAATAGCCTAAATTATATAAGCTCATGCCTTAATTTATTCTCCAAAAAAATATTTAATTAATGGTCATTAGGATCTTGCTTTTTGATGGAAGCGAAGCCATGGTTTCCTTTTCCTCATTGAAACTCAGAAGGAGTGAATCCCTTTTCTCTCATGTAAATTTTTCGATGTGGGATTATACTTGAAAGAAAACTCAAAATTTGAGGTTCCTTTCTCTCGCTGTAGATTCCCAATATGGGATTGCGGCCCTACCTGAAGGAAAAAAATCCTAGCGCCAAAATTTGGGGTATACAGTTTGTTTATCTTGAAAATAGAGGCATGTTTGCCAAATTCCTCTGCTGCACTAGTTAATATTTGTAAGACCTCAAAAAGAAAATTACTATAATAAAATTAATAGGCAAAGTTCTCACCCCCGTAATCATTCTTGTTGCCTTTACCGATTCTACACCATTCTTTTCTCTCTTTTTTTCATAGTATTAAGGTTAGATCTAAGCCTAATCAATAAAAAGTGGGTCTTTCCCTAATTGTGTGTGTATTTTCTTTAACTTTTGTTTAGAATTTGAAAAGTATTAAAGAATGAAGATAAAAAGAAAAAATGGAGAGAAAAAAATTTGAAGAAAAATAAAAAATAAATATAAATTAAATTAATTAATTTTATATATTTATTCAAATTCATTTTATATATAAGGATTGAAAAAATTTTAAAATATATTAAATTTTGAAAAATCTTAACTATATTTTATTTATTTTTTATTCTTTTTACAATATCACTTTTGTATTTTTTTTTAACTTTTAAGTCGTGCTTGTTCCAAAATAAGAAGATGAGTAAATGGAAACAAGAGGACTGAGATGTGGGTCCATGAGAGATAATTTAGAACAATATAAATTAATTTTATTTAATTTAAGTGCGAAACAATTGCGAGAATCCACGTAATCAATTCAGAATATTAATTCCCGTTTAAAGTCTTTGATACGTATAAATTTATAATTTAATAAGCTTTAAAAAATATCAGCTAAAGAAGTAACAATATAAATTATTTTTATTTAATTTAAGTGCAGAACAACTACGAGAATCCATGGAATCAATTCAAAATATTAATTCCCTTTTAAAGTCTTCCGATACCTACAAATTTATAATTTAATAAGCTTTAAAAAATATCAACTAAAGAAGTGAGGGTCTTGAGTAGTGAGCCATGTCCTCTATAATATAAAAGGGAATCACAAGAAGGGTGCGTCCATGAAGAGATTTATTCACAAAGGTCACTAGATAATTCCTTGGAAGGTGAGTCTAAAAAATGATAATACAAAGTGAAGAGAAGGACAATTTTATAATAATGGGTTCAGCTGTAAAAAGTTCGTTCTCATATGTGAACGAATTTTATATTATTAGATTCTCAAAGTTTTCTTGAGATTTGAGTTTTTTCAGACAAAATTTAATCTACATGGTAAATTTTTCTCAGATCTCAAAAAAAAAAAAAAACTAGATTTTACATGCAATGTTTTGTATATAAGAGAGTTGTAACTCGAACTCTTATGAACTATTTTGATAAATTTGTATATTTTATAAAATATATATGTATGACTGAATCCCAGTGAATGGGATCGATATGGTGGTATTGAGATATGCGATACCCACAGATATTCAGTGCGTTGACAGGTTATCAATAGGACCCTCAGGTTTTGGGGTGTCACAATGTCAATAACGGTTTTCTATAGTATTCATCAACGACGAAACAAATAATAAGCAGATTAGAATATGAAATTCAAACACGATCCAATAAATAATCGTGTAACACGATAAGACACTTGTAACTCATTTATTAATTTTGTAATTTAAAATAATATATATTATAACTAATTCATCAATATTTAACATAAGATATAATAGGTTGATCTAGGTTAAATATTAATTAAAATATTAACTAAATTGGTCAAATTCATGTTATGGATTAACTTGAATATAAGCATTTATTAAGCTAGAGTATGAAATTAAATGCATTGAATTTGGCTAAACATTTAAACTGGTCAAAAATGAATTTGACCACACGGTAATCAAGTCGATGTATTGTTATATCAAATTTTTTACACTATATCAAATTTAGTGTAAAAAAAAAAAAAATCATTAAATAGAAAATGTTTAGAAATATTTCTAAATTTAGTGTAGTTTTTACCACATGGATCTAAAAGCATCTTTTGAAGAGACAATTTCTACATTAAAAATATATTTTATCTAATTTTAAATTTTTTTAATATAAGCTGAAAATGTCTTTTGAATATACACTTTCGTAATTTTTAAAATTTTGAATTTTACTTTGAAGAAACACCAGCATAATTTTGAAAATTTTGAATTTAGGTAAAGTGTGCTGAAGAGACTCTTTCCTAAATTGTTGAAATGTTATCTTGAAAGTAATAACTGAAGCAGCTATAATTTAAAATTTTTATTTATATTGAAGATGTCTTTTGAAGAAACACTTTCTAAAAATTTGAAAAACCATTATTCAAATGTTATATTGAAAGTGTATTTTGAAGAAACATTTTCTAAAAGTTCAAAAAAGCGAAAGTATATTTTGAAGTGACACCTTCTAAATAGCTTTTATCTCAACTTTTTTTACTATCAAAACCCACTTTTCGAAACTTTATCTCACGCCTCAAGATTTTATGAAAAAAACTACACTATCCTATTACTTGACATTAGTTTTCAAATCACACTTTTTCAAGATTTTTTTAAAATTTTTTATTATTTTTCGTAAACATCCCTCGTTTACATGCCCAAGATTTTAGCAAGGTGATCCACCATTCTTAAAAAGCCATCTTAGCCTCTGATGTATCCGATCGATTCACCTTAATATGATATGTTTCCTTTACTTAAAAGCCAGAAAAAAAAAACCTACAATTTGATATAGTTTAAAGAACTATTAGTTAAAGGAGTGTGAGTCTTGGTAGTGAGCCCCATCCTCAATATTATAAGCCCATCAATACGTGTTTTCCACTTCCATCTGTTTTCACAACAATTATAAATTATAATAATCCATAATCCATAATCCAATGCTGCATACTTTAGACCCTCTTTATCAATTCCCACCTACTTTATCAATCTAAAGTAGGAACACTATCATCACCGTCACTTGGAGCGTTGTGCAATAATAGTGAATAAAACTAGATAACGATGTAGAAAGTAATTGTATTTAAGTTTAATAAGGATGAAGGTGGAAAACTTGGACTCGTCTTTTTTTATATCTTTTCTTTTCTTTTCTTTTTTTTTTTTGAAAAGGAAAGATGTCTATTTTTATTTAGTTTTATTTTAATTTAAAATTTTGGATAAAACCGTAAAAATTACATTATAAAAATTTAAATCTCATATTTATGCTTAATTGCTGTTAAGCTTTTTAATTGCCTTTATAAATCTAAAGACATTTTTCGTTAACAAATTGGTATTTGATCGTCCACTTTTATATGTTAGCAGCTCGAATAAACATAATTCTTTTTAATAAACATTATATTAAAGCATTGTTTTTTTCTGATATTTTTATTATTATATTAAAATCATATAAAATTAATTTGCATGAATTTTAATAAATTTAATTAAAATAATTAATAGATTTAGATAGACTTTGATTTCTGCAATCTTTCAAAATAAATATATATAAACTATTTTTAGTTTTTATGGTATTAATTTTGAAAAAGAAAAAAACTAAAATATTTGTATATTAAATAAAAGGGAAAAAATAATACTGTGGTTTTTATGTTTACTTTTGAATAAGTTTTTAATTTTAGTATGTGGGAGGCAGGATTCATATCTTGTTGGTTGGGTGGATGTTAATTTTGCTTTTTAATTTACTTAAAAAAATTAAATTTAAAAAAAAATAGAAATTACACGAATACATCTTTATTTGTTATTAAAAATTTTAAATTATGTCATGTATCCAAATTGATTATGTATATTATAGATATTTAATTATGGAATGGAAAAATAGAAATTACACGAATACATCTTTATTTGTTATTAAAAATTTTAAATTATGTCATGTATCCAAATTGATTATGTATATTATAGATATTTAATTATGGAATGGATCAAATCTTAAGACAGCAGGAAAGAGGAAAAGCAGCCGTTAAAGCCTGTTTTACACTTGGCACAATAATAATAATAATTATAATCCATGTGAGGAAGGAATATTCCAAGGTAGAAGATATTTGTGTTTGTTTATGCACAGAAAATGGAGCATGCAAATTGCCAAACTCCTCCGCTGCTGGCTCTCAATTATAACATCCCAAGTTAATATTTGTAAGACATCAAAGAAAAATTATAATAAAATTAAAAGTTAAAGTTCTCGCCCCCGTAATCATTCTTGTTGCCTTTACATATTCTACACCATTTTTTTCTCTCTCTTTTTTTTCATAGTATTATTAAGGTTAGATCTAAGCCTAATCAATAAAAGAAATTAAGGTTAAGGTCTTTCCTTAGTTGTGTATGTATTTTTTTTTAAAGTTTTGTTTAGAACTTGAAAAGTATTAAGGAAAAAAGATAAAAAGGAAAATAAAGAGAATAAGGAAAAGGGAAAAAAATTTGAAGAAAAATAAAAATTAAGTTTAAACTTAATAAATTAATTCTATATATTTATTCAAATTCATTTTATATATAAGGATTAAAAATTTAATATATAATTTTGAAATCCCAATTACATTTTATATTTTTTCTACTGTTAAACTGAAAATATCATTTTCATTTTTTATTTTCTAATAATTTTCAAGTTCAAATGGAGTCCTATTTTTTTTCTTTCTTACTTCTTCTCCTTAAGTTCAAATATGAGCAAATGGAAACAAGGGACTAAGATGCGGGTCCATGACAGATAATTTAGAACAATATAAATTATTTTTATTTAATTTAAGTGCGGAACAGCTGCTAGAATCACAAAACAATTCAGAGATCCTTTTAAAGTCTTTGATACCTATAAATTTATAATATAATAATCTTTAAAAAAAAATCCCAACTAAAAAGAGTGCAGGGTATTGGTAGTGAGCCTTGTCCTCCACAATATAAAAGGAATCACAAAGAAAGAGTGAGATTTATTCTGAGTCAATAGATAATTCCTTGAAAGGCGGAATGCAAGAAATGATAATAAAAGAGAAGATAAGGACAATTTTATAATAATACCTAAATCTATATTAATTATAAAAGTACCATTTGTTTTACATTTTTTAATTCAAAAACCATCTTTTGTAATAGTGTTTTTTTTCCCAAACTGCCTTTGTTTTATCTTTCCTAATCAATTATAGATAAACATTATCTTGATTACTTATAGGGCCCATTTGGTGTGCTGGATAGGATGGGATGGGATGGGATGAGATGAGATAATTGTGTGTTGTCACATTGTTCGATTCAGCGCCGAAAAAAAAAAAACGGATTAGAAATTTATTGTTGTATTTTAATATTTAAATTTTATGTTTTATTTAAAATTAGTTGTGGATAAGTTGAATGAGTCTTTATCCAATTTGTTATCAGGTTTAATCCTCACTTTAAAAAGGTGAGATAAGTTGAATGAAGGAAAGAAATCGTAGGATTACAATCACGAGATATAATCATATCAGCGTATTCTAGATACCAAAGCATTTATAATTGGTGCATGTCTTTCTAATCAATTATAAGTAATTACCTTGATTAATGGTATCTAAATGTTAAAAGAAATTATATTTGTCTTCCCTATAATTGATTGTTTATATTCCCTATTAATTGTATCTAATTTTGTTGATTTCCTTTTTATTTCTTCTTCTTCGCCAGTCTTCAAAAAATTACTAATTAGCAAATCTCGCAGATAATGAATCAACCTCATCCTTAGGTTTGAGAGTATTTACCAAAGGGTGTGCCTGACCTATAACTTCTTGAAATCAACACCTTGTCTTCTTTGCATCATCAGACATCCGACTTATTGATGCAAAGTCAAGACACGACTTCTAAGGCCGTAGTTAAAGTTTCAAAAAGGCAAGTTCTGAGAGCACGAGAAAAGAAGATCAATGACACATTCATTTTGCTAATTCGAGTTTTAAAAGAATCAAGACGTATTTGAGATGTTTACTATATCATGTTGCATGGCTTGCATGTCAAGTTATTTACTTTCTTTTTAGTTTATTTATTTTCCTTAGTTTATTTTTATTTAAATTTGTTTAATTTTCTTGTTATAGATGTGATTTAGGTTATTTTCCTTAGTTTATTTTCATTTAGATTTGTTTCATTTTCTTGTTTTAGATGTGATTTAGGTTAAAAATTGCAGTAGATATTTTGTTTCTAATAGGTTTGAAATAAAATCACGGAGCTACTCGCGGGCAGAAAGAGACCCGACCCAGCCTTGACACCCAGGTCCCTAGCGCTAACCCAAAATGAGAGTCCAGTCCGCTTATCCCAAAGGATGATAACATGGGTAGTTAAGCCCGAGCCCTGAAACCAAAGCCCCGAATGCGTGACACCCTAGATCTCGGTCAGTTATTCTGTCGGCCCGTGAGCCTTCGTGAATGTCGGGTGACGGAGCATTTCTCATGAAAATCGGGCAAGTCTGAACATGCGGAGAGCTCTACCAGAATCATAACGTATATAACTTTTGTCGAATCAACATCAATCTGCATGATATTTATATCGAGTAAGCGGCCTTTGGGCCCATCCACAATACTCATCATCAATATAAACCAACTATATCCAATAGTTTCAAGAGTTCAAAGTTACTCTTATACAACATATATTAAAATACCAGAATTCTAATACATGTAAAACCATCAAAGCCACATTCCGGCTATCTTCTAAACGGCCTCTATGATGAACCATCTCCTCGCACACTCCCTGTACCTGTAAAATAGTATCCCTCGACAGGGTGAGCTAATGTTCGATGAGTGGAATCACCACTAGGTAGGCTACTCTCCACCCTAAGTGCATATGCGATGCTCAAAGTAAACACACATTCAAGCAAATGCATGATCCTAGCAAATGTCTAACTTATCAACTCATACCTAGAGTCACGCAGGCTCCTCACTTACCTAAGCCTCGTATGAGAATTATTATGTTTATTTGTGGACAACCCTCCGATGTATACATATCAATTGGGCCGTCTCCGACGATTGATATAGTGTATGGACGACCCTCCGATGTATATCAATTGGGTCGTTTTTGACGATTTATATTTTTAGTATGGACTACCCTCCGATAATTATTGTTTTTAGACAACCCTTCGAAACCATTACTCTCTGAAACTACGCCTCATTGCACTCGCTCTATCGTCTTAGGGTGCCACAGGTGCGTATGAAATGCCATGATACCAGACCCATTCTGATCATAACACATGCAAATATATAAACATGTATATATTCATAAATTAAATCACACAATCATGTTATGTAATTTAGATTCCATCACATCAAAATTAGCTCATGGGCTAATGATCAAACAAACAATTCTACTTGAATTACTCGGCCAAACACATTTTCACAAAATATTTTGTAGACCCTTATTCCTATGAACAGTGAAACCCTCGGTTTACTGTTCCCGACAAATCACCAATCATCGGTTCACTTTGTGAACCCGAATTTCATGGTCATTACCGGCCTCATACACATCAATGCATCATTCATAGCACAAATTTGCACCATGACACCCCCGAATAGCCCAGTGGACGGTCCATGGTATCCCATGGGTTTCAAATCCAACGCCTCGGTTCAGATTTGGGCAGATCAAGCAACCCCTCGCGGCCTCATTCAACTCAAACATTAACAAAGTACTTAAGCGAAGAATAAAGCGAGTAGGAAGAGCCCCTACCTCTCGGAGTTTGTCGAAACTCCTCAAATCCGGTGCCCATGCGTAGGCCTCTCGGCGATAGACGGCTTTCCTTCTTTGCCAGGAGCTTAGGACGGTCGGTTCTTAGGAAGCAGAGAGAAGTCCTATTCTCACTCTAAAGCACTTCATTCCAAACCCTTGTCGATTTTCCTCTTTTTGGTCTTTAGTTCGATTTGGAAGAAGGCATGTCTTATTCCATTGTCTTTTTAAGCAGAATTTAAATAATGACCATTATGTCATTATTTTCCCAGTTTTGACATTCGGCACTATTTCGGTCGTTCATTTTCATCGTTTCTCTACTCATACCACTTATGGCACATGAGCACGTGTTATATGTGACTTTCGTGCTGTCGAAAATCGTTTCTGACACCTGAAATCGATGCCTCGAAAAAATGTGCCAACTCAAACCCAGATCTCGAATTCGGCGAAGTCGGCGATGCTAGCTAGATTCCTTGACGATTCGCGGTGAAATCATTAAATCATCTAAGATCTAGATAATAAATTTCTGATTTTTGATCGAAATTACGATTTTACCATTTCTCTAGAAATTGAAATTTCTCGGGTCTTACATTCTCCCCTCCTTAAAAAGAATTTCGTCCCGAAATTCTGGACAATCACATCACTCATGCGCTATGCAACGTGCACTCTGCCATGCGCCTGGCTTCGTCATCTAAAGATTTAAGCGACTAAACCACATACGAGTCATCCTAAACAAGAAGGGATAGGTGGTCCGCATCGTGTCCTCGCTCCATGTTGACTCCCTCCACTCCATAGTGCCACCATAGCACTCGCTGTACTCACGGTCTTGCGTCGCAAAACCCGATCTTGACTATCAAAATGCACCTTTGGTCCTCCTCGAAGGTCCCGTACATTATCGACCTCAATCGTCCTAATCCACCATGGCTGGATCACGGGTATACTTAGGACATGGAGCGTGAAAGTACCGTGGACATCGACATGCTAGGAGTACGCGCCCAGCCGTCACGCCCAGCGGTGCACCGCCGCCGGTATCTCGAAGGTCGATGAACCTCGGCGATAACTTCCCTCGCTTGCAGGCGACCTCCTCTTAGGCATCACCTTCAAGAAGGCGTGATCCTAAACCTCAAACTCTAAGAATTCGGCGTCGCACATCGGCATAGCTCTTCTGTGCCGACCTGGCCCGTGAGAAAACGTCGTATCGAAGCTCACCTTCTCGAGAGGGTGTCTCTGTCAGTCGGGGCAAGTGATGGGCTCTCTTTCCATCTCGGTCCAATCCTGCCCGATAATTTACATGGCTTCCCATACAATGCCTCATAGGGTGCCATTTATATACTCGCCTGATAACTATTGTTGTAGGCGAATTCCACTAAGGGCAAGTGCTCTTCCCAACTGCCCTTATGATCCAGGACGTATGCTCGCAGCGTGTCCTCTAACACCCGTATATAATCCACACAACGTGTAACCCTACACAACCCTTACTTTGTGTGTAAACGCTGACCTTCCCAAGGTCACAATCGTGACTCAATCCAATGGATGATCTCGACCTAGTCCATGTCATGTATGGCATCCATATATTGAGTCCTTACTTGGGCTCTGACAACGCAGTGCAATTTCAAGGGGTATCCAGTCGAGTCACTCAGGCTCCTATCCTCCCTCTAAGTCTACGTGATGCTTTGACCGTGTGTTTATCTCGATTAACCCCTAACTCTTCGACTCACGCGAGCCTCTTACATTCACCACGAAATTGGGATATCTCCGGTCTCTTACACCCAACTCTGAGTTCTCACCTTAGGATTAGCATTTGCCACAGCTGCCTACACACTTTAATTACTCTTCATTTCTGATTGAACTATGAGTCTTCATTGGGCGTGATCCACAAAGACAAACTCAACCCACACTCACCAATAGTGGTGAATGGCCCAGATGCAGGTGCACCCCGAGCCCTACTCGATGCGATGTTGGGTACGCGAGCGTGAATAATGCCCGTCTTGTGACACGATCAAAATTACACCATAGCAGTCTTGAGATCTCTCACTCATAATCCCGACCTATCGCGGGTCAGCTGCGTGACGCCCCAGTCTTGAAATTCAGTTGACTACGCGTCCCGGCCGTAGGAAACGCCGTGAATGTCGGGTGACTGAGCATTTCTCCTGTCGGGCTGGAGTCTCCTTTGTGGGAGCTCTACCCCGAATACAACACACAGTGAATAACACTGTCCCAATATACACAATGACCACACAGGGTCTCATATACAACTATACCAAGTAAAAATGACCTCTTGGGCTTTTGCATTATACTCTGCATATATATAAACCATATAATCCATCGCATGAGCAAAACGGCCATGGCCCCCTTAAACAATACTCATAAAACATACCCGACTATATATCATAGTTACAAGAGTTAATGATCTACTCTTATACAACACATATATTAAAATTCTAAAAATTCCCGATACATGTAAAACCACAGAAGCCACGTCTGGGCTTCTTACAAATCTCGGCCTCTAGGATGAGCGGAGTCTCCTCGCACGCTCCTGTGCACGTAAGAATAGTATCCCTCGACACGGTGAGCTAATCTTCGATGGTGGAATCACCCTAAGTGGGCTACTCTCCACCTAAGTACAATGCAATGCTCCAAAAATAAACACATTCAAGCAAATGCATGATCCTACTTGAATGTCTAGCGATCATCTCGTGCTCGAGTCCTCCTGACTCTCACACTCGCCTAAGCCTCATATGAGAATTGTGTGACATTTGTGGAGCTGACCCTCCGGTGGGCCGTCTCAGACGGTGAAATGTGTTATGGACTACCCTCCGATGTATATCAATTGGGCCGTCTTCGACGATTGATATTTTTAGTATAAACTACCCTCCGATAATTATCATTTTTAGACAACCCTTAGAACCATTTTCTCTAGACTCACCTCATGCACTCACTCCTATAGTCCTAGGGTGCCCCAGTGCATATGGAATGCATGATGTCAATTCCATTACAGTCTATAACACATGCAAATATATAAACATGCATATATTCACATAAATTTAAATAACACATGTCAATTTCGGAATTCGACGAAATTTAACGTGCTAGCTAGATTTCGCGAGACGATTCCAACGGTGAAATCCGTTTCGTTATCCGAGATCTAGAGAATAAATTCCGGATTTTAACGAAATTCTGATTTTCCATTTTCGAGAGAAATTGGAATTTCACCGGGTCTTACGTTCTCCTCCCTTAAAAAATTTCGTCGAAGTGCGAGCGATCCACAATCACTCACATGCATGTCACGGCATACGCACCATGCATGTAAGCAGTCATTTAAATCTTAAGCGACTAAACCATTGCCTTTATCCTAAGCAAAGAAGGATAGGTGGCCCGCATCGTGTCCTGGCGCTCCCACGTTGACTCCTCCACTCCATAGTGCCGTCATAGCACTCTCACTAGCCTCACGGTCTTGCGTCGCCAAGGCACGATCACGGTATCAAAATACATGCGGTCACCGCCAGTGCAAATGACTTCGATACGTACGTCGCTGCATGAGTTGGATCGGGTATCGCCGGAGCATGGAGGCGTGAAATACCTCGTGGACTTTGTCATGTTGGGGCGGTAATGCCAGCCTGGAGTGCGCTCTGGTGCCTACCCTCTCAGGTATCTCGAAGATCCAGTAAACCTCGATAACTTCTGGCTTGCCAGAACGACCCTCCTCTCTTAAGCATAACCTTCAAGAAAACATGATCCCGACGAAATCTAGGGTCGGCGTCGTACATCCGCATAAATCTTGGCGGCTGCAGTCGTGAGAAAGGCGGCAGCTAGGCGTATCGACTCACCTTCTCGGGTGTCTCTAATTAGATCGGGACCCGGTGATGGAGGTCTCCCGCCTCGGTCGACATATGATGATCTACATGGCCTCCCATACAATGCCTCATACGATTGCCATCGTATGCTCGCACAGTAGCTACATTGTTGTAGGCGAATCCCACTAAGGGCAAATGCTCCTCTGCCCTTATGACCTAGGAGCGGTATGCTTTCGCGACGCGTGTCCTCGCTTACACGTATATAATCCACCTGACATGTATTACTACCTGACCCTTGCTTGGTGTGTAGCCGTGACCTTCCCAAGGTCACAATCAACGACAATCCAATGGATCGTCAACTTTAGTCCATGTCATAGGCGACATCCATATCTTAGGAGCGCTGAGCACCGACAACACCAATCTGCGATTCCGAAGGGTATCAATCTCGAGTCACTCCAGGCTCCTATTACTGTTCTAAGTCTACGTGATAAGCGTGTGTTTTCATCTCGGGTGTAACAACTCTTAAACCCACACTTAGGCACTATACATTTACCGAAATTTAAGGGATATCTCCTCTGGTCTCTTACACCCAACTCCGAGTTCTCACCTTGGGATTAAGCGACCTTTTGCTTTACTTGACACACTCCTAATTACTCTTCATCTTGAATCGAACTATGAGTCTTCATTAGACGTAGTCTAAAGATAAACTCAACCACTCACAGAGTGATGAATGGTGCGTCTGGGTACCCACGCCCCAGGCTTCGGCTTCGATGTTCACGGGTGCACCTGACGCTGATAATGCCATATTGTGACACGATCCGGGGTCCACCATGGCGCAGAATCTCGGAGATCTCTCACTCATAATCCGGAGCCTATCAGGTCAACTCTCACCCACCTCCTAGGAGAACATCTATTCTGGCTTCTCAAGGCCTTAACCTCTAAGCCCGATTCGAGGAGGTCGGTGTCGGGTATAATGACAGGTTAAGGTCCACGATGCCCAGCAACCCAGATGGTTGTCAGCTCATCCATGTCGGCGGCCTCAATAGCAATATGTCTACCACCTTTAGGTCCGCTCTACAGCTTATTGCTTGTAACTCGATCATCCACGACTTGACCCATACGGCCTCGGCTGTCGTCTTCTTTGGGAGTGCTTGTACTCTTCCCGGCGAAAGCTGGTTCCTCTGACCCGTACTAGGGTGTGGAGGAATGAATCGTATACTCTCTGTTCTCTATTGCTTGGGGGCTATGTTGTCTCAAAGCCACGGGATCCGTCTGCGAGGCGATCGAGTCTCACATGCCAATCTTGGCCTGGTCACGAAACTCGTGTGAAGCCCCGAGAAGTCTTACGCCTCTTCCACAGAACCGGAGAGGCTAATCCCTCCTCTTGCTACCAACTTCCCGCATCCAGGAATTGCTTTCAGGGCATCCTCGATCTCTCTCTCACATGGTCAGGGCCATCCCGACCATGGAGTTCATGTCCGTGGCGAAATCTACGATCACGCCGAGATTAGACTGACCGGTCCATTCCGAATCTCTGTAATACCCAGCCAATCGAAACTATGTATCGAAGATTGACATTGGTCTCTCGACTCATCAACGCCTCGACCTTCTCTAGGTAGGCGGCCTCGATCGCGACACCACGTGTCCCCGAAATCTCACCTCGGTAAACGAAACTTCGCACTTCTTGAACTTAGCGTACACATTTGATGGTCTCTTAACAAGCGTAAAACAATCCTGAGTGATACTCATGCTCCCCCTCTAGTGGGAGTAAAGATCAAGATGTCGTCGCGAAGACTACGACAAGCGATCTAGATAAGGTTGGAACACCATATCACGTAGAAGTCCATGAATCTTGCATTGGCATTCGTCGATCAGGCATCGCGCGAAGTAAACTCAAAGTGCCCATAACGCTTCGCGTCTTGGGGATATATGTCTCCTAACCTCGGTGATGGTAACTAGTGCGAAGATCACATCTAAGGAGTAGACTCGCTCCTCTCAGCCCGATCGAATAAATCATCAATCCTGTTAATGGAGTGCAGATTCTTGATCGTAACCTGTTTAGCTGCTTGTAGTTAATGCACGGTCGAAGAGGTCTTGTCCTTCTTCTTCCTGAAATAGAGGCAAGAAGCGCCCCATGGTGAAGTGCTTGATGCGATAGACCCCTTATCAAATATCACATGGCTGGACTCGAGTTCTGCTTGACTGTGGGTGCCATCTATGCGAAGTCATAGAGATGGGTGAAGATACCAGAGTTATAACTTCGATACCAGTCGACCCTCTGTGGAGGTAGTCGGAGTAGCTCATGCGGAAAAACATCCACATACTCGCAAATTACTCAAGGTAGATTTAAATTACGGTCTCTCCTCGTCCTCACAGGGTAGGCTCGTTGCTTGACCCGTAGCTATCACGACACTTGGACTTCATTATCTTGTGCAGCGAAATGTCATGCTTGTCCCCTTGAAATACCACCACGAGTCTCAGATCTGGCATTATGGCGGTAACCCTCTACGCTCTGTCGATAGCGACCACGTAATTTGTGTTGATCATCCGAGATGACATCCAGTTTCACGACATGTCCATGATCCTCGGGTCCATTGTAAGTGATGAGTCCCAAGATCTCCAACTTGCAGCCTCGACATATCATCCATATTCTCGCCTAATCCTGGGGAGAACTCACCTTGAGGCTCCTCAAGGTCTCTAGAGGTCCTTGCCCATTTCCGCCATATTTGGGCCTCGCTCTCCCGGATTTGGAACACATTAATCTAATCACGGTAGTGTCGAAGTAATATCCATAGCTATGCTTACCTTCTCGTCTGTATGAACCAATGGTCTATAACCATCGGATCTCACTCCCTATTTGTCGGAGATGATGTCCCTAAACCTCGGGGTTACTAGGATCTCCACGACCTGTACGCTAACACGTGCGATCTTGTAACGCGATACCTATAGCCTTAGCAGGGCCTGGCGATCAAATCTTGGTGCACGGTCGAATCTGCGTTGGTGCACGACCATTGTGCCGTGGACGCCCTCTCGTCCTCGCCCTGGAAACTAGCCATCTACTTGTAATCGATGGCAGCAAGAATAATTTACTTTTCATTTGATTCAGCTTCTTGATACGTGCCCGATTACTAATACTTGGCTTGACCATGAAGCCGACCCGGGTTCGTTTCTAAGTGGCGTAATTCAACCACTCAATTCTTTTATTTCAATAAAATTTTAAGTTTTCTGTCCATTCATTATCCAATTCCCTAAGGTCATAGTTTCCTAACCTTAGCATTCACCGTTTTCCTACTCGCATTACACCATGCATATAATGTCCCTACCGCCCGATAGCCGTAATCATATACAATGTCCTGCATTTATATTGTCTGAGACAATTAATTCACGTGTTAAATCATTTTTTCACAAAAATTTTATTTTTTGAAAATTTCATTTTCAAAATTTTGTCCTATTTTATTTGATGGTTTATTTTAATTTAATTTAATAAATTTTTTTCGAAAATTTTTGTGATGAAACGGTGTTCATGGTGAGTTCATGAGCAGTGTCAAAAGTGGCTTCGAGCGATGCGAGTCGAAGCAGTTAGCAGTGAGTGCACCAAGTGCCTGACCCACGACGGCAACCACGCCAGTGCGCCTGACGCCGCTGCGCCTTCCGCCTTGACTGCTTCTTGGGCGCCCCACCGCTCGCCGTGCGCCCGCTGCGGAGCGTGAATCCCGCCCGTACCGCCGCGTTGGCTGCGCGCCCGGCGCTAGCCTCCGATGCCGTAGCGTCCGGCCGCGCGCCGTGCAGCGGCGCCCGGCGTCTAGTGTGCCTAAGCGCCGTGTGCCGGCGCCGGCGCCCGGCACTAGCACCCAGCGAGCCCAGCTTCGCGGCGCCACGCTTTCAGCGCCCGGCGCCTAGCGGCGCACGCCTTGCACTCGATGGCGTAGCCCATTTAGGTTACGCATCTCTTTTTTTGTTTTTTCTTTTTTTTCCCATTTATTTCCAGCTATTGGAAAATACTAAATTTTTTTTTTCTTTCCAGGAGATACTCTGACAAATTTGCAAGAATTTGTTTTATTCAATTTTCTTCGGTTCTTTGTAAAACCTAAAAAATTACTTTTTCTTCACCTCTAAACCAAATAAAATTTTGAAATTTATTTTCATTTCTTCTCTTTGTTCCAGTTTTTTTTTTTTTTTTTTACACACTGTAAAAACTCCCAAACATTTTCCAATATACTAAGTGCTAATCACTAAGCACCAAACATCATAACATATCACAAACCATGTTATAAACATCATTGAACAACTTGATACATCAAGCACACACAAAACACACATGCGGTGTCTAGTTTGTTAAGTGCCATCTGAATAATTTCATACTAAGCAGAACATCAAACCACCCAAGTGAGTGATGGATACCAAGCCCAGGAGCTCCTAGGTATTCGTATGCCTGGCTGCGATACCAATTTGTGATGCTGATCAGGGGTTCGTTGACTACCGTCGACCAGCGGAAACACTCGTGAATCATCAGATGACCCGACATTTATCACAATCGGACATAGTCTCTTTTGTGCTGGGAGCTCTGCGAATCTGACACACAGTGAATAACTTTGTCCCAATATACACAATGACCACAAGGGTCTCATATACAACTACAGTAAAAATGACCTCTTAATTTGCATTATACTCACAACATATATAAACCATATAATCCATCACATGAGCAAAACGGCCACTTGGCCCCTTAAACAATACTCATAAAACATACCAACTATATATCATAGTTACAAGAGTTAATGATCTACTCTTATACAACACATATATTAAAATTCTAAAAATTCCAATACATGTAAAACCACCAAAGCCACATGCTCGGCTTTCTTCTAAATCTCGACCTCTAGAGTAATTAAGTCTCCTCATAAACTCTGCATTGCACGTAAAATAGTATCATCGACGGGTGAGCTAATGCTGTGTGGAATCACCCTAAGTGGGCTACTCCCACCTAAGTGCAATGCAATGCTCTAAAATAAATACACATTCAAGCAAATGCATGATCTTACTTGAATGTCTAACTGATCATCTCGTACCCAAGTCCTCACTGACTCTCTCACACTCGCCTAAGCCTCATTATAGAGGTATTATGTTGTTGTGGACAACCCTCCGATGTATATATATCAAATTGGGCTGTCTCGACGATTGATATTGTTATGGACTCTTGACGGACCCCCTTCTAGTGGGGAAATGCAAACGCTCCACGATAACCTCGACGAAGCTCGCTCATTACGACAAGTTACCATGAAGCTAAGCGTTAAAGCTGTATTTGGAAAGCGTGGATTTATAAAATTTTTCGACACTACATCGAGAAATGTGGCTTTAGATTTAATGAAAATGGCGACATAGGCGCGGTGGGCAAGCCAAATACCAAAATCGCACGGCATAACAAAAATATACACTCCCAATGTTTTCCAAATGTCCAGCTCTGACAATAAGGACCTCTTGGTCCTCATCAAAATATAAGATAAGGATCAATCGACATAATTTTGTATGACCTGTTTTCTCAAAACCATGCATGCATATTTTACAAAAGATGTTACATATACAAAATGTCACATTTTTACTTTTACTATGTTTACTTTACACCTTATCTTATATATATATATAACACAGAGTCTAGGGTGAGATCACGGAAAGAGTCTTTCGACTTCAACTTTACTTTGAAAAATTATTTTAAAAGCAAATTGTAGACAAAAGCGGGTCAGTGGAATACTATAAGTTCTAAATATTCTTGTCTGGCTGTTTGTACCTCGATAATGTACATAAATGGTAGTAAAAGCTACATGAAAGCGAGTTTTGCTACTTGGCTTCATTCACGAAAATTGTCTTGAAAACTATTTGCATTCTTTGAAAACTATTCGAAAACTATTTATGCTATTGAAAGCGTTACGAGCTATTACTAGCTGTAGCGTTTTGATGGTGGTTAATATCTGGCGCTATACTAAATCAAGTACCAACCACTATGGCCCATTTCTGAAATACCCTAGACGTGATACCATGGAACCTCGGAACATGGCATCGGTAGTGAACCTCGGAACACTACCCGGCTAAGATGGTCCCCGAGTAGACACAGGCGGGATCTATAGCATAATGGAACCTCGGGACCAGTATCAAATTGATGGAACCTCGGAACCAACACCTCATCGCTATGTACTAAGTCGCGGCTAACTATATACCTGAGATGTGCGGGCGACTCCTTTATGTAAATATATGCTAGATCCCAACCCAATTAAATGATATGATATAGTTGATCGTAATATCTATAACGGCACCATGCCGCGATCGATACATCGGCCCAGGAAGCCCATTGTGCCATCCCGGGGTTTCTTAAACCGAGCCAAAACTGTTTCTTAAATATTGAAATCGAACTTTTCTGCTGAGTATAACAATTGGGAGGTAAAAAAATGCTTTATAAATCTATATTTTCAAAGCACTTTACAAAATTGTAATTTAAACACTTTCGTTTTAGAAAATGATTTTGAGAGTACTCACCTTTCACCGACTAATTTCTTTCAAATCTTGTCAAGCACTACAGATTCTCGTAGGATCTTCAAATCGCTACACAATCCATCTAAGTACGAAAATGCCACTTTGGTTCAGCGTTTTATATAAAACATCTGTTGGAGCTTTCAAGCGACCCTGTCGAGCGAGCTTAGATTAACAAAACTTTACGTCTTGGTCCACCGATAAGGACATCCTGATAGTATGATGTGAAATTGACCAAAATGTCCACACACATTAAATGTCTATAAAAACTATATGTTTTAGTCAACTTTTGACTCAAGGACTTTTTCAGTCTAAAATACCGAAATATTTACGAAAGTGCAGTAGACTTGGCTAGACTACACTCCACAAAATTTCAACCAAAGCTGTCAGAAAAGCAGTCCCAAAAATTCAACCACTGGCCCATCAGAACACCGAGTCCCAAAATTCTAAAATTCTAAACTCAGTCTAAAAAATTTTGGGGACTAGAGTTTATTTTCCCTTTCTGGTCTACAAGAAAATTTCAAACCGTGCTTATATAGCATTTAGGCTCGAAATAACAGTAGGCAAATTTTATACGCTTTTAAAAGTTTGACAAAAGGCTAAGATATTAGTGCCTGTGCGTAGCTCTCGTCGCGATATCTGGCTTTCTTGCCTTCTTCGATGAAACCTACGGTCAGATTTTTCGTGTCGAGAAAGAAACAAGAAGAAGAAAAATTAAAAATATCGCCCTCACCTCTCACGCTGTGTCTGGCGGACGTCCTTATGTCCGTCCAAATTTATCTTTTTTTTTTTTTTTAAGTGGGACCCACATGTCTCTTTTTCTTTCTCTTCTTAGTACTGTTCATTGAAACAATTTATTTGTCAGGTTTCAATTTATTATCTAATTGAATATTCTTAAAATATTTGTCATTTTTTGAGATTTTCTGTCCACGTTTCGAGTATCACTCTAAGCATTAAGCTTAGAAATTCGTAAAATATTATTGTCTCGAATTTAACGAGAAACTCTGGGATCTTAGATTTGCGAGCGAACTTAACGGCGTGGTCGTTTCATCATCGAGATCTAAGAAGAATTTTCTAGAGCTTCCACAGACAGTCACGGTAATTTATTATTATCATTATCCATTTTGAATTACATAATTGGAATTTCACCCCTCCACTTTCCTTATTCGCGAAAGTGCCACAATTCTTTAAAACTTTATAATTTCTCCATGCATTTCTTTCAAAAATTACATTATGGCGGCTAAAATAATTAAGGAAGCTCTTGATCTATGCGGTTACACATATCATTACACCCTCTCGAGACGGGCGTTACAGGCTACCCTCCGATGTATGAATTGGGCGAATCTCCAGGCGATTGATATTTTAATATAGACTACCTAGATAATTATCATTTTTAGACAACCCTAGAACCATTTTCTCTAGACTCACCTCATGCACTCGCTCTATCGTCTAGGGTGACCCGGTGCATATGGAATGCTATGATGCCCGATTCCATTCTGATGCATAACACATGCAAATATATAAACACTGGCATATATTCACATAAATTTAAATCACACAATCATGTCATGTAATTTCACATTTCCATACACAAATTAGCTCACTTTGGCTAATTATCAAACGAACAATTCATAAATTACTCGACCAAACATATTATTTCACAAAAAATTATTTTGTGAACACTGTATCGAATAGTGAAACCCTCGATTCTTATTCAGGCAAATCTGATCATTGGTTCACTTAGTGAACCGAATTTGAGGCTATTTTCGGCCCACAATACAAATAATACATGATTTAAAGCATGTTATCACTAAAATAACCAAACAGTCCGTGGACTGTACAAATCCTCTAAAAAAATTCCAACAATTCGGTCTCAAGATTTGGGACCGATCAAACGACCACTCACGGCCTCAATCAACTCAAACATTAACAAAGTACTTAAATAAAGAATAAAACCCAAGTAGGGAGAAACCCCTACCTTTGAATTTGTGAAACTCCACAAATCGAGTCACGCTTAGGCCTCTCACGTAGACTGACTTTCCTTCTTGGCGAGAAGCTTTTGTGGTCGGATCGTATGATATTTTAGGAAGAAGTGCCTCTCTCTCTCTCACTAAAACTCAAAGAAGCCTACACCAGCCCTTTGTGAGCCCTTTCTTCTCCAGCCCGGGTTTTTGGTATTTGAATCGAAAGAGATGACCCTTATTGAGTTTTGTCTTTTCTAACTTAAACAATTCAGAAATATTAATTTTGTCTCTTCTTTTCAGTTTGACGTCGGCACTATCTCGGTAAATCCATTTTCAACATTTTTTTACTCATGCCACTTATGGCATATGAGTACGTGTTATATGTGACTTTCGTCACATCGAAAATCGTTTTACGGCACCCTAACCGCGATGCCTCGAAAAACGTGCCAACTGAAGCATCTCGGAATTCGACGAAATTACGGCGTGCTAGCTAGATTTGAGAGGATTGCGGTGAAATCTGTTTCATCATCAGAGATCTAGAAATAAATTCGGTTTTAGCAAAATTACAATTTTGTAATCGAAATTACGATTTTACCCTTTTTCCAGAAATTGGAATTTCTCGGGTCTTACAAACTCTCACCCTACATCCTAGGGAAGAACATCTATACCTGGCTTCTCTAAAGGCCTTAACCTCTAAGCCGTCAAGGCGGGTGTCGGTATGACAACCCAGAGCTAGGGTCTGATCTTAACAACCCAGATGGCTATCAATACGTATGTCAAGCTGACAATCGCTGTAATATGTCTACCACCTGGGTCCTGCGCTTCATTCACGCAACTCGATCGTCCTGACTTCGACCCACACTCGGCCCCTCGGCTTCTCTGTCTGTAGGAGTGCTTGTATAGCACCCCGGCGGCTTGTTTCTTTGGCCGTGCTAAGTGGAGGAATGAAGCAGAGTATACTCTCTTTGTTTCTGATTAAGCGGGGCTCTTGTTGTCCCAAAGTCTGGGATCCACGTCTGCAGGGCAATCCGTCTCACATGCCAATCCTGGCCTTGGTCCTGAAACTCGTGTGAAGCAGAAGTCTTCTGCCTCTTCCCCGAACTTAGAAGAAGGCTGATCCTCCCTCTTGCTACCAACACCCTAAGGTGCTCAGAGTATCCTCGATCTCTCTCTATGGTCAAGGCCATCTGACCATGGAGTCCGTATCCGTAGGCGAAATCCTACGATCACGCGATGGACGCTTCATCCCATTCCCGAATCCTCTGTATGCCATTGATCCCGAGCTTCATTATCTGAAAGGGTGGCTTCGGTCTCTCGACTTCATCATTGCCTCAACCTTCTACAGATTCGGCGGCCTCTTGATGTTGACACACGTGTCCCAAAAATCTACCTCGGTAAGCCAAAACTTCGCACTTATTGAACTTAGCGTGCGGTTGATGAAGTCTCTGCGGTATCAAACAATCTCAAGTGATGCTGTGCTCCTTCGGTAGGGTAGATCGAAGATCATCCACAAAGATTTTGACAAAGCTATCTAGATAAGGTTGGAACACCCTATGCATGAGGTCCGTACAGATGCGCTAAGCGCATTAATTGATCAAAGGGCATCACAAATTAAGCTCAAAGTGCCGCAGCAGCGTCCTAAACGTTGTCTTAGGGATATCTGTCTCCTGGCGTGCCTTGAAAATCCGGGGTCAGTTGACTGCCGTCGCTTAGTGGAAATGCACTCGTGAATCTTAGGGTGACGGAGCATCTCTCACAATCAGACGAGTCTCCTTTGTGGGAGCTCTACCCTTAGTACATAACTTTGTCCCGACACATCAGCGACCATGGGGTCGAATGAGTAAATAATGGCCTTGGGCTTTGTATCATCACTCAAGCCAATATATCCCAACTATATACAATACATTTCAGAGTTAGGAAAATACTCTTATACAAACATATATTGAAATTCTAAATTCTAATACATGTCATACATTATAATACAAGCCCTGGCAGACTTTGTTCATCGGTCTCTAGAAGAAAGCCAGTCCTCTCGAGCACCCACATTTTGAAAAATTGTTCCCTCGACGGGGTGAGCTAATGCTCGATAGTGGAATCACCCTAAGTGGGCTACTCCACCTAAGTACATATACCAATGCTCCAAAGTAAACACACATTCAAGCAATGCATGATCTACTTGAATGTCTAATCAGTCATCTCATACCCCAGTCCTCAACCGGCTCCCTCACACTCGCCTAAGACTCATGAGAATTATTATGTTTATTTGTGGACAACCCTCCCAGGAGTATATATATCAATTGGGCCGTCTCCAGGCGATTGATGTATTTATGGACTACCCTCAGATGTATATCAATTGGGCGTCTCCAGACGGATTATTTTAGTATGGACTACCCTCGAATAAAGTATCATTTAGACGACCCTCAGAAACCATTTTCTCCCAGACTCACCTCATTGCACTCCTCCTATATCGTCACAGGGTGCTTGATTGCATAATAAGGATACCTATGATGCCAATTCCATTCAGTCTACCTGTTTCACATACAATATAAACATGCATATATTCACATAAAATTAAATCACGATCATCTTATATGTTGCATTCAACTCACATCAAAATCAGCTCACATGGGCTAATGATCAAGCACGAGCAATTCTACTTGAATTACTCGACCAAACATATTAATTCATAAAAATTATTTTGTGAACACTATTATCGGGAATAATGGTAAAACCCTCGGTTACTATTCGCGGTAAATCAGCCGATCATGGGTTCGCTATGAACCCGGGTTTCCACGACCATTACCGGCCTATACATACCAAAGCACCATTTTAATACACTTAATTTCCAACATACACAGCCTGCCAAACGAGTCCAAGTGGACTACGGGCTGTCCATTTGAGGTTCCACAAAATTCTCACACTTCGGTCCCAAGTTTTGGGACCGATCAAACGGTCGTTCAAGGCCTCATTCCAACCGAAACATTACAAAACACTTAAATAAAGTGTAAAACCAAGTAGGATGGAACCCCTACCTTACGGAGTTTGTTGAAACTCTTCAAATCCGGTGTCCATGCGTAGACCTCTCCTCGTAGAACAGCTTTCCTTCTTGCCCCGAAAACTTTCGACGGTCGGTTGTCGAACTTAGAGAAGGAGAGTCATTCTCTCTACTCCCAATCTGAACCTACGTAAGTCCCTCACGTTTTCTCGCACGATTATTTGAAGAAACGACATTGTGGGGTTTTTGTCTTTTCCTCATTTAATCAAATTCAAAATGACCATTTGTCTTTTCTTTTCTAGTTTTGACATTAAACCTTATCTCGTGTCAATTTTAAATCGTTCTCTCTTCGTACCACTTATGGCACATGATGCGTGTTATATGTGACTTTTGAAAATTTTTTTTCTTTACTTTTAGTGCGATGCCTCACAAAAAACGTGTCAACTCATTGTCTCGGAGTCGGCTAGTCGGCGTGCTGGATTAGATTCCTTGAGCGATTCGATGGTGAAATCCAGTTTGTCATCCAAGATCTAGAATAAATTCGAATTTTAACCGAAATTACAATTTTGTAACCGAAATTACGATTTGCCCTTTTTCCAGAAATTGAATTTCTCGGGTCTTACTAACCCTCGGTGATGGTAACCGGTCACGAAGGTCTATCTTGGGTAGACTCGTAGCTCGGTCGTCGAACAAGTCATCAATCCTCGGCCAGTAAGGTGCAGATTCTTGATCATTAACCACAACTCCAGTATGCGTAGTGATGCACGGAGTCAAAGGGTCTTGTCCTTCCTCTTCGCAAATTGAACCGGAGCGCCCCATGGTGAAGTGCTCGGTCTAATGAACCCCTTGTCCAATAGCTCCACCATGGCTTTGGACTGCAGGTTCTGACTCAGGCGGGTGCCATCCTATGCGGAGTCCTTAGAGATGGGTGGAAGTACCGGGTTGTAACTACGATGCGAAGTCTACAGCCCTCTGTGGAGTAGTCAGGAGTAGCTCATTTGGAAAAAACATCCACATACTCGCAAACTACTCGAGGTAGATCTAAGTCACGAGTCTCCTTGTCCCTCCCAGGGCAGGCTCATTGCTAACAGCTAAGCGTCGCGGCCTTTGGACTGGAAGTATGCATCCGGGTAAAATATCATGCTTATCCCGAAATACCACGTGATGCGAATCCTGCGTGTGGCGGTAACCCTCTTCACGCTCTGTCGATAACGGACCCCCTTAAAAGTGTGCTTGATGCATCCACTAGGATGACATCGAACTAACGTATCCGTGATCCTCGGGTCCAACGTGAGTAGAGTCCACGAGATCTCCTAACTCGCCAAACACGACTATATCATCATTATTCTGCCCTAATCCCTAGGGGAGAACTCACATACAAGGCTCCTCAAAGGTCTCTAGAGGTCCTTGCCCATTTCCACCATATTTGGGCCTCACTCTCTGGATTGGAACACGGCTAGTCTAATCCACAGTAGCGTCGAGTGGTCTCCATAGCCTCCCAACACCCTCTCGATCTGTATGAGCAATGATGCGTCACCATAGGATCATCCCCACATTGAATGTCGGAGGATGATGCGCCCTAAACCTGGAGGTTACTAGGATCTCCACGACCTGTACGCTATCTGTGCGATAGCGGCCGTGTAATACCTACGGCCTCGGCTGCTGAGCCTGGCGATCAAATGCGGTGGCACGGTCGAATGTCGGTGGTGCGACCGATTACCGTGGGCTACCAGCACGTCCTCGTCCTCGACTAGCCATCTATATATTTCCAATGGCAACAAGAATCATTTAATTTTCATTGAGTCTAATTAGCGATACACACGCCAGTACTAATAGACTTGACACCCGTAGGCCGACCAGTTCATTCTAAGTGGCGGTAAATTCCAACCACTAAATTCATTTATTCCAATAAAGTTCTAAGCTTTCTTATTCATTTCAGCATCCAAATCCTTAAGGTCATAGTTCCTAACCTTAGCATTCACCCTTTTCTCTTAGCGTTAGACCATGCATATAATTTCTACGCAACAGCGGAATGCGATCGATTCCATATATGCTCTAGTGTATATGTCTTTTCATAATTTGAAACTGCCAAATCAGCGCGATCAAAACATGCAACATCAATTACGTATCTCAAAGGGTGTAAATGCGGCCCCGAGACACTATTCATACACAAAATCAATGTATATTTCAAGTCCCTGCATTCATTATGTCTGAGACCATTTATCGATATATTAAATCATATTTATCAACAAAAATTTTATTTTCGAAAATTTCATTTTTTTTTTTACAAAATTTTGTCTCATTTTGTTTTATTTTATTTTATTTTTCCAAAGAAAGAAAAGAAACATTTTTTCGAAATTTCTTGTTCCTGATTGAATTCTTGTTCACATTTGGCCAGATTGGTATTCTACTTGTTACTATTCTCCTAAGTTCTTGATACAATAATTGTATTGCAATACAATCCTCAACGACCTCCTCTTGGAAATACCAACTCGGCCACTACACACCCGAGTTCTGATACAATCAGTGTATTTTTAATATAATGACTTCAACAACTAACCTCCCTATTTACGACCTAATTTTCCCTTCTCTTACTTGATACAATGCCATCAAATTACACACAATTTTAATACAATTTTTTCTATTGCAATACAATCCCAAGCCAACTACCCCCTTCTCTTGCAATACAATTGCAATACAATTTTTCCAGCCCTCTCTCTTGATTGCAAGGTTGCAATACAATTGCAGAGTTCTGTTATTTTTCACAATATAATTTAGGCGTTAGCCCGTCAATTCTGTTGCATTTTTTTTTCCTTATTTTTTTTTCACCTTGTTTCGGCTAAGGAAACAACCAAAAAAACATATCCTGTTTTTTTTTTTCTACCTTTTCTGCTAAGAACCAAAAATTTACTTAAAATATATATATATATATATATATATATATATATATATATATATATATATATATATATATATATATATATATATATATATATACTATATATATATATATATATATATTTTCATTATTTCTCAATACATCAAATAAACTTAGTAAAGTTTATTTATTTGATTTTTCTCACATGCTATTGGAAAAATACCCAAAAACATAAGTATACTTTTTTTTCGATTTCTTCCGACTACTTGGAAGATACCTGAAAAAATATACCTATTTTTTTCATTTCTAGAATACTCAAATAGATTTATAAAAATTTATTTTATTCAATTTTCTTCAATTTAACACAAAACCTTAGAAATTTTTTTTCCTCATTTTTTCAGTTTACCTTGTAAAGCCTAAACACATATTTTCTCCGCCCTCATTTTTTTTCATTTCCCATCAATAGCTACTTCTATACGTAGCTTGAATCTACACATCCATACAACTCAATAATTTTATGAGGTCAACTTTAAAATTTATTAAAAATTTTATTTTATTATCCAAACAACCAAATAAAAATTTTTTTTTTTCAAATTTATTTCATTTATTTTCCTTGTTCCAGTTTACACCACTTTGTAAACTCTAAGAATTACCAACAAATCGTGTTTTCTATGTAACTAATCACTAAGCACACAACAATCACAACACATAATGCATGTTATGCATATTTTCACACAACAATTCATTGAATCGCGCCAAAGCGTAATCTAAGCGCGTAAATGCGGGTTATTTAGTTTGTCCGTGATTTTCTAGGTAATCTCATTACCTAAACCTATCATCGAGTCACCTAGTGGTGATGTTCTTACACCTCAGACTATGGCCTAAGCCCAAAATCCTCGAGCCCTAGGTAGTATTTGTATACTGGCTACGATGCCAGGCTGTGACACCAGATCCTCGGTCAGTTGACTACCGTCGGCAGCGGAAACACTCGTGAGATGTCGGGTGACTGGAGCATTTCTCCGCGAAAATTGGGCGAGTCTCCTTTGTGGGAGGCTCTACCGGGATACATAGCACGTATATAACACATCCCTAGTCTGACATCACTCACATGATATCTATATATCTAAGTAAACGGCCTCTTGGAGCGATCCACAATACTCATCATCAATATAAACCAAGCATATCCAATAGTTTCAAGAGTTTAAAGTTACTCTTATCTGACATATATTAAAATACGAGTGTAATACATGTAAAACCATCAAAGCCACATTCCAGAAGCTATCTTAAATGGCCTCTATGATGAGCAGATCTACCATACGCTCCACATTGCACGTAAATAGTATCCCTCGACAAGGTTGAGGCTGTGCTGAGTAGTGGAATCACCCTAAGTGGGCTACTCTCTCCACCAGATGTATATGCAATGCTCAAAGTAAACACATTCAAACAAATGCATGATCCTACTTGAATGTCTAACTGTAACTCATACCCCCGAGTCCTCAGAGCTCCACGCACAAGCCTCGTATGAGAATTATTATGTTTATTTGTGGACAACCCTCCCAGATGTATATATATCAATTGAGTTGTCTCAGACGGTGATATAGTGTATGGACTACCCTGGAGTGTATATCAATTGGAATTCGTTCCAGCGATTGATATTTTTAGTATGAACTACCCAGATAATTATTGTTTTAGACAACCCTCAGAAACCATTCTCTCTAGACTCACCTCATGCACTCCTCCTATCGTCTAGAGATTGCTTGATTGCATATGGAATGCATGATGCCAATTCCATTACGTTCATAACACATGCAAATATATAAACATGCATATATTCACATAAAATTAAATCACACAATCATGTTATGTAATTTCGCATTCCATCACATCAAAATTAGCTCACATGGGCTAATGATCAAACACGAGCAATTCTACTTGAATTACTCGACCAAACACATTTTCACAAAAATATTTTGTGAACACTATTCCTATGAACAGTGAAACCCTCGAGTTCTTGTTCTGAACAAATCACCAATCAGCCGGTTCACTTTGTGAACCCACGAGGAACTCACGGCCATTATAGGCCTCATACACATCAATGCATCATTCATAGCACAATATTGCACCATGACACCCCAAACAGCCGTGGGCAGTCACTTGGTTATCCACATGAACACAAATCCAACACCTCGGTTCCAGATTTGGGCCGTCAAGCAACCTCACGGCCTCATTCAACTCAAACATTAACAAAGTACTTAAACGAAGAATAAAACTCAAGTAGGGAGAAACCCCTACCTCTCGGAGTTTGTCGAAACTCCTCAAATCCGGTGCCCACGCGTAGGCCTCTCCGCGTAGACGGCTCCTCCTTGCCAGAAGACTTCGGCGGTCGATTTGCCGAGCTTAGAGAAGTCTAACCTTCTCACTCTAAAACG
The DNA here is from genome assembly GCA_016808115.1 of Tetrastigma voinierianum. Classification (NCBI taxonomy): domain Eukaryota; kingdom Viridiplantae; phylum Streptophyta; class Magnoliopsida; order Vitales; family Vitaceae; genus Tetrastigma; species Tetrastigma voinierianum. The sequence goes on from JAEQBH010002699.1 coordinate 322,689, forward strand.
CCATTTCCAAGCCACTGTCGATTTTCCTCTTTTTGGTCTTTGGTTCAATTTGAAGAAGACAGGTACTATTCACAAATTTGTCTTTTTCTAACTTAAGAATTTAAATAATGACCATTATGTCCTTCTTTTCCCAGTTTTGACATTCGGCACTATCTCGGTCGTCCATTTTCATCGTTTCTCTATTCATACCACTTTTGGCACATGAGCACGTGTTATATGTGACTTTCGTCGCATCGAAAATCTTTTTACGGCACCCAAAATGTGATGCCTCGAAAAATGTGCCAACTCCGACAGTCTCGGAATTCGACGAAATTCGACGTGCTAGATAGATTTCGCGAGACGATTCCAACGGTGAAATCTGCTTCATCATCTGAGATCTAGAGAATAAATTCCAGATTTTTGGCCAAATTACGATTTTCTTAAATTTCTAGAAATTGGAATTTCTCGGGTCTTCTGAATCCTTTGATATGGAAAATAGAATAATCCACAATAAAATTTTATCCTTCAAATCCAAACTAAATCTCACCCGACGGAAAGAAAGATAATTCACGATATAACGGCTCATCATGCGGATGTGGATCCCCCGATAAGGAAGATTCATCCCCAGGCAAAGCATCTTTCTATATCCTTTCACAAAATCAAATACGGATAAAGGCAGTAATATATCAATGGGAAAGAATCCTATTCACCATCAAAGCGGGGAAAACATATACTATAATCTGAGAGCCGCGTCGGTGAAAGATGCCTTGAGCATCTGTAAAAAAAACATTCGCCCTCTAAGAAGTCCATCTTTTCTCTCAGGGAGAAACTGACTTAGGCATCGGAGCGGCCACGGGCGAAGCCCTCGCTAACCCTTCTTCTTTCTTATTTTACGCGGGGAAGCGACAACACCAGCTGCCCGGTCCCGGTTCGCGGCGGTCTGGTCTGGATTCGGCGACAATCCTACCTCGGGCCGTGTGATCCGAGCTTGCGGGCCCGGCCGCGTGATCCAGTCCAGCCCAGCGACCCCAACACGCTCCAGCCCAGTCCAGTTGAAAAAAGCATCACCAGTTTCTATTTCATTTCTATTTTGTAGTCTATATAAATGAATGTTTATAATGTAATTATATAGAAGAATATGAATTAAAAATTGTGAAAGTTTTCTCATCTTTGGTTCTCCAAAAAACCATTGAACTTATCGGATTTTTTTGTTGTGTTCATCCTATCGACTTATAATTAACCATTCCATAATTGATTGTGGCGTTTTCATCCCATTAACTTATCAATCAACATTTCCATAGTTGATTATGACGTCTTTATCTCATCTACTTATTAATCAATTGTTTCATAATTGATTGTGACGTCTTCACTTTTCCTTTTTGAACCTAATCGTAGAATGATTCGAGAAAGTATCTTGTTGCAGGTCATGTCGGTCCGTAGTGACCTTGCTTCATATTGGTATCAGAGCTAGTTCTCATTCCATCGACTTATCAATCAACCTTTCCATAATTGATTTTGACATTTTCATTCTATCAACTTATCAATCAACTCTTCCATAGTTGATTGTGGCGTCTTCACTATCCTTGACTTATCAATAATGATTGATTTGTTTGTGATGCTTTTTATTCTAAAACTCTAAACATATTAGAGTTTGGAATGCTTATTAATGATTATATAGGAGTGGCAATTCGTGTTCACAGGTCGTGTTTGAGTCATGTCAATAATAGGTTTTCTCACAGTGACGTCCTTGAACACGACACGAAGATAATAAGCCGGGTCATAAATAAAGAAATTGAAATCTGATCAATTAATAATTGTGGCTACGATGATAAGACACGTGTAACTCGTTTATTAATTTTGTAATTTAAAATAATATAAATTATAAATAATTCATCAATATTTAATAAAAATGATATATAATAGGTTGATCTAGGTTAAATATTAATTAAGATAATAACTAAAGTGGTCAAAATTGTGTTATGTGGATTGACACGAATATAACTTGTTTATTAAACGGGTTATGAGGGTCATCATGAATTTGACCTAAACACCTAAATTGGTCAAACATGAATTTGACCTACACGTGTCGAATTTGTGTCGTGTTGTATCAAATTTTACCGAAGGCTTTTAGACATTTAGTGTAAAAAAAATTCTCGAGATAGAAAATGTTTAGAAAATATTCCTAAATCTAATTGTAGTTTTTGCCACACATAAAGCGTCTTTTAGTGAGACAATTTTTACATTAATGCATTTTTTTCTCTAATTTTAAATTTTTTTTTTAATGTAATTTGAGGAGTGTCTTTTGAAGAAACTTAACTTTTAAGTAATTTTAAAATTTTTGAATTTACACTTTGAAGAAACACCTTTATAATTTTGAAAATTTTGAATTTAGACTAATAGTGTCTCTTGAAGATACTCTTTCTAAATTGTTGAAATGTTATACTAAAATTGTCTTTTGAAGAAACACCTTCATAATTTAAATTTTTTGAATTTATATTAAAAGTGTCTTTAGAAAAAATACTTTCTAAAAATTCGAAAAACCATTGTTGAAATGTTATACTGAAGTGTATTTTCAAAATGAACTTTCTAAAAGTTCAAAAAATGAAAGTATATTTTGAAGTGATATTTTCTAAATAACTTTTGTCTTAATTTTTTTTACTATCTGATGATGACTTTTCATAGAATTGGGCGGAGCGTGTATGAGTGTTGGGTTGGACCGGATTGTTTGTGAAAATTTGCAGGATCTGGCGTCTGGATTACTGAAATTTGAGGTAGGATGTTGGATTGATCATGGAGCTCACGGGCGTAACACTCCTCTGCTTGAGAACAAGGAAGAAGGGGTCGGCGAGGGGTGTGCGGGTGGCGCCGGGGTGCCGTGCTGGGTGCGCCAGAGTGTATGCTAAATGATCCTAAGAATGTCGAGTGAATGATCCTTTGCTCCACGCTGGGTGGAGATGCCACCGTTGTATAGGCGATGTTTCGTTCGGTTGGATGTGATCACTTCAGTGGTCAGAGATATTCTGTATAGTCATGCTCGAGTTTAGTACAAGGGATCTCGATATATTTGGAATAATCTTCCGTCCTTATTGGGGGATGTCCAACTGGCGGTGATCTATTATTCTTTCTTTCCTTTTTAATGGGATTTAGTTGGATGGATAGCATGTGATTGGGGATCGTTCAATTTTCTGTACCTATGGGAGTCTTCCCATAATCGCTCACGAATTTATCTTGGCTTGGTTAGGTAGATCATGAAATTTGTGGGTTATCAAAGCGATCTCTAAGCGGGTGGGCCTTCAGCACAGGCCATCATTAAAGTAGTCACGGTACTGAATGGGTATGTCAGTAGTTGGGCCTTCACCTCGAGTTGGTGTCTCTCTCTTGGGCCTGCGGTGGGCTGTGGCCTTTATTTTCAAACCTATCAATTGCCCCGACCCTTGGCACGGTGTACGTGGAAGCGAGGGCTATATCGTCTTGCATTGGATCACGATTTCCACGTGTACGCTGTTTGAGTTGGTTTAGGGCTTAGTCTCGTCCATTTGTCTTGTGATAATGATGACTTTTGGGTTTTCGCGCTTGTTTCCCCTATTTCTTCTTGTTTCTTTTGCAAACCTCCTCTGTCCTGTGCTTCTCTGGTCCTCCAACCTCTTCCGCGATCTCGTACTTTATTGGCTCGAGTTCTACATCGACCACTTTTTGTGGAGAGTCTTTTACGGCATTCTTCTGGGATAGCTTCCATCTTATTCTTGGGATCAACTGCGTCCTCTAACTTTTTAGTTTCTTCCATTAGTGCAACGAGGCGCTAGGAGTTAAATTGATTGGGTTTCGTTTTTAATGTTTGCTTTGATTATGATTAAGTGGTTCTGCTTCTTTGCGTGCCAGCGTGGCTTCTTCAGCGGCTGTGAGTTACGGGCCCGGGTTAGAGGGATGCTCCGGCCGTTCGGCCGTGTCAGTTTTCTCAGAAAACGCTCTTAGGCGCCTCCTCTTCCTTTGAATAGGATAAAGGGAAAATAAACCTAATTAAAATCTGGGAGTTGAATTACCTCGATCGTGGATTCGACATGCGGCTGTGGGACTAGCAAGGTCGGTCAGCCGTATCGAGTACCTTTGCTGGGCGTTATCGACCCCTCCCACAGGCGTCAGAGTATGGACTCGACTTTTATGTAGCCTCGGGTGCTGGTGGTATGTTTCTTTGAAGTCGCTTTTGACAATGGTCTTAGTTTTCAGCTGCATCCTTTATGAAGAGGTTACCACGACATTTCAGCGTTTGTCCTTCGACTCTTCGCCTTGGTTAGGCGTTTTAGTGGGCTGTTGGCCTTTTAGGGGACGGTGTGAGCGCTAACTCGACATAGGATGTCAGAGTGAGGTCACCCTTTTTTTTTAAACTTATAACCTTTACATGCATATTCATATAATGTTAAACAATGCTGTATTATAATGCAGTGCGATGGATTACAAAATGTATATACAAGCTCCATATATGGAAGTGTTCGACATCTATAATATTTACATTGGTTTTTACAAACTTTCATATACAAAATAGACTAAAAGGTCTTCGATTGGGCACTGTGCGTGTGGCCTTTATTTGTGTGGATTGCCCTAGTTCTCACGATTTCCTCTTACGTACTACGGATTGAACACCGTGCTAAACTGCAGCTTAATTGGGAATATGACTTCTATTAAGGTCACCACGCTTTTATGCAAATGCATATAACACATGTATAACATTTCACGGACTCTTAACATTTCTGTATATATATACTTTTCATAACGATTTCATTTCTTATCATCTTCCATATACTTTTCATGTAATCTTGTACTTTTACTTCTTGTTCTTGTAACTGTATACTATCATCGCATAGCAATGCTATGCTTCTCATATCATGTCGTGTATTCTCTACACTTCCTTTGCATATACATGTCATTTTCTTTTATATTTCATGTCTGCATAAACCTTAGAAGTGGATACAGGAATACTATAATCCATGAGGGCCCGAAGGCGCTATATTCACTGTATGAAACAGTGGTCCATGAGGCCGAGGCATATATTATACGAAGGTATCATCCTTTGTGCGAGACAGTGACCTATTCCATGAGGGCCGGGTAGCCTGGTGACCTTTCAGACTCACCCAGATCGGCAGGTCCTACATAATGCGTCGACAGCAGGTACCGATGTCCAGGAACTTGTATCTTTAGAGACTTATTTTTTCCTAATAGGCATGCCCATCTATCCCTCTACCGGGTTCTAAGCGGTGATCAATGTGTATTTATGCTCGATATATATCCTCATATTCCCGAATAATTATTGTCATTCGGTAATCATATGTGATATATATATATACAATCATTTATTCATAACTTTGCATTTTTCATGTCTCATTGTATGCTTAAATAACTATGCTTACCCTGTATGTTTATGAGTAATTTATGAATTCATAATGAATAACTATAGTTACCTACGAGAGCCTACTGTTTTCATGTTTTCAGGACTAATATGAGTTCCCGATCTTATCATGCTGATGAATTCTTGACTCAATGGGCTTCCATAGAGTCGAGACACTTTCGAATCGGAGTTCGATGGAAAGTTATGACCTTAGGGGTGGAGGTCGCGTGATCGATCTTGACAGGCGACTGGGCCCGGCGGCGCACTAGTGACGAAGCTCGATGCGACACCTGTTCGACATCTAATATCTTCCTTAGGAATATGGATGGATTCTTGACTCAATGGGCTTTCCATAGAGTCGAGAACACCAATCGGAGTTCAAGCGAATGAGATATGACAGCCAGAAGTTGAAGGTCATCTTGTGATCGATCTTAATAGCGACACGGGTAACTGGTACACTGAAGTGACGAGCTCGGTCTGACACACTGGTCGACATCAATATCTTTCTCAGGCATATGGATGGATTCTTGACTCAATGGGCTTTCCATAGAGTCGAGAACACCCAATCGAGGGTTGAACAAGGAGATATGACCGAAGTTGAAGGTCATGCGCGATCGATCTTAATGGCGACTGAAGCTATGCGAAGTGGCGAGCAGCATTTGCGAGCCTTTGTTGGCGACCCTTTGTTGGGCCCGACCAACATTTGGGCGACCCCTTTGTTTGGCGATCAGCATTTGACGATCAGCGTTGGGCGACCAGCGTTGGGCGACCCGCTGTTTAATGACGCGTTGGGCGACCCGCGTTTGGCGATCAACTGTTTGGCGATCAGCATTGGGCGACCACTATTTGGCGCGATCAGCACATTGGGCGACCCGCATTGGGCGACAACATTTGGCGACCCTTTGTTTGGCGATCCCACTTTGACAGGCGACCTTGTTGGGCGACCTTTGTTTGGCGATCCTTTGTTGGGCGACCCTTTGTTGGACGACCAGCATTTGGCGACCTCTCTCCCATTTGGTATTGAGTAAAAAGACCGCCTTGGTCTATAGGAGTCGAATTGAGAAATTCAAAGCCTAACATCAAGTTCGTGATGTGGCTACAATTTCTGAAGGACTTACTGCCAAGTACTCTTTATTTATGACTCAAAAACCCGTTCTAAGGTATGGCTAGTTGACCGGCTGGATGGTGACAACCCGGATCTAAATGGGTGACCTCGGTAAAGGACCATAGCAGTTTCTAAAGGTCCAAATCTAGAAATTCAAGAGCCTATCATCAAGTTAATTGATGTGGCTACAATTGATATTAGGACTTACTTCCAAATTCCTTTATTTCTGACCTAAAAACTGTTCTAAGGTCGAGACTCGCATATATGATCAAGCGTAAGGAATTTCTGGTTTGACACAACTAGACCCTTCTCAGAAAACACATATCCTAGAAGACCTTAGAGCTCTCCTCAACTCAACCTACACAGAAATGAGTTTGGGGTTTCCAAGCCCAAACCATACATAAAACAAAGGGTTTCGAACATAATATCTAAACGTTAGACCAAAACTAGATTTCCTTGCAGTAACTTACCTGACTTATACTCCTTAGTTCCATACGACCCAGACATGTATCCGTGCACATTGATCTTCTTCTTCTTCTTCTTCTTCTTCTTCTTCTTCTTTTCTTCTCTCTTCTCTCTTATTAATTATTTGTTCTCCTTTCTCCAAGACCAAAATAAGATATTTCTTTTGGTCTTATCCTTATTTGATCTTATCCCCTTTTTATTTTACTTTGGTCCTCTAACTCTTATAATATTTACAAATCAATTTATAATATTTTTACAATAGCCTCAAATCTTCTTTATTATTTGTAATTTAACTTATGCATATTCCTACTTTTGTTTTTATCTTTATTTTATTTAGAATAAATATACCTTCGTTTATTATACCCAAAACATGTTGCCTCGTTAGAATTGTTATAATTTTGGAGTGTTACGGGGTTCGAGGCGTCCACTAGTGTGGCTCTCGCTCATTTATCTTTTCGGTCGAAGGAGACCAGGGGCTTCCTTTATTTCTCGGTGTTAGGGAGCTCCTGCGGTGATCTCGATCTTCCTTCTTCGCATAGGTCTTATGGAAGGGACGCTATTTCTTTGTCGTGGTTTGGGAATCTGATCCTTACGACGGGAGACGGCGCTGCAGGTGTTAGACGGCTTGAGCACCCACGAGTAATCTTCGTGAGTATTTGCACTGTTTTCGGCATGACTTGTCTAAAGGTGATTGAATGTTTCTGATTTTATATTATCTTCATGTTTCCCAGGTGCTCGTCTTGACCTTAGCACCAAAGATAATGTCATAGCTCTGGCGTTGGCGGAGTGTCCTGCTCGTCCTTACGCGGAGTTGATAAAGTCGGACATTCAGCCCATCTAATTTGAGGCACTTGCGTTCCTGCGCGAGGCCTTCGCCTCCTTCCACCACGAAGTCTCCTCCATTGGGCTTCTTCGCGCCACTCCTACCGGGAGAGATTTTGGCTCATTTGAGAAATGATGTCTTGGGAAGCTCGGTGCGAAAGGGAAAAATCAAGCTCCGGCGAGAAGGACCGGCCGAGTTCAGGCGGGTTGAGAAGTTGGGGGCGTCTCAGGCTTCTCACGCCAGAAGCGGGCGGGCGCGTGCGCCTTAAGCCGAAGCTCCCGTGGTTTTGAGCCCCCCGCCTCCTTCTAAGACTGTCGTAGAGGCAAAAAGTCTCTTGGGTGGGGCCGTCGGCGGCCGTTAGTAGTGCCAGCTTCACCTATCTTAGTCTGGAATGCCCTTGAAGAATGCCAAGTCACCTCCTTAGAAGGCGAGCGAGGCTGAGAGAAAGCGAGGCAAAGGTTGGCTGAAAACATGGACTCTTTGCTCTGTGCAGAGCTGCGTGAGTCACGATCATCCATCCTCAAAAGTTGACCTTAGGAGGTCGAAAGCGTTGCACATTGTGAGGCTCGGCTATCCTTGGGGTTACGCCGGTAAGTTTCAAGTTTCGTCGTGCTTACTCCCGTATTGATTCATTAATCGGCGTTAACTTCATGTTTGATATGCGGGTAGCCCTGCATTTGAAAGACGTAGAAAGGCCAAACTAAATGAAAAGCATGTGAATAAGGTTTATAATGCGGGCGCGCTCTCACGTCTGACGACAAAGGCTGCGAGAATGGCCTTGAGGATATGAATGAAGAAGTGGGAGGCGACCACCGTCGATCTAAAACATACCCGTCAGCTCGCTCGGGCAGAAAATGTACAGAAGATGAGGTCAGTAGCTGACGGCGTGAAGGTGAGCTTGAGGAGTTCGGGATGCGCTCCGGGCCATATGAAATGGTTGATTGGGACCCAGGAAATTTGAGAGTACACTTGATCCTTCAGGCTTGAATGGACAGGGATAGGCTCATCACATCCGAGAGGCGGTGCCCGGGATCTTCTAAGTGGAGCTCTGCGGCCAATGGTAATCCCCGACGATAAAGAACACAACTCGAAGCGGCCCGTCGCGAAGCTTCAAGGTGACATCTTCTTTAGAGACTACTCGTCGTAGGTCCTCCGGCCGCGAAACTTGTGAGCAATTTCGAATAAGGAGTGTCGCGAGATTCTTGAGATCTTCATCAATGAAGTTGTTTGTTGCTGAGAGAATGGGGTTGCTAGACAGCCCAGGGACGACCGGTGCTGATGGGCCTCACGGGTGGCTCGCTTTTCAACGAGGCTGTTCACGCGTACTCAGTCACGGACTTCTACTTGACCTCCCAATGACGGCAGAAGGCGAGAGGAATCTCTTTCTGAGAACTATTCTCAAGATCCTGGTACTCCTGCTGTGGCCCATTCCCCATCTTCGTCGTCAGATTCCTCCTGGCGATGCACGAACTCCTGTGCTTCATCTGTTTGCACGATAGCCGACTTATGCATATATATATATATATATATATATATATATATATATATATATATATATATATAGAAAATCAGCAGAACTTCGTCTGCAGAAGAGCTCGGCTCGTCATGCGAGCTCGGCTACGTCATGTAGAGCTTAGCTCGTCTGAAAAACTCAGCTCGTCCTGTAAGAAATTTGAAACTCGTCACTTTCAATCTGGCTCGTCGGTTAGAATTATTTAAGTCAAGGCTTGGCTGTGACCTCAACTTGAGTCATAACTTCTTCGTGCGAACTCAGGTCGGGTATTCTTGGACTCTATGGACCCATTGAATCAAGAATACATTCATGTCTGAGGAGGATAGAAGATGTTTGTGAGGTGATAGTCGAAATAATCGGGTGGAGTCAACTATTCGATTCGAGTTGACTCGTATGACCTCCAACGGAAGGTGTCCTATAACTCTTCCATCGAACTCCCAGTTCGGGTATTCTTGAACTCTATGACACGTTGGTCGAGGGTCCACTATATATAGCTTGTGAATTTGGAAGTCATATTAATCTATGAAAGTCAAAATCTCGCCGAAACTACTAGTACACTTGAATATCGTATTTCTTTAATGGTTTTGGAATGGGATAACGAAGGAAAAACCAAACTAAGATTGAGATTCAGGAGTTGGAATCGAAATTTAAGATTTTTGCGGGGTTGTTATTCGACACCTATTCCTTGTTTCAAGTTTTGGTCACGACTCTATTCTTATTCCAGTATTTTGTTTAAGGTGTGAAATATGAAACCAGTACATGAATGAGTGAATGAAGTATATGAAATAAGTACATGGACAGGTATGATAGTACACATGATTAAGGTATATCTTTGAAAAGGCGATCACGAAAGTGAATATAGGTGAAATGTGGTATTTGAAAACCAGATAGATTGAATGATATCTGGAATAGACATGACGGGATGCACCAATCGGCATCGAATCACGAGAGAAACACCAATTCAATCATTCGCCCGGCGGGATGCACTAATCGGCATCCGTCATGATGGCGTGGCATTGAAGAAATGTTCTGCCGGCGGGATGCGCGATCGGCATGCATCACGATGGGTATGGCATTTAGCGATACCACGTAATGAGGTGCACCAAGCGGCATCCGTCATGATTAGGCGAATTGTTAAATATGTAGCATTTACGAATGATAATAAGAATGGGATTCATTAAGATCCGTCGAAAGCGTAAATTAAATAATTCAGGTGAAAATAACCAACATTGGCCAGTATAAATGGGATTTCTATGTATGGCAAATCTCGCCTCTTCGAATTGTAAATGGTGTTGCATTGAAATTGTATGATGTGATTTTGTAAATGATTTATGGGGCTTGGGGTGCATGCAGGGGTCCCACGGTGGTGGCTTGATGCGGAGTAGGGTAAAACTCTACGCAATTTCTTTCATACAAGTCTTAGCGTTCAATCTATGTTCACACAATCAAATATTCAAATGCGTGGTTTCTACTGGAATGCCCTGCATGCATGAATGAAGTGTCTTCTATGCGTAGCTTATGAGTATATTGATTCGCAGCAAATAGCATGTAGGAGTGTAAAAACTTTCAGTTGGTGTTTCTGTGCTAATCAAAACAAAAGCTTTGTTTTTTAAAACTCATTGGACATCCTCAAAGATCGCGCTTTATTCAAAGTCATTGGATAATATCCAATAACAGCTATTAACGTTGGGCGTGCCGATGATGCTTTAAAGTAAGCATTGGACGGAGTCTCAGATAAATAGCTTTATTTAAAAGCATTTGATCTCGATAACTGACTTTATTCAAAAAGCATTGGGCCAGTCGATATAACCGCTTTAATCAAAAGCATTGACGATCTTCGATAAACGCTTTATTCAAAAGCATTGGGCGATCTCGATAAAACTTTGTTGAAGCATTGGATAGCCTCGAGGATCATGAAAATTTTCAACATCCACTAAACCATTGGCAATTTTGCTATTTTACGTATTTGAAAAATTAGAAATTTTCCGGGTTTCTGATTTTTATTTATCCGTTGAAACATATGGAAGAAGAAATGAGAAGATATTTGATTTCATTTTCAAAGTATTCTTGTAAATGGTATAACTATGGTACCGGCGGGACGCCACATGGGTGCTGTTTTCGCTCACGAGATGTGACTCAACAATTATCCTAACCAACTCATTTCTAGAACAATATGATATATAATGAAAAAAAAGAAAAAAAGAAATAAAGTGGGCTATAATAATGTAAACTCCCCCTCTCGAAGATGATACAAATCATGAATTCCCATCTTGCAAAGAAGTCTTGGTAGCATTGGTAAGTCTTTTAGTGATGCTTTCATTGATTTGATGTGAACGGCCTTTTGCCTTCACAATTCTAGCTTGTATTCTTTCACGGATTGTGTGATAATCAATTTCTACATGCTTGGTGTGTTCATGATAAACAAGGTTTCTTGCAATATGGAGGGCAACTTGATTGTCACAAAAAAGTATAGCTAGACCATTATGAGGCACTTGGAAATCCTTTAACAAGGCTAATAACCACATGATTTCACAAGTACTAGTGTTCGTCATAGAGCGATACTTTGCTTCAGTCGAAGAACGAGACACAATTTGTTGTTTCCTGGATTTCCATGATATGAGAGATGAACCCAAAAACACACAAAAACCAGAGATTGATCGCCTTGTATGCGGACAAGCGGTGTCCAATTTGAAAAAGCTTTCAGGCGAGATAATTGAATTAGATGGGAAGAACATGCCTTGTCTTAGAGTTCTCTTGATGTGTTGAAGACACGAAAAAAGCTAACATGCGTGTGAAATACGGGCTTGACCAAAATTGACTCGAGCCATTCATAAAAAGCTTAGATAAAGTCTAGTAATGGTAAGGCATAACAGCTTACCAATGGAGTCGCCTATAAGTAGAAGGATCGACTGACAAATCACCATCTTTTGTAAAAGCTTGAGGTTTAGTTTCCATTAGAATAGTGGCTGGTTTACAACTGATATCTAGCTTAAAGAGAGCAATTCTAGTGTATATTTTTCGACAAATAAATTCAACAACCTTAAATTGCAATCTCCAAGCCTAAAAAAATATTTAAAAGGACCCAAATCTCTCATTTTGAATCGTTCACTAAGGGCAGATTTCAAATCAATCACAACAACCATATCATTGCTAGCAATTATTATGTCTATATAATATAAGTATTAACATATAATCTGATAATAAATCATTAGAGATAGATAATCTGTTTAACTCAAACAATTATGATTATGATGCAGTGTTTCGACCATAGTGTTATCTAATATTATAGAATTCTCCTGTAGTAAATATAGACTACTAATTAGAGATCTTCCCGTGAAAGCATTGCCACATCAAGTTGAGTAAGAGACCAATTGAAAATGGCAACCAAGAAGAGCAAAAGTTTTATAGTAACAAATTTAGCCACAGGAGAAAAAGTATCCAGAAAATCAATACCTTCTTGTCATGTGTCTCCCTTTACTACAAGGTGAGCTTTGCAGCACTCAATGACGCCATCAGCTTTGTACTTTATTTTATACACCCATTTACATCAGAAGGGTTGTTTTCCTGGGGGAAGAGTGACAAGAGACCAGGTGACATTGCTTTCTAAAGCACGCTCAAATATCCATAGCATCTCACCATACTTGAGACTCAACAACACTGAAAGTTTGAGGCTGAGTTTGGAGTGCTAATTCTGAGTAAAGCTAGATGGGATTTACAGGGCGGAGTCTATGGTAACTCAGGAAAGAAGAGATGGGATATAAAGGAGCTGGAGAAGAGAGACCAGACAAGCTGAAAAATTGATTTGCAACTAAATAACAATGATAATCAGATAAATAAGCTGGACGTTTGGTTATATGGAGTGGACGAGATGTAGGTTGTAAAGCTTGATTTTGGTTAGCATCAATAGGTTCCAGTGAAGAAGAAGTTGAGAGATTTTGGTGAGAAGGATGCATAGAAATGGACTCAACAGGTTCCAGTGAAGAAGAAGTTGAGAGATTTTGGTGAGAAGGATGCATAGAAATGGACTCAACAGGACGAGGTATGACACGATAAGAAAAGAGATTAAGATGTTCACTATTAGGTATGGACTAAGCAAATGGAAAAATATTTTCATGAAAAACAACATTTCTAGTGATGTACACTTTATTGCTTTCTAAATCAAGTAACTTGTATCCTCTATACCCAAAAGGATAACTAAGAAAAACCAATGCCCTAGCCCGTGGAGTAAATGTGGTTTTGTTATTCATAAGAATTGGACCATAACATAGGCGTTAAAGAGCGAAGATGTGAATGGATTTCTTGTTGTTCAGCAGCTCGGAGAGGGACTTTGTTGGACAGCAATGGCAATGGTGTTACATTAGTGTCATTGCAGTTAAAACACATTCACCTAGTAGCAAGAAGGAGACATTTGATTGAAAAGATGTGCTTGGGCCACATTAAGGATGTGTTGGTGCTTTCTTTCAACAACACAATTTTTCAAAGTTTCCACACGGGAATGGAAAGACAATTCCTTTTGAAAGAAAGAAATCATGGAATGCTAATTCGAGAGGCATTATCTAACTATGATTTGTTGTGATGTTATGTGTGTTAATCATATTATAAAATTACCGGAAGCAGTCCATATCTGATTTTCCGGAAGTTAAAAGATACACCCATGGCTCTTGTACAATCATCAACAACGGTGACAAAATATTTATGACCGACTCGTGTGCTGCTTTATGAAAAGGGCCCCCGAGCATTAATATGCACTAACTCAAAAGGGATTTGAGGACATATATAGTTATTCAGAAATGAAGGGTATAGACGTCTTTGCTTGGTTAAATGTAAATTCGACAATGTAGAATAACGTGGATATAGAACTAGGAATTTGTAATTGATTTTGGAAGTAGTTGAATTTTACAGCGGAGGATCTCCCGATCAAAATGCGGATATCACTTTGCTCATTACGGATGATGAAGAATTGAATTACAACGACAATTCTATTCTAAATATAGATTTATTTGTCTTCAACCCTTCCTAATCATCAAGCCCTGCGTAAGGTCTTGTATAACACATGAACTAGAGAGGAAATTAGCAATACAATTGTAACTTAGAGTCAAAGCACTAATACTAAGTAAATTATAACTAAAAAGAGGAACAAAGAGAACATCATGTAATACCAAGAAATCGGACATTTTAACTACTATACCTACTAATTAACCATTCGGTGACAAAATTCTTTGTGGTATTTTGAACAAAAATAGATTCAAAACAAAGAAAGGTCACAACAAACATGATGGGTAGAAAACATGTCAGTGACAGTAATATAATTGGAGCAAAGGATGTGAAATTGAGAGAATGGTTTTGTTGATGGCCTCCACGACCCATTGTTAGAAGAAGGCGAGGCAGTAATGCTCACGATACCATATCATAGTAAAGCAGGATGGATGAAGAAATGAGAGAATGTTTGATTTCATTGTTCAAAAGAAAAAGAAATTTGCATAATTGGGTACATGTAGTTGTGGCGGGACCTTTTCTCGGTGCTGTTCACTCACCGAATGTACAACTCAACCCAAATATCTAACCAACTCATTCTAGAACAATCTACACATAATGAAAATAATAATAAAAAAACGGAAATGGGCTATAATAATGTAAAATTATTTTTCAAATAAAAATAATATGAAAAACTATTAATATAAATTTTATTTCATTAAAAAAAATTAGGAATGATAATTTTTAAGAGTATTTAATTTAAAAATATTTGAAGATATGTATCATTTATGAATTAAAAATGTTTATATTATTATTTTTAAAATAATAATAAATATTATTTTTATAATAATAATAAAAATATTATTTTTAAAATAATATTTTTATAATTGCACTTTTAAATATTGATATCATATTATATATTATGGTACTTTTAGATATTAACATTATTACATATAGATAAAAATAAATCTACCATTTACTATGTATGTAATTTTTAACTAGTGTGAATAATAATTTTTATTTATATTTTTAAAAATTTATGTTTAATATTCTATAAAAATTTCAAAAAGATAAAAATAGATTCAAAATATAAAAATTTTATGAATACTAAAATTTTTGTTAATACAAATTTGATAAATCAATGGATAAAAAAGCTATTTTTAAAACAAGAAAAGAATTCAAATTTATAACATATTATTTTAAATGAATAATTATAAAATAAATATATTTTTCTATTAAAAATTAATAAATTTATTAATTACATATTATACTAAAATTATATTTTAATAAAAAATTAAGATTTTTTTTTTAATTTTTGAAAGAAAAGAAAATTAAGAGTTAAAAAGTGAAAATTAAAATTTTTAGAAATGGCTTGGGGTGGGGCTGCTGTCTGGGTGCGAGCCTGGGCATGGGCGTGAGCTGAGGCTGAGTCGGAGTGCTTTAGAGCTTGGTCAATGTGGGTTGGGGGGGCAATTTGGGCATAAGGGGAATACTTAATGGAATTCCATGTAGAGGCAGTGGCCCCAAAGGCCTTGATGATTGTTTGAGGCAATTTGTCCCATTAATTATTTACGGTTACACAAAAACGAATATTTTTTCCTAAAATATATCAATATCAAAAGTAAAACTTTTTCGGCGTTTTTTAATAACTTTACACCCGGTACCCTAAAACATAATTTACCCAAAAAATTTATGTGAATGTAAGAGGTTGCAGGTACGTACGTACCATAAACGAATCTTCAGCTTTATTAATTAGTCACATTCAGCTCAAATCAAATCATAAGCAGGTCCAACCGGTCGGGCCTCTTTACGATCCGATTCATTGCATAAAACCGGTTGTTGACTGAACCGGGTGCTCAAATCAAATCATAAGCAGGTTCAGCTCTTCAGTGTTCCACATTCCAGCCGCCACTGTTTTTGCTTCCAACAAAACACCTTCCTTCCTTGTTCTCATTTTATCTTTACTGAATCAAATTACAAGCATTTTTTTTGAGCAATATTCTCCATCTCTTCACTCAGATTCTCACCTCTGTTTCCTTCATCACCTCGATCTCTGTTTGGAACACAAACTCTGCTCCCTTCACTTGTTTACTTTGTTTCCTCAACTCTTTTCAGCAAAACCCCAGTTCCACACCTTTACATTGTCCTACTCACCATCCCTCTGTTTGGAACAAATACTCGATCTTCTCCTTTCCATTTCTTGCTCTCTTTCTCTTCTTTTAGTTTCTTCTTAATTGTTGCTGCTTTGTTTCCTTCCCTTCTCTTGTTTCTCATTTCCCTTCTGTTTTCCAACAAAAAGAAAAACAAAACAAAACAAAAAATCCCGTCTGTCTTAGTTTGGTAATCTATTCATCACCAAGTTCTGGTTCTGGTAATCTTTCCCATTTCATCATCCGCTCCTAACTTCACTCAGATTCACCTGTGTTTCCTTCAACTCTGTTGCCTTCATTTCCTTCCCTCTCTTCCTACTTCCCTCATATTTGCCTGATCTGTATCATCTCAAAAAAAAAAATCCCATCCAGTCTTTAATAGTTCACATTCAGCGTCGCCATCAAGCACATCCGTTTCCTATCCTCTGGATTTGCTTTCTCATCTAGTTCCTGTTGGACTCTATCTTTCTCGTTTGATTCCGGAGCCCTTTTGCTCCCCCCACCCCCCAATTTTTGGTCGTCGATTCTTTCTTCCGCTCTTTCCCTCCTTTTCATTATTAGTTCTCAAATTCAATCCAATAGCCCTCTCTGTTCTTATTATTCCCTTTTGTGTTATCTGCATTTTTTTTTTTGGATAATTGTGTTATCTGCATTAGCTTAACTCTCACCGATTTATCACCCACAAAAGAAAAAAGAAAAAGAAATACTCAGAAGTAGAAAATGGTGGACATTGTTATGTCAGTTGTAGCAAAAGTTGCTGAATGCGTTGCTCCACTGATTGGACGTCAGCTGGGTTATCCTCTTACTGCTCACAAGTAGCAACCTTCCAGAACTCAGGACCAAGTTGAAGCTTGACGATAAAGGCGGAGGCTGCACCGATCTGTGAATGAAGCTGAAGGCGAAATGGAATTGAAGATGATGTTCAGAAGTGGCTGAAACGTGCTGACGGCATCTCCCAGGAAGTGGAGAAATTCATTGAAGATGAAAAGAATGCAAAGAAGAGCTGCTTCTTCAATTTGTGTCCTAATTTGATCTCACGACATCAGCTCCTTGAGCAAGCAAAGAAAAAGGCCGAAAGATGTCAAAGAAAAGCCAAGATGGGCGGCGATTTTCGAACAATTTCTTATCGGCTCCCTCTGCCGGGTGCTGGATCTGCAGCTCTCCCAGGAGTTGCAAGCTTTTTGAATCAGAAACCCGGCGTGGAAAAAATCATGGAGTCGTTACGAAGTGCTGATGAAGATGATTGGGGTATGGGATGGGCGGCGTGAGCCAAAACCCTCTGGTGGAAACAAGTGGCCAAAGTAGCTCAAGATGAAAGTTATTTGACCAAGTGGCGATGGCTTGCTAATATCCCAGACTGTGGACCTGAAGAAAATCGAGCGAGAATTGCAGATCTGTGAGTTGATTTTGCGGAAGCTTAGTGGGACGACAGGCAGCTCAGTGAGTTGAAGCTTAGAAGAGGTTTCTCGCGGGCACCGACCGTCTTTGACCAACGGTGCGGTAAATTCGCTTCCCGATCTTGGAAATTTTAAAATATTGCCACTTCCCCGATTTGGCATTTATCATGAATTGACTTTAAAGAATTTCCATTGGTGGCATTTATGGAAGAAACGTAGGTTTATTCAAAACGCTTTGATGAGTAATTCTGGGCTAGTCCCAAACTACAGTGAGTCTGGCTTCAAATGCGGGATTATACTCTTGCCAATTATTGAATTAAAACTAAAACAGACTTGATGCTGGCAGATACTTGACAACTTTCGCGATCATGAGACGACATTGAAGAAATTGAAATAGAATCTGCGACTCTGGGTTGTTACAACAATTTATATGATGATAAATTAAGACCCATTGACTCACTTTCTCTTTGTGGTTTGTTGGATTATAGGGATACTTTAATTGATGACTTGTTCGAATATGGCGTGGGTCTCCATTTGTTTCAAAACGTCAATACATTGGAAGAAGCGGGGGATAGACTGCATACGCTGATCAACACCCTCAAAGCCTCAAGTTTATTGCTAGAAAGCGCTTATGATGATGACTATGTCAGAATGCATGACGTTGTTCGTGAAGTCGCCAGAGCAATTGCATCTAAGGATCCCCATCGATTTGTAGTAAGGACAAATGATGATCGATTTGAAGAATGGTCCAACACTGGTGATCAAAAGCTGCACTGGCATCCTTGAATTGTAGAGCTCGGCCAGAGCTGCCTCAAGTGTTGGTATGTCCGGAACTCAAATTTTTTCTGTTGCAAGGCAACGATCTTTCCTTGAAAATCCCAAACACGTGTTTTGAAAGGATGGAAAAGCTCCAAGTCTTAGCCTTGTCCTATCTGCATTTTGTTTCTACTTCAACTAATTTGTACCCTTTCAAACATTCAAACATTATGTCTAGATGAAACATGAGTTAGGAACATACTGCTCTAATCAGATAACGAAACTACAAGTTCTTAGCATGGTGGGTTCCAATATCCAACAACTGCCTCAAGAAATGGCCCAATTGACCAATCTAAGGCTGTTGAATTTGAATGATTGCAGCGAGCTTGAAGTAATTCCGCGAAATATTTTATCAAATCTTTCTCAATTAGAATGTTTGTTCATGGAATCTAGCTTTTCTCAATGGGCAGCTGAAGAAGTTAGTGATGGAGAAAGCAATGCTTGTCTCTCGGAATTGAATCATTTGGATCCACATTTGATAGAGCTAAGTGGTAGAAGCACACCAGTGTGGAGATGGTACCCGAAAGAAGACAAATTCTTACAACACTTAACAAGTTTTGTAATATTTATAGGAAATTTCCATTCATGGGAAATAGGATATGAAAGATCAAACACATTAAAGCTCAAAGGTGGTGACGGAAGCTTACTTATGGGGAATGGAATGCGCAAGTTGTTGGAGAAAAATGAAAAACTAGAATTAAGGGAATTGAAGGATATTATATGCCTGTTTTCTCCTTCCATACATGTGAGTTTTCACGACCTCAAATACTTATCCATTTCTCATTGTGGGATGGAAGACAAAGGCAAAGGAAATATTACCATCCCTACAGATGGAGTGCTCTTTAGTGAAAAGGTTAGTTTTCTTCGATACTATTTATTTTAAATTTCTCCTTGTACTATTTTTGAGAAGTATTAACAAAAATATTCCATAAAAAATTTAAAATATCATTTAAATGTCATATTTATAAATAAAAATAAAATATACTAAATTAACTTAAATTTTAATTTTACATAATAAAAATGGTTAATGATGCTTAAATTTTTAAGCAAATTATTATGTTTTTCACAAATTTGTTCCCATTGGTATTTGAATCTTGAACCTCTCTCATTCCTATACCCGCTCGATTCTTTAACCATTTGAGTTAGATCTTATTAGTAATCAAAATGTTAAAATCTTTTTTTTTTTTTTTGACATCTATTCACTCTGCATTACATCATAGTATTATATGTCCTATTGGGAGTCGAATCCTAGACCGTTCCTCTCCTATTACCCGCATGATCTTTTAACCATTTGAGTTAGGTCTTATTGCCAATCAAAATCTTAGTTATTATTTATATATCAATTCACTTTATATTATATTATAATATTATGTTCTTCATAAATTTATCTCCATTGGAACACGAACCCTCAACCCTTTCCCTCCTTATCGACCCTAAACTTTTAATCGCAGATTTAGAGTTTTGTAGAAACCAGAAATGTCAAATCTTAAAACCATATATCTCTGGCTGACCGTTGAGCTAGACATGATGAGTCAATTTATATAACTTTGTCATATAAAAGATTTATAAAAAATATATTTAGTTCAATTAATTGTCGTTAAATTATTTATTTTGATTTTATAAGATATTCTTTTTATTAGTTGATATTTTACTTTACACAAGAGCCAAAAAAAAAATTATGAAGTTGTTTGTTTGTTTGGTTTTTTTTTTTTGTTATCACAAAAAAATTATGAATTTAAAAGGTGATAAATATTAGTATGAAGTTAAAAGGTGATATATATAAGTTTGAGTGATAAAGTATTTTACCTTTTTACATTGAATAAAACAAATTTTATTTTTTAAGGTTATTAATAGCTTATGAATCTCATCCTTTTCAAATATTTGGATCTCGTGTTCAGAAAATAAAATATATTTTGTCAAAATTGTCTTTTTATCTCTCTTTTATATAATATAAAACAAAAATGAAGACAGCTAACCATCTTATCAGGAGCCCTTCATCCCATGTCAATTTTCTAAATTCTACCTCTCATTTTCTTTTCCCCTACCCATCTCTATATCCTTTTAGTTTTAACTGAAACTAGATTAGCTTTCACATTCATCTCTAAATTCCACTTTATACATTTTGTTAAAGGGAGATATATAAAGATGAGAAAAGAATTTATTATATTATTTTATTCATGAATAACTGAAAAATGAATGATTGTTTGCCAACTGATAATAATAATAATAATAATATCATTAAATAGCTAATTTTATTTCAGAACTTATGGTAGTTAATAAAATTTTCTATTTAACTACTTGTTAGTTTTTTGACAAATTTTTAAGATTTTTGCATGATACTTTTGAGTTCTGTAGGATTTTTAGAACATGACTAAAGTGAATATGTGAATATTTTGGAAGTAATGAATTGTATTTAAAGAAGGGAATATGTTTATATTTATCACAACTTTTCATACATTATATTACAGGTTTCATTCCCTAAATTGGAGAAGTTGGAACTCGAAGGACTTTCTAAATTGAAGAATATATGGCATCACCAACTTCCACTAAATTCCTTCTCCAATTTAGGAATCCTAAGAGTGAAAGATTGTCCATGTGGACGATCTTATCGGGGTCATTTGATCGCGAGCTGAGGTTTTGAAAGAGATAGTGAAAATTTGTGGAGTCCTAGAACATGTATTTGATATTAGAGGGATACAAGTGCAAATCATTTTGAGGACCCCTTCAGATAGAAATTTTGAAGTTTAGAAAGCCTATATGGCTAAGGCAATGCAACAATGAAAATAATGATAGCGTGAGAGACTCTCTCTATTCTTATTCTTTCATGCATGTGAGTTTTCACAACCTCAAATGTTTATCCATCAAATGGTGTGGGAAGAAAGACAAAGATCAAGAAAATGTTAATATTTCTTTTGAAGATGCGGTGCTCTTTGGTGAAGAGGTCAGTTTTCTACCTTTTCCTATATGATGGTAGGAATATTTTGGAATAAAGTGATTTAAGTTTTATAAATATATTTTTATTAAATTTCATCATCCCTTAGTATATTTTTCTTCTTGACTTATGCTTAGTATGTTCAATTCAATATTTTTACGTAATTTGTTATATATATATATATGTATGTATGTATGTACGTACGTAAATGTGAAAGGTAAAACAAAAGATTATCCACCTTTTTATTTGGAGGCCTTCATCCCATGTTAATTCTTCAAATTCACCATACATCATCTTTCTTTTGATCATCTCCTTTCCTTTGTCCTACCTATCTCTATCTTCTTTCAATTTTAGTTGAAAAACTAGGTTGCCTTCACAATTAATTTTATATTCCACTTTATGCATGTGTTGAAAAGAGATAATTAAAAGATGAGAAGAGAAATTATTATATTGTTTTATGAGAAAAAAATATAAAAATAAATTTGAAAGAGAAATCTTGGATATATTTTTTAAAACATAAATGCAAATTTAAAATAAATAAAATCCTAAAATTTTATTAATAAGAAAAAAAAAGGGGATTAATAAATAATAAATTAGTTATTTATGTAAAAATAACTTATATAGCGTGAGAATATATATAATCCGTGGTTGTCACGTTTAACTGTAATAATAGTGAAGCACTACTTTCTGACCCTTTAGCACAACTAGTATAGTTGTTCTTATTTCTTTTGAAAAAATAAAAAAATAAAAAAATATTGTTATTAAATAGCTAATCTTATTTCAGAACTTGTAGTTGTTATTAAATTTTCTATTAATAACTTTTTTTTTTTGAAAAATTATAGTAATAACTTGTTATTATTGTTATTGGCAATTCTATAAGATCGTCACATGATTCTTGTTAATACTTTTAAATTGTTTTATATTTTTATTTTATTTTTTAAAGCTAATCATTTTAGGATTTTAAAAGCTAAAGTAGAAGATGTGAATATTTTAGAATTGATGAATTATATCTATGGAAGGGATTGAATGTATTTATGTTTATCCTAACTTTTCAATTGATGATATAACCAGGTTTCATTCCCTGATTTGAAGGAAGTGACACTCGAAGGTCTTCCTCAATTAAAGAAGATATGGCATGACAATCTTTCACTTGATTCATTCTCAAATCTACAGATCCTAAGAGTGAAGAGTTGTGACGCCCTAGAATATGTATTTGATCTTAATGAGATCCTCCAAAATCCAGAAACCTTGCCATTAGAAAACCAGAATTAGGTCAGAGTGTGATTACAAGAGGTTGTTTATAACCTTTGTGCTGTGAGTTCATAACCTCAAGCATATATCTATTTTATTTGTCGTGGGAAAAGAAGACAAAGCTCAGATAAATGTTAATACTCTTATTAGAAGAACCACAAATGCACCGCTTTGATGGAAAGGTTAGTTTTCTCCAATATTTTTTTTTAATTTATCCTTATACTATTTTTGAGAAATATTAACAAAAATATTTCATAAAAATTAAAATATGATGACAGACCCAGAAATATGTATGAATTAGTTGGTTAGTATTTGGGTTTGTCTCTAAATGAAAACGAGGAGTTTCAAGCACCTATATTCATGATTTTCCCCAAGACTAGCCTCAAATACGTCCTCCCCTATATCTAAATATTATATTCATGAATAATAATCATAAATATACTAACTAAAATATTATAATTGCCTTTTGTACCTTCTGCCATAAGATAATAAAATTGTTTGAGTTTAAATGATTTGAATTTGTATATATTTTCATTAAATTTCATCATCCCCTAGTATGTTTAATTCAATTTTTTTTTTACAATTTTATTTTATTTAAAAGATTTACAAATAATATCTTAGTTCAATTAGTTGCGTTAAATATTATTTTTATTTATTTTTATTTTATAAAATATCTTTTTATCAGGTGACGTTTTGCTTTCCATAAAAAAAAATAAAATGAAGTAAAGATGATAAATATATGTTGGAGTCATAACTCTTTTTACATTTTATATTGAATAAAATAAATTTTAATTTTAAAGTTATTAAATAAAATTGATCATATCTTTTCAAATATTTAAATCTCAATTTTCACAAAACATTTTTTTTTTGTCAAATTCTGTAACCCTCTCTCTTGCCAGTTTTCCACCACCATAAATACTCTCTTATCTGGAGGCTTTCATCCCATGATAATTCTCCTAATTCTTCCAATTATCATCCTCTATAATGATTCTATTTCTTTCACTTGAGCATGTCCTTTGCTTGCCCTACCCATCTCAATCTCCTTTTGGTTTTAATTAAAAAACTAAGCTGCCTTCAAATTTCATTTTCAAGTCCACATTATACATGTGTTAAAAAGGTTATATATAAAGATAGAAGAGATAAATTATTTTGTTGTAGATATTTGAAAAAAGAAAGTCTAGGTTGAATTAAAAAAGAAGCCTTAAAATATTAACAATAATTTAATATTTTTTCCATTTTTTTTTGTCGAAGTTGTCTTTTATCTCTCTTTTATATAATATAAAACAAAAATGAAGATAGCTAACTAGGAGGCCTTCATCCCATGTCAATTTTCTAAATTCTACCGTTCATTATTCTCTATCCATCTTTTTTTTATTTCTTTCTCTAGATGCTCTCATTTTCTTTTCCCTACCCATCTCTATATCCTTTTAGTTTTAACTGAAAAACTAGATTGCCTTGCACATTCATCTCTAAATTCCACTTTATACATTTTATTAAAGGGAGATATATAAAGATGAGAAAAGAATTTATTATATTATTTTATTCATGAATAACTGAAAAATGAATATTCATGAATAACTGAAAAATGAATGATTGTTTGCCAACTGATAATAATACATAATAATAATATCATTAAGCCTTAATTTTATTTGAACTTATAGTGATTAATAGAACTCCTATTTAACTACTTATTAATTTTTGACAAATTTTTAGATTTTGCATGATACTTTTGAGTTACGCCCAGGATTTTTTAGAACATGACTAAAGTGAATATGTAGATATTTTGGAAGTAATGGTGTATTTAAAGAAGGAATATGTTTATATTTATCACAACTTTGTATTATATTACGGGTTTCATTCCCTAAATTAAGGAAGTTGGAACTCGAAGGACTTTCTAAATTGAAGAATATATGGCATCACCAACTTCCACTAAATTCCTTCTCCAATTTAGGAATCCTAAGAGTGAAAGATTGTCCATGTGGACCCAATCTTATCCCAGGTCATTTGATGCAGAGCTTCAAGGTTTTGAAAGAGATAGAAGTGAAGAGCTGTGGAGTCCTAGAACATGTATTTGATATTAGAGGATATGATACAAATGTTGAGACCCTTCCAAAGATAGAAATGCTGATTAAGCCTATATAATCTGAAAGGAATATGCAACAATGAAAAAAATGATACCGTGAGAGATTCTTTCTCTTTCTTTATGCATGTGAGTTTTCACAACCTCAAATGTTTATTCATCAAAAGCATCAAATGGTGTGGGTTGAAAGACAATGATCGGGAAAATGTTAATATTTCTTTTGAAGAATCTGATCTCTTTGGTGAAAGTCGATTTTTCTCAAGAAATTTTCCTTTTAAATTTCTCCTTATATTATTCTTGGGAAGTATTAACAAGGGTATTCCATAAAATTTAAAATATTATTTAAATATTATATTTATAAATAATAATAATAATAAATTAAGCAAAATTTTAATTTTACATAATAAAAATGATTTAAAATAAAAAAACAATAAAAGGAATTGAAAGAGGAATAGATCTAAGACATAATTTTAATCTTGAAAACAAAGAAGTAAATAAATGATTAGTATGAAATTTTGAGATACTTTTGAGAAATTTTGATTATGTATTTTCTATCAATTGAATTATTTAACCTAAATTAATAAATTTATCTATTCTCAAAAATAATAATAATAATAATATGTACATCAAATAATAAATAATTGATATAAATTGATATTTGTAAAAATAACTTACATGTCTGTGAGAATCTAATATGACCATGGTTATCATGTTAATCTATAATAATTGAAACACTACTATTATTATTTATTAAAATAACTCAATTTTATTTCAAATACTCATTATTAAATAGCTCATTTTATAGTTGTCAATAAATTTTTTATTAATAACTTTTTTATTATTATTATTGGTAATTTTCTAAGATCTTCACATGATTCTTTTTAATCCTTTTAAATCATTTTAGATTTTTAAAACATAAGCAAAGTGAAAATGTGAATATTTTAGAATTGATAAATTATATCTAAAAGAACATGTTTATATCTACTCTAACTTTCAATTGATGATGCAATATCACAGGTTTCATTCCCTAATTTGGAGGAAGTGACACTCGAGAGTCTTCCTGAATTAAAGAAGATATGGCATCACAACCTTTCACTTGATTCCTTCTCAAATTTACGGATCCTAAGAGTGAAAGATTGTACATGTCTACTCAATCTTATCTCACCTCATTGGAGCTTCAAGAATTTGAAAGAGATAAAGGTGGAGAGGTGTGAAGCCCTAGAATATGTATTTGAAAGAAATAATGAGATCCTCCAAATGTCAGAAACCTTGCAGTTGGAAAACCAAGTTAGGTTGAATAATGACACCACAAGAGGTTGTCGTGAGAGGAATACAAAAATCAAAGGAAATGTTAATACTCTTATTGAAGGTGAGTGCACTTGATAGAGGTTAGTTTTCTCTAATATATTTTTTTAAGAAAAATTTTTCCTTATCCTATTTTTGGGAAATTAAACAAAAATATTCCATAAATTTTTTTAGAAATATCATCTATATGTTATTTCATTCATAACAATAATAATAAATATACTAAATTAATTTAAAATTTTATTTTATATAATAACATGGTTATAATACTTATATGGCAAACGACTTGGAAAAATAATAAACCAAAATCAAAATTTTAATCATTAGTACTAACAAAAATGTTATAAGTCCAGTTTTTACCTTCACCCATAAGATGGTAAGCAATGGCGCACCTAGGAATTTAGTTTAGTAGAGACATATATTGATAGACTTTGAATGGTAACCTAGTGGTATAAGGTCAGAATAGTTTGAGATAATTTTTTTTGAATTTTTATATAATTTTATTAAATCTCATCGTCCCATTTATGTCAATATTTTTATACAAATTTTGTCTAAATGATTTACAAATAATATCTTTAGTTCAATTAGTTGCTGCTTATATTTATTATTTATATACTCTTTCGAAAAAATATTATTATTTATATTTATTTTGATTTTATAAAATACCTTTTTATTAGGTGACGTTTTACTTTCCACAAAACATTTAAAAAAGAAAACTGAAGTAAAAGATGATCCATATATGTTGGAGAGATAATCCTTTTACCTTTTATATTGAATAAAATAATTTATTTTTTAAGTTTTTAAATAAAAAATTGATCATATCTTTTCAAATATTTACAAATATGGATTAAAAATTCTACCTTCTTTTTCTCTTCATATATATGGAATATGTGTGTGTGGAAGATGAAACAAAAATGAAGATCACCCTTTTTTGTATTATATATAGTATATACCCTATTATCTGGAGGCTTTTATCCCACGTTAATTCTCCAAATCCTACCGCTCATCATCCTTTATAATGTTTCTATTTCCACTTTATGCATGTGTAAAAAAGTTTATAATATAAAGTTATATTATATTATGTGTGAGTATTTGAAAAATAATTAATCACATCTTTTCAAATATTTGAATTTTATTCCCTTAATAATTTATTGGAAAAAAAAAAAAATAAGCCAAGGCTACACCAAAAATTATTGAAATAAATCCAAGTTGAATAAGGGACTTTAAAAAGTTCCTACACTTTAAGAGCTTTATAAAAAATTTTATTTTTATTTTTTGGTGAAAAAAGACTATAAATAAGGAAACTTACACATATGATTAAAAGATAAATCACAATATATTAAAACCAATTTTACAACATCTAAGAAAATTTAAGCACCAAATATTAGGAATAGTATTATATTTGAATGAAATTGATCCTAGAATTATATTTTTAAGCACCAAATAAAGAAATTTAAATTATATTTTTGAATGAATAATGATGAAAATAAAAAAATAAAAAGAAATTGATCCTAGAATTATTCAATTTTTTTAACATCAGAAATAAATTTTAAAAAATGAGATTGTTAGAATATAATATATGAGTTAATTTGAAATAATAAATGACTGCTTGTGATTGTTTGCCAACTAATAATATTAATAATAATAATAATAATGATAATAATAATAATATTATTATTATTATTACGTCACTAATTTTATTTTTGAACTTATGGCAGTCAATATAATTTTTTATTAATTAAATGTTATTCTTTTGGCAATTTTCTAATGATTTTCACATGATGGTTCTAGTTCTCATTAGATTTTTAGATTATGAATAAAGTGAATATATGAATATTTTGGAATTGATGAATTATATCTAAGTGAATATGTTTATATTACAGATTTCATTCCCTAATTTGGAGAAATTGGAACTCAAGCAACTTCTTGAATTGAAGAAGATATGGCCTCACCAACTTCCACTTAATTCCTTCTCCAATTTAGGAATCCTAAGAGTGGAAGATTGTCCATGCCTACCCAATCTTATCCCATGTCATTTGATGCAGAGCTTTAAGAATTTGAAAGAGATAGAAGTGAAGAACTGTCCAGTCCTAGAACATGTATTTGGTCTTGGAGGATATGATACAAATGGCGAGACTCTCCCAAAGTTAGAAATCTTGAAGTTAGAAAAGCTACTTAAAAGCAGGGAATAATATACGACAATGGAAAGAATGATATCTATTCTTTCATGTCTATGAGCTTTCACAACCTCAAATATTTATCCATTCATGATGTGGGAATGAAAGGCAGATCGGGAAAATGTTAATACTTACATTTGAGAGAGATGCGGTGCTCTTTAGTAAAGAGGTCCAGTTTCCAAATTTTAAATTTCTCCTATTTCTATTTATTGGAAATATTAACAAAATTATTCCATTAAAATTAAAAATTAATAAGTTTATATTTATAAATAATAATAATAAAATTAGCCAAATTTAATTTTACATAACTAAATAAGTTAAAATAAAAACAATGATATAGAATTTGAAAGAGACTAAATCTAAAGCATAATTTTCAATCTTAAAAACAAAAGTAACATAAGTGAATTTTCCTACCTTCTAGTACGATGGTAGATATTTTGAAATAAGTCATTTTGAGTTTTTTAAATATATTTTTATTAAATTTCATCATACCTTAGTATGTTTAATTCAATATTTTCATGTAAATCTGTTGTATAAGAGATTTATGTTGGTACAAGAATAGAACACTGACAGTAAACTTTAGGAGAGAAGATAAATTGAACACAGACTTAAACTCTTTAACAATATATTACATCAGCAGAATAACACAAATATATATACACACACATATATATATATATATACTAAATTAGTAGATAAGTCTTGCAAATGCAATGTCTAAAAATGATATTTCACCTCTTCTCTTGTACACGGCGCCGAGTGGTGCCTCCCGGATGACCTCTGTGTGAAGTATTTGCACAGGAAACTTCAACTCGAGCAAACTCTTTCACAGTTTTCCTCTCTCTAAAATGTATGTACGAGTTGTTAAAATGCAAGGAAGAACCAAAAAACAAAAGTATTTTATGTCAGAATCCTGTGTTGTATTTATAAACCAGAATGCAACCTTTCTGAAAGTTTGCAACCTTCAGGTGGATGCATTGTTTCAAAAGCGATTTTTGCATTCTCAGGATAAGTAATTTGTAGGTTATTTCAAAGCCCACGGCCCGCCATTGAGGCCCGAGGCCCATCTTTTGATTATCATACCATATATATATATTAGGTAGGCACCAGGGGAGCTAATGGAGAAGAGACCCACCCATCACTAGTGGGCCTCCGATTCTCATCACTTATTCATGAGGGCTTTCTTCTATATAAATTGTTCAAAAACCCTCCTGACCAAATGTGGGACATGAGATTTTGTTTTTAAAAGATTCTAACAATACCCATTTTTTTAAAAACAAAATAAATGTGATTTACAAAGAATTAGAATAAATCTATGTAAAGCATAGAGAGGAAACGAACTGTTGTGCTTTAGGAAAAGTATGCTGGACTTGAACTTACCTTAGTGTTACACATGTCGGATCTACTTAGTGACACAGTGGATATAAAAGATCTTAGGCCCATTCACCTTCTTGTAGTAAACTGAAACAGCATGTATCACACACAACATAACTTAATGGTACTCAGTTTATACGTTTATGTTCATTTTGGTCTGAACATATCCGGTTGTCATATTAAGCTCTAGAAAATTTTAGCCCTCAATTCTCATAAATACGACCCCACATTACTATATGGTGACAATGATTAAAGCTTTACGATTTCAAGCTCACCTTTACATAAAGATATCAGTGTCATTAAATGTATATAACCTATACATTAACAGAAAACACATTAAACACTTAGGAATGAGTAGAGTATGTGTTTCACTACTTGAAGTTTTACTAAACTAGTTTTCCTATTGAACCTAGATCCAGCTAGGTTAGGTTTCCGCCTAGTATCCCTTGTTCGGGCTTTAATCCCATTCGATGTAAACTTGACTTGCTCTCTGGTAGGCCTTTTGACCAAGGATCGCCTAAAATTTGCCTTTGACTTTTTATATATTATGTGCGATATCACTCCACTAGAAAGCAACTGTTTAATAGTATTGTGTCTACGCCTTATGTGTCTTGACTTTCCATTGTAGATGTTACTTTTGGCTCTAGCTTGTGCTGCCATGCTATCCACAATGTATGCATATAAATACATTCTGGGGCTTATGCGTGCTGGAATGTCTTCTCAAAATTTGCGCCACTGCCTCCCTCGGCTTTATGAGTGCTATAAATTCGGACTCCATAGTTGAGCGTGCTATACATGTTTTGTTTGGAAGACTTCAAGAAATGGCGGCTACCTCTTGAGAATAAATACATATCCAACTTTGGTCAATTTGGTTTTACGTATTATCGGAAATCAAATTAGCATCACTATAGCCTTCAAGTCTTGGTGGATATTTTTGTATAATAATCCATATGTTATGGTATACTTGAGATACCTTAACACTCGAACCAAAAGCTTCCCAATGGTCTTTTCGGGATTACTTGTATATCTACTAAGCACCTTCTTTTGAATAAGCAATATCGGCACAGTAAGCGTTCATTAGGTACATCGAGCTACCATATGACTTGTGAATATTATGGTGTGAAATTTGCATCTCAGTATTCTTTTTAGGTTGCAATTTGCGTAAAGGTATTCACCTTTGCCTTGCAATTAGATTGATCATATTTATTTAAATCTTTTCCACATAATGGGATTGTGTAGTATGTATCCTTCATTATTTCTTTTTATTTGAATTCCCAAAATTACATCAGCTAGACCTAGGTCTTTCATATCAAATATGGAGCTTAGTAACTTTTTTGTGGACATTATTACATCCTTTTTAGTTCCCATTATAAGCATATCGTCAACATAAAGACAGATGAATACACATGAATTCGATTATGTCTTTATGTATACATTGTCACACTCATTGATTTTAAATCCATGTGACAACATTGTGTGATCAATTTCTCATGCCCTTTGTTTTGGGGCTTGCTTAGAGTCCATATAAGGACTTGACTAACACGCCTTATTTGCGACCTTGAACCGTCATGCAGTTTGTTCCATATATATCTCTTAGCTCCTAGCTCTCCATTTAGAAAAGTTGTTTCACATCCATTTGATGTATTTCCATATTATTCAAGGAGGTATCGCAATGAGCGATCATATAGATGTTATTCTAGATACGGGTGAGTAGGTGTCAAAATAATCTAGCCCCTCCTTTTGTCTATATCCTTTTGCTACCAACCTGGCCTTATATTTGTCGATGGAGCCATCGACTTAAGCTTTCTTTTAAAAATCCATTTACAACCTATCGGTTTACTTAGAAATTGGTATATCAACCAATTCCCACGTATGGTTTTGTAAGATGGATTCAACTTCACTATTAATAGCTTCCTTCCAAGACAATGCCTCAGGTGAAGTAATTGCTTCTTTGTAAGTTTGTAGTTCTCTATGGTCATGAAACTTATAAAGTCGGGACCAAAAATTCTTTGGTTTTTAATTCTACTTCCTTTCCTAGGTTACGTATGTTGTTCTTGAACCTTTGGAGTAGATTGTTCATCACGGGATTCGCTTATACATAGCGCTCATTGGACTTTCCTTGTAAGGGAAAACCTCTTCCAAAGAATTCGGCGTCTATAGATTCTAAAATTGTATTTACATGTATGTCCTGTACACTTGATTTATAAACTAGAAACCTATATCGGCACTTGCATTTGCAAAACCAATAAACACACAATCAATTTGTTTTAGGACCAAGTTTTGTTCTTTTAGGCGAAGGAATAAGTACTTTTGCTAAATGACCCCGTATTTGATCATTTTATAAGATGGTAATCTTCCTTTCCATACTTCATAAAGATTTATTTGAATTCTTAAAAGGAATTCTATTTAGAATAAAGTTTGATAAGTAGTGCTTCTACCACAAGTTATGTATTGTACTGAACTATTCAACATAGGTTATCATTTCCTTTAAAGTCCTATTTTTCCTCTCGGCTACCGTTTTGTTGGGGTGTATAAAGAGATTGTTGTTTGATGAACAATGCCATATTGAGCCTGGTACGAGAATGCGACGGACTCATATTCACCACCTCTATGTCGGATCTTAGGCTTTAATTTTCTTTTAAGCCCGATTCTCTGCTTGACTTTATATGTCTTAAAACTATTCAAAGCTTCATCTTTGCTATGAGTAAATAAACATAACGATATTCTTTGCAATCATCTATAAAAGTTATGAAATAATTTTCCCACCACGTGAAGGTATAGCTTTAAAGTCACAAAGATCAATATGAATTAAACTAAATGATTTCATTGACCTTTCTTGTTGATTTAAAACTTTGTCTAGCAAACTTAGATTCGGTACAAATTTCACATTATTATGTATGTTAACATGTCGAACTTTGGTAGTAGATTTAGATTAACCATTCTATATACTCTATTGTTAACTTTTATGTCTAACCTAACTGCCGTAAAACAAAAGAAGTCAACAATATAAACGAAGTGTTCTTATTATTATTCCATAGTGTGGTAATAGTATTGAGTTTAAACAAGCCTTGAGTCAAGTACCCTTTCCCCACATACATCCCGGCCTTGGTAGAATAAACCTATCATACTCAAATACAAGTTTAAACCCTTTCTTACTAAGTATAGGGCTGAAACCAAAATTGCCTAATCTCGGAACATGTAACACACATCGGTGAGAGTCCGCAATGACTTCAGTAAACTTTATTGCTTTGTTGCCTTTTCCTTCAACATTTGAGGCGGGGCAATTTCCCATATAGATTTTCACCATCATCCATATGCTTGTATTAAAAAACATATTCTTGTCACCGCATATGTGCCCTAGTTGCACAGTGTCGATCCACCATCCCTTGACATTTGAAACCATATTGGTTTCGATCCCTGCCAACAACCAAATTGTCATCGAACTCATGCACATGTGCTGGCAGTTAGTCAGAATGCTCGATCGATCTTTCGGTGGCGACATACTTGTGCCTTATGTCAGCCTTTCCACAGCCCGGCCCAACTTCCTTTAATTTTCTTAAAGTCTTTGCCTTTTGGTTTTAAGCTTTGACATTTCTTGCCTTTAATTCTGGAATTTTGCTTTGTTGAAACCTCTCTGTGACATTATGGCCCTTGCTCCATCAGCAGCATGCCCTTTACGGCTAGATCTTCTTCTACTCGAAGCCTTAGAATCAAATCCTCCATTGTCATTTCTCGACGCTTGTGTTTCAAGTAAACTTTGAAATCCCTCCATGAAGGTGGCAATTTCTCTATAATGGAACCTACTTGAAACTGCTCACTTATTGCACATCCCTCTGCATGCAATTCATGAATAAGAACTTGAATTTCTTCAACTTGTTTTATCACAGTTTAGTATCGACCGTATTTGTACTTGAGAAATTTGCCAAGTACAAACTTTTGGCCCATCTTGTTTTGTATTTCTTCTCAGCGTTCCCAAACTTCCTTTGTAGTCTTATATATTGAGTAAATATCATATAAGTTGTTTTCTGAAACGATTCAAAATATAGTTCCTGCAAGAAAGTCGGATTGCATCCAAGCTTCAATGGTCGACAACATCTCTTGTAGGAGGATCTGTGTGTGAGGGAACATCTTCTCAGTGATGTTTGCCAAATTCATGGTTGTCAAGTAGAACCAGCATTTTTTTGTTGTCATCTCTTGATGGAGTTCATTGAACTTATCGGGCCTCATCGGAAAGGTTCTTTGAGACACTTTCAAAGTGTTAGTGTTATTCCGCAGTGTTCTCGGCTTGTGAGCCGACCCACGAGCTGTAGGTTTGCTTGTGAACTCGACATGCTGTAATACATGAAATATTGTCTTTAGATTGTTGGAACAAGAATAGAACACTGACAGTAAACTTTAGGAGAGAAGATAAATTGAACACAGACTTAAACTCTTTAACAATATATTACATGTGGGGAATACTTACAAATATATATACACATATCTATATATATATATATATATATATATATATATATATATATATATATATATACTAGCAGTAGATAGAACTTGGTAGATAGAAGTCTTGCAAAGCGCAATGTCCTAAAGACAATATTTCACCTCTTCTCTTGTACCACGAAAATGGGGTGATTGCCTCCCGAGTAAACATATCTATTGTTGAAATATTTTACGCAGTGAAAACTTCAACTCAAGCAAACTCTTTCACAGTTTTTCTCTCTCTAAAATGTATGTACGAGTTGTTAAAATGCAAGGAAGAACCAAAAAACAAAAGTATTTTCTGTTAGAATCCTGTGTTGTATTTATAAACCAGAATGCAACCTTTCTGAAAGTTTGCAACCTTCCAGACGGATGCGTGTTTCAGCGATTTTTGCATTTCCTCAAGACCAAAACAATTTGTAGGTTATTATTTCCAAAGCCCCTGACCCATCGGCCCCAAGCCCATCTTTTGATTTATATATATATATATATATTGGGTAGGCCCACGAGAGCTATGGAGAAGAGACCGCCACATCGCTGGTGGGCCTCCCGATTCTCATCACTTATTCATGAAGCTGCTTCTATATAAATTGTTCAAAAAACCCTCCCACAACCGATGTGGGACATGAGGTTTTGTTTTTAAAAGATTCTAACAATTTAAAGATAATTTCTTTAGGTCAATTAATTATCGGTAAATTATTTATTTGTATTTATTGTAATGCCCCAAAGCAAGGTGTCTCGTTTGACAATCAAAATGGCAGTGGAATACTCGTGGATGTCGGGTAACTTGGAGCATCACTCACAATCAGGCGAGTCTCTTTGTACGAGGAGCTCTACCTAAGGTACAAAACATGTCCCTGACAGTGCTGTGACTACCAGGAGTCCATATCTGATTAAAATGAGTAAAAATGACCACTTGGGCCCATGCATCAATACTCACAAAATTTCATAAAAAATACACCAACTATATACTAATAGTTCAAGAGTTATTACAATACTCTTAACCAAAACATATATCAAAATTTAAAGTTTTAATACATGTTCTACAAAGCGAATACCAAAGCCATGGCTTATTTGTTCTAAAACACGATGGCCTTTAGTGGCTGTGTCCTCCGCAATGCTGTTTCAACATCCTGCCAAATAGTGATCCTCGACAAGGTGAGCAAACCTAGTAGAGATAATTTCCTACATGGGTTACTTCCACCTAAGTGCACATGTCATGTGAACATAATCACACTCAAGTAAATCGATCTTACTTGAATATCTACATCATCCCGAGCCACGTGTCTCGGAGTCCTCAGACTCACTTCACATGTCTAAGCCAAATGTGAGTAAAATACAGTTTTCAAAACAAAAGCTTTTAGTTCTTTAAAACTTACTACCGAATTTCGGAAAAATTTATTGAACAACCCTCGAGGCGAATGCATTTGGATAATCTTAAAGGCTTGATTCATGTAGGCCCCTTAAGTGAATTGTTGAATGATCTTCGACACAATTCTCACGAAATCTCCGTCAAAATTTCTTTCACAAACATTCTCGTTTTTGTTT
Source organism: Tetrastigma voinierianum (assembly GCA_016808115.1). Taxonomy (NCBI): domain Eukaryota; kingdom Viridiplantae; phylum Streptophyta; class Magnoliopsida; order Vitales; family Vitaceae; genus Tetrastigma; species Tetrastigma voinierianum. The sequence continues at coordinate 358,437 of JAEQBH010002699.1, forward strand.
TCTTTCATTTTCGTGTCATGCACTCACTCCTAATATTCTAGGGTGCCCTAGTGCATATGAAATGCATTATGTCAATCCCAACAACTCATGCTAATATATAAAACATGTATATACTAACATAATTAATCCACATAAATCATGTTATTCAATTCACATCAATAACACCAAAATTAGCTCGCATGGGCTAATTAACAATTACAAGCAATTCATTTTGATTATTCAACATCATAAGAATTCACCAAAAATCCGTGAATTGTGGCCCAAAGCAGGGGTCAGTTGTGACAAATCAACCTGCGGAAGCAGGATATCGGGTGCTAGATAGCACACTCATGGGTCTCATGTGTGGAGACCTAATCCTATATAATATTCTTACAAAACCCATTTCTTCTAATATCTTACAAGAGTTTGATGTACAACTCTTTTACACATTTACATGCCAAAATATATTAAAACTAGATTTGTTCTAATATGTTACAAAAATGCTTCTAAAATACAACTTTGACAGCCTATTACGTACTCACGGCCTCGAAGACACCGTCTTCTGTACTTGAAAGGGGGTCCCACGATGGGGGCTGAAGTGAAAGCCCGATAGTGATAATCTCTGAAGTTACTCCTCACTAAGTGCATATGCAATGGTTGCCTGAAAACACACATCAGTAAAATGTCTGCATAGATGACATATGTCATGCATGAAATCCTCATGCCCATATCGAGTCACTCACCGACTTCCTCACCTACCTATACCAGAAATGGCAGAACTATTGTCGTTACTCAGTGTAATAAGATTTTTCTTAATTTTTTAACATTTTTATTTACAACCATGCACCTTTTGTGGATAATGGATTTTTGGTGTTACCGACGGGCTCCGTAAGCCGGACACTTTACGACATTTCACGGCAGGGGACTATGTCGACCATAATTGATGGGTCTTTCTGCAGGAGAATCTATCGACTTCTTTGATGCGAGCACATAATTATTCTTCATTACCTTAACCGGTCTGACTCATTTTGGACGCATCCTCTGCTTAAAGGCACCATCAACACCATACGGTGTTGATCCACAACCATATATCATGACATCGTGGAATACCTAACACGATGTCGATCAACCATGCACTCACACCCGTAATCATGCGATGTTTTGGTACGCGTGCAATGCAATTATGCCATTGCCTACTTATAACATGTTATATAAATGAGAACTATATGTGCACATCTCATGCATATTCTGCATCGAGCCCCCTGGTCACGAGAGCACTACCTTGACTCCACGAGGATATCTGTTTGCTCGAAGCAGTTCTTTTAAGCCTCATTGGAGTATCAGAAGTCGATGCTAGGGATCGAACACGGGACCATGAGCTTAGGTACCAGTGACACCACCCCACTTTACCAGTGAGCTGCGCACATTGTCAAGGCCCCACAGTCACGGGAGCACTACCTTGACTCACGGGATATCTGTTTCTTTCCGAAGCAGTTCTTTTTCGCCTCGTCAGGTATCAGGCGTCGATGCTAGGGGATCGAACACGGGACCATGAAGCAGAGTACCCATTGACACCGCACTACGGCGGGCTACTGGCTCGGTTGGTAGTGAGGTGATGTCACTAATTACTAGCTTCATGAATCTGGAACCGTCTGCATAAACTAATCTACTGGAAGCGAAAAAAGCGAAGTCAACAATGAGATCTCTCATGATCAGTCTTTCTGATGACTTGTATATTATATTATCATCATTTGGACATTTATATTAAAGTCGTACAAGTTCAATTCATGTTATCCAGCATTCCACATATCGAGGATTTCAATGCATTATAAAATGTACCATGGATAAAAATAATTAATACATATAATTCTCCTTCATGCACGACCCATGTTAATATATCATCGACACACATTAACATGTCATATTCTACCTTGCATATTATTCACCTGGCTCCCGTAACACCGCAACTTAGCAGGCCCGGCGTAGCTTTACCCGATTGGCGATGTCCTCCATCTAAGCGTATACGGACAGCTACCTTACTTGCCCCGAACCGCCCTTTCCAGCGGCTCGAGACACCCATCACGGGAGTGAACCCATCGAAATTCGAGGTAACCAGTACGAACGACCAGCCGTTGGAATTGAACCCATCGGTGACCTGTCGAAGCGGCTAACCCGGCTGACAACCCTTAGTCAGGTGAACCCGTCACGGCCCGATTGACCTTGGCCTGGCAGGCCAGTGGCGCCCTAGCCGGCCCGGTGGCCTTGACCTAGCCGGCCAAATTGGCGCTAACCGGTTGGCGTGGCCTTAACCTCGCGTCCAGAGTGGCCTTGACTGATCGGCCCGGTGGCCTTAACCTGGCAGTGCAGTGGCCTTGACGGCCGGCCCGAGTGACCTTAAGCCTGTAGGCTCAGTGGCCTTCCCATTTAACACGTTGAGTAAACCGGACCATAACCCAGGCTCAGGGTCCGATTTGAGAAATTCAAAGCCTAACATCAAGTTCAACGTGTGGCTCTGATTCACAAGGACTCACTACCAAAATCCCTTTATTTCCTACCAATCGGTGCAATCCGGTTAATGTGTACTACCCCAATGTGTGACTTCTCATGGTTCAAATACAACCAAACATTCCCCTTAAGGCTGAAACAACCTCCACACAACCCTTAGGGTGAAAGTAACCAAAGTAGGAAGACCTACCTCTTGGGTTTGTCGAAACTCCTCCAATTCGAGAGCTACATGCGAAATACCTTTCAGAGATGAACTCTTCCTCTTGCTCAGCAGGGAAGCCGCTTTGTCAGATCGTCGAAATTTAGAGATAAGGTGTAGTCTCTCCTCTAAACTCTCTTTTAATACGATTTGCACTTCTCTCACATTCTCTCGACCGGTTGGGAAGATAGGAATCGAAGTGAGATGTCCTCTTGCTGCCACTTGTCGATTCTAAGTGGCTCCTTAGATTATCCTTATCACCTTATCCATCTACTTTGGATTCCCTCAATCATGTGTTGCCATGTCTCTTTAAGGTCCGCCCGACTGGTGTTTGACCGACTCTCCATGACATGTCTCATGTTGAGCCACTCGGTGCATCAAATGTCGCGCTACCCTCGGTGCCTCGGCGTGAAATTCAGTCTCGAAGTGTGAAGTCGACATGGTAGCTAAATTTCACGAGGCGATTCTTGGTGAAGTCCGTTTAGGTCATCAGAGATGCAGAATAATTCGGTTGCGAAGTCAAAAATTACCGTTTACCCTTTATTCGAAAATTTGGATTTTAGGGTTTCACATGGCTGATGAAACCCTCGGGTTAACCTTTGTTCAGCCCTGAAATTGGGATTTTACCTGCTAGGTTCGAAAGGTTTTGAGATCGAAATTACGGCTAAATCAAGCCTCAGAATATCCCTAACCATTCACATGACTCTTAGCCAAAGAATAACACAAGTAGAAAAAGATCCCTACCTCTTGGAGTTGTTAGAACTCCACAAAATTGGTGCCAGTAGCGCTACCGCGTAGAACTAACTGCTTCTTGCTCCAGTCGAAGCCAGACGGTCGAATGTAGAAATCTAGAGAGAAGTCACACCTTCTCTCTCTAGAATCTGGATCCAGCCTCTGCTGCACGATTTTTGCTTTCATTTGGAGAATAAAACTATTCATTTTTGTCTTATACTCATTTAACTTTTCCAAAATTCCATCCTTGTCCCTTAGTTTGGATTTTTGACACATGGCTTAATCTAAGCCATTCATTTCCATCATCTCACTAATCATGCAACATGTGTCATATTAGTACATGTGTCACATGGATACATGTAATATAGGTGACTTTTGTCACATCACATGTCTTTCACGAGCCATTTACGACACCCAGATGCTGAATTTTATAGCGTAAAATTCCATTTGTCTCGGACTTGACGTGGTAGCTGGAACCTGGGATTCCAACGATGAAGTCCGTTTTGTCATCCGAGATCTGGAAAATTTTCGGATTTTGATCGAAGTTACCATTTTACCCTTTTTCAGAAAATTAGAATTTTCTCGGGTTTTACATTTATTTTGGTTTTATAAAATATTTTTTATTAGGGGATATTTTACCTTTCAAAACTTAAAAAAAAAAATGAAATGATAAAAGTGCGTTTGGGAGAGTTTATTTATTGCTTATTTGTGCTTATTTTCTCACATAGGTATTTTTGATAAAAATTATAGGTATTTGGAAAAGCTTATAAAAATAGTTTATGACCCCGTATAAGCCCATTTAGCTTATTTCAATAAGTTTCATGAAGAAACTCATCAAAAAAAGCTTGTGCGAAAGCTTAAAATCGATCATCCTAATGATAAAATTGTTATTTTAAAAAACTATCTAAAAATAGGGAAAAAAATTATGAAAAAAATAGAAAAGAAATTCCGAAAAAATTATGTTAAAAAAAAGGTAAATTTTTTGAAAATATTATGTAAAAAATAGGAAAAAAATATGAAAAATAATAAAAACAAATTCCAAAAAATTATGTAAAAAATGGGCACATGATTCTTTAATATCTTCACATGATTCTTTTAATCCTTTTAAGTAATTTAGATTTTTTAAAAGCGTAAGTAAAGTGAAGATGTTAATGTTTTAGAATGGATGAATTATATCTAAGGTGATATGTTTATATTTACCCAAACTTTTCATTTGATGATGTAATATCACAGGTTTCATTCCCTAATTTGGAGGAAGTGACCCTTTATAAACTTCCTAAATTGAAGAAGATATGGCATGACAACCTTTCACTTGATTCCTTCTCAAATTTACGGATCCTAAGAGTGACAAATTGTCCATATCTACTCAATCTTATCCCACATCACTCGGCCTTCAAGAATTTGAAAAAGATAGAGGTGTGGACGTGTGACGCCCTGGAAAACCTTGGAGTTAATACACTCAGTGAAGATGGGAGTGCACTTCCATGAAGGTTTGTTTTCTCCATTTATTTATTTTTATAAAAAATTTCTCCTTAATACTATTTTTGGGAAATTGTAGCAAAATATTCCATAAAAATTTTAAAAATATCATCTAAATGTTATTTCATTCATAACAATAATAATAAATATACTGAATAAATTTGAATATTTATTTTATATAACTCTTTATAATTATAATACTTAGCAAGCGAATTGGAAAAATAATAAATCAAAATCAAAAAATTTTAATCATAACTACTAACGAAAATATTATAAGTCAGTTTTACCTTCTCCCATAACTTATCGTAATAGTTTGAGAGATAATATATGAATTTTTATATATTTTGATTAAATCATCATCCATGTCGTCAATATTTTTATAAGTCTTTGTGTAAAAGATTTGCAAATATCTTGATTCAGTAGGTGGCGTTTACTTTCCACAAAACATTTAAAAAACCTGAATAGATGATCAATATATGTTTGAGAGATAAGTCTTTTTGCAACATATCGAATAAAATAAATTTTAATTTTTAAAGTTATTAAATAAAGTGATCATATCTTTTCAAATATTTAAATATGGATTAAAAATTTCTACCTTCTCGCTCTCTTCATATGTATGGAATATGTGTGTGAAAGATAAAACAAAAATGAAGATCACCCTTTTCTGTATTATATATACCCTATTATTTGGAGGCTTTCATCCCACCTTAATTCTCCAAATTCTACAGCTCATCATCCTTTATAATGTTTCTATTTCTTTCTCATGATCATGTCCTTTGCTTTGTCCTACCCATCTCTCACTATTGATTGAAAAACTGAGTTGCCTCCACATTCCATTTTAAATTCCACTTTATGCATGTGTGAAAAAGTTGATAATATAACTATGAAAATAGAATTTATTATATTATATTATTTGTGAATATTTGAAAAAAAGAGTCTAGGTTGAATTTAAAAAAACTTAAAATGCTTTATTTTTAAAGAACTCCTTTCAAAAAAAAAAAAACTTAAAATATTAATATTTTAAAGTTTTATCCCAAAAAATTCAAACATAACTAATAAGAAAAAAATAATCAAATGAAATTGGATTTAACAATTTTAGATGTAAAAATGAAGATAAATAAGACTCCCTGAGCTTATCTAACAAAAAAAAAAATTACTTTTATAAACTTATCTACACATAAGATTCCCTCGACTTTATTGGTTTTAAAAGGTAATTATTTCTCCTACTTTTGTCTTAAATAATAATAAAAATATTCTCAATACAAAGGGCACATCTCTCATGTTATGAATTAATATATATGTTTCATTTAATGTTATGACTAAATAAGTTATGTTTATAAGTAATGTAGCTACCCATAATCAAATTAATATAATTTGTGAATAATATAAATAAGAAATTTGTGATAAGTGTGCGTGAATCTTTACATTTGGCTTTGCCTTGGTTTAACTAATCTAGTTGTTAGTTTTTTTTTTTGCAAAAAGTAAAGGTTTTGTTATAATATAGTTCATTTTATTTTAGAACTTGTTGTCAATAAATTTTCTATTAATAACTTGGTTTTTGGATAATTCTCTAACATCTTCACATGATCATGATCATGTTTTAAATCCTTTAAATAGTTTAGATTTTGAAAATAAAAGTGAAGATGTGAATATTTTAGAATTGATGAATTATATTAATTTATGGAATGGAATATGTTTATGTTTATCCTAACTTTTCAATTGATAATGTGATATATTATACTACAGGTTTCATTCCCTAATTTGGAGGAAGTGACACTCTTTTATCTTCCTAAATTGAAGAAGATATGGGATAGCAACCTTTCACCTCATTCCTTCTCCAATTTATGGGATCTAAAGAGGTAATGAAATGTGAAACCCTAGAACATATGTTGATTATCAAGGATATGATGATACAAATGATAGAGATCCTCCCAAAGTTAGAAATCTTGGAGTTAAATGACCTAGTTGAAATTTGAAGGGTATTGTAGCCAGCAATGATAGCCTGAGGTTGTTTCTCTCCTTGGATGCACAATGATTTCCATAATCTCAAATGTTTATTCTATCGATAGTGCGGAAGGAAGACAAAGACCGGAAATCTTGACATTAACTTGTCGAGATGGAATTGTTTTTGATGAAAAGGTTAGTTTTCTCTAGTATTGTTTTAATTTCTCCTTATATTATTTTTGAGAAATGTTTACAAAAATATTCCATAAAATTTAAAAATATTATTTATATGTTATATTTGTAAATAAAAATACGAAATTAATTTAAATTTTAACTTTACATACTAAAAACGTTTAATAATACTTTTTTGACATCTAGTCACTGCATTACATCATAGTATTCTTTTCCTCACTAGGACTCGAACCGTCGGACCCAACCCTCCCTATGCTAGCCTAGTGCTTTAACCAAATGAGCTAGGGTCTTATTGGTCGGGCTAATAATAGTTAAATTACAAAGGAATTAAAAAAGAATGAATCTCGAGAAAAATTTTAAATTTGATTTTAAAGGTGCAAAATTTTAATCTTAAAAACAATAGTACTAAAAAAATATTATAAGTTCATTTTCCACCTTCTTATGAGATAGTAGAATGATTTAGAAATAAAATGATTTCAATTTTTTATTATTTTTATTAAATTTCCTCATCTTGTATGTTTAATTTAATATTTTATATAAACTTTTTATACATAAATTTTAAAAATAATATCTTTAGTTCAATGAATTAACATTTAATTATATATATATATATATATATATATGTGTGTGTGTGTGTGTGTGTGTGTGTGTGTAGTAAAACAATGAAAAGGTCTCCCACCTTCTCCAAGTGAGGCCTAGGTTTATGGGTTTGAACAGGGATAAACTCAATTATCATTATTTGGTGATAAACTCAATTATCATTACCCTAACTAATTAATTCATGCATATTGGCTCATCATCCTCTTTCCTATTTCTATTTCTATCTCTATCTCTTCAACCTCTCCTTTGCTCTACCCTGCCCATCTCAACTTTATATATTCAACTTTATACATGTGTTAGAGCATCTTCAGCAATTAGCAAAAAAGACTAGCATCTAAAGCTATATTTTGCTCCAAAAAGCAATTTTTTGAGATTTAGCTTAAAGCTAAAAGGATGTGAGCTCCAATAGTGAGCATCTAAAACTTTAGCTATCTAAATCTATTCAATTTACCTTTTCTCTTTCTTAATTACATCATTATCTTTTCTTAGTTAAATACATGTCTCATACCCACGAAATGGAAATTTCATTCGTATGCGTGTGCTTGTGAATAGTTCTGATGTTGCCCCAGTCATGGTGACAATTGTTACGCTGCAATCCTTTAACGGGAAAAGTTGCTCGATGCGGAACGGGTTTTTGTTTGAGCATCTATTTTTTTGCTTTTGCTCCACTGCTGGAGATGCTCTTAGAAGAATAATAAATATGAAAGGATTTATTATATTATTTATTTTTGAAATTAAAAAAAATGTTTAGGTTGAATAAAAATCTTAAGCAGTAATGATATTTTATAAGTTTTATAAAAAAATTTAAAACAAATAATCATAGGAAAGTGGATTTAATAATTTTTAGATCTCGATTGAAGATTAAATTAATAGCCATTTTGTTTATTTATATCATATGTTTTTTGTTCTTATTATTATTTTATTTGTATATTTGTAACAAATAAGAAATATTCTATCATATTCCTTAATAATTAAATTTTTTTATTTTTATCATATTAAATTAAATAGTACACCTTTCTTGTAAACAAAAAAATGTTGGTAGATTCTATTTTATTGAAATGCGATGAAAATATCCATAATTGTAAAAACACTAATAAAACTAAATAAAAATGTAGAATTTATGGTGCATTTGTTTTTTGGATTTTTTTTAATGCTGTAATGCTGGCATTAGACACCGAGCACTAGGTAATCACACCACACAGCTCCTAACACGAGCTATACCAGTTGTGCTACTTGTACCAAGCTCTTGGAGCTACAGGTAACCGCATACCTTAGCTTCATACATGCGACATGTCCTGGACCCATGCTTGAGCCTAGGTATTTATATACCTTATCTCTGATACCAAGTTGTGACAACCCGTCAACCCGCAGAAAATTTGTGGATGTCGGGTAACCTGACACCACTCCATTGAGTCCCCTTTTCGGACTCGAGTTTGCGTCATCGGGCGAGTCTCCTTTGTGCGAGAGCTTTACCCAATACAACCTATGCAATTTCATGGCAACCTGTCCCAATATTATACAACGACCACGAGTCCATCTGATAAATGGCCACATATGGCCTGTTATCATATAAGTAATCTATATCCACTTAAAATATCAAAAGTTATTACATCCTCTTAATACAACATTTTTGTTATATTAAAACTAACGTGTTCTAATATAATATACAAAATATGGATCAAGGCCACAATCCGACCCGCTTCATAATGTTGGCTTCTAAGGAGCACCGTTTGCCTGCACATGTCTTGTACTTGAAAGGTGGGGGTCCGCAGCGGGTGAGCTAACGCCAGTAGAATAAGTCCTAGAAATTCCCCACCCTAAATGCACATGAATGGTCAAAACTGACCAAGCGTGCGCGGCGCGATTTTGATACCTTGATCCTACTTGTCAAGAATGAGCAGCGACTCATCATGCCCCATGTATCAAGTCATCAGAGCTCCTGAACATAGAACTTTGCCATGAATGAAAACTATTTTCAAACAAAGGTATTTGTGTTTACCCGTGGACAACCCTCTGATATAAATAGTGGACACACTCCGATAATCTATTTTGTGGACAACCCTTTAATGTATATCAATTGGGCATACTCCGACGATTGACATTATATGGACAACCCTCCAATGTAGATCAATTAGGCATACTCCGACAATTGATATTATATGGACAACCCTCCGATGTATATCAATTTTCTCAAGAAACCACCTCATGCACTCACTTCTACTGTTCTAGGGTGCCCCAATGCATGTGAAATGCAATGAGTCATTTCCATTTCCTTAACCCGTGCAACACCATACCAAGCGAGTATGAATCATTAGACTTGATCAAAAATGCGAGTCCACGAAACCATTCCTGAAGGATGGCGTGAATAATGTGACCCTTCACTCACACCACATACGATGTCCCGTTCACCAATGCAAGTAAATTGTGCCCATTGCACTCTAAGTGTACTAATATATAAAGACCTCTCATGGACACCTATACCGTACACTCCGTGTACTATGGACACCTCATGTCTAATGCACCTGAAAGTCCATACATTCATTAACGTTAATATCTGACGGTCGTACTAACATTTATTACATTCTGTCAACACATCAAACAAACACATGACATCATTAAACTACCATGAGCAAGTAATGTCATACCAAATCCCAAAGCTACATCGTAAGCATAATAACTAATAACCCCAGCCTACATTATGCCATGCAATAGCCATGTCCACACTGAAAACACATCACAAACCCAATATGTTAGAGCACACATATTGACATCAAGCTTATGATACCTCTTAACTAAAGTACATTCAATCAATCACACAAACACATGTTAACATTTCATCAAGTCACTACCTGAGCAAATGTGTACACACTCACTTCCTAGGCTAATTCATGGCATATCATGCACCTAAGATAGCCCTCTGACACGCGTATAATGACCATGACACCTGACTCCTCACATCCACACAACCGACAGTGCTTACACTTGTTGTAACAATCAATTTTCAACAAGGATGTGAGCATAAATTATGGAAGTGAAAAGCATATTGTTTTGAATTTCTGGAGCTCCAAGAGCTTTCCATAGAGCTGAGAAACACCCCAAAGCGGGCTCGGACCCGAAAGTTATATGTCAAAGTTGGAACCTCCATGTGAACAATGGTAGCCTTAAGGAACCAACGAGTCCCTCTTATTTCTCGTCATTTCCCGGATAAATATAAGTTCAATTTATTAAGTTATATATGGATGGATTTTAGACTGAAAGACTCCATAGAGTCAAGAACACCCAGCCAGACTCGGATGAAAGTTATGATCATCCAGAAGATGAAACCTTACCTGAAACGGTCTGTTCAGACGATGCGTGAGACCACGAAATTGTTCGGGGAATCTTCAAAGCTCCGTACATGCTATTTTCACCCAAACTCATCCAGAAACAACTCTTTCACCTGACAACAAGCTGCGTCCCAAAATTTAGGGACAACCGTCGGCCGTAAACATGGCACAAAACTCATCGAACTTCGACTAAAATCAGCTTAAGCTACCCCGAAAAAGCTGGACATCGTAGCTCAAAATCAAGAAAAAACCAGCTTTTATGTCTAGGAACACACAACCAAACAGCCTAGAATAAGCCAAGACAAATAGCATTTAGATGAAATATAAACCAGTAGGAAGGTTCCCTACCTCTTGGAGCAAAGACGAAACTTTTTGGAGTCCCGAAGACCCGAGACCCATGGCCTTCCCGAACTTCCGCTCAAATCTTGGACGAAAATTCTTGATTTCGGTGTCCACGCATTGCCTTCGACGAGTACTCTGACTTTAAGTCTTGGCCCGGTGAGCAAGGCCGTCGATCGCTAGTAAATCATAAAGAAGAGAAGGTAGGGCTTCTCTCCGCTGAATTTTCTTCTCCCAAACCTGAAATCTTCGGTGAAAGCTGGCATTGTTGTCGGTACCCACAGCGTAGCCCTCGTCAGTAGGTAAACTTTAAATCTTGGCTCTCGACCGGTTGACCTGATCTCCGTAGATCGTAGAGAGAAGGTAGAGATTTTCTCTCTCTATCTCACTTCTCCCCTCACTGCCGTTTTTCCCTCATTTTTAAATGAGTTTTCTTCCCTTTTTTTTTTTTTGTCTCTTTAAGCATAAGTTGGGCATTAGGGCCCACTTTGGCAATAGATCCTAACCCGTCAGGGTTCGTTTAAATCTGAGAAACAATTTATTTTCGTCTTAGTTCAATTTATTTTAATTGAATTTAACTCAAGTCATTTTCTAACTCTCAAGATATGTAATAAAATCTCGTTCCTAGGGTTACTAGATACCTAACTTCAAAAATTCATAAAGAATTCCTACTACCTAAGAATTCAGCGAAACTTTTCTGAGTTATTCGTTTTCGTGAGACGGACTCAACGGCAAAGTCCGTTTCGTCATCCGAGTTCGAGGGAATTTTATAGGCTTCCCTGAACCATTTTAGCAATTTATTATTTAATTTTATACTTTTAGAAAATTTTAAATTTTTCGGGGTTCTACAATAACTTTGTAATTCAAAGTGGATAGATATAAAAAAAAGTAATAGAGAAATATATGAATAAATTAAATTAATAGAAAATATGAGAAGAAAAGAAAATTTATTAAAAATGTCTTATGTTTTAAAAGCTTTATAAAGAAATTGAAATAATATTTCGAAGGGAAAGAAGTAAAAATTAAATAAAAAAGTTGATTCTAAAATTATTCAATTCTTTTAATAGGAAAATAAAATTTAAAAATAAAATATGTTTATGATTTAATATGAAATAATAAATGAGTGCATATGGGAAATATCTATGATAGGTGAAATAAAATGAATGATTGTAATCAAAGCTCTAGTTCACCGACCATGAAATATGATTCCTTTTAATTTGATTTGTAGAAGTTTTTTTATAACCACATGTTCTCTAGCAATGACAAGAAGGAAGATGTGAATATTGACGGATGATGGTTGATTTGTATCTCTATTGTAGGTTTCATTCCCGAACTTGGAGGAATTAAATCTTAGTGGTCTTTCCATGTTGAAGATGATATGGCATCCCCAACAATATGAATTCTCTGACAAGCTGCAAATCTTAAGCGTGTGTACTTGTCCACGTTTAGTCAACCTTATCCCCTCTCATTTGTTACAAAGGTTCCAAAATTTGAAGGAGGTAGTTGTGCGTGATTGTGAAGTCCTAAACTATGTATTTGATGAAGAAGGAATTCTCCCAAAAATAGAAATCCTAAAGTTAGAAGAACTACCTAACTTAAGGCTTATTTTTAACAACGGGGACAAGAATGACAACATGAGATATCTTTTGTCTCTTTCCAAGTTCAAGGTTTTGGAGCACATCAAAGAGCTACATATCGTTAACTGTGGAAAGTCCATGGATGAGGAGGTTAGTTTTCTCCCATATTTTTTTTGCTTTTCCTTATACCACTTCAAATATTTAGACATTTACTATAAAAATATATATATTTTAAAAGTAGTATAAGAGTACATTAATCTTTAATAATAATTTTATTAAATTAATTTAAATTCAACATAAAATAATAAAGAATTATGAATATTACGTCAGTACAAATAAGTTGAAAAAAAAGAAAATTTATAAAGTGAAAAATTAATTTTAAAAGGATAAATGTCAATAGAAATAATATTTTTAAAATGTAAAAAATAGTAGTGTATTTAATTTAGAAAGGAAAAAAATATTGTGTGCTAATTAAAAATAAATATTGTATTATTGGAAAAAATTAGTGAAAATTTAATTCAAACAATATTTTTTTATTTTAAATTTAATAACATTCAGAAATTTAGGTTAAGATGTTAAATAGTTAAGATAAAATTTTAGTTTGGAAAATAAAAAAGAGTAAAATATATTTTATTTCATACAAGAAAATTAATGAAAACATATTTCATTCATATAAGGAGCCTAATTAATTTTGAGTTTAAAATAATCATCAAAGTTAATAATTTTATTATTTAGTTTCAAAAAAAAAAGAAAAGAAGCTCTTGGATCATAAATAAAAAATAAAGAAGAGTTGAAAAGTAAGAATAAAGTTACAATTGAATTTTAAAATTTTAAAATATCATACTTATATTAAAAATTATAAAAGGAAGCATTGTAAGTTTATTCTAATTTAAATAAAAAGGTTAATAATTAAAATAAATATAGCAATAAACATGAAATTCAAAAAATTATTAAATCTTGTGTAAGGCAGGAGTTAATGAATTGCAATTAGTAAGTATTTTAATGTTTATTACGACTCTATTGCAATTAATCATGTCATGTATTATATTGTGTAGGGTTCGAGTTTAATTTGCAATTAATCATGTCATGTATTATATTGTGTAGGGTTCATTCTCTTCTAATTTGGAAGTCTTTGGCTTTAGGGAAGTTTTAAAGTTGGAAGGAAATAAATTTAACCCATAGAAAATTGAAAATCCTAAAGCGGAGAAGTAGAAGTTAAGCCATATTATACTCAATGAGGATGGGAATACCAGTAAGAGATGTCTTTTGTCTCCTTCCACGTTCAAGAATTTTGATGACCTGAAAGAGCTATACATCATTGATTGTGGGATGGAGGAAAGGAGAGATGTTTATACTCCTGCTAATGGCATAGTGCTTTCCAATGAAAAGGTTAGTTTTTATGGTGCTCTAAGAATTTAATTTTCATTTTATTTTAATTTATCTCTCTAAGCTTTCATGATAATAGAAATTCTCAAAATAAATTGATTTAATATTTTATTGAAATTTATCAAGCTCCTAATATGTTTAATTCAATTTTCTTATAACAATTGATATATAAAGTCTTTATAAATAATATCAATACATTAACTAATTACGTAATTTATTTATTTATATAGTATTTTTATTTTATAAAATAAAAAATTAAATGGTATCAATTCTTGGAAATGAGGTAAAAGAATACATTTCCTTCTGGAAAAAAAGGAACAAAATTCAAAGCGCTTGCTCCATTATATTAATAATAGAATGAAGATATTAATTAATTGTATTATTATAACACAAGTTTTCAATTAATGCCATATTAATATTGTGACTTTGCTACAGGTTCCATTATTTGATGGAGCAGTGTGTAATTATGAAGCTTTTAAATCAAGAGCCCCCATTTTCGACAACATTATGGATTGCTTGAGAAGAGACAACAACATCAGCTCAAATTGGGTAGTGGGGATTAAGGCGTGGGCAAAACTACTCTCATCAAACAAGTTGCTCATCAAGCTATGCAACGCCACTTGTTCAGTAAACAACTCTACCTGGATTTATCATGGACTTGGCACACCGATAAATTTCGAGAAGAAGAAGAATTTGTCAAAATTCAACAAAAAATTGTAGAAATGTTAGGCTGGGAATCTGAGGAGTGGTACTTGTATGGATCTGATGAGGCAGTTGAGCTGAAGAAGAGACTGAAGCAGGAGAAGATGCTTATAATCTTAGATGACATTTGGAGGGAGATAAATTTGGAAGAAATTGGAATTCCTTCTTGTAAAGATGATGATGATGATGTGAATGAATGCAAAATAGTGTTGACTAGTAGATTAGATGGAGGCATGTTATCCAAAGACATGATGGAAACCTGAAACATGTTTTTGTAGTGGAAACTTTACCTGGGGGCGAAGCTTTGACTTTATTTGAGAGGCAGTAGTAGCGAGTCTTGAGTCGGGTGGAGAGAATATTACGGGCGGTTAAAGAATGTGAGGTGTACCACTGCAGCTCGTGACAGTGCCAAGCATTAAAGGATGAGACGATGGATGTATGGAAGAATGCCTTGGAACACCTCGAGTATTAGTTGATGGTAAGAATAAGGTGGTTTACTCATGTGTGGAGTGGAGCTACACCCATTTGAAGGATGACGATGTTAAGTCATTGTTGCTACTTTGTGGTCAGCTGGACTACGGTGATATTTCAATCGATCACTTGCTACAATATGTTATTGGTCTCATTGTTTGCTTCATCGACTCATTGGACGAAGCAAGGAATAGATTGCTTGAATTGGTGGAAATCTTAAAAGCCTCAAGTTGGTTAATTGAGCTGGATCATCGTCTTGATCAAGATAGACACAATTTTGTGAGGATGTACAATGTTGTTTATGATGTTGTTAGAGAAATTGCATCCAAGGATCCCCGTCCATTTGTATTCAAAGAAGATGTTGTTGGATTGGAAGAATGGTCAAAGAGTGATGAATCCAGGTGCGCTTTCACTCTCTTTACATTCTGCAAAAGTTGTCACTGACCTTCCCTCAGCAGTTGGTATGTTGAACTCGATGTTTCATTGCATAACAACCTTCCTTGAATATCCTATCCCAAACACATTTTTCCAAAGGGATGAAAAGCTCCAAGTTTTAGATTTGTCTTATATGGGTTTCACCAAACAACTACCTTCATCATGATTCCCTTGAAAATCTTTGAGACATTGCTTCTAGATCGATTGCCACAAATTGGAAGACATTGCACTTATTGGAAAGCTAACGAAACTACAAGTTCTTAGCTTAGTGGGTTTCTACAATCCAGTACTTTGATGATAGACGATTGACCAACCTAAGGTTGTTGGACTTGAGCGATTGCAAGGAGCTTGAGAGATTATTCCGCATAATGTCTTATCAATTTTGTCGGATGGAATGTTTACACATAAAACTATGGTCTGCAGTTGCTGCAAAGACATTCAATTTGAGAACTTAACAAGATATGCGATAAGTATCGGTGATTGGAGTGGGTCGGGGATAACCGATAGATTATTGAAGTTGAACGAAGTCAACATAAGCTTAGATTTAGGGGATGGAATTTGCAAGTTGTTGGAGAGAAGTGAGGAATTGGAGTTTGAGGAATTAAGTGGTACTAATTATGTTCTTCAGTACCCATTAGGTGGGGAGAGTTTTGTAAAACTGAAGCATCTCAAAGTTAGTAGGAGTCCCGAGATTGAGTACATCATTGATTCAATGGATCAACGGGTTCTGGAACACGGTGCAGCATTTCCTCTATTAGAGTCATTGGTTCTTGATTGGATGATGAACTTCTGAAGTATGGCATGGGCTTGATTCGAAGGTCTTTTGATGGCAAAAACTCTAAACGTGGAATATTGTGATAAAATTGGAGATATCTCTTTCGTTTTCCACAAATAAGAGGCCTTTCCCAAATTGAAAATATGACAATTAAATGGTGCGGCCATGGAACAAATAATCACATATGAAAGGGAGTCGAAGATGAATATGATGGTGGGACCAACTTGGAACTATTCCCCAACTTGCGGGCATGAAACTAAACTACCACAACTCATCCCAGAATTCATCACAAAATAGAGAAACAGTACAAGACCTGAAGACTCTATCTTTCAATCATAAGGTATGTTAAAAACTATCACAATATTTCTTCCAACTTTTTACATCCACATTTCATTCCTCTACTTAAATATTAATTTCTTAAGTATTTGATTAATATTTCTTGAACCTATTTTTGTATACCCACACAATTTATTGATCTTTAATAATAAATTTCTTAAAATTATTTGACAAATTTAATCTTAAATAATGTAAATAATTAATAATAAATAAAATTCTTAACTTTCTTTATTTAGTATTGATTTTTAAAATATTTATCTCTTAAAAAAAGTGAAAATTTTGATCTTGAAATAGAAGAATTGGCAATATAAAAATATAGAATAATAAGCCTGTGAACTATGAATGGAGTTGAAAAGAACTAGGTTATATCAAAATTTAGTTTTTTTTTAAATTAAGAGCTAGAGCAGAGAATTTAGGAAAAGAAAAAAAAATAGTAAGGAAAATGTTTTTTTATATTTGGTTTTGGTCATATAAAATATACAAAGAAAATCCAAATATAATTAAAATTCTTAAAAAAATTATATATTTTGACTTTTATAGGCATTATATAATAAAAGCTATATAAATTTAGTTTGAATAATATATATGGTAAATTGTTAAGTTTAAATTTTTATTTTTTTTTCAAATTTTCTTTCTTTCACTTTTCTACATATTTTAACTTTTTCCCGTATTATTTTTCGGATTCTAAACGGAGACGAAAGACTAATAGTAAACATGTGGATAATCCAAGTTAATAAATTATATCTGGGGAATATATTTATATTTTTCGTAACTTTCCAATTGATGATGTGATGTTTTATATTACAGGTTTCATTTTCTAAATTAGAGGAGTTGGAACTTTTTGAGGTACCCAAGTTGAAGGATGTGAGATCTCAGCTTCCATTTGGAATCCTTCTCTAATGTACGGATCTTAAAGGTGCGTTTAAATGACTATTTCAATTGAGTTATGTTTTATCCTCTGTTATAGAGCTTCTAAAATTTACAACATCTCATTATTGTCAGTGGGAGGCTTAAAAAGGCGTTTACAATTTCATGAAAAGGTTAGTCTTCAATCTCTTATATTTTTTGTCTCTCCCATACTCTCTATGTCTCATTATACTATTTTTTGGAATTATTGATAGAAATATTCAATTGAATTTTTTAAAGTCTGAGAAGATTATACTAATGTTTAATTTAAAATTTAATTTAACTATATATTTATATAAGAGATCATTAGTGTATTCTTTCAAAATATAGTCAAATCACCCTTATTTTAAAAATATATAAATTTTATTTTTAATAGATTAGAAAAAAACAATTATGAACATTCTATCTTTATTTTCATAGCAATTAACTTCCTTTGTTTGTATCTAAATTAACTAAATAATGTATAAAGCTATAATGTAAAAGATTTGGTGATTCAAATTAGTATAGTGTGTGAATGATACTATATAACTTTATGATAACTATAATTTCCAAGATGATTACTAAAAAAATAATAAAATTTTTGTGTCTATAGTTACATTAATAATAATTTTTTAAATTATTACAAATTTAATTTCAAATAATATAAAAATGTATAGTAAATAAATATAAAGGTTGAAAAATAGTAAAGATTAAAGAAATTTTCATTTTAAAAAGCATCAAATATTAATTTTTATCGAATATAATTTTTCTTTACAACATATTCTTCAAACACTTCTTTGAGGTTTCCAATTTATTTATACAGAAATGGTATCAAATTCTTTAGTTTTTTTTTTTTTTTTTTTAAATTCTTTAGTTCTTGTTATTCTAACATATTTGTTTTATATTTTCTTATATTTCTATTTAAATGGTATTTTTTGTATTTGTTCTTATCATTTTCAGTTTTTTAGGTACGGGGTTGCTTTGTGTCTTATCTTGGATGAGGTGTTTCTCCCCATATGAGACATTATTGATGATGTTTGAGACATTAGTGGAAGTATGAAAATGTTTTAATAATATTTCAGACATTAGTGGATTTTAATCCTATCACCGTTCTACTTCTTGCATGTATTAAGTTTTAACTTTTTATAATTATAAGAAATCATTTGACTGCAGAATCTTTGTTATGTAATTAAAATTATGATATTGTTTGAATAATTTTTACTCATATCTAAAATTATGAATTATTGCTTTAAAAATGAAATATGATATTGTGAAAATTCTTAAATACAATACAATAGTAAATGAAAAGATTTGCTAACATCATTTGATATGATATTTGCATGTTTGATTGATGATTTTAGTTAAAATATATTAAAGATGCCTAATAAAGACAATCCTTATAATAGAATCTTTTGATTTATTAAATTAGTCTAATTAGTTATAATGTACTTGGATCATTAATCCCAGATAACATGATTCGAATGACTATCATTTATACCCTCAATATGCAATAATCAATCTATTTATATTTGTTTGGTTATTGATTATTAGAAAGATCGAGTTCTCTTTTAAGTTATACAATTATGATCTCTAATTATGAAATCAAAGTGACTATATTTTACATTGGTCATCTAGTGATTTAGGCTTTAGATGACATCATAATCATTATCATATTTTAGCATTGTAAACCATGTTCTCAAATTTAGGAATGTATGG
This sequence comes from Tetrastigma voinierianum, assembly GCA_016808115.1. Taxonomy (NCBI): domain Eukaryota; kingdom Viridiplantae; phylum Streptophyta; class Magnoliopsida; order Vitales; family Vitaceae; genus Tetrastigma; species Tetrastigma voinierianum. The sequence continues at coordinate 378,015 of JAEQBH010002699.1, forward strand.
TATCAAGTTATCAATATTATATTAGAATAACACCACATGTTCTTAGTATAACCTAGAAGTTGCATGCATTAAATGAAAATTTCGTAAACCTTTCATTGTTCTTACTATTCTAGAACTCAAGTTCTATTTGTATTAATATGACTTAGTTGAAGAGAGCGAGGGGATTGATGTGTCCCACATTTATATTTGTGGATGATACATTAATTGATCCTTTGCAATTAAGGGGATCAAATGACACTGTGTTGCCTACGTGGTTTGAGACAATTTCCAAGCTTAACATCAATTTGGGGGAAAGAGGAGTTATACTTGGAAGGGGTGGGGGAAAGCCCCAAAAATTTTTGTTGTTGAGATCGGAGTGTAGGTTATTGACTCTTATTACCTATTTTGGTTTTACCTTTGAGCTCTTTCAAATCGGCAGCTTGAGATAGTGTGAGTAGAGACTTAAAAGAAGGTGCCATTATGGAAGAGACTCTACATATCTAAGGATGGTAGGCTTGCTTCAGTTAGAGCACCTTGGCTGCTTTATATTTATTTTTGTCCTTCATCCTATCCTTAGAAGTGGTTAGAGGAAAAGAAATTGAGCGAATCAAAGAGATTTTTTATGGGATGGAGGGGCAATTGAATGACAACCTCACTCGGTAAAGTGGAAGGTTATGTGCTTTGATAGTTGGCGATACATGAACGAAAGAAAAGTTCTTAAGAATCAAATAATAAGAGAAAAGTATTGTGTGTGGGGGGGGGAATGGTTATGGGGTGAGAACTTGGAAAGGCGTAGATCATATTTTACTTTCCTTTTTCACCATTTGACGTCCTTGACACTAGAACAACGTATGATTTTATTACACTAGAACAACGGATGATTATTTTATACATTTACTCATCTTATATGATCTCTTTTCATTATAAAATTGAATAAAAATATATTAGTGATTGTTAAGTAGAAAATCAAAAAACAAGATTAAAACTAATAATATAAAAAACAAATATTGAATTCCCACCTGAAAATATATAATAAAATATAAATCTTTGGATCTGTATCTTTTATTTATCGGCTGCTTCTTAAGGGACATCTTCTTCTCTATTTTTTGGTTTTTTTTTAATTACAAACAAATTAAATTTTAGTTCAACTCAAAAATTTTATATAACTAATTATCATTATTTTTAAAAAAACTTCTAACAAAATTGATTAACGATATAAATTAATAAAGACATTAATACTAAATGATTAAATAATAATAATAATAATAATAATAAATTTGGTGTGAATTCATAAAAAGAACAAAGTAAAAGTGAAGCAAATAATTGAATTAAATAATATATAAAAAAAAATTTGAAGATATTAAAAGAAGATGAGTGTAGAAATATTATATTTGAGTTATAGCTTATAAAATAATCTTATTAATTTTTTTAATAAATGAACTATTTTCAATCTTTTTATTGTTTGTGACATTTTTTAATCTATAGAAAGGACGTATTAAATTAAGAAAAAAGTAAATATAAAAATACCGATGAATCGATAGTGAGATATAAATATATTATTTTCATATTTTGAACTTTCAATAATTTGGAAATCATTTATCATTAATTTACTCAATTTTATGATGAAAATGAGTGAAAATTAAAAAGCTAGGCATGCTATTAAGAAATTAGGAAAATCCAAAATGTCAAAGCCTGTTTGGAAAATGTTTTTATCTTTTTAAAAATTGGTCATAAAATAAACTCAGAAAACAAGCTCATCACACGTGAGGGGGTTTTTAGACATTTAGTTTAAAAAAAATAAAAAATCCTTTAAATACAATAGGTTTAAAAATATTCCTAAATCTAATGTAGTTTATGTCACAGAAAAATGTCTCTTGAATACTTTTCAAAATATCTCTTGAAAGACGCTTTACAGAATTTTGAAATTTCTAATTTACACTGAAAGTGTCTTTTGAAAAGACACTTTTAATATTTAATTGAAAGTGTCTTTTGAATAACTTCATAATTCTGAAAATTTTGAATTTACACTAAAAGTGTCTTTTAAAGAGACACATTTGCATTATTTCATTGAAAGTGTCTTTTGAAATGACAACTTCATAATTTTGAAAATTTTCAATTTACCCTGAAAGTGTCTTTTGAAGATATATTTTTACAATATTTCATTGAAAGTTTCTTTTGAATAAATACCTTCATAATTCTTAAAATTTTGAATTTACACTGAAAGCGTCTTTTAAATAGACATCTTTGCACTATTTATTTGAAAGTGTCTTTTGAAAATACACATTTATAATTTTGAAAAATTTTCAATTTACACTGAAAGTGTCTTTTGAATAAACACCTTCATAATTATGAAAATTTTGAATTTACACTGAAAATGTCTTTTGAAGAGACACCTTTATAATTTTAGAAATTTTTAATTTACATTGAAAGTGTCTTTTGAAGAGACACTTTTACACTATTTTGTTGAAAGTGTCTTTTGAATAGACGCTTTCATAATTTTGAAAATTTTCAATTTACACTGAAAATATATTTTAAAGAGACATCTTTACACTATTTCGTTGAAAGTATCTTTTGAATATACACTTTCATAATTTTGAAAATTTTCAATTTACACTGAAAGTATCTTTTGAAGAGACACATTTACACTATTTCGTTGAAAATATCTTTTAAAAAATACACTTCATATTTTTTAAAATTTTAATTTACACTCCGAAAGATCTTTCAAAAAACACTTTCATAATTTTTTTTAAAATTTTCAAACTTTAATATAACGTAGCTTGATGATATGGAGAAAACTACATTATATGTAGAATTAGTTTTCAAACTACATTTTTTTTAAATTTATTTTTTAATTTTTTTTATTATTTTTGGGAAAGTTCCCACATGTAAAGATAGATAGCACCAGGTAGTCCAAAGCATACCAACTTTGACTCCAACGCTAGAGAAATTGGTCCCCACTCGCACTGGGCCATATTTTGTTTTGGGGCTTTGTCCAAATTTCTCAAAGGCGTCCTCGCCACGTCACAAAAATCGTAATTAGCGTCATTTGTGACTATGATCTAAATTTTTTTAAATAGTTAAAATTGTAGTTGATAACTGCGTATTTTTTAAATAGTTAAATTATAATTAATGATTACAATTTTAGGCTTGTACCAATTTTTTTATCACCAACTTACGATTTTTGTGATATAGTTAACTACATACGTGATATTTAAAATATGTATTATTTTGATTCTTTTTTTAAATATATATTTTGGAATATTACTGTTTTGTTTAAGCTCCATCTTCTGTTTCTCATATAAACCCATCTCATAAGTTTGGGTGATTAGAATTAATAAAAGAATATGAATGGATGAACCATAAAGTTCATGCAATCCAAATATCCACTAACCAGCTGCACAACTTGTAAGTTGTACCTAAAACCAACACGCATTCACTGGTCTAAGTTGTATGCCTACGCCTATACCCATACGGCCATACCCATACAAGGGAACCTAGAAATTACTAGAGAAGAAAAAAAATACACTAAATTTCTAATACCACCGAAAGAAAATCGAATATAATAAAAAATCACCCTTTTTTTTCAATTTCTTAATTCTTTATTGCACGAATAAAATAAGTTTCAATAAACTTATAAAATTAATTCAATAAATTTGAACACATTTTTTTTGTTTCTTTAAATTTTTATATCCTTAATATTTTCTTTCTTAATACCGTATTCCAAATGAAATTTCTTCCCTAACATGAACTTTTTGGAAATCAAGGTATGTTCAAGTTTATAGAGAAACATGGTCATGGTCATCACTTCACATTTTTAAGGAACATTATAGACAAAAATAGGTTGGAAAGGAGGACAAACGAATATAATAGAGAATTAGCACATATATCCCACGACAATGATGATAGTTTCTGATGAGGTTGATTAGAAAGACTAGTTCGGCCAAGGTGCAAGTGCTACCTACCACTGACTGGATCCGAAAACGAAAACGATATTCATAGTTTTGTTCCCCCTATTAATTTGATGCACACACATCCAATACCATATTGCATCTTTTCCAGTCTCGATTTCTTTTATTCATTCCTAATTACCATATCCAAAGAGAAATACCAAAAACACTACTTCAGGAGTCAAAAATAACACCACCGTGCCTTGAGATTTGATTTGTAATTTAAATAATAAAACAGATTTTGTATCCCATTACGCACCCACCCATCATAAAGGACAACTTTCTTCTCTTTATTCTTTCAAGTTTGAGTCTTATCTAGGGCTTCTCTCGTGCATGACAAAACAACAAACATATCTTCCAACTACATGTGTTCTCACCCCACCATGAGAACAAGCTGGTTTAGCCTTTGTACCGGGCTAACCCCAATACGTAGATAAAAGAACCACAACTTCAGGGTCAACTATTGAATAAGATAAATATTCAACATATGTAAAAATCTAATGGAGAAACACCACACACCCCCCCCCCCCCCCAACCCCAATATGCCTCTTCATGATCTCAAAGAACATCACGTATAAATTTATCTCAGCAAGCGCGCATTCAAAGAACAAATAAAGTGGAATAGTCCCCATTTTTATCCCCATCATATTTTTGAAAACAAATTCCCCGTCTGCTACCGTGGGCAAAAAAAGGGGGAATTAAGAAGTAAATATTGAAAGGCACTTACACCTGAAATAATTAGCATAAAAAAATTTGAGGAAGAAACCCAAATTCATGTTTCGATTGTCAGGACACCAACCAGAACAACCAAACACCCACACCCCCCCCCCCCAAAAAATCTTACCACAGGCAACTCCGCCACCAGCATTCCCAGTGGTTTTAAGCTAAGCTTCATGCCCCCTCCTACAAAATGTAGAGAAGAACTGTTATTGTACGCCAAGAAAGCAAACATATGCTCAAAAGCTAAAATAAGAATAAAGATGAAAATAGAAATACATGTGTCAATAGTCTAATAACAAGTCATTCCCACTCTGGGCCATATTAGAAGGGTTTTTTAGCTTAGAATTAATATCTGACAATCTACCAAAGCAGATTCCTAATAGCTTAGAATCCACTGACGAAGTAGCATAATGGTAGTACATCCTTGTAAAAATGAGGTAACATAAAGTGCACTCTCACTGACACAACAAAGGGGCATGATTTGAAAAGCAACCGACTTATTTTCAAAGCATTACATCATCAAAACAATCATCCACACCATAAAAACAGGATTTGAATTCCTGAACCAGTCCATAAATTTTTTCATTCATCTTGCACAGTTTATATAAGATCAATAAAAATAGTCATCCTGCATAACACCCATCACAGGGGAATGGGGTAAAAGCTGGAACTCGCTAATGTTCCAGAAAAATATAAATTAACATTTGTCACAAGCTATGACTGGACAGTTCATTCTAACTATTATTAATTGGGTTGTGCATTCATTAGCAATAGCACATGGGAAACACCTGAAAAAGAGCCTATGATAGTCATTTTACACCTTACCCTTTTCCAAGGTCATCAGGATCAGCGTGGATAACAACAGCCCTTCCAACCACGGAGTTTGGTCCAGTGAGAGGAATTTAAAAAGTAGAAATGCATCTTTTAGATAACTAAATTTCATGGCTGGTCTTCAGGATATGAGGAAAAATAATGTTAAATAACAAGAAATAGAGGTTGAAAACACCTACCTGTTTGTCACAATGATTTTGAAACTAGCAGTACCTGAAAAGACACAATAAAATGGAAACACATTAAATTGCTATGGAAGATGAAACCAGATTTACAAAACAGATGCTCCATTCATATCACCTAGATTCCTATCTATACAAGCATCTAAGAAAAATGATTGCCTAAAAAATAGCAATGCCAGGGCAGACAATAATATTGCTAACAGTTCATTACAATGAAGTACATAATACATACCATCCTCACCAACATTGACATTTCCTAAATCACCAGCATGTCAATGTTCATCTTCAGAAGCACCACGTTCTTTTCCAGCAGGATTGAAATGAGGTCCTGTAAATAATAAATAAATAAATAACCAAAAGACTTGAGCTAAGAAGAATCATGCAGGAAATCTCAGAGGATAAGTCTAACCCAATGATGAAGGATGGGCAAACAGCAACTAATAATTCCACAATACCAGCTGACATGCAAACCATTTGTCGTGTTCCAAGGGGCAGGATGGAAGCCATGAAGTCCAGGCTTTAGCCCAGAAATACTCCCAATCACTGTGGTTGAACCTAAAGAATTGAGAAAAAATAATAATTAATTTATTGGCAAACCTAGCAATCTAATTTCATTGCTCACCCAAAGAAACTAGGTAGATTTTTAACTTACCATCTCCTCCTTCAGCGAAGTAGATGGTTCCAGAAACACCCTCTTTGTTGTTATGAATCAAGTAAACAGCCTTCACCATTTTTCTATGTGATCTAAAAGAAAAATATAGTAAGAAATGGGCTTAAAAGCCCTCTATGTATGAGGAAACAGGATATATTTTTAAACATTAAAGCACAAGAGTTTCACTTTACATATAAAAATGCTTCTGGATTAAAATCAATAAAATAATCCATGATAAAAGCTAATGAAAATAAATGAAGAGCAAAACACTAGTCAATATTTTTAGACTAAGCAATGATTTGCTAACACCAAGGGAAAGGTAACAAAACTAAAATATAATCATCCTACTTCACCCATTATAGATAAGTAATTAATGCATCATCATTATTGGTTTTAAATCCATTTATGGAGATTTTTATCTTTGCCAAGAGTTTATATATATAAAAATTCTACAGAGTATTCCAAAAAACTCCATCAATGGAGACATGATCATGATCCTAAATATGATATGCAATCCAGCCACATGGTGGGAAATTCTCAGCATTTTTTGAACCATGATATGATACAAAACACGTTATTTTACACTTGCACAAACAACCATTCTTTTTGTTCTATTTGTTTCTTCCTCCTCCTTTTTTTCAGTTTTTTTCCTTTCTTATCTCTTCTTGTGACATTTTGCCGCTAAAGAGAAGCTTCACTAGAACCCCACACAAGATTCCGATAAAAGAAGTAAAATTATAAAAAATTAAATTAAATCAAATTTAAAAAGTAGATAAAATAAATAAAAGTAGACTAATTAAAAGTAATCGTGAAGAAAACCTCAGTCAATGGCCTCTTCTATCTTTTTCTGTAGCTCATTTTTCAACAGTTGATGTAAGTGATTTTTCGTCATTCTTGGCCTAAAATCACCCTGGAATATTTTTCTTCATTTTCACTTTTGATTTAGGTTTTATTTTGTTTTTTGCAGGTCGCTATTTTATCGACGCTTATTTAGAAATATTTATCGACGTGGTACTCGTTTTCTGCCTTGTTGCGGTGTTTTATCTATGTGGGGGCGAATCAAACATGCAAGTCAGATTTGATCCACAAAATATCAAATTATGGTCACAATACGTTGAAAACTAGAGTTGCAATATTCTTAGTCACTATTTTATCAAATTTGTAGGTTTTATACCGATTTATTATGTTATTAACCTGGATATTGTTTCATCTTATTATTTTTTTGTTATTTGTAATCTTAGATCTGACTCATTGCGTTAACGAAGAATATGGTTTTTCTCAAAAGAAAGTAATCATGCTTTAATAACCAAGTTGATTAATCATGAACATCAGAACATATTTATATTTATCATACCTAATGATGATGGATGTTTATACATGTACTGGCTCTCAACTTAGAGGAGTTGGAACTTTCTTCACGTACTCAAGTTGAAGGATGTATAATCCTCTAATCGCCCATTTAGGGCCTTCTAATTTATGGAACATACAGTGTCCAACTCGACTATTTCAATTGAGTTTGTCTCCATCCTCTATATTATAGAGTCAAAGTAACTTCTCATTAATTTTCCGGGGTGGAAGACTTACTAAGCGATCATGAAAGGTTAGTCTTCAATCTCCATATTTCGTTTTTCTCCCATACTTATATTTCTCATTATACTATTTTTAAAATTATTGATAGAAATATTCTATTGAAAAAAATTTGTACAAAATTTATGAGAAGATTATACTAATGTTTGATTTAAAATTTAATTTTAAATTATATTTTATATAAGAGATTAATTATTATTCTTTCAAAATATAGTCAAATCACTTTCAAAATAAATATAAATCTTATTTTTTTAATAGATTAGAAAATGAATATTCCATCTCTTTACATTAATTCATAACAATTAATTTGTTTCATCTAAATTAACTAAATAATGCATACTATTATAATGTAAAAGCTTGGGTGATTCAAATTAGTATAGAATTCTAAATTATACTATATAACCTTCAAGACCATTACTTAAAAATAATAATATTTTGCAAGAATACTCAATTAAAAATAAAATTATTTTTTTTTGAATAAATATATTTATTTTATTAAAAATACTAAAACTTACTTTTAATAGATTAGAAAAAAAAAGAATATTCGATCCATACATTCATAGTACTTAACTTTGTCTCTATCTAAATTAACTAAATAATGCATACTGCTATAATGTAAGCTTGGGTGATTCAAATTAGTATAACTATAACTTTCAAGATTATTTCTAAAAATAATAATATTTTGTAAGTCTATTTGTTTTTTTATTAAATTGTATGTCTAATGTTAAAACTCAATAATAATATTTTAAATTAATTGGGAAATTTAATTTCAAATAATATAAAAATGAATAGTAATTAAAAATATAAAGGAGTTGAAAACAATCAAAAAATTAAAGAAATTTTCATTTAAAAAACATTAAATATTAAAAGGATGGAAGTAGAACTTTGCGTTAATCAGAATATTTTTTTCTTAGAACATATTCTACAAAACACTATTGTTGAGTTTCAATTTATTAATATTGAAAGGCATCAAAATTTCTTTATTATTTTTTTTCAAAATTCTTTAGTTCTTATCATTTCCATTTTATTGTGGTTAATATATTTGTTTTATGTTTTCCTGTATTTAATTATATTAAAAACGGTGTTGTTTTTATATTTGTTGTTTCTATTTTCAGTTTTTTAGGTATGTTTGCTTTGTATCTTGCATATCTTGGATGAAGTGCAATTTCAGCCTCCAGATGAGACATTATTTAATGATATTTGAGACATTAGTAGTACAAGACATTGTTAATGGTATTTGGAGACATTAGTAGAAGTTTAATCTATCACTGTTGGACTTTGCATGTATTAGAAGTTTAACATTTTATAATGGAATACATTTGATTGCAGAATCTTGTTACATGCTAAATTTATGGTATTGTTAAATAATTTTACTCATTTATAAATTTATGAATTATTGAAATTAAAAAATGAAATATGATATCAGGAAAACTTATTAAATACAATACAATAGTAAATGAAAGATTCATAAAATCATTTCTGACAGATATTCACAGGTTTGATTGATATATACTCAGTTAAATATATTTAAGAATGTCTATAAACACAATCGTTAGGAATAAAAAATCTTTGATTCATAAATTAGTCTAATTGATTATAATGTACTTGGATTATTAATATTAGATAACATGATTCGAATGACTCTATATTTTTACACTCATTATGCAATAATCAATCTATTTATATTTGTTTTTGGTCACTATTGATTATTAGAAAGATCGAGTTCTTCAGTTATACAATTATGATCACTAATTATGAAATCAAAGTGACTATATTTTTAATTTGATCATCTAGTGATTTAGGCTTTAGATGACATCATCATAATCATTATCATATTTTAGCACTCAGATGTTCTCTAAATTTAGGAATGTTTGATATTAACATTATATTAGAATGACACCACATGTTCCTTAGTATAACTGAAGTTGCATGCATTAAATGAAAACAGAACCCTCCATTGTTCTTTGCTATTCTAGAATTCAGTTCTAGATCAGATTAATATGAAACTTAAAGGTTAGGGGAAGAGAAGAGTAATGATGTTCCATTTGTATTTGTAGACGATACATTGATTTTTTCTAAGGGTCCAAGGGACTAATTACATACTTGTGTTGGCTTCTTATGTATTTGAGGCAATTTGTACTGAAAATCAATTTGCACAAGAGTAAGTTATACTTGGTAGGGGTGGGGGAAGACCATGGAGATTTGGCTATTAAGATTGTGTATAAGGTTATAGCCTTCTTTCCACCTATTCGGGGTTTACCTTTGAGTTCTATATTTAGATACGAGAGGAGAGACTTAAAAGAAGAATGGCAGTGGAAAGAGACTCTACATTTCTAAGGGTGGTAGACTTAATTTGATTAGATGCACATTGGCTAGCATTCCTATTTATTTTATATCCCTTCTTTCTATCCTTAGAGTGGTTGGTGGAAGAATTGAACGAATCCAAAGAGATTTTTTATGGGGTACGTGGAGGGGCTCTGGACAACTAATTTCACTCTGGGTGAAGTGAAAGGTGGTGTGCTTTGATAAGAAAAAGGAGACCGATCAAGAATCTATCCATTTTTATCAAGGTCCTTCTTGGTAAATGTTGGTGGTACATGAATGACATGGAAGCTCTTTGAATCACACCTCTGCTTCAAATCCCAAAGGTCTAAAGGATCGATAGGCCATGCTCATGGTTCATATTCGATCGGAAATCGAATCAACTAGCTTTTACCCTTTTGATCCACACAAGATTTATCTTAGGACACATGCATTATCTTTTAATAAAAGGAAATTATGCAGAGGGACAAGAGGATTGTGCACAAAAGAGGTGAGGGCTGGTTACTGGGCAGGGTTTGAAAGCCATAGAAAATAATGAAATTTGTAGCTTATAAAATTTCCTTTGTTGGGTGAAAGGAATAGGTTCTTTTGGAAAAAAAGATATGGTAAGGGATCAACGGGCTGTTTTTTGATAAAATCTTGTTCAAAGTTACAACCCGGGAGCTGTTTCTCAAAGGGAAGCTGCTTTGCAAGTTCTAATCCTTGATCAACTAAAAAAAGAGGGAAGGCTTTTGATTATAGCTGTGTTTTGTATAAAAGTCAAGAAGAAACCTTAGATTATTTCCTCCCTCTCTTCACTGTTTCCTTACAACAAGAGCTTTATGAGAGGTGTTTCTTCATTTTGGGAGTTCATCAAAGTTCCTCTTAATCAGTCAAGCAAGCTTTGGAAGGTTGAAGGGACAAGCCAGGCAAAAAGAGAAAGAAGGGACAAGATTAATGTTTTTGAAGAGCTCTTTGTTTACCATCTTTGTTGAGCTTGAATGTGCCTAAAAGATAGCCCAATAATTTTGTTGAGATCATAGATAGGCTGAATTTCAAAGTGCAGCTGCAAGGTTGCTCAGTTTCTTCTGCCGGTTGGTAGTAGAGAGGGTTTTGGGGCGTCTAGTTTTGCGGGGTTGTTTTTTTTATTCTAAAATAAAATTTTGTTTCAAAAACTGTATTTTAGTTATAAACCGAACTTGAATTTGCATCATTTACGTATCTTCTCGACATCTTCTTCTCTATTTTTAGATTCTTTTATTTTGGGATTACAAACAAATTAAAATTCTTAGTCTATCTCGAAAAATTTATAAAAATTAATTATCATTATTTAAAAAAAAATAAAACTTCTAACAGGTCTGATTGATGTGAATAGTGTTGGGGTGTGGTTGGGTGGGAGGGGTTCGGTGGGATGAGGGTGTGGTTGGAGGTGGGAATTAGAGCTGTCAATCTAGGCGGACGGGCGGCTGGACCGGGCTCACATCGGGTCAGGAGAAACTGATCTGCCTTGGCCAAAGCCATGTCTACTTACAGACTTGGTCGCTTACTTTGCTGGCCCAGCCGAGTTCTATGTCGGGCAGCTAATAGCCCAACACAATGCACTAAAACAAAAGGTTAAAGCCTTAGTAGAAATTCAAATGGAATTTTCAGCATTTCAAACTGGAAAACAATGTTGATTTCCATCTCTCAAAAGTCATAATGATAGCAAAGTCTTATTTTAAGCATCTCATCCAGGCTAAACAGGTCTCAAATTTTCTAGAAACCAAACATAGCCTACTTTTTTTCAATAAACTAACACTTAAAGTTCCAAAACAAAAAACAAGTAAATAAGAGAAAAGTTTCACAAGATGAATGAAATTGTGCGTGAAATTGAGAATGAGGTAACGATGTAAGACAATTAATGATCCAAAATGCCAGAATGGTCATTCTATGTTTTTGGGCATATTCGAAGTAAAGCAGAGTCTAGGAAATCACTTATCAATCAGGAATATTATTCAGTAGTGAGATGCATTTTAGAAGCATTTGGGAATGTTAAAATGAATGGCTAAGAATCTTTCATAGATGCAAAGTTCTTTACTGTACTTGTATTTCTGATCAGAATCTTTCACTAACATTAGAATACAACTAATCAATTTAAACTCACCTGACAAAAGAAGAGTCCAAATTTGGTTTCAGAGGTCACTGAGAAAGAAGCTAGGGCTCGCAATGACTTCTTCGATGACGGAAATTTTTATTTTTGGATTTCAGACACAAATAACGAGTTTTGGAGAGAGAAGGCAAAGAAGAAAAGGGGGAAATCCCACATCAGTTCAAATTTTCCAATAAACCAAAGATTCATATCTGTAAACCTTCCACTGCAACCCAGATCTGTACGATATCTTCCACTGTAACACAGATATGTACCATATCTTCCACTGTAACCCAGATTTTAAACTACCGATTTCTCTAAGAAAACATTAAATAAATTCAAAAAAATTAGAAATTCTCAGAAACAATATGAAATCGATAAAACCCCTCGATTCAAAGATAATAATAATATAAACACGTATTACGCCATCTCTACAAAGTTTCGAACTTTCTCGAGAAAAACAATATGAAATCTAAAATCTCAAAAAAAACCATAACAATATGGCCATCTCTCAGCTTCTGTTTTCCATTGTAAATCGTTTCAAACCGGATTTATTAAAGTAGAAAAGTAGAAGATGAGAAGGAACGAGAGACCTGCGTGCTAAGGAATCTTGAGAGAAGAGGAAAGTAAAACTCTACCACCATTTACAAAAGAGTAACTTGGCTTATTAATCTGCCTATTTCTTCACACACCCCATTAAAAAAACGCATATAAGAAAAGACACATTTACCCTTAACCTTAATTTTTATATTTCTTTCTTCTGCTTCTTCATCTCTCTGCACCCCAACTCCCTTCTTCTTCCTCCTCCGTAGTGGCTCCCAATACTGAAACATAGTGAGAATGGTTCGTTTTTTTCGCATAATACACTTAATCCGGATTCGAAAATCCGGATATTAAAAACAAAGATTCGATATTGAAATCCCAGAATATGCCTCTACTACCGGATGCACAACCGATTAGAAAATCCGGATATTCAAAATAGCATCCCGATATTGAAACTCGTAATATGCTCTACTATCGGATTTAACAAACTGATTAGAAAATCCGATATTCAAACGCATCCCATATTGGAAACTGCAAGAATAAACATTTGTCGACCGGACTGCCTTGGATTGAACAATGCTTCCTTTCTTTAACTGCCTATAAATTGTCCCCAACCTTACTCCCCACTACAGTTTGGAGCATAGTGACTGGAATCCACCTAAGAATCAGATACCATCTGCAAGATGCATGAAGAACACCATCTAATTAATAAGTACCAAGGGATAAACTATCATAACTGTTTACGGGGAAAATACCAAGATTTAAAAATCCATACCAAGTGCACTAGTAAAAAATGTATTGAAGCTTCCTGCAAAACAAGAGTGATTCTATGATGTTCATTTTATTTCTTTCCATTTTTGTTTTCATTTCTTTTTCTTGATAGGCATCAGAGAAGTGATTTCTGAATCTGAAATACCTGGCACTACTCTAGTGAAGAAATACCATTACCTATGGGATGCTATAATGGGGGAACATGACACTGGTGCAACTTAGTTATTTCTATAACTATATATGTTGTGAATCCAATCAGCATCTTATTTCAGAACTCTAGTTTAGCATATAGACAAAAATTACAATAAACAAGGATTTAAAAACTTACAAAGTTAATCCATTTTCTTATATTGGCATTATCACCGTTATACGTAAGTCAAATCAGCTTTCCTATGAACTAAAATTAACATCATCAACCATTTTATATTTTTAAGTACCTCTGATGATGGTCAGTAATTTAAATGAAATACCGCAATTTGTTTGCACTTGTAATATTAGTTTCTTGGTGAAGGATTAACATCCACTACACTGGTTATTGACTCCATTTTAAGAAACAAACAAAGTACGCTAAGTAAAGAATTTGTCCTGCTTTCTTGCAATACAATTTGAATATTGTAATACAAATTAATTACTTTTATTGATGTAATTTAATGTAACAACTAATATAATACAATAAAAATAATCAAATTACATTTTAAACATAAAAGTCTAACATAAACAGGGTGTACACATTCAGCCCATCCTAAGTCTTCTTTTTTCTCTTCGAACGAACATAAACAGAGAGTGTGATGCATTTAGAATTGGTGCGTGCCGAAGGACCCCGCCGTGTGGGTCGAGGAGCAACCGGCCACTGGAGGAGGAGGAACGATTATGGTGGAGGATCATCTCGACAGTCAGGAGGATCAACTGATGTCGGTGGAGGGATAGACAAAAGTGGGGAGGGCTAAAAAGGGATGCGAGCGGTGTGACGGTGCGTTGCGACACGCGCCGGAGCAGTGATGGAGGTCGTAAGATGTCAGTCTCATCTGACCCAGCAAGTATGCTATGCGCCTCATTCAGTGCACCCCAAAAATAATCGCCACTCTGCTGTCTTCCACCAGATATCACATGCCTCAATAAACTCAACGCTCTCGCACACGCTTACATAAATGATATGTGAACTTAATATTAGTAATATAATAAAAAGTTAAAGTAAATATTAGTGTACAATTTAGATTACTTAGGTCAAACTAAGTTCAAATTTAACTTACACTATCAACGGTAGATGCGCATGTGAGGCGGGTAGAAGATTGTGCATCCGGCTGCAAACCCGACCTCACCGTGGAGGTTGAATGATGCGATGCGATATGCGACATACCAGCCACAGTACCGCTACACTCTCCCGAATTCCTCGAAGGCCGGCATCGCCGACCTCGACCGATCACCACACGTGATCTTTGTCCACCCTCCCAATAATCGATCCAATAACATACCACGGTCAGTCGCGGAGGTGCCGAAAGGTCATGAGGGATGGTCCAATATACCCGAACCCGGCGAAGACCGCTTCCCGGATGATAATGGCTCAACAAATCCGGCCCCTCACTTTATGCATCCGTAAAACCATGCAATATCGGAAACGGGTGCTCAGCCTCGATGATCCACGATGGCCCCGCAGACATCTCAACTCGCAATCGATCTAGTCGCCTCCGAACTCGACCGCAAAACCATCTAGAATCACGGCGGCCTCCAACGCTAGCGGCACGGGTCGTGACTCGATGTATGACAACCGAGAAGAAAACATCTCAGAAAGTGCCTATAAATCTCAGCTCACATAATGAATAAGACAATTAATATCACTATAATCGATAATTGAAAATTATCTAAAAATTATCAAAATTTTCCTTGTACTTGGTTCCTCATAAGCCAAATGGTAGATTAAGGGAAGTTAGGAAAGAAAAGGCCTTCGAGATTAAATTTGGTGGGAAATTGTTTTTGTTACCTTGTTTTGCACATGAAGACATCTTTCTGAAATTATATGGGCTTATAAGTCTCAAACAGGAAATTTTTATGTGGGTGTGTGACATGTACAATATATCAGTTATGATAAAACAACCTCCATATTATGAGCAAGAAGTTTCGAGTGTATGTTCATTTGGCATTTGCTTATATGAACCTTCTGTTTAGTCTACAATGGTATTATGTTCTCTTATTATAGTAATGAGAAAGATGCTTTGAAGGTACTTACTGTTTTATTCCAAGAATTTTATTGTGTTTTATCAGAGTTCGACCGTTTTGTTATTATTATTTAGCAGGATATCCGTATTTTGGTGAACCGTCCGTAATTATGTTTATGGCTACAATGTGGGAGCTGAATAAAAGTTATTTGATTATGTGTGGGACCTGCAGGTATCCGTATCAAATTACGCATGCAAGGCACTCCCGCCATATCTCCTAAGATTCCGAAGTCTCACCACCGCCATATCTACAGATGCAAGGTACTCCAATATTCTATAAAGCTTGACCAGGACATTGAGTGTGGTGGTGGTTACCGGACATCATGGAATCCGGGTGAAGTGCATATACCGACACCATGGAATCAGAAGTGCATATATTGACATCCCGGAGTCAACCGATTATTAAATTTCTCCCGACATCATGAAATCCGCTGAAATCATTTTTCCCCGGACATCATGAAACCAGTACGCAGATCCACCGGATTCCATGAAATCCGGAGTAGAAGCTCACCTTCGGATTTGAGAATCCGGTAACATAGAGTCCGGAAACCAAAACCAGACGAAATTTCAAAAAAAAAAAATGCAAACTTCTTCGTATTTCTTTATATTTAACGGTGAAAATGCAAGAATAAACACAAAAAAACTTACTTGATATTTTTGTCGACCGGATTTGGGGTTTGGACGGTTTTGGGTAACAAAGGGAGGATGGGGTTGGTGCGGAGGATGGAGGCCGAGGCTGGGTTATTGCTGATTCTCCCGATGTGGGGTTCCCGATGGTTTTAGGTAAGAAACTGGGAGGATGTGGTCTGGGGAAACAACCCATGAGTCGGGTTGGGTGGCCGGAGGGTGTGGGATGAGAATGTCATGAAAGGAAACTGGGTGTAAAGAGTTTATTTTTGGGGTGTATTTAGTAAATGGGGTGCGAGAGATATCAAAGGGTGTGAATAGAACTACCTTACAAATCTTTAATGGCCCTGTAACCTGGTCGCCCAACCTCGAGTCCGATTGACCCGACGGCCGCTCTGCCGACCAACGCCCGGGCCTCATTTTTGGACCACTAACTAGTAGCCCGCCTCAACCATACTTCCGGATTGGCTGAGCGCCAGCCTGCATCAGACTCAAATTATCGCCTTTAGTGGAGAGATGGGAGAGGAATTGAGAGATGAGTATGTGGGTATCATAAGAGTGGACATTTTGGTTTAAATATGATGTTACCGTTTAAAGCTTCTACAATTTGTGAACTTATAACATGTTTTAGTAGTTTATAAAAAATGAGTTTCTATTTTTCTCATTTTTGAAGTTTCATGTCATGTAAGCATAATTCCCCATATTTTGTTTATGATCCATCTTCTTGCTCTCATGTCACAAACCCAACTCATAATTAGTTTTGGTTATTAGAATTAAAGGTGACTTGAATAAAAGAGCCTTTGAAAACCCAATGTTGATTTTGACAAAAATGTTTATGTTTTCTTACAAAAATAATCACTTTTAGAGCCAGTAAATACATGAGATGGAGAATAAATATTTCTTTTGTTCAAATGAGTTGTTTTTGAAGAAAAAATATGGGAAAAACTACATTCACAAATTTCATGTTAACTAATCTTTTAACCAAATATTTTTAGAATTAATAAATGAATATAAATCTATAAACCATAAAGTTTATGCAATTCAAATATTCACAACCAACTCAGCTCAATAATCTTGTACCTAAACCAACACATTCACTACCATGTTGCATTAGCTCATGCCTCGCCGATACTTATGCCTACACAAGATAAGCCTCAGTTTCTTGGGGAGAGGCATGGTCATCAATTTCACATTTCTATGAAGAACAACATTATAACAAAAGTTGGAACAACAAACTGCCATTGGAAAAAATAGAGAATTATCATATCCCATGACACATTTATGACTAATGATACTCTGGTGAGCTTGATTAAAAGGGTTAGTTCCCAAGGTGCAAGTGCTACCTCTTCCACTTGCTCTGAAAACAATCGATATTCATAGTTTTGTTTCCTATTTGATGTACACTATCAAATACATATTGAATCTATCACTGTCTCGATTTCTTTTATTTATTCCTTAAGGCTACGTGTAGAACTCGAAAAGTAGAAAGAAAGAAAATTTGAAGAAAAATAAAAATAGTTTTAAATTTAATAAATTAATTCAATATGTTTATGCAAACTCATTGTTTCTTTGTATTATATATGGACTAAGAAATTAAAAAATATGTAAAATTTTAAGGAATTTTTATTATATTCGATTTTCTTTTATATTTTTTTACGATAAACCAAACATGATAAACTCATTTTTATTAGTATTTTGTTTCTTTTCCTACTATTTTCCGGATTCCAAACTGATAGGTGATAAGTCCTACTAAAGATTAAATGTAGATGCTTCTTCGAAAGGAGAACGGATCACAAAACTGAATTTTTCTCTACATTTTCCTTTTATTCATCAATGATAGTCATTTAAATACAAGCATGGCATCAACCACTTTCCTAAACTTATGTGCACAATAATTCAAAAAGCAACAAACTTCCTAGACTCCATGATCACCATTTCAAAAAAGCAACAAATCCAAAAAAGTAAAGGTCGATCGGAAATTAAATATTAATAAGCATGAAATAGACTCATTAACCGCTAACAAATTCCACTTCATGCAAAGACTACTTATAAACCTCTTATTCCGTTTATTCTACTCCTCTATTTTCGTGCACCCATTAGTCAAGGCCTCGAGGATTTGACTATCCTTAGTCTTCCCATGGCTGGCGAGTCCAACATACGTATATCACCAACCACTTCATCTCTTATGCTTTGACCTTCAAACAACGTGCATATCACAAAGAGAGCCTACTAGATCCAAGTATTTCTAAAGAGGAATACCAAAAACATTTGTGAGAATGCAACACCAAAGAAAGTTTTAGATTATAATTGGGAAATAACACAAATGATTTAACATCATAACATCATACATCCCACCATGAAAGATACAACTTCGTTTCTCTTTATCCTTTCAAGTTGAGTCTTATTTAGGTTCTTCTCATGCATGACAAACAAACATCTTCAAATGCATATGTTCACCATAAGGAGCTAGTTTATTTATATTATATTTCACCTACACATGTATTAAAAAGGAGATAATATAAAAGACGAGAAGAGAATTTATTATATTATTTTTATTTGTGGATATTTGATAAAAGTCTAGGTTGAATAAAAATTCTTAAAATATTAATAATAATTTATAAGTTTTATAAAAAAAATGAAATATGATTAACAAGAAAAGCTAACCAAATGAAATTGGATTTAATAATTTTTAAATGTAAAATAAAGATAAAATGAATGGCTATTTGGTTTATTTGTATGCTTTTGTATTTTAGTTTTATTTTAATATAGCGTGATAAAATTATTTATCTATTCCCTAAATAACTACTTTTGGAAATAAAAAACCAAAGCTACACATAAAATTATTAAAATAAATCCAATTGAATAAGAGACTTTAAAAGTTCTTGTTTGAAGATTTATAGAAATAGAAATAATATTGTGAGTAAAAATAAATCTATTAATAACAACAAAATCCATCCTAGAAATTTTCAACTTTTAACTGAAAATAATTTCTTTTAAAAATAAACTTGTCAAAGGATGTGTATGATTTAATATGAAATAATAAATGATTACTTATCAAACATATCTATGATAAAAGACAAAGAATGAATGATTGCTTGTCAACTAAAGCTCTTGATGACCGACCATGAAAAATGATTCTTTTTACATTGATTTGCAAAAGTTTCTTGTAACTCATACTTTCTAAGGATGACAAGAAAGATGTGAATATTTGAGATTAATGAATTATGTTTAAGGAATATTTTTGTATATATCATAAATTTATGATGGATGATGGTAAGATTTTAATTGTCTTTGTTGTAGGTTTATTCCTAAACTTGGAGGAATTAAAACTCAATGGTCTTTTCATGTTGAAGACCGTGTAGCATCCCTAATTTCCACCCGAAATCTTCTATAAGTCACGAATGTGACGCCCCAAACCCGGGGGTCCCGTTGACAACCCGTCAACCTGCGGAAACTTATGTGTCTCATATCATGAGACCCATACATGAGTAAAAATGGCCACTGTGGCCCATACATCCATACTCATCAAAACATAACCAATCAGAGACATGATAGTTTCAAGAGTTATTACATCACTCTTAATGCAATACATATATTAAAACTAGTTCGTTATAATATATACATAAAACATGAGTCAAGGCCACAGTCCGGCCCGCTTCATAACCCCGACCTCTAAGGAGCGCCGTCTGCTTGAATACCTTTTGTACTTGAAATAATTTTTCCTCGATAGAGTAAGCAATGCCCAATAGTTGAATTTTTCTACTAGGGCTACTCCCCACCTAAAATGCACATGCAATGACACATCCCAACATCCACATTCCATACAATTTACGATGCGTACCTAGAATGATTTATATCATGCATGAAAATGTTTTCCATGCCCATACCCCAAGTCACCCACCGACTCCCTCACACATGCCTATGCCAAGTGTGAAAATCGTCACTGGTAATGCCAATGACACTTGACCTCTAGGGCCTTTCTTAGGCTCACCAACACAAGACAATTTGCCAATGGGTGGCGCCATCCCGGGGCTCTATCCTTCGACTCTGAGTCCACTGCAGTGATGAACATGACCGTGTGTTTTCTCTTAGGCAATAGAACTTTTCGGATTGCACCGCGAGTCTCTAACACTCATACAGAACTTTTCGGATAGCATCGCGGGGTCTCTTTACAACCGTCTGAAAGCCTTTTCGGATAGTGCGGCGGGTCTCTCGCTTGATGGACCTCTCAAGACCCATACGGGACCTTTCGGATAATACCCACGGGTCTTTTAGAGTTCGAGGATTACTGACACGCATTAATTATTTCTCATTTTATAATTTGAACTATGAGTCTTTATTGGACGTAGTCCCAAAGACAATAAACTCATTCACGAAATTGGTGAATAAGCCATCTTGTCTTACCCCAGGCTCGTGCGATGTCACCATGCACATGAATCTTGATGATGCTGATTCATCTGATCAATTCTTATGGTTCATACACAATTATATCTCATATAATTCAACCGCTCCATGTTAACACATCGATTTAGCATGCATTAACACATAATTTTCTAATACATTTCAAGTCGTTCTATTAAAACAATAGCTGATTTATCTTCTACACATCATTCATGCTCCCAGTATCAGCGAAACATACAGCAATTTCACATGGACCATTTTGGTCGACAACAATCCGGTTGTTTTTTAACGGTTCCCGATCGATCGTTAGTACATCCGTGGATGGCCCTCTCTGACTTGTCGGTTCCACTTTGTGGAATCGAAATCTCAGTATTCAGGTCTCCTGATACCCAAAACCATTTTCATGGCTTTTTAAACAATAAGTAACCAAGTAGGAGAAAACTCCTACCTTCCGGAGTTTTCGAAACTCCACAAAATCGGTACCCACGCGTAGCCCTTGCAGCGTAGACCAACTTCTCCTCTTGTTCTAACGAGAACCGACGGTCCGAATGCCGTAGATCTTAGAGAGAAGATAGACTTTCTCTCTCTAAAATCTTTTTCTCCCTGTTTTCTGGGATCTGAGGCCAAAAAAGGAAGATGCTCCTTTTTTCTTTCACTATTCCCTCTTTTGTCCTCTTAGTTTGACTTTAAGGGCTCTTTGACATATGGCTTAATATAAGTCATTTATCTCTTATCCTCTCACTATTCATGTGACATGTGTCACATGGATACATATAGTAGGTGACATTTGTCACACCACATGCCTCTCATATCATGTGTACCTCTCCTGTTTGTCATATGACACGGGCACCGGTGCCTCGAAAGACATGAAATTGAGCTATCTCGAAGTCGACGTGGTAGTTAGATTTATGAGGCGATTCAACCCAGTGGGTAGTTTCATCATCAGAGATCTAAAAAATTTCGGATTTTGGCCAAAGTACCATTTTACTGCACTGTAAAATTAGAATTTTCTCAAAGTCTTACAGCGGATGCATCTTATATGAAAATATCTGCTGCAGTTTCGGATGTTGGTGTAATAAAAGCTAAATTG
Source organism: Tetrastigma voinierianum (assembly GCA_016808115.1). Lineage (NCBI taxonomy): Eukaryota > Viridiplantae > Streptophyta > Magnoliopsida > Vitales > Vitaceae > Tetrastigma > Tetrastigma voinierianum. The sequence continues at coordinate 399,987 of JAEQBH010002699.1, forward strand.
AATTTTTGAAAAATAAAGCAGAGACACAGGTGGTACTAAAATCAAGGGTAAGTGGTAATTCACTGCACCCTTGAGGACCCGGAAATGTCATAATATAAAGAAGGCATACTCTCAAAGGAAAATTAAGAGAAATTAATGTGTAAATAGAAGAAGAAGAAGGATTTAGAATGCAAATAAGAGAAACTTAAAAAGCAAGAATAGTAAAATTCTTTGGAATTGACTTGGAAGCCCACAGAAATTCTCTGAATCTCTGGGATGGCAAACGGTGGCCAGTTAAATTAGTCTCGCGAAATCTAGTGATCTAGAAAAGTTTCGTCGAATTACAGGCGATTGGAATATTAGATTTTGGTGATAAGTGTGGAAAAATAACTTTGGGATGAGATTTTTTACAAAAATCTTGAAATTGAGGAAATGGCGTGGGCTGAGTTGACACTAAAATAAAGTGAAGCGAAAAAATAAGTACAGGGGTAGAAACGGATCAGGAATAAGATAATATAGACTACGTATTCAAATAATAATAAGAATAATAACAAACCAATAAGCCAAATAAAAAGGATAAAAATGAAAAATTTGGTCTCGAGACGGAAGGAGGCGTGAAGATCGTACGATGCGTGAAATAATTTTTATTTTATTTTTATTTCCCCGTTTCTTTTTCTCTTTACGATACGGAGTTTTGATCGTAGATTAAGTCAGGGCAAAATGAAAGTTCATCTACTAAGCCCGAGGGCTACGCATGAGTACCAAAAACACGAGGATTTCTAAAGAATTCGTAAAAATTGGAGAAAATCTAATTTTCGGTATTTTTCTCGAGATCTGGCGTTCGGACGTCGGAGGTGGTCGGACGAGACAAAGTTGATCTACGCCATGAAGCTACAAGTGGGTACCAAAATCTTGGAGTTGAAAAACAAACTCCATGAGGTAGGAATTTTCCCTACTTTGAATAAAAAGACATGTAATGACATATGGTTGTTTAAAAGTTTGAATAGTAGTGTGATTTAGATCCCAGATTTGGAATTTGAATATGTCAAATTTTGAATTTGGTTGGCTTGATCCGGGGATTTATCTGAAAGGACATAAATTAGATAAAGAATAAGAATATATATGAATATATGATATGATATGAATAGATAAATAGTATGAATATAGGAATATAGGAAATGAATATATGATAGAAATACATGAGATTAGGAAGTATCTGATTAGACAACACATGCTAGAAGTATTAAATGATGAAAATAGTTACATGTATGGTAAAGAATTATGAATACGATGATGTATTCAAAGATAAAAAATGCAAAGATACAAATATAGGGTTGTAAATATCGTATATGATTCTTAGAATAACAATAATTATTCGGAATATGAGATAATATCTTGAATATGAAACTCTCTTGGTTGCATCTGCTTAGAGACACGGTAGAGGGATAGATAGGCATGCCTATAGGGATATAGGTCTGTGACATCTTAGTTTGAATGCTCGAGGCCCAGGATTTGAATTCGATGACATAGATCCTAGTTTGGATCGTTACGGGCATGAGTCAGCGTCTGCGTGCAGTGATGATACCTTCGGGTATATCACGGCCTTTTGGGTCACATATTACATGGCATAGGTCAGCATCTCGTGCAGGTATGATACATTCAGTATATACGAGATAGAATCCTTTGTAAATCTGATGAGTACCTTCGGTACATAGTTATTTCAGTATCACATTTGCTAAAAGGTATTTCTTGAGCATGAACATAAGAAAATGAAAGAAAGTATAGGTAAAAGGAAATGTATAAAGTATATGATATGATATGAGAAACATAACACTACTATGCGATGATAGTATACCGTTACAAGAACAAGAAATACAGTATAAGAGGACATGAAAAGTATAGAAAGTATATATGTAAGACCCGAGAAATTCCAATTTCTGGAATAAGGGTAAAATCGTAATTTTGATTACAAAATTATAATTACGGTTAAAAGTCCGTAATTAATTCCTGGAATCTGAATGGCGAAGCGGATTGCAGATTGGAGATAGTCTCATGAAATCTAGTTAGCACGTAAAATTTCGCAATTCTTTGAGCGGTCCCCGAGTCGGCCGTTTTCGAGCATCGCTTTTAGGTGCAGTAAATCGGTTCATGTTAGCCCAGAAAGCCACATATAAAACGTGCTGTGTGCTCTTGAGTGGTATGAGTGAAATTATGGAAATGGGTGTAGAGATAGTGTATGAATGCATCAAGCGAGTGAAAAAATGGAATTAATAAATAAAATGGAATAAATAAATTAAAGGACAATCTTCTGATCATAGTCTTCCCAGATTACGACCACGGGCAGAGCAGGGGGGGCCCAGGCGGAGAGAGGAGCCGAGATTGAGAGAGTTTTAGAGAGAGAGAGAACTTCTCTCTAGAAATCTATCTTAATCCAGGCCGAAATTCAGCCGAGTTAATGACGAAGGAACGTTATACGCCCGGAGGCGAGCTACGCGTGGCCCCGATTTGCGGTTTAATAGGCACTCGAAGTGGGATTTTCTCCTACTTGCGTTTTATTCCCATTTTAAGGGTTTTTCCATAATGTGTTGGTTGGACTGAGGCGTGAGGGGCGGTTGATCGGTCAAAACATGGACAGAATTGTTAGATTTCTTGGGGATTTCCCACCATCAGGGGCGCCCGAGAAATTAGGGAGCTGTTTAGGTGTCTTTAATTCAGTACTGGCTTTAAATCTCAATATATTTGTATGGAAAAGTAGGGAATGGTAGTAGGATCAGTCTGAACATGGGGCCAATTGTGTGAATTTTGGAGATTCTTGGGCATCCAGTGACAGTCCGAGAAAGCTGTTAATGAGCTGTTGTGTTAGAATTGTGTATTAAATTCTATGTTGGTATACATAAGAGGCTAGGGAATAGCTAGCAAATCGGTTTCAAAAATTGGAGCCGTGTAGGATGAAGTGGTGCCAGTGGACAGCCCACTTCCACATTTTAGGGGCCCGAATTGGGGTGTTTGTGATAATTTATTGAATAAGAATTATGCTTTGGTGATTAGGAGACCGGATTGGGAATGGAAATCGGTTCATGAGGCGGAGTGTAGGAAGATAATGGGCTGCCGTGGACATTTGCTCTATTTTGGAATTTGTAAAAAATAGTCCGGGTTTGTGTGAAATGGATAGGGTGTCAGTGTTACATTGCTTGAAATGGTATGAGCTCTGGTAATGGCTTGATATGTGGAACTAGATAGGTTAAGACATTATTTTAATGTGTTAGTTCAATGACACAATTACATGGAATTAAATTGTGTTATAAGCCATTGGAAATGAATTATGAGTTGCTTTCCAGTGAGCTACATTGGAGTGATGAGTGATATGTGTTAAATTACATGAGTGTAATTGTAGTTAATTGAAAATATGCATATTGTCATATTGTGTAAATGGTTTGAAAATGGCATAATGCATTTTCATATGCCTTGGGTAACCTAGAGTTGAGTGTGAGTGCATGAGGTATTTTATAAAAAGCGGATATGGTTGCGAAGGAATTTCCAAAGGATGATATTCAGGAGGGGTGGGGGTTGGGAGATGGGCCAGCAGATCACTTGGATAGGGACCTGAAACGTTTGGAGAAGCTCTGTGAGTTACTCGGAGGGTAGTCCCATATTTTTGAGAATATTTTGGTAGTATATTTTCAGAACAAAGTTTTGTTTGAAAATGATTATTTTCTCATACATGGCTTAGGCAAGTGTGAGTGAGTCGGTGAGGACTCGTGACATGGGGTGATCATGTAGACATTCAAGTAGGATCATGTATTTACTTGAGTGTGTGTTTACTTTGGAGCATTGCACTGCACTTAGGTGGTGAGTAGCCCACTTAGGGTGATTCTCCTACTGAGCTTTAGCTCACCCCGTCGTGGGACCTCCTTTATTTCGAGTCTGGGCGGCTCGAGGAGACAACTCATTTGAGGTTGATTTTGAAGAAGCTAGGTTTGTGGCTTGATAGTTTGGACATAACATGTATTAGAATTGTAGATTTTAATATGTTTGTATAAAAAAACAAAAAGTGTTATCAAGTATTGAATTATTGGGAGATAATTGAAGAATAGTTATGATAGTGATCCTTATGAGTATTGGTTTATATGAGCCCGAGAAGGCATTTTACTCATGTTGGGATTATATTGCATATATTAGTTGTTTGGAGACGAGGGATATGCGGGTTATTTACAAGAATTGTATTTGGGTAGGCTCCGTACAAAGGGACTACGCGATTTTCTAAGTGGCGTCGGGTAACGGCCTCCTTGTATTCACGGAGTTGACGGTGAGTCACGGACCCCGAGGTTTTGGGCGTCAGTATAAAAGTACAAAAGTATATGAAAGAATATGTAATAGAACATGGAAAGCAATAAGTCATAGAATGAATATGGAATATGCAAAGTATAGAAACAGGAATACAGTAAAAGTATAAATAGGAGATATGCCAAAGACATAGAACATGTAACGGAAAAAATTGACATGCAATAGGAATGTAAAGATGATAAGTAATAATATGTATAGATATATGAATATGTATAGAAATGTATAAGTATATGTCATAAGATATGATAGTCTGATAAAGTACATGAAGATATAAGTTATGAATGTAGATATTCTGAGTAGATAACATTATATGAATATAAGATTATATGATATGAATATATGAGAGATAAAGTATATGAAAAACATCCTTGATCTGGGTATATGAAAAGCATGATATGCGAAAATCATAGGAAAGTATAGTATATGAAAAGTACAAGATAATATATGCAAGTACAATATGACGGTGCGAGATGAAATGAAAGTATATGACAAAATATCACAGTACATGAGAAATCACATTGCTCTTGAATGACAAACATGGCGAGATTCCCTCTCGAATGCGTCATGAATGTGAATCTATAGTCAAAGTGAATCATCTTTGTTAAATCACGAGAAAATCACATTCTTTAGTGAATGACAGCCGGGCCCGAGGTTTCCTCTCTTGAATGCGATTTGTGAATCACCAAATTCTCATAGTCGAGTGAAAATGCAAATGCAAAGTATATGATAATACAAAGATCATTTTAAAGAAAATATGATATAAATAATCGTCCCAGCCAGAATAGTATAAGCATGGGCGTGTAGCCACTACATGAAAGGAGATGATAGGTCACGAGGATGTAGGCAAGTATATGTAATGGCATTATGGAATCTAATAGTCACTAGAGGCTGAAGATGAAAAAGACTAAGCAATTAAAAGACATATGAAAGCATTTGAATAAACTGCGACGATCAATGTTATTGGTCGTCCATGTATATGTTTCCCACTAAGCATAAAGCTTGCGAGTTTAAATCCTTGGCAGATTCTGAAGAGGAGCGAGAGGATATGACATCAGCTAGTAACCACGGGCCGTCTGGAGATATGTGCTCAGCGCCTGTCGCAATCTCGATTTTCATTGAATAGATATATGTATAGTTTATAATGATGAAACCATGCTTATTTTAGTAATGAGACTCAAGTATATGTGTATAGAATATAATGAATGCCACTATGGTGGTATGTATAATGTATATAAAAGAATTTTTGTTATTACATAAATTATGCATATGAATGAGAAAAGCAGTACATGTGTTAGCTAGAAAGGGATTCTAAGGAAGTCTAGTCAGAAGTGTGACACCCTCGCTTGACACATCTTAAATATGCATACTTTTCCCCATCTAGTAGATCTTATCTCATTCCATTAGATTCGATGCTTCCAAAGTTTGAAAGAGGTGGTTTTGGGTGATTGTGAAGTCCTAAAAAGTGTGTTTGGTCATCAAAGACTCAACGGAGATAAAGAATTCTCCCAAAATAGAAATCCTAAGTGTTAAATAACAATGTGCATCATCTAAGGGATATGCCCGTACCTGAGACATGCAAATATGTTCTCAAACAAATGGGAAGGGTCAAATTATTATCTACGAGTTGAAGGACATATGGTCTCTTGAGTTAATCGAGTCTTCGGTAATTTACTAATCTTTGGGGTTTATGGATGTCCATATCTATTGGTCGTATGCCATCTCGGTTGATATAAAGCTTCCAAATTTAAAAGGCAGAGATGTGCGTGTGTGAATCTGAACTCTAAGAAGCGTATTGATTATGCTTCTAAAGAATTGATGGAAAAGAATCGAAGTTAAAACCCATGGAGTTAAAGGAACACTTAGGTTGAGATGGATTGAAGACAAGAATGAAAGCATGAAGGCGTCGTAGTACCCTTTGGTGAGAAAAGCGAAAGGTTAGTCTTCTCTATGTTGTTTTATTTTTCTCTCCCATATTTCCTATTTCTCCTCATACTATTTTTTTGGAAATTTTGGTAGAAATATTCTATAAAAATAATAATTTACAAACAAAAAATTATGAGAAAATATATTAACATTAATAATAAATTTAAAATTTAGTTTTAAATATACTTTATATAAGAGATTAATTATCATTCTTTCTAGATAAAAATCAAATCACCCTTATTTTAAATAATTATAAAAATTTATTTTAATAGATTAAAAATAGATTACGAATATCCTATTTCTTTACATTTATGTAAATTCTTTATTTCTTTTCTAACACTTATATCTAATTTAACTGAATAGTTCCACGCTGCATATTGAAAAAGCGTAACACCGAATCCAGAAGTGCTTTTTTTTTAGTTATTGTCGAGTTTGTTACGATGAAATCTCTGTGCGCCTTGAATCCTGTTGCGTGTTCTCTGGTGCGTGCACTTTTCAGGCATGCGTGCATATGAGCACATCTGTTGTGTCGGCTACGCCGTGACATACAGTCCTCGTCGTGAAGGAAACTCTCTGCTCTAATGACTCACGTGACATAAATATACGTCCATGACGAGAGAGTCTCGGCTGACTAAGCTGTGTGTGACATAAAATTCCTTGTCACAACACCAAACCTCTTCCTTTGGCCACACTCGGTCACGACATAACATAACTCTGTCAAGACATAAACCTCTCCACCATTACCAACTCTATCATGGCTTATAAAAACGTTACATGCATGGCAGAAAATGTCGCTTTAGCCAAAGCTGTGCCGCGACATAAACACTCAAAGTGGCGACATCAATCCTGCCCGAAGGCCAAACTTTGTCGACACGAAATATTTCTATCGCAGCATAAAATCTGAAAGCGCCAACGCTCTGTCAATACAAATTCATGTCGTCTGAAACTATTAGGTCTCGGTCACCCTCTGTCGCGACATAAAATGCCCTGTTGCGACACAATTCCGTAATCTGTTCAAAACGCCTCCATCATTTGCGTGCCCGGGACCTATCGCCTTGCGAGAACCATGTTGTGGCAGTTTCCATTGCCCAAACATGAACATGTCGTGACGCAAAGGAGACCCCCATTGCGACCGCGGGACCCGAAATTCGGTGCCAGCCCGGGGAAACCCATGTCGCGACCTAGACATGCAGTAGCTGGTTTTTAGGCCTTTCCTGCACCTCATGCTCTGTAAGCATGATAGAATTCCAATATTCTTGCCTCTCTCTCTCTCTCTCTCTCTCTGTATATATAACCATACTATATATATATATATATATATCTATATATATATTATGTAGGCGGGAACTAAATCTAGAAACTTTCCAACACCTTAATAAGTAGATCACCGTGACACCACACTAGAGACCGAGGGTCAGTTGACTACCAGTGGCAGCGAAATACAAGTGGATGTCGGGTTAGAGCACGAACAGAAAATGGTGGAGTCTCCTTTGTACGGGAGCTCACGTAGTACATCAACACAATCCCGAAGCAGTCCATTGACCCACCTTGAGGTCTCATATAGCTAAAGCCCCGAGTAAATAATGGCCACTTGGTCCCTGCATCATCACTCACAACATATATCCAATATAGTCAACATGAGTAAAGCCCTGGCCCTCAGTGTACCCTCAAACAGCACAGCTATGGAATCTGACTACTCTCCCAATAGTTTTAAGAGTTCAAATGTTTTTACTCTTATCTGACATATATTACAATTAGATAATTCTAATACATGTAGAACATCATAACCCAAGCCACAATCGACTTCTTCTAAACCAGCCTCTAGGACTGATGAGTCCCTATGCAGCTCCACTATTACTGTAAATAATATCCCTCGTGAGGGTGAGCTAGTCTTTCGATAGTGGAATCACCTAAGTGGGCTACTCCCACCTAAGTGGTCTTGATGCTCGAAATAAACACACATTGACCAATGCACGATCCTGCCAGATGTCTATTTGATCATCTGCATTGCAGGGTCCTCACCGGACTCCCACTCACACTCGCACCAGCCCTCGTATGAGAATTATTGTGTTTATTTGTTTGTTTATGGACAACCCTCCGATGTGTATATATCAATTGGGCGAGTCTCGACCGATTGATATTATTTATTAATTCTGCCAGATGTATATCAATTGGGCGTCTCAGTGATTTATATTATTTTATGGACTACCCTCAGATGTATATCAGATTAGAACGTCTCCGACGATTGATATTATTTATTTAGTATGGACTACCCTTCGATCATATTTAGTTTTAGACAACCCTCAGAAACCATTTTTGTTTTTTAATTCACCTCATGCACTCACTCCTATCTGTCCTAGAGTGCTCCCGAGTATATGGAATGCATGTATCAATTCCTTCTGATTATATCTTTACATGCAAATATATAAACAGCCATATATTGACATAAGATTAAATCACACAATCATGTTATGTAATTTCTCATTTCATCACATCAAAATTAGCTCACGTGGGCTAATGATCAAACACGAGCAATTCTATGAATTGCTGACCAAGCATTAAATTCACAAAATTTATTTTGTGAGCGCTATTATCGAGAATAGTGAAGCCTAGGTTACTATTAAGAAAAATCTTAATTATTCGGTTCACTTTGTGAAAAATTTCTGTTATTCAGGCTCATTCAAATTGATACATGATTAAAGTATAGTACTGGTTATCCCACCCCAAATCAGCCATGGGCAGTCACGGCGCTCTGATTTTATTTCAAAAATTATATCAATTAAGTCCCAGTTTTGGGGCCAGATCAACTCTTGGATTGAGCCTCGAAGCTAGCAGAAACATTGAAAAACACTTAAATAAAGTGTAAAACTGATGAGAGAAACCCCTACCTCACGGAGTTTGTCAAAACTTCTCAAAGCAGAGTACCACGCGTAGGCCTCTCATGTGAGCGAGCACTCCTTCGTCAGAAGGCTAGACGGTCTGGATTACCCCAGATAATATAGAAGTAGCTCTCTCTCTAAAAAACCCTCAAGCGTCCGACCACTTTGCATCGGTAGTCTCCTCCATAGATTTTTGGTCTCTTGATATTTGAGGATGACACTATTCTCTTTTGTCATTTTCCTCATTTAATCAATATCCAGTAGCCATTTGTCATTCTTTTCGATTTGACATTCGGCACTATCTCGTAGTTCATTTTATCATTTCTCTACTCATGCCACTTATGACACATGAGTACTTGTTATATGCGACTTTTGTCACATCGAAAATGTTTCTTACAGAAACATGATGCCATAGAAAACGTGTAAATTACAGCATCACCGGTGCCAATTTTGGTACTAGCTAGTTTGAAACAGATTCAACGATAAAATCCGTTCATCATTAAAGTCTATAGAATAAATTCGGTGCTGGCATTACAATTTTGTGTCGAAATTACGATTTTGCCATTTTCGAAATTGAAATTTCTGAGTGCGATTCTCATAATAAAAGGAATTTAGATCCTGAAATTCAAGACAATCACATCACTCACATGTAATACAGCGTACTCATAATATATGTAGCGATCATTTAAATGTAAGCGACTAAACCCGGTACCTTCATCCCTAATGAGAGGGATAGGTGGCCCGCATCGTGTCTCGCGTTCCCACGTTGACTCCTCCACTCCATAGTCTGCCCTTGCTTATTCTCGTTGTACCGGTCTTGATGCAAAACCTGATCACGACTATCCAAAATACACACTGGTCCCTCTCGAAGGTCACGTGATCAACCTCTATCGTCCCCGATCCACTACATGAGTTGGATGCTGGGTATCCGCCGAACGCGAGGACGTGAAATACCGTGAACACGACATCTTGGGCCTGCCAATCAGTGCACTATGATGCCTACCCGCTCGAGTATCTCGAAGGCTTGATGAACCTCGGCGATAGCTAAGCTTCTTAGAACGACCCTCCTCTCTTAGGCATCACCTTCAAGAAGCGTGATCCCATTTCTAACTCTAAGGGTCGGCGTGCTTTTGTCACATAATAATAACTCTTACGTAGGCTCTAGCGTGAGAAGGCGTTATTAAGTATCAAAGGTCACCTTCTCGGAGGTGTCTCTAATCATATCGGGACCGATTAGTGGGCTCTTCACCTCGATCTAACATAGCGGTGACCTACATGGCCTCCCCATCCTGATGCCTCATATGGTGCCATTTGTATACACTTTGATAACTATTATTGTAATGGGAATTCCCTTTAAAAGCGTGTTTCCTCCATTACCCTTATGATTCGGGATGCATGCTCATAACATGTCTCCCAAGAGCACAGTATATAATCCATATAATGTGTATACTACCTGACCTACATTTTGTGTGTAAACGTTGACCTTCCCAACCACGATGCGACAATCCAATGGATGTCTGACTGTTCGCTAATAGTGAATGACATCAGGTATCTGCAGAGCCACTTTGCCTGACTCGCCGACACCTACTTGATTTCAATGGGTATCGAATCTCGAGTCACTCCTGACTCCTATCATTCAACTTTAAGTCACCATGATACTTGGCTAGGTGTGTTTTCATTTGAGACATATAATTCTTCGACTTACACTTCGAGCCTGTTACACATTTACATAAATTTGGGATATCTCCAGGTTTCTCCTGCAACTCGGAGCTTCTCACCTTAGAGTTCTGACCCCACTTTTTGCTTTATGACACACTCTGAGTACTCTTCATTTCTGGTCCCTGAGACTACGGTGCTTCATTGGACGTAGTCCTAAAGCCAAACTCAACCCCACACTCACCAAGAGTGGTGAATAAGCCTCAGTGTGCCACTTTGGGCTCGACGCGATCTTACAGTGCACACAGAATGGCAATAATGCCATCTTGTGACACCCAATCCAGTGTCCACCATGGCGAGTCTGGATCCCTGCTCATAATCGGAGCCTTCGGATCAACTCTCACCACATCACAGGGAAGAACATCTATACTGGCTTCTCTAAAGGCCTTAACTGCCTCTAAGCCCATATCAGCGTGCCGGGTATAACAACTGGTAGGTCCCAGTCTTGTGACTCGATGGGCGTCGACTCATCCATGTCAAGCGACATCAACCCAACCAATATGTCTACCGCCTGGAGTCCTGCCTTTCGGCTAACGCAACTCGTCTGTGCGACTTGACCCACACTGCGGCCCCTCTAACTATCTGTCTTTGGCAGGAGTGCTGTATAGCACCAAGATTGAAATTGGTTCTACGATTACCGTGCTTGGGGTGTGGAGGAATGAAGCAGTATATACTCATGTTACATAGCTAGCGGGGTGCGTTGTCCCTGAAGCCTAGGATCCTGTCTCTGAGGCGATCCGTCTCCACATGCCCAATCCACGTACGGTCACAAGAACTGGGTGTGACGGGAAGTCTTACGCGCCTCTTGCTCGAACTAGAAGAGGTTGATCACTCCTGCCTTTTGACACCCGTATCCAGTGCCAGGAGCATCCTGCTCTCTCTCTCTATGGTCGGGACCGTCCCAGCCATGGAGTCCAGCGTCAGTAAGAGAAGTCCTACGATCACACTTGCTGAATGGACAAGCAGGCCCATTCTCGAATCTCTATAATACCCGGTGATCGAGAAACTCATTATCTCGAAGATTGACATTACGTCTCTGACTCATGCAGCCCTCGACCTTCTCTAGATCGGCGGCCTCCTAATCTTGACACCGTGTTCTAAAACTCTCCGTCCCGATGGCGAAGCTTCGCGCTAGACTTTGGCGTATGGGCGATGGTCTCTGGCATATGAACAATCCTTAAGTGATACTCATGCTCCCACTCTAGCTGGGAGTAGATCAAAATGTCATCCACGAAGACCACGATGGCGAAGTGCAGATAGGGTTGGAACACCACATGCATGAGATCCGCATGAATCTTTGTGGCGCATTCGTAAATCGAAAGGGCATCGTCGTAAACTCGAAAGTGCGCATGCTGGCGTCTAGCGTTGTCTTAGGGATATCTGTCTCACCCAACCCTCGGTGATGGTAACCCGGTGCAAGGTGCATCTTGGAGTGGCGTGGCTCATACCGGCTTGATCGAACAAATCGTGATCCTCTCGGCAATGAATCTGGATTGGTGCTCAACCACATTATTTATGCATGTGATACGGTCGAGGGTCTTGTCTGCTTCTTTTTATGTAGCAGGCGGAGCGCCCGTGGTGAAGTGCTGGTCTAATGAACTCCCCTTGTCCACATTAACTCCATGTAGTTGGACTGCGAGTTCTATGACTCAGCTGGTGCCATCACATCTGCGAGTCATAGAGATGGGTGAAATCTGAGGGGTGTAACTCGATCACAGGGATTTACAACCCTCTGTGGAAGTGATCGGTGCTTCGTCTTGAAAAACATCCACGTACACGCACACTACTCAAGGGATGAATCTAAAGTGCGGTCTCTCTGATATCTAAGGTAAGGCTCGCTAGTGCCTTAGCTAAGCACGTCACGACACTGGACTGCGTATCTGCGATGCAAGGCGAAATATCATGTTTGTCCTTGAAATACCCGCGCGTGTGCAGATCCACGCGCGTGTAGGCGGTAACCTCTGCGCTCCTGTCGATGCGGCCACATGGCGTGGTGATCCATCCAGGGATCACATCAGAACTCGACATGTCCATGATCCTCGGGTCGAAGCGAGGTGGGGTCACAAGAGATCTCCAACTGCAGCCTCGACATATCATCTGTCTCTTCAATCCACCAGGAGAACTCCGCATCTGAGCTCCTTTAAAGGTCTCTAAAGATCCTTGCCCATTTCTACCATATTTGGGCCTCTCTAGGCTAGAACCCGGCTAGTCTAATCCTGAGTGTCGAGAGGTAATCTCCATAGCCTCTGCCCCTTCGTCTGCATAAACCAATGGTGCCACCATGGGATCTCCTCCCCACATGAATGTCGGAGGATGATGCGCGCCTTAATCTGGAGGTTACTGGGATCTCTGTGTCTGCGCTCCGACTATGATAGCGGAATTCTTTGTAATACCTACGACCTCGATAAAGCTGCTTGATCAAACAACGGTGGTGCCTAACCGATGCCTATGGGCGCCTCTCGTCCTCGTCTCATTCAGTAGTCTATCTGATTAACATGGCGGTTAAATCTAATCATAAAGTATCTCAGGCATAAATACGACCAAGGACACTACTCATACACATAAATAAGTGTATACACATTGTCCTTGCATTTATAGGTAATGCAAGGCAATCAATTATACATTTAAAACATTTTTATCAACAAAAATTTCATTTTTGAAAATTTTATTTTTCGAAAATTTTGTCTAATTTTATTTGATGTTATTTTATTTAATTAATATTTAATTTTTTTTTCTAAATTTATTGGAAAAAGCAACATATCCATGTTTTTTAATTCTCAAGCATCAAATAAACTTAGTAAAGTTTATTTATTTGATTTTTTTCATTCTCCGGTATACTAAAATAAACTTATAAAAATTTATTTTATTCATTTTTTTCATTCTTCCATTTCTTGGAAGATACACAAAAAATATATATTATTTTTATTTTTTATTTTTTTCGAATACTCAAATAATTTTTTTTTAAATTTATTTTAATTAATTTTCTTCGGTTACACGTTGTAAAACATAAGTATTTCTTCCTGTATTTTTTTTTTTTTTTTTTTAACTTTTGGACATTTTGATCTAAAATCTCCCCAAACCTCTTGATCCAACACTAAATACTAGTGATTTCCAACCTTAAATTTTATTAAAATCTGTTATCCTCTGAGCCAAATAAATTGATTCTGATTTATTTCGTTTCCCACACACTATAATCTAAGATTTGTTTTCCAATATAATAAGTGCTAATCACCTAAGCACCCAAACATCCATAACATATCACACAAACCATATAAACATCATTCACATAACATATAACTCATGTTATACATGATCACACATGAAACCGTACGTGATGTCTTTTTGTTCTGTGATTTCTAGGTAATCTCATACCTAAAGCTGAGACATCAAACCACCCAGTGGTGATGGCTACCCCGAACCGAGCTCCTAGTGTATACTAAGCTCTGATCTCAAGCTGCATAACTTTTGAACGGAATTAGTTGATACCGTCGACCAGCGAAATACAAGTGGATGTCGGGTTGCATTTCATTTCGGAAAAATCGGGCAAAGTCTCCTTTGTGTGCGGGAGCTCTGCTTAGTCTGTAACACATCCCAAACAGTCCAATGACTTATATGGTCACTACCAACTAAAGCGGAAGTAAATAATGGCCACTTGGGCCCTGCGTCATCACTCGCATATATCAATATGATCCTGACATGAGTAAAGCGACCACTTGAGCCACGTAAATAATACCCATAAAACATACTGACTATGGATCAAGCTATATCAGTTTTAAGAGTTCAAATGTTTTTACTCTTATACAACACATATGTTACAATTACCTTGAATGATTAACCACATGTAGAACATCATAGCAAAGCCACAATCGGCTTTCTTCTAAACCACGACCTCTTTTAGGACGGCGAGTCCTCGCAGCTCCTGTGCACGTAAATAGTATCCTCGACGGGGTGAACTAGTGCTCGGTATTGGAATCACCCTATCGTGGGCTACTCTCCACCTAAGTGAAGTGCAATGCTCTAAAATAAACACACACATTCAAGCAAATGCATGATCACCTTGAATGTCTAAGCCCGATCATCTATATTTTCAGTCTCTTGAACTCCCTACTTTCGCCTAAGCCTCGTATGAAATTATTGTGTTTATTTGTTTGTTTATGGACAACCTCAGATGCCTTATCATATCAGATTGGGGTGTCTCCGGCCCGATTGATATTATTTGTGGACTACCCTCCGATGTATATCAATTGTTGTCTCAGGCGATTGATATCGTATTATGAATTTACCCTAGGTGTATATCAATTGGCGTCTCAAACGATTGATATTATTTATTTAGTATGGACTACCCTCCCAGATCATATTTAGTTTTAGACAACTCTCGACCATTTTCTTTAGACTCCTCATGCACTCCTCCTATCATCCTAGAAGATTGCTCCCAGTGTATATGGAATGCATGATGCCAATTCATTACGATCATAACACATGCAAATATATAAACATGCATATATTCACACAAAAATTAAATCACACAATCATGTTATGTAATTTCTCATTTCATCACATCAAAATTAGCTCACGTGACTGTGATCACTCTGTTCATTCTACTTGAATTACTACGACCAAACACAGTAATTCACCAAAATTTATTTTGTGAACACTGTCTCGAGGAATAGTGAAGCCCTCGGTTTACTATTCTGAAAATCCTGTCGATCAGGAAATTCGGGTTAACAACCTTGCAGATCCAACCGCTATGCTCGTGGATGTCGGGTAACCCAGGCCAGCCTATGAAAATCGAGGCGAGGAGTCTCCTTTGTACGGGGGCTCCACCCAAGGTACTCAACTGTCCCAGTGATTAACAACGACCTTTTGTAGTCCATTATCTGATTAAAATGAGTAAAAATGGCCACTTGAATGCAGCCAATACTCATCAAAATACATCAACCATATACCAATAGTTCAAGAGTTAATAATCACTCTTAATTCAAACATATATTAAGATTTACAATTTTAATACATGTTACACAAAATGAAATACCAAAGCCCGCAATCTAGGCTTTCTTCTAAGCATGACCTCTAGTGACGTCGTCCTCTAATACACTCCTGTACTGAAATAGTGATCCTCGACGGGGTGAGCAAAGCCTAGTAGTGATAATTTCCTACATGGGTTTTCTACCTAAGTGCACATGTCATGACCAAAACAAACACACTCGAAGCAAATACATGATACTGCCCGAATGTTTACATGCCCCGATCCATGTCAGAGTCTTCAGGCTTCCTCGCACATGCCTAAGCGAATGCGGAGAGTAAAATATCCGATTTTCAAAACAAAAGCTTTTTGTTCTCGAAAACTTACTCTGAGGATTTCGATAAAATTTGTGAACAACCCTACGAGGATGTTTGGATAACCCTCAAAAGAAACAATTCTCACTTAGGCCTCTTAAGCGTTATTGGACAATCTCCCAAACACATTCTCAGGAAAATCTTAGAAATTCCTTTCACAAATATTTTTCATTTTTATTTTTCTTTCATATCATGCACTCACTTCAATATTCTAGAATTGCTGATGCATATGGAATGCCTTATGCCAATCCCAATGACTCATGCTAATATATAAAACATCTATATACTAACATAATTAATCCATAAAATATGTTATTCAAATTCCTGATAAATAATACCAAAATTAGCTCACATGGGCTAATTAACAGCTCATAGTAATTCATTTTTGAATCACTCAACATCATAAAAATTCACAAAAAAATCACGTGAATAGTGAAACCCTAAGGTTGCGTTGTTCTAAACCACCTATTAAAGTTTTCCTACCTTTTCGGTTCAAGCTTTTGAGGCCAATTCTGCTAATCAAAGCCTCATAATATCCCTAACAATTCACATGGCTCTTAGCAAAAAAATAACACAAGTAGGAAAAGATCCCTACCTCTTGAAATTGTCGGAACTCCACAAAATCGGTGTCCAAGCATAGCCTTCGCCGCGTAGAACAACTTTACTTCTTGGCCCGAAGCGAACCAACGGTCTGAACGACGGGAAATCTAGAAAGAAGGAGCTCTATCTCTCTCTAAAAACTGAACCAGCCACTCATTGCCCGATTCTGCTACTTTGGAGAAGAAGATCACTATTCTTCTTTGTTTTATTCTCATTAAACATTTCCATAATTCTCATTGTGTCCCTTTTGTCTTGATTTTTGACACATGGCTTTATCTAAGCCATTCATCTCATCCCCTCACTAATCATGCAACATGTGTCACATGAGTACATGTAGTAGGTGACTTTTGTCACATCACATGTCACTCTGAGCTATTTTATATTTTGACACAGGTGCCTCGAGAAAAATGTGAAATTAGACGTCTCGGGTGCGGCGAGAGTCGGCGTATTAGCTAGATTTTGCGAGGCAATTCCAACGGTGAAGTCTATTTCGTCATCCGAGATCTCGAAAAATTTGAGGTTTTTTTTCCGAAATTACCATTTTGCCATTTTTCAGAAAATTGGAATTTTCTCGGGTCTTACATTCTCCACTCCTTAAAAGGAATTTCGTCTCAAAATTCTAGACAATCACAACAACTCACATGCATATAGAAACATACCTTATCTGCATGCATGTAAACTAACGTGACATTTAGGTGATAGCGACTAAATCACGTACCTTCATCCCTAAGAAGGACATGTGGCGCCAGCATCGTGTCCTCGACGCTCCCACGTTGACTCCTCCACTCACGGTGCCGCCGTAGCACCTCGCGTAGCCTGTGGTGTATGTTTTGACTGATCTGACTATCCATAATGCACAGCACTGAGTCTACCATCAAAGGTCCCATCGTTAATCGCCTTAATCTCACCTCAATCCACTACATGAGCCGGATGCGGGTGTACCTCAGAGCATGGAGTCGTGAAACTCTACTCGTGGACACGACATCTTGGCGGTAAAGCAGCCAGGTATCTTTATAGTACTACCCTCTCGAGTATCTCGAAGGACCTAATGAACCTAAGCGATAAGCTACCAAACATGAGTTGACCACTCCTTTCTTGGGCATACCTTCAGAAGGCGTGATCTCAACCTCCGAACTCTAGGGTCGGCCCCGTGCGTGCATCGGCGTAGCTCATTTAAGGCTATGAGAGCGTAGAGAGGCGTATCGAAACAAGCCGCCCTCTGGAGGTGTCTCATCATATCGAGGACCCGGTGATGGAGCTGCCACCACCTCGGTCCAGCATATCGGTGATGCATGGCCTCCTTGCAATGCCTCATATGGTGCCATCACAGCTATACTTGTTTTGATGCTTGTTGTTGTAGGCGGAATTCCCTTGGGGAAAATACTCTTCCTATACCCTTATGATCCGGGACGCATGCTCGCGGCATGTCCTCTAACACGCAATATGGTCCTCTCCCAGTGACCATTCGTCTGTCAGTTGGAAAGTTGTACTCATGGTAATGATCGTGTGTCCATAGCCTTTTTGGAAACTCTTTAAAGTGGCTCGACACTATGGATACCGATTACTCCATGTGGCCGGACTATCTCGAATGTATATGAGCAGGATTCTCTCGATGCTGAAGAGGTCTGTCACTTGCCGGCTGAAAAATGTCACCCGTTCATGAGCCGGGTCCGCTCATCTTATCTTAGCATCATGTCCTTGCGGTGTCAGTGGCAAGTGAATTCGGAAAATCCGTTGTGGCGTGCTCCACGCTTCACTCAGCCACCTCCCGATGGATGAAGTAGCCTGTATTGATGTAGCCTTAACTCTTTGTCGATGAGACATCCATCGAGCGAAGTCCCTACGTGTCTCTTCGTCCGGCTCAAATTAGTCTTTTGGTGATGAAGATCTGGTACATCTTCGTACTTTTTGGATCGCGAGCAATGTGAGAAGCGATGAAACTCCACGAGAATCTCCTCTCTCAAAATCGTTCAAGCGGGAACCACTGCAGTCCTCTATCACAGAAGACTACCATCTGCGTGGGCAATTCGACCACATAGTCACTGTGCATTTATTTTGATCCTGTGGACACTATCTCACGCGTCACGTCACGGGACTCGATCCTCTGCTGGCAAGGCAGTTGTGGCTACTAAGCTCCCAAGCATTACCCCCAGGCACCTTTCTGCGATCTTTGTAGTGCGTCACGGTCTCGAGCATCTGCCACTCAGGCTATGCATGATGCTCAGTGACTTCCAGCTAGTGCATCAGCACGCCACATTTGCCTTACCGGGGTGGTAATCTGAAAGTGATCATAGTCCTCTGGGAACTCCATCCATCTGCGTTACCTCATATTGAGGTCATTTGCGTGAATATACTTGGACACATGAATGCAGTACATCGAACTCGCCGTATAAGTAGTAGGCGCGAATCTTGAGTGAAGACTACGGCCTCCGACTCCGTATCGTGTGTGGGAGTAATTCTACTCATGATTCTTCATTGCGGGAACCTGGCTACTACCCTCGGTTTGCATCAAAACATCCCGGTCAGGCCCTCGAGGAAACATCCTGATACTTATGTACCTGTCCCTATCAAGATTTATCGAGATGGGTGAAGCCGCCTCCTTTTCAACTCTTGGAATGCCTCCTCGCATCGGATCATCTCGATCAAGCTTGGCCTCCTTTGGATTATCTCGTCATGAGTGCCGCCTGTCGGGGAGAAATCCTCGTGAATCTCTGTGGTACCCGGCCCGATCCCGAAAACTCATGTCGAAATTACTGGCTTTGGCTCTCCCAGTTCATCAGCCAGCCTTTGGGGGTCCAGCGACACGCCCCAATGCTGACACCATGTCCCAAAAAATCTACCAGGTAAGCCGGCTTTTACTTCTGCGAACTTGGCCTCTGGCGATGATCTCGGCAGCGTAAAAGCGATCCTCAAGTGATACTCGTATTTCCCACTCTAGCCCGGGAGTAGATCGAAATGTCATCACATAGACTACGACAGGCGATCTAGATAGGGTTGGAATCTGTATGCATGAGGTCCCATGAATGCTGCTGGCGTCGTCGATCAAAGGGCATCCTTTGGCAAACTCGAAGTGCCATAGCGTCTGAGCGGCAAGAGTAGTATCAAAATGCTCACTAACTCGTAATGGTAACCGTGCGAAGGTCTATCTTGGGCAGACTGCTCCTCTCAGCGGTCGAACAAATCATCAGTCACCGACGTGATCTAGATTCTTGATCGTAACCTGTGGCCCTTTGTAATCAATGCAGTCGAAGGGTCTTGTCCTTAACTGTATGAAATAGAGCAGGAGCACCCGGCTGGTAAAGTGCTAGGTCTAATGAACCCCCTTGTCCGATGGCTCCTGTGCATTTGGACCACCCGAGTTCTTCTCGGCTTCCGGTGGTGTCATCACATCTGGAGTCATAGAGATGGGAGAAGTACCGGTGTAACTTCCGTCAAGAAGTCACGCCCTCTGGAGAGCATCCAGGTAGCTCATCCGGAAAAACATCCTCATACTCGCAAACTACTCAGGGTAGATCTAAGTCTGGTCTCACCTCATCCTCTAGGGTAAGGCTTGCTAGCCAACAGCCAAGCCCCATCCTGACATACGGACCCGTCTGTTTGTGCGGGGCCAAGAATATCATCTTGTCCCCTTGAAATACAACCTGAAGTGCGAATCCACAGCGTAGCGGTAACTCTCCTATGCTCACAATCGATCATGACTCACATGGCTAATGCATCCAGTCATCAGTAGTGACATCGAACTACGACATGTCCATGACCCTCGGGTCCACTATGGTGATCCACAGGTCCGGCTTTCATGACCACGACATATCATCCCTATCCCCTGCCACCAATCCTAGGGAGACTCACGTGCAAAGGGCTCCTCCAAGACCACTCAACCTCTAGAGCTGACTACGCCCACAGCTGATGTGATATCTCTAAGGTGTAAACACAACCCCGAGACACTATTCACATACCGAAAACATGTCATACTAATGTCCATGCATTCATAGGGAATGCAAGACCATAATTTCACATATTAAAATCATATGCAACAAAAAAAAATTATTTATTTTATTTTATTTTAAAAATTATTTTATTTTATTTATTTTAGAAAGCCTGACGAGCAGTGCTCATGAAACGATTGCCCCAACGATGGCCGAGCGATTACGCAGTCAGCGATGGTGCACGGTGCACCCACCCTTGCCAAACTACTTTCTGCGTGCACAATAAATCGTGTCGCAAACTGCGGCGGAGTGTCAGCGAACGGCAAGTGTCGCACCCATAGGCGGCCCGTATCGTTCTTGTTGCCTGTGTGACCCAGCCCTTGTCGTGTCCTCTTGTATTTGTGTTACTTACTCGGTCACAATACAAATATTGTATCGCGACCCTAGCCCTTGTCGCGCGCCGTGTCACGCGTCTGCCGTGCGTGTCTCAGGGCTCTTGCGCCGTGTCTCAGGGCACCGGGCGTCGTATTACGATACTGTTTTGCAGCGTATCCCCTTTGACACCGCAATGGTCGCCCCTCGACCACGATACAATGTTTTTGTATCGGCTCTATGGCCGGGCTATGCGCCGCGTCTTGTTGCCACACGCCTGTGTGCATGATTGTGGCCATGTCGTGGCTGTCTCCGTGGCCTGCCACGTCGTGTTGTTGGCGTGGCTGGTCGTATCGTGGCCTGGCTGGCGCCTGATGCGCTGTGTCCTGTTCCTGACTTGTTGTATCATGACTCAGCTCGAAAATGGGTAGTAGCCCGACTTCTTTGCAACGTTTGTTTTTTTTTTTACATTTTTTCCACTCATTTTTTTCGCTCTTTGGAAGACCACCATATATATATATATATATATATATATATATATATATATATATATATATATATGTATATATATATATATATATATATATATATATATATATTTCATGTCTTTAGTAAGGGCAAAATATATTTTTTAAATATTTGTTTTCTTGTTTACTATCAAAACTAGCATAAAAATTTCCTCGACAGATTTTTTTGATTTAGTGCAGGACCCACTCTGTCAGAGATTCTCAAACAACTTGTTCTCATACTAACCCTAGTGTTCAACATTTTTTTTTCCTATGTGCCATTTACCTAAACACACAATTTCACACAACCTAATCACACATAAAACACAATGCATGCGTCTTCATCACAATCATGGCGCTGGGTAATACATACCTAAGCTGCAACATCAGGCCACACGAGTTGTGGTGCTCTCAGAATCTTAATGACCGTGGCACTGACTGAGTCCTGACCCCTAGGTATTCGTATACCTAGCTCTACACCCATAGGAGCTCCCAGTGTGTCGTTTACCTTAGCTTTGATATCAAGTTGTGATGCCCCATTCTCGGGATCAGGTGGCGACCCATTGACCGCATGGAATACTCGTGGATGTCGGGTAACCCAGGCACCACTCACAAAAATCGGGCGAGTCTCCTTTGTTCGGGAGCTCCACCAGGTGCACAACTGTCCCAATGATGCTGTGACCACGGGTCCATATACAATTAAAATGAGTAAAAATGGCCACTTTAGCTGACATCCAATACTTTCGTCAAAATACATCGACTATATGATAGTTCGAGAGGTAATAATCACTTTTAATTCAAACATATATTAAGATTTCTGATTTTAATACATGTTATACAAAATGAAATGCCAAAGCCATAATGGCTTTCTTAGCAGACCTCTAGTAGGCGATAGATCCTCACTGTCTGTTTCAGCATGCACGAAATAGTGATCCTCGACGGGATTGAATAAAGCCAGTAGTGATAATTTCCCGTGGGTTACTCTACTAAGTGCGCATGTCATGGCAAAACAAACACACTTTCAGCTTAAATACATGATCCTACTTGAATGTCTGCATGCCCGATCCATGTCTCGAGTCCTCAACGACTCCTCCACGTACCTAAGCAAAAATCTGAGTAAAATATTCGGTTTTCAAAACAAAAGCTTTTGTTCTCAAAAACTTACTCTAGAGTTCAGTGTTAAAATTTATTAGACTGACCTAGAGCGAATCTGTTTAGATAACCTGCAGGAAGCGATTCGTAAGAATTTTTCCGGCGTGGTGTTTGGACGAGTCCTAACCTGATTCTCGGAAGAATATTCAGAAATTCCTTTCACAAACATTTTCGTTTTATTTTAACTCGTATCATGCACTTTGTGTAATATTACAGTTCCTTAGTGTATAGATTGCATTATGCTGCGATCTCAAACAACTCCGTAACTAATATATAAAACATCCTATATACTAATACTAATTAATCCCATAAATGTTATTTAAATTCACAATCAATAATACCAAATTAAAGCTCTACATGGGCTAATTAACAAACCACAAATCAATTCATTTGAATCACTGACATCACTTAAAAATTACACAAAAATCTTGGGAACCCAGTAGAGCCCTCAGTTTGGCAACATTCACGGCCACATAATTAGAGATTTTCTCTAAAGCAAGTTCAAAGCTTTTGAGATCAAATTTACGACTAAATCAAGTCTTAGAATATCCATAACCATTCATGACTCTTGCAAAAATAACACCAAAGTAGGGAAAGATCTATCTACCCTCTTGGGAGGTTGTGAGCTCCACAAATTTGTGTCCAAGCATAGCCCTGCCGCGTAGAAGCGGCTTTGCTTCTTGGCGACGGACCGCGGTCAGAACGACCCAGGGGAAATCTAGAGGAATGAGTTCTCTCTCTCTCTAAAAAGCGAACTTGACCACTCCTTTGGGTCTGCTACTTTGGAGAAGAAGATCACTATTCTTCTTTGTTTTATTCTCATTAACATTCCATAAATTTATTGTGCCCCTTTTGTCTTGATTTTTGACATATGGCTTTATCTAAGCCATTCATCTCATCCCCTCACTAATCATGCAACATGTGTCACATGAATACATGTAGTAGGTGACTTTGTCACATCACATGTCTCTCACAAGTTGTTTTACGGCACCCGACCCCCGGTGCCTCGAAAAACGTGAAATTCGACTATCTTGGAATTCGACGAAATTCGACGTGGTAGCTAGATTTCGCGAGACGATTCCAACGGTGAAGTCCGTTTCATCATCCGAGATCTAGAAAAATTTTGGATTTTTACCGAAATTACCATTTTGCCATTTTTCAGAAAATTGGAATTTTCTTAGGTCTTACAATGTGTAAATGTTTATGGAAGCACTTTGAGTCGTCGCTTCATAAGAATTTGAGAAGCAGCGCTTATATTAATGAAATGTATTTGATAAATGGATTTGATTTATGGCTTATTTGGCGTCCCGGGTTTAGGTTCGGATCATGACGAGTCGGGTCGGGCGGTCTCGGTCGCCTCTGATGGCATCCACCCCTCCGTATTATCTTGGTTTCTCGAAGCATTCTTATCGAGAACCCCTTGAGAAGGAATTGAGGCATCCTTCTGAGGAACCTCACTCCTTGATGGTAGTAGTTCCCGAGCATCATACTTGAATCTTTTGAGATGAATTGAGCATCCTTAGAAGGAACCTCCCAATTCATGTCCATTTAAACAACCATCTGAGAACATATCTACCAATGAATCATCACCCGTAACGATGATTTCATAAATCCTCAATTTATAAGCCAATCTTTCAAAAATCCACAAATACGTTGTAAGGCATTTTCAATAAACAATTAGGAAAATACAAGAGATCCTAACCACATTATTTTACTACTCAGTACAAATCACTATGATTTAGAAATCAAATCCCCGAAAGAACACATTTAAGAAGAAAGATTCATCATTCTCTCAAATGCTATGAATTTTAAAGTAGGAAAAGGGATTTCATGGATATTCAACCTAACTTTGTTTAAACATGTAATATTTGCATAGACTAAGAGATAATGATTTCCTTATCCTAAATATCGACATTGATAGCCCCAAGAAAACATACATATATAAATACCCTAGCCTCAATGTAAGTGAATGAGAGAAAACCCTTACCCGAAATTCTTGGTTGGGATGAAGATCTTGAGCTTGATCTCTAATCTACCTTTCAATCTCTGGTTTTGCCCTTCCCTTCTTCCTCTCTAATGATTTCTAGGGTTCCAAGGAGTGTGGGGTGAGAGTGGAGTGAAAGAAAAATGAGGGAAATGGGATTTACATACAGCAACCCTAAAATTTACTGTTCATGGGTTGTTTTAGTTTTCTCAAAAATTACGATTTTGCCACTAAAATCTCCAATTTGCTCTATATGACTACCCTAAGGTTTTTCGACATTCGGGTTCATTTTTAATGTTATTTTAACCTAAAAATATTTATTTTTCTCTTTCATTATTCTGCCATTTTATATTTATTATTCTTATTTGATTTAGAATGTAAATAGGAACGTCAATGCAACGAAGTTAATTGGACGGTGTTAGTAGTTTAGACATGTAGGGTTTAAAAAACTTTAGGTGATTCAAATTAGATGGCATATATATATATATATATATATATATATATATATATATATATATATATATATATATATATATATATGTCTATTTTTTCTGACAACATATATATGTCTATTGTTAAAATGCAATAATATTTTTTTTTAAAGTAATTGCAAAAATTAATTTTAAATAACATAAAAGTAAATCATAAATAAAATATAAAGGAGTTGAGAAACAATTAAGGTTAAAGAAATTGAGATAAACAATTAAGGTTAAAGAAATTTTAATTTTTAAAAACATTATATATTAAAAGGATAGAGGTAGAGAATTCTTTTCTTTATCCGGAAGCAAGAATTTCTTTTTTTGTCTTCATAATATATTCTACAAACACTGTTGCTAAGTTTTACCTTTATCTTATTTATATGGTAGCTAGTTGTATCATTTGCTTCTGTTCTTATCATTTTTATTTTTATAGGTTCAATAGATTTGCTTAATTTATTATTTTTTTATTACAGATTTGCTTAATTTATATTTTCTCATATTTATATTAAAATGGTGTCATTGGTTTTTGTTCTTATACTTTTTCATCTTCTCGATTTAAAAAAATAAATAAATTATTTTCCATTTACAAAAATTATTGTGTGGAAAAGATTGATAAATAATTTTCTCTAACTTCTGACATGAGGCTTTGTTTGTAAGATTCCTATTCAAGCTTTCCCTGTTTCATTCTATAGAGCATAGGATATAGAATTTAAAGCAGTAACCGATCATTTGGTAATTTTGATTATACTAGTTCTACAAACTACAAACTCAGTTTAGATTCTTTCTTTAAGTCTTTCCGTGGAAAGGGAAAAATTAAATTCAACAATTTGTGTCTGTTATGCTCTCGGGTCTGGCTTCATTAGCGGTGTTGTTGAGCTATTAGAATATGGTTTTTCAAAACATAGTGTTTGAAATGGTGTCTAATTTAATGTCAATCAATTTAAACGAGTTCATCATCCAAGAACAAAAGAAGGAAAAAGATGATGAGCATGGCACTTCAAATTCAATATGAGAAAATTTTTTGATTGTTTTTTTAATGATTTTTCATGGCCAATATCATGTCTTCTGTTTTCGGAACAGAGATTTTCATTTCAAGTAGAGGAGAATGTGTGGTGAGGGCTGAGCTTCACCATGCCTTCTTACACATCACTAACAGAATTAACTATTTTATTTTCTTCTTTCTCTTAATTTTCTTCTTGTCATACTTATATATTAATTTTAAATGAAAGAAGATTCACCTTGCTTGTGTTTTTGCCATTGGTCTGTCATAGGGCAGTTAATTGCTTGTCTCTATATCGCTCCATTAGGAGATTGGAATTAACCCATACCATCATATTTGTTGGGACTTTGGTATCCACAAAATTCTTAAGTGAATGAAAAAATGTGTCCCTCATCGACGGACCGTTGCTTGGTCAATACCTTTTTGTTAGACGTAATACGTTGTTGGCGACACTCCTGGGTGTTTTGGCACATACTCAGTTTTCCCATTTTTAATAATAACAAAAATATTCTCCATTCTCCTAACTTCATCACTGTTATTTTTGTGCGATTGTTCTGCAAGTTAAGTTCGTCGGGGTCCTCCGACTACGTACCACATCGGAGGAACGAGATCCGTTCTATCCTGGGAGACGATTGTCCACTATCCTCGGTACAAATTGAGGGGCCAAATTCGTCTTAAGGACACGACGTTTTTCGTTGGGCTCGGATCTGCTTTCTAATTGTTTGTTTGCACTGCAGGTTTGTTTCCTAAAATATTTTGTTTCTGTTTCTGTTTTGAACGAACACGAAGAATTACACTCTTAAGACGAATTCTCTATTTTGTTCGTGAGCGTGGAGCGAGCAGCACGTTCGTTACAATTTTTAGTTTACGTGGAGCGAAACGCACAATATTTTTCTGTTTACGTGTGAGAGAACGGCTCCTGTTCGTTTTAGTTAAAAATATTGGTTATATATATATTTTTATGCTGCGATAAGACCACGGTAGTAAGGCGGAATTTATTTAAGCCCAGGGTGACTCAAACTTTTTTCTGTCTTTGTGATTTTTCATTAAATATTTGTTATAGTTATTCAAAAAAAAATTTCTGCCTTGCAATAAAACGATGTCGGTTTATATTTATTTTAGACGAAATTGTCAAACATTTTTCCTTTCTTTCTTGATTTTTCATTAAAATATTTGTTATAGTTATTCAAATATTTTTACGCCTTCTGATAAAACTGATATCGGTTTATATTATTTTGAGCGAAATTTGCTCAAACATTTTTTCACATCTTGCAATTTTTTCATTAAAATGTTTGTTATAGTTATTCAAATATTTTTTACGCATGCTGATAAGACAATAATCGGTTTATGTTATTTTGATCTTGCGGATCTAGTGTTTTATTTGAGATATAAATATCAATTACGGAATGCGAACTTCACCATCATTGTTTTGAGTTTAGAACGCTACGATTCTCATTTTTAAAATTTATACTAAAAAAGCGTTATGTTTCTCTTTGCCTTAAAAAGCATCCTATTTCGGGTTTAATATTTTACTTGCTCGAATTTATTTACGATTTTTTATTATGTTCGTTACGTATTACAATATTTGCCTTTGCGTTTTTACGTTTCTATTGGCATTCAAATTTTTGAAGGCTGCGAGTTTTTAAGTTTAACATTTGAATTCAATTTTAAGGCTGCAGTTTCTATTAGTGCCATTCAAATTTTTGAATCTTTATGATTTCTGTTTACATTGTATTAAAATATTTGTTTGTATTCAAATATTTTTCGTTTCTCTTTTCTTGTTTTTAGTTTCTCTCTGCTAACTTTGTTTTCGTTTCTGTTCATTATTTGAATATTTGTTATAGTTTGTATTCAAATATTGTTATTTTATCCTTATCCTTCGGAAATGGGCGTGCCGACTCAGTTAACACTGTAAGACTTAGAAATTCAATTTACGGAATAAGGGCAAAATCGTAATTTCGATTCTGAAATTGTAATTCGATTAAATCAGTAATTTATTCTCTAGATCTCGGATGACAAAATGATGACAAATGGATTGCACCGCTGAATCCTCGCGTTAAATCTATCTTAGCACGAAATTTCATCAATTCGAGATACGAGCTTGACACGCTTTTCGAGGCATCACGTCAAAAGCCGTGAAAACGATTTTCGCGGCACGAAGTCACATATAACACGTGACTCATGCGCCATAAGCCGTACGAAGAGGTAAACGATGAAAATGGAAGCGCCGATGTTAAAGGCCAACATCAAATCCGGAAATGAAGGACATAATGGCATTTAGGGAATCGTTAAGTCACTAAAAGACAAAACATGTATAGTGACTTGTCTTCAAAATTGAAAAGCAAACTGTGGGGAGCAGATCGGGGGAGAAATCCAGTAGCCGAAATGGAGTTTGAAAGGAGCGCAGAGAGCTTAATCCCTTCAAAATACGGCAATCCATCATTCGCTGCCTTTCTACGAGAAGATGACGTTCTACGCTGAGCAGCTACGCGTGGATCTTGCTTGTGAGTTTTCTCGACAACTCCTGGTATGTATGCCCCTACTTGAGTTTTATCTCCCATATTAAGTGTGTTTTACTAATGCTCAGTCGAATGAGGCCGCCGTGAGGGGTCAGTTTGACGGCCCCAAACCTAGGACGAATTGGATACAAATTTTTGAAAGAAATGGAGCCCATGGCCGCTCCATGGTCAGATTTGGGTTATTAATTGATGCATTTTGTGATAAATTATGTGTTGGTCGGATCGAGGCCTAGGAATGGTCGTGAAACCCGTTCACTATGAACCGATGAATGGATGTGTGTTGTTTGAACCATAAACCTAGGTTTCCATCACTGCTCATAAAATGGTTGACACAAAATATATTTTTTGTGTGAATATGTGTTTGGTCGAGTGATTTAAATTAAATCGCCGTGTTTGATCATTAGCCCATGGTAAGCTAATTTTGATGTGATGAATCGTATAATTACATAACATGATTGCGGTGATTTGAATTATGCTAGTATATTCATGTTTATATATTTGTACGTGATTTGATCAGATTGAACTAGCATACATGCATTCCATATGCACTGAACAATTCTAGGATTATAGGAGTTGAAGTGCACACAGAGCCCTGTAGAAAAGGTTCTCGGGAGGGTTGTCTAAAAACATTAATTATCAGAGGGTAGTCCAAATTTAAAATATCAATCGTCGGAGCGGCCCAATTGATATATACACATCGGAGGGTTGTCCACAAACAAACAAATAAATATAAGAATTCTCATACGAGGCTTAAGCGAGTGTGAGAGAGAGCTCATGAGGACTCGAGATCCAGTCGAAACATGTAGACATTCAAGTAGGATCATGCATACTAACGTATGTTTAAACTGAAACATCAGACCGCACTTAGGTGGTGAGTAGCCCACTTCAGTAATGATTCTCCCATCGAGCATTAGCTCACCCCGCCGTGGGACCCTTTATTTTACGTACGTGGAGCGGCGAGGGACGCCGGTCCTAGAATGAAGACAGAAGAAAAGCCTGATTGCGGGCTTTGGTCGACGATATTTACATGTATTAGACTTTGAGTGTTTTTAATATATGTTGTATAAGAGTAATTTACTAACTCTTAAAACTATTGGATATAGTTGGTATATTGTGATGAGTATTGTTTATGGCCCAGTGGCCGCTTTTACCCATGTCGAAATCATATCAATCGTTTCGGGGACAGCATGGCGCAGATCAGACGGCAGCTCTCCGTACAAAGGAGACTCGCGCCCGATTCTGGCGGTGCCTGCAACCCAATACCCACTGTATTCGCTGCCGACTGCAGTCACCCGACCCCTGCTCTGGGGCGCACAGCCTGGTATCGAGCGCCAGGTATACGACATCTAGGAGCTCCTGTTTGGGTATCCATCACCACTAGTGGTTCGATGTGGAGTGTAGGTGTGTGAAAACCTAGAGAATAAGGGTCATTTCTTAGGGCCATACGAGTAAGAGCATCACCACTAGGGTGGTTCGATGTTCTATTAGGTATGAGATTACTCCAGGAATCAAGGGACAAAACTAGGACACTGCATGCATGTGTTTTAAAGACGTTTGATAATCATGTGAACATGTGAATGTTGATGAACGGTGTATACCATGTCAGATGTGTTGTGAAATGTTTGTGTGCTTAAGCATAGCACATAGGTGTTGAATATGTTCGGGGAGTTTTTAGTTACAAAGGTGTAAAAATTGGAAATAAAGAGTAAGAAACGAAAAATAAATTTCATAAATTTAATTGGTTTAGAGGTGAAGAAATTTAATTTTTTAAGGTTTTACAAAGAAAACTAAAAGAAAATTAAATTAAAATAAATTTTACTTCTAAATTTATTTGAATGGAAAATGAGTAAAGAAAATTTTAGAAGCAAAGAAAAATAAATTTTATAAATTTATTTGGTTATGAGAAGGAGAAAATACTTTCTAAGATTTTACAAGTAGTAAAATTGAAAATGAAGAAAAATTAATTTTAGAAATTATTTGAGTGTCCAAGAAAAATGAAGCACAAGATTTTTGCATTTTCTGCGCTTAAAAATAAAGAAAAATAATAATAATAATAATAATAATGAAGAAAAAAAATTGTGCGTAACTGTTGGGCTATCGCTCAAATGATATTGGTGAGGAAATAATTTGTATTGCAAGAGAGTGGGTTAGAATGGCAGAGATTTAGGCTTGAATAGCTTGAATCAGACAAGGAAGACTTAAAGTAAAGGAATTCGTATTGCAATACGCCATTGTATTGCAGAGAAGTTAAGGCTTGAGAAGAGCGGAAATCGTACGTAAATACACTATGTTGCATTGCGTAGAAGGAAGCTTCGAGGGTCGACTGGGGTTGCAATACACCGGAGTGTATTGCAATGTAGGCGCCTGGAAAGCATAAGAAACCGTATCGCAATACGCTTTAGTGGGCCGAGGTGTATCGCGAACTTTCAGTTAAAGCAATTTATATCGCACATACCGGGCCTCGTATTGCGGATAGGCACAGCGCCGCAGCGCTGGCAGCGCGTAGGCGCGCAGTAGCACGCGGCGCGAAGCAGTATGCCGACACGACACGGACGCCGCACGCAGATACCAAGACGGGCGCCGCGACACGGCACCGCTTCGCGAACACGGGCCATCGGCACTCCACGACACGGCTACGGCGCTAATGGCATTTCCAAAGGCGCCGCTGGGCTACTCGGCGCGCCCGCGGCGGCAGATGCGGGCGCAGCTGGGTCACCAGCCGCTGGCACGCGCACCGCCCGGCTTCCGACCTTCCGCTTTGACTCCGGTTTGACTCAATATCATATCGAGTCACTAAATGAACACTGTTCATCATAAATTTTTTCGAATTTTTTTTTAAATTTAATTAAAATAAAATAAAATCAAATAAAATTTGATAAAATTTTTGAAAATAAAATTTTCAAAATTGAAATTTTCGAAAATAAAATTTTGTTGAAACAATATTTTTAAGTGCAAAATTGATCATTTTTCAGACATTTGTAAATGCAAGGGCAATGCATAAGTACACCGATTTATGTGTATGATTAGTGTCTCTTGGCCTGTTGATGCCTTAGAGATACCGTTTTGGGGATTTAACCGCCATGTTAATCGGGAGTAGATGGCTAGATTTCCAGACGAGGACGAGGACATTCCACGGGCACCACGTCGCACCACCGATATCACCTGCACCACAGATCGATAAGCAAGCCTTTGGCTGAGGTCAGAGGTAACATGCCAGCCGCTATCGTGACCTACCGTGTGGAAAGGTGCAGACATGAAGATCCTACCAACCTCCAGGCTTAGTGGCGATTGTCATCTCCTCCGACATTCACAGGGGGAAGAGATCCGATGGTGGTAGACCATTGGTTCATGCAGATCGAGAAAGTGTTAGAAGGTGTTAGAGGCCATGGAGATTACCTCTGACACGACCAGGATTAGACTAGCTGCATTCCAGCTAGAAAGTGAGGCCCAAATATGGTGGAAATGGGCAAGGACCTCTAGAGACCATAGAGGAGCCATTGTATTTGAGTTCTCCCCTAGGGATTTGGGCGAGAATAGGTACGATATGTCGAGGTTAAAGTAGTTAGAGATCTCAGGACTCTACCATAAAGTGGGACTTGAGGATCATGGAGATGTGCGTCGAGTTCGATGTCATCCCGATGATTAGCCGACATCTTACAGTATCGCATTTTATCGGTGGAGTGTAGAAGGGCGTTACCACCTACACGCCAGACCGCATCGCGGTGGTATTTCGTGGGGACAAAACATGATATTTCGCCTATATAGTATACGAGTCCAAACGTGATTGCCACGCAAGGTTGGCTAGCGAGCCTTACTCCTAGAGGACAGGGAGAGATCGACTGATCTACTCCTATAGTGCAACATGTGGATGTTTTTCCGCATGAGCTACCAGATTACCCCCAGGAGATTTTTGTAATTTCGCATTTTCGAGTTACACCGGTACTTCACCCATCTCTATGACTGCACAGATGGCAATCGCCGAGTCATAAAGAGAACCTCGTAGTCCAAATCTACGTGAGCTACCGGACAAGGGGGTTCATTGCATCGAGCACTTCACTCACGGGCGCTCCGCTTTCTATTCTCTGAGGAAGAAGAAGGGCAAGACCCTTCGATCGTGCATCACCATAGGCAAATGAACGGTTACGATCCGCACCTGCACTCCATTACCGAGGGATCGATGGGATTTATTCGACTGGGGCTGAGAGGAGCGAGTCTACTCCAAGATAGACTCCTTCTTCGCATCGTTACCATCACCGAGGGTTAGGGAGACAGATATACTCCAAGACGACGCTAGACGCCATATAGGCACTTGAGTTTTACATTATGATGCCCTTCGACGACGAATGCACCAGCCAAAGATCTCATGATCTCATGCATGTGGCATTCCAACCCTATCTAGATTAGTTTGTCGTAGTCTTCGTGGATGACATTTTTGATCTACTCCCAAATGTGAGTGGGAGCATGAGCATCATTCGAGGATTGTGTTGGCACGGTTGAGAGACCATCACCAGACGCAAAGTTCAAGTAGTTTAGAGTTTTAGCTTATCGAGGTGAGACTTTTGGGACACGTGGTGTCGTGATCAGGTGTCAATAATCTGCAGAAGGTTGAGGCAGTGATGAGTTGAAAGAGACCGAACGTCAATCCACGAGATACGAAGTTCTTGGGATTGGTTGGGTATTACAAGAGACTCAAGAATGGCCGGGGTTGTCCATTCAGGCAGATTGGGGGAGATCTCACCTTACGGATACGGACTCCACGGTCAGGGCGGCCCCGACCATGAGAGAGAGAGATCGAGGATACTTGGAACACTGATACTGCAAGTTGGTAGCCGGTGAGGGAGGATCACCTTCTTCTAGTTCTGGGGAAGAGGCGTAAGACTTCGCTCACATGAGTTTCACGACTGTGGCCGTGGATCGCGCTAGTCAAAGCAGTATGTGTGATATGCGTTATCACGATACTCGGGCATATGTGAGACGGATTGCCCGAGATGTGTGGATCCCAGGATTTCGACAAGGCAGCCCCAGCTAGTCGTAGAACAGAGAATATTTGGTTCATTCCTCCACACCCTAGTACGGGTTAGAGAACCGCCGCTGGTGTTTGCATAAGCACTCTATCAGCATGATAGCGAGGGGCTAAAAAGCGGGTCAAGTCGGATGTGTATCGAGTTGCACACGGAAGCATGAAGTGGACCTTAGGTGGTAGACGATGGTTGTTGATGCCGTTTGACATGGATGAGTTGACAACCATTGGGTTGTCAGATCGAGACCCAATGGTCATTGGCAATTCCGACACTGCATCGATCTGGGGCTTAGAGGTTAAGGCCTGGGAGCTGCATATGTTCTTCCCCAGGATGGTGCGAGAGTCGACCTAATAGGCTCTAGAGTTTGGCGGAGTGAGAGATCTCCCAGATTCTCGCTTCACTGGACCCCGGACAGGTGTCACAAAGATGGACATTGAGTCAAGGCTCACGCGCACTCCGCAGTCATCGCGCCGAAGCCTAAAAGCGGGTGCATCAGACGTCGGCCCACCACTCTTTGTGAGTGAGGGTTGAGTTTGTCTTTAAGACTACGCCCAATGAAGACTCTTAGTTCGATTCAGAAAATACCGTACCAGAGTGTGTGGGGCAAAGCAAAAAGGCCTGCAATTTCAGTGAGAATCCCGGAGTTAGTAAGAGACCGTGGAGATATCCCGACTTCGTGAGAATGTAATGAGTTTGAAGTGTGTCAAGAATTATGTTGCCCGATATGAAAACACACCTGCCAAATTACATTCACAGACTTCAGAGTTGGCGGATAAAGAGTCGAGGACTCGAGATGAAAACACACTGATAATGCTTATCATGTAGACTTAAAGTTGGAATGATAATAAAGAGCTCGAATGACTCGAGATTCGATACCCATTGAAATCGCTGGGCTGGTGTTGTCGAAATACGACGAGGGCCTCGTGATACTGGATGTCATTCATGACATGACTCAGTTGATTTCATTCATTGATCGTCGCTGATTGTGACTCTCGGGAAGGTCGAGTTTACACGCCAAGCAAGGGTCAGGTAGGTTGTGTGTGTAATGGATTATATATATTAGAGGAGGCGCTACGAGCATGCGTCCGCATCGGCGCAAGAGCACTGGAAGAGCATTTGCTCTTTAGTGAATTCTCGGGCCATGAACAACGCTTATCAGCGAGTATACGAATGGTACTGTATGAGGTAATCAGATGAGGTCATAAGAGTCACGCTCGAATCCCGCCGAATTCGGACAAGGGATCCGAATCCAAGCCGGACGCACTAAATACTGGACTCTTACCCGATTTTTTTTTTTTTTTAAAGTCAATCGGCACCGCGGCATGGCCCACATCTTAGTAAATGTAATCAAAATACCAAATATATATCCAAATCAAAAGAACTACTAACGAGTGGTGTCCACCAAAATCTATACAATACATAATCGAGTCCTACTTCCATTTATACAAACCTAACTCTTTACATTTACAAATCGTGAGCACTCCAACCTGGCGATGTGAGCGAACCCTTTTCATAAGTGGTGCCAGCCCAACCATGCGGATGCTCACGATGTCTTCTCCCTCGTGACCTACACTCCGACAAAACCTCGTGCCAAGCTTCACGCCATGGGAAACATTTCATAACTTATACAGATACATGCATATACACAATTATAATGAGTGTATAACAATAAATATCGAAATTCATGCATTCATATCATGGACTTAAACAAGTACTTAAGCTCATAATAAGCTATATGTTTATTCGTGACTTATCGGAGTTATGCACTCATGCTTATGCTACTGAGTTTAATCTTATTCCCTGAGGTACCCCATAGGTACCACGTAGATTACTTTAACGTATACCGGTATTTCGAGCACATACTTGTTCCTTTACTTTAATTTATACCGGTCTTACTGAATCTCTATAATCTTACTAACTTATATTTCAGATACGTGACTTCATTCTATCTTACTGATCTTATAATCGGGTATTAACTTATTATCAGATTTCTGATGCGTATACCCAGAGGCAGCACGTAACATTTTATCGATACAAAAGTACCCGTAGGGTACTACGTAACATATTCCCATACGAGGTACTGTGAGGTACCACTCAAAAGGATTTATAATTATCTTACTGATACGGAGTACTGTGAGGTACTATGTAACTCGTACTTATTTACGCCTGGAGCACAAGAGGCAATTGTAGGTACTGGTGCAGAACTCAATAAGATATTGCTGCACGTAACTTAATCAAATACAGAGTGAATGTAAAGAGGTACTGCGTAACTTAATCAAAGACGTACTTAACTTATTCAGATACATGAGTACCCGTGAGGTACTACGTAATCCTAATTCAGAGACAAAGGATGGTAACTTTATACTGACAGAGGCCCGTAGGTACTGGCGTAACTAGATCGTGAGACAGACTTTATTCAGATATATACCCGTGAGGTACTACAGACTTATTCAACATGTGAGTACCCTTCTGCATCTTCACGTGAAACTTATCATTTCCATGACTTATTTAGATACATAAGTACCGTAGGTACTGAAGGTGTCTTATTCAAATACGTGGTGATGATGTAAATCTTATTCATATGCCAAGAGTACCCGTGAGGGCAATTAGCAAGACTTTATTCAGATACAAGAGTACCCGAAGGTACTACAGAACTTATTCAGACAGAGTAATCTTGTCAGGTACTACGTGATTTATTCGCATTCAGACTTATCAAATACAAAGAGTACCCGTAGGTACTACAGGACTATTCAGCACGAACTTTATCGATACGGAGTACCCGTAGTACTACAGACTTAGTCGACAGGAGTTAATCGAGACAGACTTCACGGGGACAAGAGTTAATCGTGAGATGTAGATTCTAGTCGTAGTGGTTGCAGCAATTAGGGTACAACATAACTTCTTAAACATATATATGTGGAGTACCGTGAGGTCACAGAACTTGCAGACATGTGAGATACCGTGAGGTACCACGTAACTTAATCGGGAGCATGTGAGTACCCGTAGGTACCACAGCAACACATACAAGAGGTA
Source organism: Tetrastigma voinierianum (assembly GCA_016808115.1). NCBI lineage: Eukaryota > Viridiplantae > Streptophyta > Magnoliopsida > Vitales > Vitaceae > Tetrastigma > Tetrastigma voinierianum. Next base: position 436,757 of record JAEQBH010002699.1, read on the forward strand.
CATTCAGATCTACACTTACGCTTATTCGGGGCCTTATCATATGTTCATCACTACCTGCATCTCAATTATAAGAAATGAGTAAGGACGTTAGCCTAGTAAGTACCAAGGTACAACATGCATCAGGAGTGCCAGAGCACCAAGAGGAGTGCCGAGCACCAACAAACGTGCTCGCTTTCACGCAACGGAGCGCCGTAGCCACTCGTGCGAGGAGCAGCACCAATCAAAACGCGGGATAACCACGCAAAGCAGAGTGCCGTAGCACCAAATGTGAGTGCCGGCACCAACCAGAGTGCCGAGCACCAACAGACGCCCACTATTCATTCTTCTGGGCCCCAGGTAGTCATATTGTCATATGTATTTTAACTTATAACTCTATCTTTAATCACATTACGTGTTCACACAGATCGTATTCCATATACGCAAGGCATGGATGTGAGCATGTAATCACACCTTTATTCAGGTATTCTTATTCCCTTCTATGAATCTATTTATCAGAATCGAATCAATCATCTCGATCTTCCAAACTCAAGTTATGGCATTTTCATGCCAACTAGCCTACACCGATTTTCCGAGAAAACAGTTTGGAAATATTAATTTTCCAAAGGCTTTGTCTCCATATTTACACTGGTTTCAGATCCTTTAAAGCTATATGCGCATGGGCGGGTCTATTTCCACCAATCACCCACCCGAGCACGGACCTGCCACGTCCAAACAACCCTGACTTCTCTATGTTCAACTGTGCAGAAATGGGCGCCTGCGCCATACCCCACTTTGAATGCATTTTTGGGCTATCTAGAGTCATAATTTGAGATACATATTAAATATGGTTTGTTCTTGAAGTCTATTTTGGCGGCCACTAATCACTGAAATCGGATAAGAAATGAGCAAAGTTATATTTCAAAATACGAAATCGGGTCGTGAAACAGAAAATCTAACGTGTCAGATCGGCGCAAAGCTCCGACCTCGTACGGTACAAGTCGCCAAAATGACCAACCGAAGTTGTACCAGACAAGTTCAATCGTACCGATACAAGTCACTGGGAATGCCAGACGTGTGTTTTCTGTATTTTTTCCATACTTTTTTGATCCCCAATCACTTCTACACTCAAACACACATCAAAACAATTCCAAATTCATCTCGTGGAATCTTTTCTATTCAATTCCTCTTTCAATTTCATATCTTTTCTTCAAAATCCATCGTGATTTTTCCAATATAATTCCAATATGAGTTACCTCCCCCATATACAAAACTAAGTAATTAAGATTTGTTAGGGTTTGTTCTAAACCCTAATTTAATTTCCTTTCATATTTAACCATGCATTCAACCTGGGGTGGGAGGATTCTACCTACTCTTGTTCCATATGGGGGTTTTACCAACCCTAATTTCAAGAGATCCAAGATTAGAATGAATTCTAACAAAACTAGCTTTTGAGACAAGCTATTAACTAAACCAAGCCTTAGGAATTCCATAAATCCATACTCTGAGTTCGCTCCTATACCTGGGCTTGATCTTGGCTCGAATCCTCCTTCTTCCTCTTCTCTTCTTCCCCTCTTCTTCCCCTTCTTTCTTCTCTACGGTCCTCTCAATTTGAGACCAAATTGGTCTTTAAACATGGATTTGTTAAGGCCAAGGTTCGCTCCTCCAAATAAAACCTATTTTTGGGTTAAGTTGCTTTATTTGCTTTCAAGCCCCATAACTCCTTCTTCTATTTATGAATACACTTTCCTCTTTATTTCATTTTGGCCTCAAATCTTTTCACATTAGGATTCTCAAGCCCCTTCGACCAATTACAAAATTGTCCTTAAGTTTTATAACTTTCCTGGCCTCCTGCTTCCCTGCCGCATTTAACTTATAAAACAAATACAAATTAGTTTACAAAAATACTCCTAAACATGCCGAAAAACGACTAGGTATATTTTCCGGGAGTGTTACAATGCAAGTCACTCGCTAGGTCGAACTCGAGGTGGGAAGAGAGCTCCATCACGGTCCCGACCGATTAAAGACACCTTCGAGAAGATGAGCTTGATACGACAAAGGCCTCCCTCACTGCGCCAGCCATGTGAAGAGCTTGGCGGGCCGATGTGCGACGCCGACCCTTTTTAGAGCTCCGAGGTCAGGATCACGCCTCTGCTGAAATGCCTAAGAGGGGAAGGTTAGCGTTCCCAAGAAGCGTGGAAGCTATCGAGGTTCATCGACCCTTCGAGATACCAAGAGAGTAGGCAATCGTCAAGGCATCGGCCATGCATAGCCAAGATGTCGTGTCCACTTATAAGACATCGCTCCATGCCCTAAGTATACTCCGTGATCCGCACGGCGCGCTGATTAAAGGCATCGAAATGATTAATCGACGTAATTTTCGAGGAGAGACCAAAGGTGATTGTTGATAGCCGTGATCGTGCTTTGCGACCCAAGACCGCGGAGGCTGGTGCGAGTGGTGCTGGCGGCGCACTATGGAGGAGGAGTCAACGGGAGCGCGAGGACACGATGGCCACCTATCCCTTCGCTAGTGGACGGCGGTACACGCCACCGCTTAAGATTTAACGATCGCTTACATGCATGGTAGAATGCACGTAGCATATGCATGTGAGTGATTGTGATTGTCTTGAATTTCGGGACGAAATTCCTTTTAAGGAGGAGAATGTAAGACCCCAGAAATTCCACCTCCTCAATAAGGGCAAAATCGCACTCGACACAACTGTAATTTCGTTAAAAATTCGTGAATTTATTCTCTCTAGATCCTTTGATGACAAAACGAATTGTATCGCTGAATCGCCTCACGAAATCTAACTAGCACGCAAAATTTCACGTTGAATCTCGACAATGAGCTGACATCGCTTTTCGAGGCATCACTGCTCGCGCCAGAACATTTTCGCGCATAAAGTCACACATAACGATGATACCATGCCATGCATACGGAAAGAGAGAAACTACTTAAAACGGACGTCGATAGTCAATAACATCAAATCCTTAAACGGGCATAATGGTCATTTAGAATCATGAAGTCACTAAAAGACAAAACATATAGTGACTTGTCTTCCTCAAATTCCTTCGAAATAAAGCAAACGTGGGGAGCAGATTGGGGAGAACGAGTAAATAAAATGGAGTTTGTTAGGAGGTGAGAGAGTCTAACTTCTCTAAAACACGTAATCCGACCGTCTGGCTGGCCTTCGGCCGAGAAGGACAGACGCTCTACGCGAGCCAGCCACGCCACGGGATTCGGGTTTCAGCCGACAACCCAGAGGAGGCTCCCTACTTGAGTTTTACTCCCATATTAAGTGTTTTACTAATGTTTGAGCTGAATGAGGCCGTGAGGGGCCGTTTGATCGGTCCCAAACCTTAGGACCGAATTGATACACATTTTTGAAAGAAAATGGAGCGTACTGCGGCCGCTCCATGGTCGATTCGGGGTTATTAATTGATGCATTTTGTGATAAATTATGTGTTGATTGGATTGAGGTCGAAATGGCCAGAAACCCGTCTACTAAGTGTGAACCGATGAATGGATGTGTGTTTGGAACCGTGTTCTTGTGTTTTTACCGTTCATAGGAATGCTGGACACAAAAATATATTTTTTCATGTGAATATATGTGTTTGGTCGAAAGTGATTTAATTTAAATCGCCATGTTTGATCATTAGCCCACAGCTAATTTTGATGTGATGAATCAGATAATTACATCACATGATTGTGTGATTTGAATTATGTAGTATATTCACGTTATATATTTGCATGTGATTAGGATCAGATTGAATCCAAGACATTTATTCCATATGCACTGAACACTCAGATTATAGAGCGAGTGCATGAGATGAATCTAGAGAAAAAGGTTCGAGGGTTTGTCTAAAAACATTAATTATCTGAGGGTAGTCCGAAATTTAAAATATCAATCGTCTGGAGCGCCCAATTGATAAGTCTGCATCGGAGGGCAAATTTCCATAACAAATAATATATCAATCGTCGGAGCGGCCCAATTGATATATACACATCGAAGGGTTGTCCACAAACAAAGAAATAATATATCAATCGTCGGAGCGGCCCAATTGATATATACACAACGGAGGGTTGTCCACAAACAAACAAATAAATATAAGAATTCCCTTGGCTACGAGGCTGAAGTAGTGTGAAAGAGAGCCTGGGTGAGGACTCGGATCTCAAAGGTCATGCAGACATTCATAGATCATGCATTCGTTGAACGATGTTTAAAATTGAAACATTGCACGCACTTAGGTGGTGAGTATTCACTTGGGTGGCGATTCTCCCATCGAGCATTAGCTCACCCCGCCGTGGACCCCTTTATTTTACAGCATGGAGCGTGCGAGGGACTCCGCCGTCTGTGAGAGTCGAGATTAGAAGAAAAGCCGATTGTGGCTTTCGTCGACGATATTTACATGTATTACTTGAGTATTTTAATATATGTTATAAGTGTAATTTATCAACTCTAAAACTATTGGATATAGTCAGACATTGTGATGAGTATTGTTTACGCCCAGTAACTGCTTTACTCATGTTTGAAATCATATCAGACCGTCAGATGTGCATATGCAGTAATCGTACTGGGCAGAGCTCTCCGTACAAAGGAGACTCTACCCGATTTTCTATGGTGCTCTGCAACCCAACATTCACTTGTATTCCTACGGCCGACGGTAATAACTGACTCCCGTTCTCGGGCGTCACAAACCCTATTACGAGTCATGGAGAAAAGCCAGAAAGGTTCAATGGTACCGATTTCAAGAGATGGCAACAAAAAATGTTGTTCTATCTCACGACCTTGAACTTGGCAAGATTCCTCAATGAGGATGGTCCTAAATTGGATCGAGAGATGATAAAGAAATCGTCATCGTGAATGGCTGGAATCACTCGACTTCCCGTGGTTTTGTAATCCATGCCTCAACGGTCTGGAAAAAGTCATTTCCTATAGTCTATAGTCCGCCAAAAACGACTAAGGAGCGCTGATAGTCCGGATAAGAAATATAAAACCGAAGATGCCGATCAAGAAATTCATTGCTCGTAATGACTTCGTCGCTGGATTCAAAGACCGTCTTAAGTCAGGTTCAAGAGCTTCAAGTGGTTGTGCATGATATTCATGCTGAAGGAATGACTCTAAGTGAGACATTTCAAGTGGTTGCATTCATTGAAAAACTGCCACCATCCTGGAGGGATTTCAAAAATTATCTCAAACACAAGAGAAAGGAGTCAACACCAAGACTTGGATTGTTCTGGCTGAGGATCGGGAGGGTAAAGACAATAGGTCAGTCTCGAGAAGAAAGTTAAAATAATCTAGAAGTTTCAAAAGCCAATGTCATTAAGAAGGATCGAAACTCAACAAGAAAAGGAAAAAGCCTAGCAAGTCTAGAGAGGGATTCAACCAATCAAGGAGTTTGCTGGCAAGTGCTTCAATCGCGGTGCTCGGGACATCGAGCCAAAGACTACAGAGCCAAGAAACGACGTAAAACGAGGCCAATATGGTGGAAAGATTCCAATGGTGTTGATGATACCAATCCGATCGCTATGATATCCGAAAGTGTAATATGGCGGAAACCCCGCGAGCGGCGGATCGGAGCATCGGTTAACTCGGCCACATCATCCTCGCGTAAACAGATCGATGTTTTCGGCCCCATACAACCGGGGGTGATGCAAAAACTTTATATGGTACTCACCAACTCTAAGGTCAAGGTGTCGGGAAAGATCGCTCTAAAGATGACACGGAAAGACCGTGACACTAATTAATGCTCCGTATGCGATGTTCGCAAGAATTTAGTGTCGTGGATCTCCCTAGCAAGAATAGCTTCAAGGTTTTTTTTAGATTCACAAGTTTCAGACTCAAAAAAATGAGATGTAATGAGGGAAAGGGTTATCTGAGTGATGGTTTGTCTGGGTTTACCGTAATGACTGGCTAAACCAAGGATGATTTGAATAAAGCTGGGTTTCTTCTTTATGTGCTTGAGTTTTCTAACATTTGGCATGCTAGATTAGGACACGTTTAACTATAAGTCAATAAAGAAATTAATAAATATGGGACTGCCACTTCGACCGGTCTGCTGAGAAATGCCAAATGTGTGCTGAATCTAAATTTCTAAACCCCTTTCCACTCAGATAATAGGAGTTTTTAACTCTTTAGATTTAATACACACAGATATATACGATATGAAATCAATACTTCATCAAAAGGTGGTAAAGCAAGTATTTTATTACTTTTATGTATGATCGTCGCAGATTAAGTTATGTTTACTTGCTTAGTAGCAAAGATGAGGCCGTGGAATGCTTTCTAAACTTATAAGGCCGGCGTCGGTAAACTCGCCGGAACAAGAAAATTAAAATCATAATGAGCGACAGAGGAGGTGAATATGAATTCCGCTGAGGAAATTGCACTGAAGCCTGGGTATCATTCACCAAATGATCGCTCCTTATACACCACACCCAATGGAGCCGCGAAAGGAAAACTCTGGGCTTTTAAAGGAAACAATGAATGCATTGTTGAATAGTTATGGTTTACCAGACTTAGAGTGCTTCTTTATTTTGATTTACTTAATTTTATTTTAAATAGAGTACCCTATAGAAAGACATACAACAAACTCCTATGAGAAATGGAAAAGGCGTAATGCCTAACTTGAATTATCTCAAAGTGTGTAGGGGTGTTTCTATTAAGGCTGCGTTCCTAAGCCTTAAAAGGTTAAGGTAGGACTAAAGATCGTTGATTGTACTTTTATCTGACATGCTCTAATAGTAATGTATATCGTTCTTTTCTTTTCTTTTGTCTACAAAGCCGTAGATACTGATATACATGTCAATACGATCACAAACCAAGGGACGCCGTTTTGAAAGAGATTTCGTATAACATATAGTATATGAGTCAATTGATAATAATAAGAGGTCTCGAGATACTATATCTAGAAGTGATCCAATGGAGGACGAACCTAGACGTAGTAAAAGACAAAGGACTTCCACGCCTTGACCTCCGATTTAACATCTCGTGGAAAATGAGCCTCGACATTCAAAGAAGCCGTGGATTTCCGCCTAAAAGCCCTGCCTCCGGTTATCAATAGTGAAGTTGAATCCATCTTGTCGCAACCATACATGGAAATTGGCCGACCTTCCTCCCGTAATAAAACTACTACAATGTGCGTGGATTTTCAAGAGGAAAATGAAAGCGATGGTGCCATTGATAAATATAAGGCTAGGCTTGTAGTAGCGGGACATGTGCTAAACGAAGGTTGTCTTTGATTATTTTGATACTTATTCACCTGTTACTAGAATTACATTTATAAGGATGCTAATTGTTATAGCAGCAGTGTATAAGCTTGAAATCCATCAAATGGATGTGCAAACGACCTTCTTAAACAAAAATTTGGAAGAAGAAATATATTTGGAACAACCAGAAGGGTTCATTGTTCCGGGACAAGAGCAAAAAGTATGTCGACTTATCAAGTCACTCTATGTATTGAAACAAGCACCAAAACAATGACATGCTAAATTTGACGGTTTGGCAAGCTGCCTAATGGTTTCAAGATTAGTGAGCAAGGAGCAATGTGTATATGTTTAGCAAACTTTAATTGTTTGCCATTTTATGTCTATATGTGGACGATATGCTTATACTGTAGCGATGCGGTGAGACTAGGTTAAGAAAAATCAAATGCTTGCTTGCAAGTAAATTTGAAATGAAAGTATATTTGGTTGAAGTCATGTTATTTTAGAGTTGGCAACCATAAGACATCCTCGGGAGGATTAGCCTTTCACAATCCCATTATATTGAAACAATTTCTTGGAAAGTAAGAATCTAGGTATTGTACCAAAGAAGACTCAAATAGATGTTAATTTACATCTTTCAAGAATATTGTGAAAATAAAGCTCAAAATGAGTATGCTAGTATACTAAAAATAATGTATGTCATGAATCGTACTAGGCCGACATAGCTTGCGGCGGTTAGCAGCAAGCTAAGTCGATTTATAGTTAGTCCAAATGAAATTCATTGGAAAGCTATGGTAAACGTTTATTGGGCTACGAAGCATACTAAGATTATGTTTCAGACTACGTAATATTCGCAAGATTGCTGATATCAGTGATGCAAATCGATAACCGATACACTAAAGACACAAAAATCAATATGGATATGTATTCACACTGTAGGTGGCAAAGTGTCTCTGGAAATCATCCAAACAAACTTGTATTGATAGATCCACCATGGAATCGCACTTCATTGCTTGGATAAAGTTCTATGAAGAAGCCGAAAGTGGTTTCAAATTTCTCGAAGATATTCCTACTTGGCCTAAACCAGTGCCCGCTGTATGTATACATTGTGATAGTTAAGCGGCAATTGGAAGGGCAAGGAATGCCATGTATAACGGTAAGTCTCGACATTAATACATCGAAGACATGACACAAGCAAGACAACTTCTTCTAAATTTAATTATCACCATCGACTGCGCGGTCAAAAGATAATATCATGGGATCCATCGACAAAAGGCCTAATTCAGAGAGATGGTTGCAAAACATCAAGGGAAATGGGCTTAAGGCCTCAAACAAGTCATCATAGCGACACCCTACTCAGTTATTGGATCGGAGATCCTGATCTAGGTTCAAAGGGACAATCTAAGTTAAGTGTGTAGACAGATAGAAAATTACCAAATTTGTTTTACCCATTCCCGATAAAGATGATATTATGTAGCGTTAAGCAAAGCTTTAATGATTATGGAAACTATATGTTCATAATCACTGGTGGGAGTGTGAAGTGAGGCCGGCTTCGTGGAGAATCGGGTGAAAGGTCTAATTTTCAAGTAAAACACTCATGAGACCAAGCGGTGTTCATGGCCAAAATGAACACAACAGTGAGAACCAATTTTGTTCGAGAAAAAGTTGTGTGATTTCTATTGTCTAGGCTTACATGAAAGGTCGACAGTTCAAGGACATCAAGTCTACTGATTGACCGAGTAAGCCCTATAGGTTTCATTAAGGAAAGTTCAAAGTCTCAGACTACTTATCCTGATACAACGTTTTCTCATGGAATAATCGCACTTTGCATCTCATGCATACACGAGAGTATTGATATCAGAATTTTTCATTCATGTGGGGATTGTCGACTTTGGTATCCATGCAAAATCCTTAAGTGAATGAAAAATGTGTCCCCATCGAACGCACATTGCTTGGTTCATACCTTTCGAACCGACATGTCCGTTTCTCTGCGGAGATACTCCCCGGGTTATTTATACTCCCGCTTTTTCCATTTTTTTAATAATAATAAAAATATTCTCCATTCTCCTAAACTTCATCATTGTCATTTTTGTGCGCATTGTTCCAAGTCAGTTCGTGTGGTCTTTCGACTACGTACCACCTGAGGAACGGTATCCGCTCTCTATCCTCGTGGAGACGATTGTCCATCATCCCTGCATAAAATTGAGGGGTCACCGCCTTTAAGGACACGCCGTTTTTTCGTTGGGCTTCGATCTCGTCTAATTATTTGCTCAGATCGGCAGTTTGTTTCCTAAAATATTTTGTTTATGTTTCTGTTTTGAACGAACACAAAGAATTACAAGATTTTGGTTATTGACATTCTATAAAGCTAAACAAGTATATATCGATGAGATTTTTGTGTTTAAATTGGCCGATCATGTCAAAAAATAAATAAATAAAGGCCGCATCAACTCCCATTCACCATTATTATCTTAACAACCTCATCATTTTTCCCTTCACATCACCCATATTATTTCAATTCGAATTATTATCGCTTATATTCTAATACTAATTTTAAATTTGGCTTCGTTATGTTATTTGTTTCACATCATCTTTTTGTTTACTTTTCTCGTGACTTTTTACAATAGCTCTAAAGATTTAGCAGAGCGTGAAAGTACAAATGGATAATCGACCGGGGACATTATAATGTGAATACATATAGTTTTGTTGTGGGACTCATATTGGAAGGATATGTTGGAAATTTTTAATCTATCATATGGGCTTATATGTGTATAATTGTATATACAAAGTATCAAAATAAGGTCGAGCTTCCACTAAATAAAGCGATCTAATATGGTTTAGGTATTTTGACTTTATATTATCTGACTTAAGTGTGGATCTCATATGTGTAGAGATCGAGCCATAGTTTATAGTTCTAAGGGAATGGGCCGCATCATTAGAAAGCCTATAAATCTAGGGTTTCACCTAATATAAAATGGTTATGGTCCCCAACAAGTATGTTCATTCTTTCGACATCCCATCATCAAAGAGGATTCGAGAGTCGCATTCTAATTTGGAAGACAAACCACAAGACTCCAAAGATAGATTTACCAATGGAAAATTCGTGCATGCTTCCGCTATTATTTGCTTCCATATACTTGATGATCCGTATGAACATATCCTCGCTTTTGGTGAGATTAAAGATCCGTACAATGATATCCCGCTTTTAAGAGATCGGAGATCTGCATGAACAGATCCTCAAGTAAGAATGGTTGATCTATTATCTTTACCATGAAATTATTTATATCCCACGAATATCAGCGGCAGCTTTTATTGAATTTGGTAGGGTCAAGGACGGTTTTAGCTGTTTTTCTTTAAAGCCACAAGCATATTTCAAGATTTAAAGATCTTAACATATTACGTATTATGACTTTGATAATTTAGCAAATACTTGTACTTGTTTGTATAGCATGAATTACACATGTATGTATAGTTTATATTTTTATTGAGAATTTAAATATAACGCTTGGTGTATATTAAAGATTAAAGTAATAAGGAAATAGATTCGTTCAATTTACAATTTATGTTTGATTTGTAATGACACCACTTTTATTTGGGATGCACACGGGGTATTCTAGGATTTTGGTAATTATGGATATAATATTAAATTAAATTAATCAAAAACAATTTGTTGTCAAAGAGCCTCTATTGTGGAAATAATTTAATTTTAAATAAGTTAAAAGGTTTTGTGTGTATGTTATTCATGCGAATATTAATCTTACTAAAGGAAGGTTAATGTTTGGCTCGAATTGCATACACCTCATGGTGGTAAACATGTAATTCTTCTGTGATAAAAATGTGAACATTAAGCTCATTCAAAGAAAGGTTTAGTGTTCGACATGCTTTATTATCAAGAGCCATCACTACACCATGTGCCAATACAAGTTAATGTTTATGTCCAAAGACTAAAATATTAATGTTGTACTAGGTATCTTCCGATGGGGCCCTACCATTGTCTCGTGATTAATTTACCTTTGCATATTAGAGTTTGATATGAGCAATTTAGTTTATTTATTTATTTGTTCTCTATTTAGTTCCCCGTTTTGCCGCAAAATATTCATGCCAGCTTATTAATTCCATTCTAATGATTAATGGCAACCACTCAAGTCGAAAGAGAACGCTTTGATTGTTTCCTGTGGTTACGGACTTGGATCTTGGTTTACGAGTTGACCAACCGCATCAACTTACACATGAGAGTACCCTCCGACCAAAAAGAGTAGATGTATGGGAAAGGTCAAACCGTATGAGCTTGATGATCATGAAGTCACACGCATTCTGCTTTTCGTGGCATCTATGTCCGAACTACATGGCTAAGGGTTTTCTTTGAGGATAGAGTTGAGAAAAGGTTTGCCAAAATGAAAATAAATAAGTATACGGCAAAATCAGACTTCAAATGAGGGTATGTAGGAAAAGGAAACATATGGGAGTACATTATGGAATGTCTCACACTCGTCAAAATCAAAGCACTGTTGAGTTATCCAGCACTCGCTTAGTGCATTTGGTTTCGAGATCCTTCCGACACGTAAAGATACCAATTTAAAGTGAGCTTATAATCACAAAAGGAGACATGGTCTTTGACGAGTTCATATCACACACCGTGTTCTGTAAGAGAAAGGTCGGCGTGATAAGACAGAAAGTGCTCATTTAGCCATGGCATCTAAGGACAAAAGGAATAAAAGAAAGAAAACTACGGAAGCTGCGGTTCCAAAACCATAAAAGAAACAGAAAAAGAATGAAAATCCGAATGGCTGTTACTTTTGTGGATCTGAAGGTCATGTAAAGAAGCATTGCACCAATTATCATGTACGGCGCAAAGAAAAGCGGTGTGTATGCTTCTTAGTTTGGTTCGTTATGAGGTTAATTTGACTTTGCACTGACACACATGGTGGTTAGATTCGACAGTAACAACTCGCATTAGTGTTATGGGCGTTGCCGAAGGTCGTGCAAAACCAAGCGAGGATGAAAGATACATCTATGTCGTGATGGCAATCCGTGGGAAGTCGAGGCAATCAGACTTTTAGATTATCGTTAAGAACCGGATTTTTTATTCGATTTGATTGGTGACTCATGTCAGACTGCCTCAGACGGAATTTGCTCGCTCATTTTGGCTACATCTCGTTATTGTTGTTCATTCGTAAATGGAAAAGTCATTCTTTATCAAAATTAAAATTCGTTGGTTCGTCTTTTATTACGCCATTTATTAATTCATATTTTCGACACTAATGCTTCATTTAATGAATCCTTTCAAGGCACAAGAGGAGCAAAGAGTAAATTAACTGAGAATTCTCGTCACATTATGGCATAAGAGATTAGGCCCACATCTCCAAAGGAGAATTGGGAGAGACTTATGTCCGATGGAATCTATCCGCTGATCTGGATAGTGGATTTGATACTGTGGTGATCATGAATAACAACGCAGAGATTATGTTAATAGATTTCCCGGTATAACTAATCTTATATATCAATATTTTTAGGCCATTCCTACGCCTTGGAACGATCAAAACGTATTTTATAACGCTCATAGACAATTTCTCCTCAATTTGGCTACTTTATCTTATTCATGACAAATCACACTGGATGTGTTCAAAACTATAAGGTTGAAGCTGGTAAATCAACTCAACAAAAAGGATTAAAAGCACTGCCCGACCGCGTGGTGGCGTAGTACTGCGGCGCATATGATGGATCAGTGAACAACGCCCGGATGCTTGCTAAATTCTTAGAGAAATGCAGATCGCTCCACGCACACTGGCGCCGTGCACTAGCATGAATGGTAAGTTGCCGAAAAGACTAAATGTAACACTTAAGGATATGGTAAGGGAGTATGATCATCATTCTACCTACTAGCATCACCTCGGGCAAAGCTAATAAAGACGCGCCGGTATATACCTTCAACATAGTTCTAACTAAAGCAAATCGATAAAACCCCTTATGAGATTTTGGATGTGCAAAAAGATCAGTTCGAAGCATTTGCACATTTGGGGATGTCTACCGGTAAGGCCTTATAGGCCAAAATGAAAGAAACCTGACTCAAGAACTATCGACAGCATTTTATTGATATTCGAAGATCTGGGTGGGTTACAAGTTTTATGATCCCACTACTAAGGCCATTTTTGAGACGGGAAATGCCCACTTTATTACATTGAACAATTGAGGAACAAGTGGAGGGGATCGATCCCCAAAACCAACCAGACTCTGATTTTTTTTTCTGAACAATTGAAGAAGGAGAAGGATGTGGAGTCCGTGGAACCTGAAGGGTGGCGCGTATAAATTAAGGTTTACAATCCGCCTCGAAGGCAATATTCATCATCAGGTAATTCGGGACAAACATCTCCGAGAAGTCTAATTTATTTCCCTACCCGCAGTTTGCAGAATCGCGCCTCTAGTATGGTTCCTGCGGCTTTTCTTCTCCGGAAAGCATGTTACTAACTCAAACTTGATACCATAGTGGTTAGGACTGCTAGTCTTTACCTGAATCTAAACCTATAACCTAATTACGGTATCGCACCTCGACGCCTTACACTCATCATATCAATCCTCCATCAATCTCTAGGAACAACCTCATAAGAAGAAGAAGCGAAGAAGAAGAAGAGTAAAGGGATTCCCCATTTTTAATTAATTGCTAAATCGCTTTCGATCTTTATAGTTTGAATTTGTAACGTTCTCCCATTATATAATATAGATAGAGGTATGAGGTCTAAAATGCCCTCGAAGTTTTATATGTCCTACTTTGTTTAAACTTTTTCCTGGCCTCAAAATACTTTGAGGTTTACTCGATGTACCAATCATACTTCTACCATCAAAAAATGCCTGTTAATTACATTGAATCAAATTACATTCTCTCCATTTAAGCTTTCTATCATCATTCTAGTACTTTCCCACTTTATTATCCATTCCTCGAATTTCACCATATTTAGCTGGGCTAGCTCCGTGATTCCTTCCTCCTTCTTCGTCTCTTTGTAATTTGGAACCTAAAATCAAGCCTCCCAAAAAAATCCCTTCTTCATACCCAAAAAAAAAAAAAAAATTCTATCTTCATACTCCGCTGTAATCTAACCTTCATTCACTTACATCAGATCTACTTTCAAAATACCAATCCTCATCTGCTCTCGTTTTTTCAGTTGGAATCTTTAAAACTGGGTATTTCATTCCTTGAGTTTTCTCCACCCTCTTCACCCACTTTGCTCATATTCACTACCTTTTCATTTTCCGTCACCTCGAATTTCTCTTTCCAATTGGAACAAATACTTTCTCCTTCCATTTCTTCCACTCACTTATTTTAGTTTCTATCCTCTTGCTACTAATTTCCCAACAACCATAAAATATATTTGCGGTTGCTGGGAAAGTATCAGAGTACTTGGTTGCTCCAATTGAAAACAAGCTTGGTTATTTGTTCTGCTATCGTACCCATACTCATCAACTCCACAGCAAAGTTGAGAAGCTGGGGACAAATGAGGGATGACTGCAAATAAGGCAAGGTTCAAGTGAGGCTACTAGAAGAGGGGATGAAATCGACGAATTTTGAATTCTTTTTCTAATGTTTGTGACTAGTCGAATCAGTAGATCGGATCACAGGCAAAGAGGAATTGATGATGAAAGATGAAAACAAGAGGTGTTTGAATGGGTGGTGGTGTCCTAATCTCAATCTAAAGTCATGTTACCAGCTTGGTAGAGAAGTGTAAGACCCGAGAAATTTCCAATTTATGGAAAAAGGGCAAAATCGTAATTTCAGTCAAAAATCCAAAATTTATTCTCTAGATCTCGGATGACGAAATGGATTTCACCGTTGGAATCTTCTCGTAAAATCTAGTTACCACGCTTTACCCTTTGGCTGCACTCAGACAAGAAGAATTTGTGATATTTTTTTATAAGACGAGTTTCGGGTCACGACAACGAGATTTAAGATGCGATGTAAAGTCACATATAATACGTATCACAAGTATATAAAGTGCATGGGTAGAGAGACGATGGAAACGGACGTCAGATAATACGCCAAATGTCAAAATCCAAAGCTTGGGGACAAATGGTCATTTTGGAAAAATGATTAAAATGATAATATGCCAAAATAGTGGAATAGTGTCGCTCCCTTCAATATCAAAAGGAGAAAACGTGAGAGAGGAGGAATGAGATGTAGTAGGCTACAATAGCGATTTTCTTTTAGAGAGAGAGAGTAGAGAGGACTTCTTCTAAATTTCCCGACAAATCCGATCATTTAATTCTTCTGAGCAAGAATAAAGCTCGCTCAGAGGAGAGGACAACACGTGGGCTCCGGTTTTAGGGAGTTTTGACAAACTCCGTGAGGTAGGGGATTTATCCTATTTGAGTTTTACACTTTATTTAAGTGTTTTATAATGTTTTTGCCGGCTTATACCTCAATCTACTGTTTTCGACGGCCCCCAAAAACTCGGGACCGAAATGTGGAATTTTAGAACATTGACAAACCGTGACATCGCACGATCGCTTTAAGTGTTTGAGTTGGAAATTGCTAAATAAATTGTATCAGATGTGTATGTAATGAAATGGCCGTGAAATTCGGGTTCACAAAGTGAATCGATGATTGGTGAATTGCCGGGAGCAGTAACCCGAGGGTTTCACTGTTCATATAAATAGTGTTCACAAAATATTTTTGTGAAATAATGTGTTTTGTCGAGTCATTCAAATCGAATTGCTCGTGGTTGTTAATTAGCCAACGTGAGCTAATTTTTGGTGTAATGGAATGTGAAATTGCATAGCATGTTTGTGTGATTTAAATTATGTAAATATATTCATGATTATATATTTACATGTGTTATATAATTGTATTGGAATTGGCATCATGCATTCTATATGCGCTGGGGCACCCTAGAACAATAGGAGTGAGTGCAGGAGGTGATTCTTGAGAGAATTATTTCCTGAGGGTTGATCAAAACAATTATCTGAGGGTAGTCTATATAAAATATCAATCGTCGAGTCGGCCCAATTGATATACATCGAGGTTGTCCACTAAATGTAATATCATACGGTTCACTACTTATATCTAAGGTTGTCCACAAATATAAACAAATATCTTTGTTTTGAAAAATAAATGTTTCTCATACGTGGCTCCAGGGTAAGGTGAGGGACCTTGAGGACTCGGGGTATGAGTCAGTATACATCCAAGTAGAATCACATTTACTTGAATGTATATTTAATCGGAGCATTGCATATGCACTCAGCGGAGAGTAACCCATTTAGGGTGATTCCACTATCAAGGAGCAAATACCTTGTCGTAGGGAACATTTTTTCGTGCATGTGGAGCACGAGGAGATTTGCATCTATCATAGATGCCGGCTTTAGAAGAAAGCCAGTCGGGCTTCTGTTTTATTATGTATACATGTATTAGAATCTAGAATTTTAATATATTGCCAGATAAAGAAAGATTTTCCTAACCTTTGAAACTATTGTATATAGCTGGGAATATATCGTCGAGTGGGATGATGCAGGCCCGCGGCCATTATTTACTCCTCATTCGACCCCATGTGGTCGTTTGGATGTGGGTTGGATAGGTTATGTAATTAAGGGTAGAGCTCCCCGCATGTGCTGAGACTCGTCCGATTTTCATGGTAGACGTCACCCAAGATTCACTTGCCGCTTCCGTAGTTGATTCGTAGTCAACCCGGACCGGATTCGGTGTCACAAGAAGCATACAAGAAGGCATAGGTTATCATTAAAATCCAAGAAGTTAGCAGTTTCCCTGATGGAATTTCATACATCGTCCCTCCATTGAGTGTAACGTTTAAAGAATATGAAGCTTTTAAGTAAAGAGACTGACTTTGAACAAAATTATGGATGAATTAAGAGATGATAAGATGAAGATGATTGGGGGGCGTCGTCAAACAAGTTGCTGAACAAGCCAAATAGGAGAATCTGTTCACTACCCAAGTTTATAGGAGGCGAAATTCAATAAGGAATTTTGAACATTCAACAACATATTGCGCATATGTCACTTGAACTTAAGTGAGGTTCGCACGCCCCGGCCGAAAGGCAGCCGTAGATCGATGCAATGTATTAAAGAGGGAGAAAATCTTTATTGTCTTAGTTGACATTTGGAAGGAAGTTAATTTGGAGAAAGTCATAATTCCTTGTAAAGATGATGATCACAAAGGCTGCAAAATAGTGTTGGCTTCTAGAAACGGAGACTTATTAGCAAAGAAATGTGCATACAAGCATGTTTTCAAATTCAACATTTACCACCAAGAGGAGCTTGGCAATTATTTTAAGAAGATGGCTTGTGATTCCGTGGAGAATAATAATCTTGGAGAATCGCAAATCAAGTAGCAAGAGAGTAGAGTTGAAGAATGTCAAGGTTCACTATTTTGCAAAGGCATTAAAAGAAGAAAAACATAGCTGTGTAGAAGAATGCTCTTGACGACTATGGAGTTCAGGGTCTACACCAACAAACATCAAAGGAGGAGGAAAAGGTATGCCATTACGTTCAGAGGGAGCCACAAACCACTACAAGAAAAGTGTCTTATAAGGACATGGTTTTAGTTGGGGCCAAAAAATCCTTTGCCAAAACATGTCTTTAGTCTCGTATTTATGTTAGCTTCTAAAACTATGTCGCAGCTCCATAATGGGAAAATAACGTATTGCTACCATGGAACGTCCCAAAAAATAATAAAGAAATTAAAAAAAAAATCTTAAAAACAATATAGTTTGAAAAAATAATCCTATATATAATTAGTTTGTATCAAGCAAGATAATTAAGAAAGGCCTATTCAAGATATTTTCTAAAATTTGACAAACTTAAAGTAAACTTTGAATCCCACCAAAATTAGATATACTTTCAACTTCTTATATTCAAAAATTTAAAATTGTAGAAGTGATATCATCTTCAAGACACTTTCAAGACGATTCAAAAACTTTCAAAATTACGGTGCTCCTTTCAAAAGACACTTCAAAGTATAATATTTCAACAATTTGTAAAGTCACTCTTAAGAGACACTTTTAAAAAATCTGAAAACTGAAAACGCCTCTCGACACATTTTCTAAACCAAAATTCTAAATTACAAATAGTCTCCTTTAAAAACACTTTCGCCTTTTAAAACGTTTCTTCAAGACACTCTGGTAGCTTAAATTCAAAAATTTTCAAAACGCTCTTTTAAAAGATATTTAGTATAAAATTTTTAAATTTTTTAAAAATGTTTCAAAAAATATTTTTAATAAGGATAAAAAACTTACAACATAGTTTGAAGAATATTTTTAAACTGAGAAATTTTTTTATACTTAAATATCTAAAAGTTCCTGCTTCCATATATCCAAATAGTCACAAATAGAGAGTACTGCAAACCAATGAACTACTATATAAAAAATTGCTCCTCGCATGGAGACTTCTCACACTCCATTTCCATTTCAATTTCGAGGGTTTATCTATCTTCTCTCTTCTAAATCAGCTTTCTCTCATATCTCAATCTCTCACATTTTTTGCTTGATTTCTTCTCATTTCTCTCGTTTTCCTATACTTCTCGGAAATTCATCAATCTCATGACCTTTATGACGCCACACACTCACAAATCGACTACTGTGCGAAGCTGAGCACAAGGAGCTTGAGTCCAGGAGCCCGATTAGGTCAGGTTTCCTGCCAATTCCTAGACCTCCTTAACTTCCTTTCTTTCTTTATGATATGAACTCAGTTTTCTAGATTTGATTGGATTTTCTTAGTGTTTCTCAGTATATTCTTGACAGATTTTTGTTTCTTTATGATACCATGTTCTGCTTTGAGAAAAGTGGAGGAAAAGAAAAAGGGAAATCAGCTTCTGTCTTCCTGTTTATAGCTTATATTTCTTTTTAAAATAGAGTTCAAGCCATTTATCTCATGAAAATCTAGCTTCCTTTTCTTTTTTCAAGGCTCTTCATGTTTTGAGAATTCAGCTAAGGAGATGGATTTGAATTCTGACTTCATCAATGTTGCTTATATTTCAAACTCCAGTACAGATTTTTGGAGAAATGAGTCATCTTGTTCAGAATTTCATTTTCTGACTTTCTTCAAGAAGACAACTTCTTTAGTTCCTGATCTTGAGAATTCATGCGCATGAGATGATTTGGATTTCTAACTTCATTAATGTAATGTTGCTTATATTTCCTAAATTCCAGTACAGATTCTTCTAGAACATATCTTTATCTTGTTCAAGTAATCTCGCTCTGACATTCTTCAGAAAGGTAATCTTTCTTTTCTGTTTGCAATCTGAGAATCTCATGCCATGCATGGATTTGGATTTATTCACTCACGTTGCTTTTTGTTTCAAATTTGAGTAGAGATTAGATTAATGTGTTTCTTATTTTATGATTCTTGCTTTGAAAATGTTTGTTTATGTTGCTATTCTGCATCCCTCTCTCATTTTGTTCTTGTTTGGGACCATTTCACATCATCGGTCCAAATTAAGAGAACAACACGCTTCCCGCGTGGCGCGCCACTCAACGAAGGTTATATGGTTGTATTTACGCAACACCGTGCTTTCCTGTAACTAGCTTTACCATGTAGGTTTTCGTTTCTATTTTTATTTAATAGTTCATAGATGCTTATTGCTCCATGATCACAAGTGCGTGTTCGAATTATTTTCAAAAATCTTTTAATTCCAGAAATATTTACAAACAATATTCTAATTACAGTTTAAAAATGTTACTTTGTTTTTAGGAAGAAATTTTGATTGAAGGAGGTAACTTTCGAAAGAGCAACTCCTTTTTTTATCTTCGACGCAGAAGGATGTTGGATATCCAGAAACATGCTCAGAAAGGTATCATGGTCATCCTTATATAATTATTAGAGAGCCAAACTCAAACCAAAAATGTTTTTAAAGATTTAATCGAAATAAGCTTCAATATTATCTATATCTAGATGTCTGTGGGGAAAAGATATTTTGACCTTGGAGCATTTATGGAAGATAATATGAGAAGCACACTCTATATTACATGATCAATTCTTTCTTAGTCTATCTCCATCAGGGAAAACAATCATCAAAAACTCATTTTGAGCTATACTACTAGAAGCAAAGATCCTAAAACTCCTTAGCAAATATCCAGCAGCTTTATATTGCAACTCATAAATATTGAAAACTTCATAACTAAAAAAATATATTTGATGTGCCTGAGGATTTAGCTTACTAGACCTGTTTTTGGTAAATTCTTCTAGGGTGATGCTCTTGTCTCTGATGTTTTGTGAAGGCTATTATTGATTACATTTGTGAATATACTGTATGTTATTTGATTTTTTGCTTGTGTATATGTTTAGTAAAAGAATGTAGCCGCCCATGAAAAATCACACATTGTGGGGTTTGATATGCTGATGTAGTATGAAGTAGGAACAGAATTGGAGACTCCAAGTATCCTCTGGTTCCTGGGTATGTAGCCTGACTGTATGATAAAATGATCCATTGTCTTTCCTTGGACTTATGGATTTGTGGTTTTGTTTATCAGATATGATATTGCTGGAATTGTAACAGAGGTTGGCCTTGCTATGTGCTGGAATTACCTTTCACGCTCTCCCACATGTGCTACAAGATGAAACTCAACCTGTAAATCTCCTTGGTGTGATTGGGCTAGGTGGTCTTGGTCATTTGGTCTGGTAAATCCCTTGACAGATGCACAACATACATATAAAGTAAGAATCTCCCTTTGCTCTACTCTATTTCTTTCTTCTTTTTTTTCTGTTTTTTTTTTTGTGGTTTGCATTTACATAACCTGCTAGGTATGTATGAAACATGAATTTGTCTCCTTTAAATGTGGGGCTTCGGTATGAGAAAATTGACGTTTATGCAATGTGGTCTATGTTATAGCTGTACAACCATGTTTTGGCCGTTCATATGTGTGTGCACCTTACAAATGTTCTGAAGAATACCAATGTGATGTAGATTACTACAACGCTTCCTATTTCATACTCAGCGGTTGTTGTAATTTGTTTTCTTGTTTTGCAACAATGACAAGACACAGAATCTAGCAATAGGATTCGTACTTAATACACCCTTTAACTAGATTCTGTTTATAAAACTGTTTGGTTTTATGGAATTTTTTTCTTTTAATTGGGGATTTCAACAATGATCAAATTTCATTTATTATTATATTGAGTTCAAAGTTGTGGTATGGTTAAACTAACTTCAATTTTCTAACATTATTATATATCGGGCTTACCCCACTTGGTTGACATTTTGCAGGTATAGATTGGCATATTCCTATCAAACTAGTAAGATTCTTGATCCTTTAGTTGAAAACAATTTCTGTTTTTCATGATTGAGAGATTGATTTTGATGGGGGCTTCAAAACATTAATTAGGAAATATTCAAGGAAGATGAAAGGATCTCAACCTGACTGATGACCCAAAGAAGAATACGGAAGGCATGGTAGAGACTGTTTATGCAGAGGAAGCTGACTTTGCTTCCTTAGTGGTGTCTAAACCGCTTTTTCTATCATTCGGTCTGCTCTCATCCCTTAATTCTCTTATTTTTCGGGTCTTCTTGCAACGATGGAAGTATACAAACATGCACAACAAGAAAATTGTAGCTTCAGATGATGAATCTAGTTAGATTTATTACTATGTGTGGCACCATGGGAAATTTTCTTATGAATAGTTTGACTAATGGAAAGGTTTTGACGCTAATTTCAACCTTGTAACCTTGTTCAATTTATAGTTTGTGTACTAAATGGTGTTCTTCCATAGATTGATATGGAAACAATTTGATGACTTCCATGCATGTTAGCTGCTTGATACTGCCTAGATTGTGATTTAGTGAACTTTCTAGGTGGAGAAAGGAAATTTGGTTATGCTTTGTTAATGTTCCATGTTGGTATATATATGCTTGTTCAGCTAACTAAAGTGAGTTTAGTGTTCTATATATTTAAGTGGCTTACTTATACCTAATTTTCTTAAGTTTATAGGTAAACATAGGAGTGTTTGTTGAGTCGGGTCGATATCCCTTTATTCAAGCGCCTCAACAAGAACTACAAGAACAAAGGAGATATAGAGACAAATTTTAGTTGGGGAAAATTATACGACTAAAGCATATTTTTAGTCTTATGGCTATTAATGCAACTAATGAAAGGTGAAATTATAACGCAACTATTGATCATTTTATAGCAAATAGGATGTAATGGATGCTACCATATAAGGGCTCCAATTGTCACCAATAAAGCTTTCCCGCAAACTGACAAGCCATTCTAACATAAAAACCTCCCGCCTGTAACCCTTTCACTCATTACACTCTACTCTCTCTCGCTTCTCTCTATCTAAACCTTTTTCTTGCCGCTTTCTGCTTTTGTCTCTAACACTCTATATTCTCTCTACTTTCTCTTCGCTTCTCTCTTATCGCTGGTGTATGAAGATCAACGCCCATTTGCTTCCTCTGACAGAGTGTCTTTTTCTCGCTTTTAATTTAGACTTAATTTCTATCGTATTTGTGTTTATTTCTCGATTTCTTTCTCTATTACGTGTTCATGATTTGTGTCCGGCGTATTTATGTTCCAAACTATAAAATATCATATTCACTATTTTTACTATATTTTTCTTGTTGCCGAGAATTTATATTAGGTTTCTCCCCTTCTTTTTCGTATTACTGAGTGGTCGAATTTGGTTGTTTCCGGCAAGGATGCTTGTTTTTATGGGAGATCATCGGGTGTAATTACTTATTTCAATTATGACTACCTTTCTATTAGATGATTGTATCTTGCTGTTGCCATGTTTCTACACAAAGTATGTTATAACTGATATAGCCTTAGGAGAAGTTTCAAGGTTTGAATTAGGGCTTCCTCTTGCCTTCTTTTTTTTTAATAAATGATATAATTTCTGTAAATTGTTGTATATGCTTGTAGGATATTTTGTTGATGTGTTAAAATGGAATTTTATGGTGCTTATGCTTTCCAATCACCACCCATTTTTAACCCCAAAAGGCCCAGTTGTTGGTTTATTTTATGGAAATTAGGGGTGTTTGAGAAAAGTTGCTTACTTGCCTCTCAATAGAAAAATAGAATAAAGATCATAGTGCCTTTGGTTGAAGTTACTTTCGTTTCGTTATAAAAGCAATCAATATATATCCTTGATGATTTGGGAAACAAATCTAATGATTTTCTATATTTATGTTTTGTATACTAAAATATTTCTCTCTTTATTTGAAAGAAGTAGGATACAAGGAGGCTGAGAAGCAAGTGATTAGTTCGCTTTCTTACTCCTGAAACTTAAGGTATGAAATACATAGATTCCGGACTTGCTTTAGG
Organism: Tetrastigma voinierianum; assembly: GCA_016808115.1. NCBI lineage: Eukaryota > Viridiplantae > Streptophyta > Magnoliopsida > Vitales > Vitaceae > Tetrastigma > Tetrastigma voinierianum. Next base: position 460,194 of record JAEQBH010002699.1, read on the forward strand.
CAATTCATGGAGGCATTTATAAGTGATTGATGAAATAAAATCTTGTATGGCTTAAGTTGAACTGCTACGAGAATGAATACGGATCTCGTAACAACGTGAACGGGAAGTCACGCGACGCGCGTTCGCGCCCGTGCGCCGCGTTCTCACCACATCCGTGTGCTTGAATTTGGAAATCATAAATTCATTCAAGTATGTATTTTCCTCGTGTCTGCCATCAATTTGTTGACTTCAAATGGCCTTTCTCTTCTTTGATTCTCTATGCTTGATAGCTAGATATATTGAAATTATGAAAAATACATCTCAAGAGATTATGAGATGACTTGAAGATTAGAAAATTCCACATGGATGATGTACGACTCAGTTATTGGATGTACAACTTACTTGGTTTTGTTTAGCGGGAGTTGTGGTCTTAATAGGTTAACATCATTAGTTCTTGGATTAAACCTTTTCTTTGTCGTGAGTGTCTTTTAATACACTCAATTGCTTTTTTTTTCCGGTCTGGTGTCTTTTTGGATTGCATTATTGATAATTTGTTAAAATAATAAGCAAAGCTGAATTTGCTATTCAGTTTTCAATTATACCCAGATTGATTCAATTATGAATTTAAGCAACATGTACTTATTAGCAGAAATAATTGAGAGGCTCTTACAAGAAAGAATCATATACCCCAAAAATCCCTCCTCCCCGAAAAGAATCAAACAAAAAACAAACTGAACAACTTCCTGCACTTATTCTTTTACTTGCCAGGAGTAATGTAGATTCATGGTTCAAAGTAGGCCATAGTCGCTAATTAGCTGTCCTGAGACTAATGTTGGGCTTTCTTAATATTACACAAGATGCAGGCTCAGCATATTTCTCATTATTTTTGGAGGATGTACCACCATTCTCATCTCATACTTTTATTTTGAAGTAATTAGGACGCTGAACTAGAGTCAAACATTGATGAACTTGAACTTGGGAAGCCGTGGGCCCCAGAAAATATCGAGAAGCCGCACTCGCATAAGAGCATCCACGTTAGCCACCAAACCTGTGGTACCAAAAAGCCCATTTTCGTACGTTCGATTAAAAATTCACCAAAGAAGAGTCAAAATTCGAGGATGCACAAAGAATCACCAAACCATGGAATATGTATCGATCAACAGCATTAGCCAAATCGCGAAAATCCATCAAGGCCCTCGTATCAGAGCCGTTTGAACCAACATTCGATGCAAATCAGAATCCAAACTCGAACCGTATGCAAGCAAAAAATCTCCAAAATGTAGATTCAAGCAAAATATTCATGACCAAAACAAATAACCGAAAATTTTCTTATTATTTCCCCAACTAGATACAAAATATTTTATAAATAAAGAACAAAACCAAATAATTCATAATACCTAAATTGTAGGATTGGCGGGAGTTAAGAAGAAAATATAAGAACTCATTTGACTCCAGTCGTCGTTTGGCCGGGCCAAAGTCCGGCCGCTTCCCGCTGGGCCGCATTTGCAGACCCAAAAGTGAGCTCTCTCTTTCTTCCCCTCTTCTCTCTCCCCGTGTTCTGTTCTTCTCCTCCCCCCACCCCCGCTGCCGATCTCCTCCCCACCCCCCTCCCCGGTCCGATCCCCTCCCCACTGCCGGATTTCCCTTCCCGCCCCCCCAAGCTTCCTCTCCCTCGTCGCCCAGAGAAGCCCCTCCTCCCACCCAACACTCAGATTTTGCTAATAAAATTCGTTTTGGTTTGGGTCTTTAATGAAAAATACGTTTTGCTAATCTACAAATGAAAAAAAAATAAAAATACAAATTATATCATTTTTTTTTGTAAATACTTTAAAATACGAATTTAAAAAAAAACATTTTTTCTTTATATGAATTAATTTATTTTATTAGCCTATAAATATTTTTATTAACTTCTAATTATTTAAAAATAATAATATTATAAATAAAATATTAATACACAAATGAAAAAAATCATAAATTTCATATTTTCATGAATAATTTAAAATACAAATTTAAAATAAAACGAATTGAAGGGCATAAATGTATTGTAATTGCCATAAGAGAAGCAGAAATCGAATAGACAGATAGATAACTTTGGGGATGTCATTACCGAGATGCGAATCAAAAAATTTAATAACTCAAAGTCACTTTGTGAGCTGCACCGATTAACGCTTGTAATTTCACGACCAATACAGACGCTTCTAAGCCCCAAATGTGCTCCCGATGCACAACCAGCCTCATTGAAAGTGATTCTGAGAAGAACTCGTTCTGCAATGGCTGCCAACTGCATTGAGTAGAGAGGATAGTCTCTTTTTTGATCTGCTTCAGTACATAACAATGGTGCGCCTCGGTTAAGAGACTTGGAGTTTGATATTCTCTTCATTTCTCTAGGAGTTTGATATTCTCTTCATTTGTCTAGGAGTCTTCTTGCCCGTGTGCTCAGTCTTGTTTGGGATCGATATTGGTTGTGTCAGGAGGATGAAAAGTTGTTGCAGCTGCTGAGAACTATGTAATATTATGGTAGTGTTTGTTGGAATCACTGACATTTGTCAATGACTGGTAATGATTTCTATCAATAGAGTATCTTCTCATATAAATATTCATGTCACTGACAATGATGCTTAACAATAGCAAGTTGCCATAGTTACCACACTTCTATATTATTGATGGATAAAATCATATCCTGTCATGCTTATCCTTTTTAAAATCTTGAAAGCAGACATGCAGAGAGTCGTATTTTTTTTTAATTTAATTCTTGATAGCAACAGACGGCGAAAGACAAAAGAGCAGTTAGAGTAAGAGGTTGGCTGGTGCATGCACCTGGATTACATCAAATATTAGTAATATGTCTCTTGATTTACTTACGTTACCATGACATCAATTTAAAATATCATTTAAATGTCCTATGAATAAATAAAAATAAAATACTAAATTAAATTAAAATTAAATTTTAAATGATAAGAATGGTTAATAATGCTCGACCAATATATATATATATATATATATAGATATGTTGATTAAATTAGTGATTAATCACATTGAGCTTTCTCATTCCTTATTATACTTGTTTGAATTACCCTCGATTTCTTTTTATGATCAATCTTAACTTCCCAAAGCTTGATCCAATATAACTTATCACTCATTTCAATTTTCAAATCACTAGTAATACTTAACCTTAGTTTATTATAATTAAACTTTGATTAAGATACCTTTTAGACCAACAAACATAAATAATGAATTTATTAAATGTTCCAAATTTAACCTTGAAGGGAAATGAAGGGGATTATACAAAGACTTGCTTCTTAATGAATAAGATTGTAAAGATTTGTTTCTCCATAATGTCAACATAAGTTATTTTGAAGAAAAATAAACCAAAGTCGTGCATAAAATTATTGAAATAATCCAAGTTGACTAAGAGACTTTAACAAGTTCTTAATGCTATAAAAGTAATTTATAGAGACCGAAATAATATTTTGAATGAAAATAATGAAAATAAAATTTAAAAATTGATCCTAAAGAATTATTCAATATTTAACAGGAATTTTTTTTTTTTTAAATGAACTTGTCAAAGTTCCAGGTGTGATTTAAATATGAAAGAATAAATGATCACTCATGAAACAAATCTATATAATAAAAGAAACAGTGTTAATGATTGTTTCCCAACTAAAGCTCTTGATTACCACCCATGAAATATGATTCCTTTCAATTTGGCTTGTGGAAGCTTCTTACAAGCTCATATTTTCTAAGGATGACAAGAATGAAGTTATGAATATTTGAGAATTAATGAATAGTATTTAAAGAATTTTTTTATAATTATCATAAATTTATTATGGATGATGTTATGTATTACGTTGTGTCTCTATTGTAGGTTTCATTCCCGAACTTGGAGGAATTAAAACTTAGTGGTCTTTGCATGTTGAAGATGATATGGCATCCCCAACTTTCAATTGAATTCTTCAAGTTACGGATCTTAAGTGTGTGTACTTGTCCACGTCTAGTCAATCTTATCCCATCCTATTTGATACAACACTTCCAACATTTGAAAGAGGTAGCTCTCCGTGATTGTAAAGTCCTACAACATGTTTTTGATCACCAAAGACTTAATGGAGATACTACAATTCTTCCAAAGATAAAAATCTTAAAGTTGGAGAAACTACCCAAACTAAGGTTGATTTTTCACAAGGATCAGAATGATGACATGAGATACGTTTTATCTCTTTCCAAGTTCGAGGATTTTCACCACCTCAAAGAGCTACATGTTATTGATTGTGAAGTTTCTTCCTTTATGAGAAGGTTAGTTTCTTCTTTTTTTTTCCTTGTACCACTTGAAATATTTAGAGACATTGATTATAAAATAATTTTTGGGGTATGAGAAGGGTTTATAAATCTTAATAATAATTTTATTAAATTAATTTAAAATTCAGTTTAAATGATAAAAAAAAATATGAATAGTAAGTAAATTGCAATAAGTTGATGGACAAAGAAAAATTTGAAGTGAAAATAATTTTAAAAGGATTAATTCAAATAGAAATAATATGGAAAAGAAAGTTAAATAATGGTAGTTTTTATTTTAACTTGGAAAGGAAAAAAACTAGGTGTTAATTGAAATAAATATTGCAATGAATTGGAAAACAGAATTATTAAAAAAATTAATTCAAATAATAATATTTTGTTTAAATTTTAGTATATTTAAATTTTAATAACATTTAGAAAAAGAGGGTTAAGATGTTAAATGATTAAGATAACATTTACTTTTCAAATTAGTAAAATATATCTTATTTCATGTAATACAACTAATTGAAACATATTTATTTCATATAGGGAGACTAATTAATTTGATTTAAAATAATCATCAAAGCTTCTATAATTTTCTTATTTAGTTTAAAAAAAAAAAAGAACTAGTGGGTAATAAACAAAATACAAAGGAGTTGAAAATAGAATAAAGTTACAATTGAATTTTAATTTTAAAAATATTAATATTAATATTAAAAATAATTTTTTAAACTAGTATTAAAATAAAAATAAAGATAGCAAGCATATTTAAGTTTCATTCTAATTTAAATAAAAAGGCTAGGGATTATAAAATAAATTCAAATGAAAATTATTAAATTTTGTGTGGAACTTGGGAGTTAATGAACATTGACTCCATATATATATATATATATATATATATATATATATATATATATGTTTATTAAAAGCTTAAATTTATAATTAATTATGTCATGCAACACATTTTGTTTATTATGTAGGTTTCATTCTCTCCTAATTTGAAGGCGTTGACTTTAGAAAGTTTTTCCAAATTGAAGGAAATAAATTTTAGAATCCTCCCAAAACTAAAAATCCTATTTTTGAAGAAACTACCAAAGGTAAGCAATATTGTAAACAATAAGGATGAGAATGATAGTATGGGATTTTATTTTTTCTCATTCGACGTTCAAGAATTTTCTCATAACTCAAACAGCTACATATCACTGAGTGGGAAATGGAAGATGAGAGAGAAGTTTATGACCTTTCTAATTGCATAATGCTAATAAAATGTTAGTTTTTTTCCTTTTTTAAATTTAACCTTATACTACTTTCTTCAAATGTCGATTGCTTACCATTGTTAAAAAATACAATTAATTTATTGCTTATCATCCTTTAATATTTTTAAAACATAAATATCCAATTCTAGATATTTTTTTACATTGTTTAGAAAATGTATTATTTATTACATAAAAATTATTTCCATACTTTTTTTATTTGAACATCATTTCATTCATACCTTTTTATGGTTTTTAAATATGTTTTTATTTAGAACAACAAAATAGATGTAATATTATTTTTCAGGAAAAAATTGATGAACTTTTTTCTTTGTAGCTGATTATACATTTTACAATTTTATATTTTATTTTGTACGTTTATTTAATTTTTAAATTATCTTATACCTTTTTTTAATGTTTTGAACTATATTTCCTGAAATTTATAATGTAGTTTGATTTGGAAATATATATATATATATATATATATATATATATAAGAGTAGTTATATATATATATATATATATAGAGTATATATATTTTGTTTAAATTCATCAAGCTCTAAGTATGTTTAGTTCAATTTTCTTATATGTATTAATTAATTATTGATAATGTATTTATTTATGTTATAAAACGAGAAATTAACATAAGAAAAAATAAATAAAAGATAAAAACAAAGAATAAACAGATTTTACGTGGAAACTGTGAAACCCTAGAAAAAAAAATCTAATTTTTCAGAAAATGGCAAAATAATAAAATTATCAAAATGACTCAGAGAAGCCTAAAAAATTCTTTAGATCTCGGATGACGAAATAGATTGCGCCGTTGGACTCGCCTCGCGAAATGTAGTGACCCGGAAAAGTTTCATTGAATTTCGACACGCCTCCGACTTTATTTAATTTTCGGTGTATAAATCATGATTCCAAGGACGAGATTTTTACTTAAAATTTTTGGTTAAATCTATGGCAAAGTTCAATTAAAATGAATTGAACTGAAAAAAAAAAAGGTTTTGGAACAGAAATAAACCCAGGACTAGAGTGGATACATGACGCCATGAAGGCCACACATCAAATTTAACGATTAAGTTAAGTTAGAAAGGAAAATAAAAGAAAAGAGGAAAGGAGAAAAAAAAGAAGGAAACGGAAGAGAGAGAAAGCGTGAGAAAGAGAGAGATGAAAGAGAGCTCTTCCTTCTCTCTTCGATTCACGGAGTTTTGTCTGTCGGAATTCGTCGGACCAAGAACAAAAGTTTATCTACTTGATGAGAGCTACGCGTTGGTATCGAAATCAATGGGATTTCGCCGAAGATTCAATCGACGAGTTCGGAAAATTAAAGGTTTCGGGTTTAGGAAGTGTCCAAGGGACTTTCTAGATTTTCTTCTATTCTCCGAGAGGTAAGAATTTTTCCTACTTTGGTTTATTTTCCATTCTAGGGGCTGTTTGGTTGAGTTTTAATGCCTTAAGGGGCTGTTTGACCCTTTTTGCCCTAAGGGGCTATTTGGCAAATTAATGGGTTATGGGAATAGTGTCCTGTTTTGACCCTATATGATATCTAGTTTTCAGAGTTGATTTTCGGTTAGAAAAATGGAGAATTTGGACTAGTAACCTTCAAGAGAAATTGTAGCCCTATTTGAGAACATGATGTTAGGATTTTGAATCACCCAAATCGGACTTGTAGAACTCAAGTTATGGTCCGTTTTCTGTGACGCTTCCAAGCCGCACCGTCATTTCGAACCTACTGTCCAAGTTTTGGGACTGATTTTCGACTGGGAAAAAGTGAGAATTTGGACTAGTATCCTTCATGCTGAACTTGTAGCTGGCATTCCGAGAAATTGATGTTAGGGTTTTTGAATCATCCAAATCGGAACTCTATAACTCAAGTTATGGTCCGTTTTTCGGGACTGCTATAACTTAGGCTGTTTAATGATTGTGTCTAGATTTTTGCCACAATTGTAGTATATGATTGCTTGAATTGAGTGATACACTTGGTTGAAATTGTGTGGAAGTCAAATTGTAGTTCTAAATGGTTCGCTTAAGATGTGTTTATACTAATAAGGCCATTACATGACTTATCAGAAGCAGTTGTGGACATGTCTTGTCACAATTTATTCAGAGGTTGATGGATGTCGTTACCTCGAAAGTGGTAGTGATTCTGTTATGCCAACGTATGCTTGTATTGATATGTTGGCATGTATTGTATGACGATTGAATTTGTATGCTCTGGCAATATAAATAACCAAATGATGCATGGATAATTATGTATGAGTAGTATGCACATAGTACTCATTGTATATGTAGTATGGTATGAATAGGCAATGGTACGATTGTACTACATTATGCACTAGTACGCCTCATGACATGGTGTGAGTGTATGGTAAATATCAACACCTGTGGTTCGTGTCGATAGGCTCTGTGAATACGGGACTATCATCCAAATGTAGTCGCACGGCTAGTTACTCTGAGATCGCTTCATTGCTTTTGAAATAAAGCTAAGCATTCTGAGACTCCGCTCCATAGCTTGTGAATAAAGCTGTTATCGGAGACTCTCCATAGCTTTAAAATAAAGATGTTATCTGAGACTCGCCCAAGGCCTGAGATTGTCTCTGATTGAGATCGGTCTGTGATTCTAGGTTGTCCAAGGCCTGAGACTGACTAAGGTCGAAGACCGCCCACTATTTGGAGACTGCCTAAGGGCTTTGAATGAAGTATATCGAGGTTGTCCAAAGGATTTGATTTATAAAACAAAAGCCTTTTGCTTTGATAAAGGGTCATCAAGTGAAACACCAATGACAAGTTTTCAAATTTGGCATATGCATGTGTGGGAGGGAGCTCTGAGGCTCCTGATATGAATAGGTGGAGTCACCCCTGCCATCCATGACATGTGACATTTGAGTGACGCGATGTTTTTACTGAATGCGCAGATTGCCATCAGATGCGCACTTAGCTGAGTGCTCTCAGAGGGAATATTTCTCTCATTGGCATTACCACCCCGTCGCTGGACTCCCTTTCGTGCACAGGGGTGTAAAGGGAGACAAACGACGAGACCGGTGATTATAAAGGAGGCCGATGTGCGGCCTTGATATTTCCTTTGTAAAAAGTATTTTGTATAAAGAATTTAAATTAATTCTTTTTGGGACTATTAACAAATAGCTCGTATGTAATTATGGTAAGAGGGCTATGATCGGACTCTTACGAACTGTAATTAAGTGTTTTATTCTCATATTTTAGAATTAAATGTGAATGAATGGGTCCCGGTAAAGGGATGTATATTGGGGATATGGACAGATGGACCTAGTGTGGTCAATATTACTTATGTTGAAACCCTAGATGGATCATGATTATACTATTATACACGTTATATGTCAAGGCAGCCCTGCACAAAGAGATTTCCGCTTCGATTTTTCAGGAAATATGGATCCCGATAAATAAGATACAACAATGTGGTATCAGATCATCCGAAATCCATAGGAGTTCGCAGGTCGACGGTCATTAACTTGGTCCTGGATTGGGTGTCACGTAAACCTTAAATATTACGCTAAACCTAACAGGAAAACCATCGAAAAACAAAGAAATCCACTATTTTGAAACTGAGTGCAAGATTGAAGTATTATGCGATTACGGGAAAATCATAAAGCCTTAGAATGCCAACACTACCTAAAAAATATTCCCAATTCTCTCAATACCACAAACCCTATAAAGTATAAATATTATAGGTATTTCAAAATTGAACATGCCCAAACCCTAATAACATCAACAATGGACCATGAGTCATTTACTAAAATCCCTAAAAAAAATTCACCATGTCGCACCATGAAACTTTTCAAGTTAAGTTGAACAAAATTCGAATCACCTAACTCTAAAGAGCTCCACTTTGACACGAACTCCAATACAATGAACAAACTCCAATCTTTAACAAAAATCTCAACATTTTCCACAAAAACCCATAAGGCAAAGATCAACATTAATTGCCAACCAAATTCAAGCAAGGGAAATACGAGTACCTTTACCCATCTTCAAAACTTTATCTTTACTAATGTACTTTACCCTTTTAAATCAAGAATACTTAAATCATACACAATGACGATTTTCTTCTTCAAAAAAATATCATTTGATAGATAAAGATGAATATGAGTATGGTTATCCAACACAACCTGCATCTTTACCTTCCATAACAAAAATTCGGATCTAATAGTGGAATATCATACTTAATCGTTGTTGTTCTTGAAATCAAACCTAAGGTTCTGATATGAGTTTGTTAACAAGCGAGAAACAATAACAAACAACAAGAAATAAAAGATGAGAACAACTAATAGGTTTTATGTGAAAACCTTAAATAGAGAAAGAGGAGGAGAAATCATAAAACCCTTAAAATGCCCACAATATCTCAAAACCTCTCACCCTCTCAATGTTCACAAACCCAAAAATACATATAATATATTTATAGGTATTTCAAAAACTAAACAAGCCAAATACCTAATAAGATCAACAATGGACCATGAGTCCTTAACTAAAATCCTTAAAAGGTCCATAATGCTGTTTGCAAACTTTTAAGTCAAGTCAATATATTTAAGGTCACCTACTCTAAGAATTTATATAGTATTTTAACTTTATAAAATAATCCTTATATATATAGAGAGAGTGTATGAAGAGATTTTTCACCCCGTTTGATATACGGAACGTGTACATGCTTACCCTCTTTCCTTAAATCTATTTTTAACTCGATTTACCGTGAAAGTGTCCTAAAATATTGTAAAACAATATATTTTTCTTCTAGAAAGAATTTAAAATTTCAATGCGCTTGCTCCACTATATTGTAAGAAGAATTAAGATATTAATCGTATATCATAACACAAATTGTTTGATTTTTCGGGAAATTTTTTACAATAACCAAAATTTTATAATACGACACAAGTGAGCATGCCATTATATTATAATATAAGAGTTGAATTGAATTATATTTATAATATGCTTTATTCCTACCCGAATATTTCCGCCACGCCATGCCTATGTTGTCTCTCGCTATAGCCTTCCTTCCTTGATAGAGTACGTACTATTGTTGCCAATCAAGAGCCTTCACTTCCAACCACCATGGGTAGCCTTAAAACACAACATCACCTATCGGGTAAATGGGAGTGGGCAAACCACGGTGAAACAAGTGGCTCAACTAAACAACACCACTTGTTCACCACACTAGCTCATTGATGTATTCGACTCAACTCCAGAAACTCCTGGGTAAATTTGAATTCTTCCTAAAAATACAAAAACCAGAAATTATCAATATAGTACAAGTTGTAAAACTTAAATTTTTCTAGATCTCGGATGACGAAATGGACCTTATCGTTGGATTCATCTCGTGAAATCAAGTTACCCAGATGAATTTTGTTATATTTCAAGACAATTTGATTTTTACAATTTTCGGGACGTCGGATGTCTGGTGGACCTCAAAAACAGGATTTTTGAGAAAAAAATCTCGAAAGTGGAAAATAAATTAAGTAAAGTTCATTTAAAATAAATTGAACTTGAACCGGGACGAAATAAATTGTTTCTCGACGTAAACAACCCCGACCAATCACGTATTGGCTGACGCGATGTGGGCCAAGTCTCAAGACTTAAGTCAAAGGTAGAAAATCATATCGAGGGGGAAATGGCGCATATGTCGCCGGAAAAATAATCGTGAGAGAGAGGGAAAGCAAAAGGAGAAGCTAAAGACTTCTCTCTTCGATCAACGGTTCGTTTGGCCGACCACGAGGTAAGAACGAAAGCTCATCTACTCGACGGCGCTACACGCAGTATTTAAAAACACTGGATTTCCTCGCCGATGATTCAAGTAGAGGAGTTCGGGAAATCAAAGTTTCTGGTTTAGGAAGGTTCACTGACTTTGTATTTCCTACGATCCAAGAGATAGGGGTTCTTCCTACTTTGGTTTATTTTTCACTCTAAGGGCTGTTTGGTTGTGTTTTTGCCCTAAGGGGCTGTTTGGAAAAAATTGGGCTATGAATACGCCTTGTTTCGGGGCCCTATGTTACATCTGTGATTTTGGTGACTGATTTTTGATTGCAAATAGGGAATTTGGACTAGTGTCCTTCATGCGGAAATTGTAGTCAGAATCTGTGGAACTGATGTTCTGCTTTTTGAATCACCCAAATTAATCTCTATAACTCGGTTATGGTTCATTTTCAGATCGGCCATAGGTCGCCTCGTTTTTTGACCCCCATACACCGTCCGTATTTTGGGACCGATTTTCATTGGGAAAATAGGAATTTTGGACTAAGATTCTTCATGGAAATTATAGTTGCATTTGTAAACTTGATGTAGGCTTTTGAATCACCCAAATCGACCCATACCTCGAAGGTATGGTCTTCCTGACCCGCACAGTCGCCTGCTTTGACTCCACACCGGCCCGCATTTTTGGATCGATTCGATTTAAAAAACAGGGAATTTGGACTAATGTTCTTCATGGAAATTATAGCTGCATCTATAAAATTGATGTAGGCTTTTGAATCACCAAAATTGAACCTCTACAGCTCAAGTTATGGTCCATTTCCCGAGACTACTACAGCTTAGGCTGTTTAATGGTTTGTGTCCATATTTTGGGACTATTAGAGGACTAGTTTTTGAACTGAGTACGAAACTATCCTGTGGTCTATTATGTCTTGTTGTGTGGAATGATTTGTGGGCATCTCTATGCCACAACTGGTCTGAGGGACTGTTGTCATCAAGCTGAGTTTGAATGACATGCTTAGGGTAATCGATTGGAAGTCAATATGTGTGTCCCAATGTATCGACATGTGATGAGTTTGTATGGATAAGGCCATTGCATGGCTTTGTTTGTGGGCTATATATGGACACATGTATGTCACAATTTGGCTCTGTAGGATAAAGTATGTCATTGCTCGACAGATGACTTGTCGATGTTGATACATAGCGCAAATATATTGATAAGGAAATGTGTGATCATTTAGAAATTTTATGCCGATTGATATAATTGTCCATGATGGCGGGCGTGATATGCATGAGTAGAATCACATTCATAGCATTCATCATATATTTGACATGTGGTATAGGCATGCAATGACATCGCACGTGATATGCATGGGGACATTGCATGAAATGGGTGTGAGTGCATGGTATGATCAACATCATGGTTTTGGTGTTTGATGGTGGACTCCTGAGACGGGACGACATCTAATAGAGTCACACGACACATGAAAATGAAAATACTGCGGCTCGAGCAAAAGCAATCAAGGATAGATAATTCTCGTGGGTGAAAGACCAAGTATTTTCAGGCATATGTGTCCAACCTATGGGAAAGCCTCTCGTAAGTGTAGGGAAGGCGTGCGGGTCATAAGTGAGACCCTAAAATTCACTATCCACAAAAAGACACGTGAGTTTTGTATACAGATTATAATTGACGTGTAACATCTAAAAAGCTTTATATTTGAAAACAAATGAATTTGTTTTGTAAAATGATCATTGAATGTAATCCAGAAATGATGGATTTATCATGCATGGGATTTGACATTGTGTGATAGGAGTCAATAAGAACTCGGGTGTGATGGGAGTCGGTAAGGACTCAGGGAATAGTACATGATTGGGTCTCATCTCATTTTATGGCATGACATGTAGGATTCCATAGTAAAAATTGCATGTTTTTACTTAGAATGTGAATGTGGGATGTGGAATTAGTACTCATTGCATGTGCACTAAAGGGGAGTAGCCTCATGAAATATTCTATTAAGGCTCTCACCCCTATATGGAAACATTTAGAGCAAGTGATGTAGACCGGCAGACGTGTAGTCATTTGAGGCCGCAATTAGGAAGAGGGGTCACATGTGTACTGAAAGCAATATTTTGAAAGCACATTTTGAACAACTGCTCGAATATGTAATATTTGTAAGAGTGCCAATAAATTCTATGAATTTGCTTTAAATATAATTTGTATGTTTTAAATGAACATGGATAAACTGGACCATGTGTGGTCATTTTTACTACAAGGGACCTAATAAGGTCATGGTGGCTTACGTCAGGCTCCCGATGGGCTATGTTACTACTGTATAGGTTGGATTTTGGATAGAGCTCCTCGTACAAAGGAGAATCTGTCCGATTTTTTGTTAAATTATGGATCCCGGTGAATGGGACATAATAGCATGGTATCGAGTCACCCGATATCCATGAGTTTTTCGCAGGTTAACGGGTGGTCAACGGACCCCGCATCGGGGTGCGTCAAGAACACTGCATGGGAGCTCTAGTGTATATGAGTACCAAAGGCTTGAGGGGTGTCGGGCCTAGGCTGTGATGATTAGAGGAGCATCCGACACAAATGTCACAAATTAGTATTAGAGCGAGGGTGCATGCGATTACTCCTGTGGACTCCATGACATAATTCTAGACCGTCATCTAATGGCATTTGGCGTTTGGTACTCACGTGATCGTGTGGGTACATATCGTGAATTATATGCAGCTGGTAAATGTATATAGGAAAATATGAACACTAGGGTTAGAGAACATAACCTTAGGGGTTCGGAAAATGAACGAACGAGATAGTTCGGGATGTTGAGGTCTATTAGTAGTTGGCACATGCACTACTAGTTATTATATGAGAGAATTTCTAAATGCATTCCAAATGAGGGTGAGTTCTGGGTGGTGGATTTGGGTCAGCTCATGAACTGGGGAGGTGAATGACATGGGAAGAGTTCCATGAGCTCTTCATGGTATTTCAAAGATTCGCTTCGACATGCAAAGCTTGGGAGTTCCTTTAGAGTCAAACAAGGAACAATGATAAGGTTTCGCATACATGGCTACGTCATTGAATTAGCCTCGCTTCGTTGATGATTATGTCGCCACAAATATACAAAGAGAGTCTAAGGATGGTCTAAAGATGTCAACCGTAAACAGGGGACTCCTCCTGCCAAGATACCAAACTTGATGGTCAAGATATTTACGCCATCGAGGGAGGTGACTCACTCTTTGAATGAACACCGAGAGGCGGTGCCAAAGTTATAGCACTAGAGGTTGAAACCTGAAAAGCCGATGTATGTGAGTTCTCCTGTGAACTGGGGTATGAAGGCTGACAAGAGATGTTGGGATCACAGCTGTAGATCTCAAGGATTCTACCCACCGTGGCATAAAGGTCATGTGACATGTTTGAGCTCATGCCATCTCGATGGACTGGTCAGAAGACCCGGAAAACCTAGGAATTTGAATTTTATTAGAATGAAAATGGTAATTTTGACATGGCTCTTCTAGATCTCGGATGATCTAAACTGACTTCACCGTGAATCATTCTAAAATCTAGTCACTGAGGGAATTTCAATAATTCCGAGACGCTTGATTCACTTATTCTCAGGCGACTCGAGTGGACTTCAAAGCTAGATTTTAGGAAAATCATGAAAATGTTAAATATTTAAATAATATCCATTTAAGATAGATGGAACCTAAAACCTGATGAAATAAATTGTTTCTGGCAAGAACGATCGGGAAGAAGGTACACGCAGCAATGACGTGGAGCCACTTATCCTACTAAAATAGCCTAAAATATCTATAATGCTAAAAAGATCTATTTTGTCAGAGGAAACGGGAGAGAGAGAGAGGAGAGAGAGAGAGAGAGTAAGAAAGTTAAACCTTTCTCCCGGCGATTCAATGGTTTCTACGATCTGAATCAAGCAGAAGAGAGTTGTTGCTTTGACGAGAATTGAAGAGCTACTGCTGGTACCAGAACTCACACATTCTCGCCAAGGTCCAAGGTCTGGCTTCTCAAGGAAATCGAGAAAAGCAAGTGTCCTGGAAATCACCAATTTAGGCTTTATCCTACTGCTTTAATTTCTATCTATGTACGTGCACGTGTCAAAGTGGAGAATGCTGTCCAGTTTTTTTCCTCTAACCCCATGACTGTGTTTTGGCTATAACTTGGCCATCCCTCATCCGAATCGAGTGATTCTAATTACTGGATAAACTAGACTTATAGGAGAACATATCTCCTTGAATAAATTCATCCAAATTGTGATCCTTTGACTAAATACATTCAAAGTGGAGCTTATGTTCGTGCAAGCCTCAGCTCTCGCTTTCGGGAATCTCGTGACTGAGTTTGTCATAACTCTGCCACCAATTCAATTAAGTGATTTTAATTTCTGGATAAACTAGACTTATAGAGAACATACTCCTTGAAATAGGTTCATCCAAATTCGACCTTCGGACTTAAACATTCAAAGGGGGAGCTATGTTCAAACAGTTTCAAGCCTGCCTTAAAGCTGAGAGTCCCGGTTGTTTAGGACATATCTTGGAGTTTTTGATGATCTGATTTGGGTGATTCTAGTTGGAGAAGAACCCTAAGAACCATCTTTGGAAATGTACAAAGAACCAGTGTCAAATTATGGGCCAGACCTCAAATCGGGTATCACAAACTGCTTCTGCCAGGTGTAGAGTAAATCGGCGCTTTTGAATGAAAAGGCTATAACGCTCTTTCAATTAACTCCGCTTTCATTGCTTAATAATTAAATGACTAGTTTTACGCGGTATAGTAATAGTACATTGTATATGGCTGTGATTTTCTTCTCAGGATTGTGGTGGAATTCTCGACGAATTTCTTTTAAGGGGGGAAGAATGTAAAACCTGAGAAAATTCAAATTTTCTGAAAAATGGTAAAACGGCAATTTCGGTCAAAATCCGAAATTTTTCTAGATCTCATGACAAACAAACTCCTCATCAAGAACGCCTCAAAATCGGTAGCTACCACGTCAGAGTTTCATCAATCTGCAAGACAAGAGGAATTTCACGCTTTTCGAGGCACCGAGTAAGGCGGGACACTGGCGCGATTTGAGTGGCTCAAGATGAGACACGTGGTCAAGTGGAAAGCTACCAAACAATGAGCTCAAGTAAATAAGGCTTTGCATAAATGACACCTTGTGAGTGGATGGAAATTCATATAGATGACATGGATAGGTGTAACCAAAAGAGCCAACGAATCGGATAAGTGGCATGAGAGGACAAGTTCTTTCTCGATCCCATCTCGACCCAACCGGTTCGGAGAACAGAGAGAAAAAGAAAGAAAGAGAGAGATAACTTTAGAGAGGTTTCACCTTCTCTTAGATTTCCACTTACTCCGCTCACAAATTCCGCGACAAGGGAGGCAAAGTTGATCCTCACCGGTAAGAGCTACGTGCAGGTAAAGTCAGACAGGGAGGTTTTGACAAACTCCTCAGAGGCAGGTTTTCTCGAAGACCACAAGGTCACTTTTGAACGTTAGACGTCCCGGCTTCATAATGGTCATCTGTCCCGTACCAGACCGGCAGAAACCCCAGAGTCATCCAACAATCCCAAACCACCCAGACCACTGTGGTCATAAAGCCGATATGTTATCGCTGTAAGATCAATAATATGGTTGGTTATTGTGATGCCGGGCGCTCCGCACGACCGCGGGTCAGTTATTAAACTACGCAGCCACTTCGGGCGTTACCATGGGCGAACTATCAATACGTTGTTTCAGATACTTTCGTTAGCTTTTCGGGCATACATGCAAGATATTAACATGAATTATCGCGAATAGATATTGTATTTCATATGCGCTGGTGATGAGTCCAAAACCTATATTTGATTTTAATCCATTTTTCTGAAGTATTGCGGTAAGATAAGGGCTGACCATATGCAAAAACATGGATATCTTACTAAATCTAATTTTTGCAAAAATTACAAATATAATCAAGGTCCCAGCAAACAAAAGAAATCAGTCTTAAAGGTAAACAGATGAGGTAGCAACTAAAATTGGAGTCGCAACAAGAAGCCTCGTTGCTGCTATTTCGTGTCACGACATCACCAAGACTAGTTCTCGAGAGAGAAATGGAAGGTTTTTATCAAACTAGTCGTGGATCGAAATCGAGGTTACACAGGTACAAGGGTAAATCAACAATAGAAGGCGTACCAAGAAATAGCGGCTAAGACGACTAAAATATTCAAGGTGAACTGGCTCACATCACTGAAGTCGCGACGCCACCGGGGCGACAACTGGTGTCGCACGCCACACAGGTCACGGCTATCGATCGCTTGACGGTTGGCCAAACGGCTCCTCGCAAGAAAATTTGAAGTTGCAACTAGTTCTTAAATGAAGGACTCAACTGGAATCTCGACGCGTTTTTCGTGTCGCGATACGAGACCGATGGAGAGTCATTAAATACGGGCTCGAGGTTGCAACTAAACGGCGGGAGCCTAAGGACCCTAAGGTGGTCGCGACCAAGAAACACCGGAAGTAAAAAATCTGTGTTATAAATACGCTTTCGGTTAACCGTACTAAATGCAACCGTAAACAGCAACCATGAGGTCGCGATATCATCTTCAGGTCGTGACTCCTGAACGTAGGTGGAATGAAGAACCGTTGCAACTAAGGGTCGAGGGTGTGACCGTAAGAAAGGCAAGGAATATCACGCGGTCGCGACCAACACAAGGTCGCAATTCAAATTCGCCAACATGTGAAGCGCGTAAAACTAATAAAAGGAGGTCGCGACTAATCATTCAAAGTTATGCACTAAGAAGTACCGAGCAAATAAAAATCCAAGTCGCAACCGGGTGAAGTCACGACTCCAGAGTTAAGGCGTAGAAACGTAAAAATGTGGTCGCCACCTAAAACTGAGGTCGCGACGTACAATGTAACAAGGAAAAGAAGTCCTAACTCATAACTGAAGCGGTGACAACAAAAACAGGGTCGCAACCAAAAACCGAGGTCGCGGATGAAGAATGCAAAGAAAGGAAGGAGGAATCCAGATCGCCACGGTGAACCATGGTCGCGATATCAGTTTTTGAAAATAACTAAGCCAATAAGGTCGCGACTATAATTGATGTCGCGACCACTACTCAAGGCAGCTGCAAGGAACCAAGTCACGACTGAAGTTATCAGGTCGCAACTGAACGAGTGCATATGAGAGAAATTCAGGTCGCAACATCAATTTGAGGTCGCGACATGAGACAGAAGACTAGGCTTTTTCTTTAGTGAAATCCACCTGGAGCTTTGTGAATTAGGCCCATTTTCTTTTTAACAGTTATAAATAGACTCTTGGAGAATAGTAAAGTAGCTTCCGCCTTCGATACCTTAACCGAGAGGAGAAGGATTCATTGTATATTTTAGAGTAGATTTTCTTTTCTTTTCTTTTATTTTCTTTTCTTTTTTATTTTGGATCTCGAACTCCGCGAACCAGGTAAGAATGCTTTCAAGTCGATTTAATTTCGATTTTCTTTATACAAATGCCGCTTGAAATTAATGGATTCTAGACAACCGAATTCGTTCGCTTATTACATAATTACGCGGTGTATCCGAACAATGATCTATCGTTGGTTGTAATGCAAGATTTAGAACGCTAGCCATAGATTGGATTACCGTTAAGCTACGGTCTTTTTCTCACAGAATTTAGAGAGAAATACTTTGGATTGGGATTTATTTGATTGATGTTGTTCTGAACCGATCACCCCAATGATAGTACGAATAATAGTTCAAGGAGTGTTTCTTGCTCCGATTCAGGAGGCCTCTCTGACACGTAGTCGAGATTCATGAGAGCTGAGTATCTACTGTGGGTATGTTAGAATACCATTGATGAACTACTAAGCTCTGAGGGTTCATTTCGATAAACTCCCTTTTCACTCATAATTGATGTTGGAGGGGAGCATTTATCAATATAAATAATCAGAGATTTCACCTTAATCTAAAGGGGAATTCCCAACCTCGTGTTAGCTGAGATCTGATCAAGGGAAGGGAAGAACCATTAGATTTATAGTGTCATAGACTAAACCCAAAATTTTGAATCTTGACACAAAGGAACTTTTATTCCATTAAAGCAAGTCTATCCAATTTTAACATAGATGCAAAAAGAGTGTAAGGCTCCTGTAATTATGTTAACTTTGAGGGGTTTTAGTCTATATAATCAAAGGCAAACAAGTTTTATGGCGTCGTTGCTGGGGATTGAAAAGATTGAATAGATCAATATTCTGACAAAAGAGGGAAATGCTACTTTGGACATTTTTCTTAAATTTTGTAAAAGAAAAGACCAAAAACAGTTTTACAAGCAGTGGCTGTACAAGCTACTGATCTTTAGAAAGCCATATTGAAAATATTTCTAGTTCCACTAGGTTTCATTAATCTAAGTGTATTTCACTCAGAGGTTCTTTTAACGCACGTGAAGGTGACTTGAGACCTCGTTAAGCCGCCAGACATCGACCTCGAACGAAAGCACTAAGGAGCTTAAGGAAGACTAAAAGAGCAAAGAAAGCAGCTATGGCAGATGAAAGAAATGACCAAACAGTTGAACAAAGGACAACGGCAGGAAGGCCTCCTATGCAAGATACAATGGAAGATTTCTAGAGGCCTATCATTCAAGAAGAATACTCGCTAATCGTGACAACCTATTTAGATTTAATAACTTTGAACTGAAACCAGCCTTAATCACAATGGTGCAGCAGAATCAGTTTACTGGCCATCCCACTGAAGACCCCAATGAGCACCTAGGTAGATTCCTTAGGATGGCAAATACGCGGAAATAATGATGTGAGGCCGTATATGATAAAGCCGCATTTCTTTCCTTTTTTCTCCTTAAGAGGACAGAGCCACATGGTACGAGTCATTACCATATGGTTTAGTTGATACCTGCGAAAGGCTGGTGGAAGCGTATTTAGGCAGGTTCTTTCCCCCATCCCTCACTTCTGAAATAAGAAGGGAAATCATAGTATTCCAACAAGGGGAAGATGAGAGCTTATACATTGCTTGGGAAAGATTCAAGAGGCTGTTGAAGAGATGTCCAATGCATGTGATCGATTTGAAGACTCAAATGGACATAGTCTATCATTCTCCTCGAATGATACTTCAAAAGGTATCATTGATGCTTTGGTTGCGGAGCATTTAAGAGCAGTAAGTGCAGGAGGCAGACGCGAGACCCTAGAATATTCAAATTTTCAAAGGGCAAATCATACTTCGTAAAATACGAAATTTCTAGATCTCGATGACGTAAACGGACTTTCACCGTTGAATCGCTCGTGGAAATCTAGCTACCACGCCGATTCATGAATTCGAGACAATGAATTTGCACCTGCTGAGGAAAACGAGCATCGCTGACACTTGGCGCATTATAGTGGCACACAAGTAAAGTACATGTCAAGCTCCAGTTCAGTCAACTTGAGCTCATGGGTAGTGGGACTCACACATGACACATGGCATGATGCCATTGGGTGGAAAAGTAAAAGTGGTTGGTTGAGTGGATAAGAAATCCTCTCAACCAATCATAAGGTGACATGTGGCAAAGTGAGAGACAAAAGGAGAGCTTCTTCTCCATTTTTGGGCAGGAAACGTGCAGTGAGTGAGGGAGAGCTCAGTTTGCAAAAAATGGTGGATTACAGAGAGAAGGGCGCACAAATCTCTCTTTAGATTCCGAAAGTTCTAACCCTGACGCTTCACAAGAAGGCTAAAAGTGGCACGCAACGAGGACTACACGCGCACCGTTTCTGAGTTTCGACAAACTCCGTGAGGTAGGGCTTTATCCTCATTGAAGTTACACTTGTTTAAGTGTTTTGCAATGCCGAAGTTGGTTTGGAGGCCTTGAACGCCAGCCACTCGCCCAAACTTGGAACCGAAATGTG
This sequence comes from Tetrastigma voinierianum, assembly GCA_016808115.1. Lineage (NCBI taxonomy): Eukaryota > Viridiplantae > Streptophyta > Magnoliopsida > Vitales > Vitaceae > Tetrastigma > Tetrastigma voinierianum. The sequence goes on from JAEQBH010002699.1 coordinate 481,298, forward strand.
AAAAATCTTTAAGGTTACAGGGACAAATCTGCGGATTGTGTGAACGGTTTGGGCACCTCGGGAATCATAATTTAAGCTATAAATTGTATTGTGATGTGTATGAGGCCAGAAATGGCTATGAAATTCGGGTTCACAAAGTGGAACCGATATTGGTGATTGGCCGTGAACAGTAACCCGAGGGTTTCACTGTTCACGTGAATAGTGTTCACAAAATATTTCATGAGAAAACGGTTTCGCCGAGTAATTCAAATCGAATTGCTTTCAGGTTGCACTGGTACCATGCGAAGCAATTTTTGGCTAGTATCGCATTGAGAATTTATATAACATGTTGTTGTGATTTAAATTATGTAAATATATGCAATGATGATATATTTGCATGTGTTATATAAAATTGTGTTGAAATGGCATAATGCATTTTATATACCCAAGTAACCTAGAAATTTGATGCGCATGACATGAAATTTAAAAATCTAACATGGTTGCGTAAAGGAATTTCACAGGATGATTTTCCAGAATGGTGTTTGAGATGGTCCTACAATTACACGCGCCGGAGGAGCCTATGTATTGTTTTGGAAGGTTCTCCAATATATTCGCCGGAGGAGTCCCATATTTTTGCCCAGATTCATAATGATACTTCTTCAAATAACAAGTTTTGTTTTGAAATGATATTTTCATACATGGCTTAGGCAAGTGTGAGGAGCGCCTGAGAGAACTCAGATATGGTCAAGTCATGTAGACATTCAAGTAGGATCAATGATTACTTGAGTGTGTGTTTACATAGGATCATTGCATATGCACTTAGGTGGGAGTAAACTACTTAGTGGTGATTCCACTATTTGGGCATTAGCTCACCCTGTCGAGGGAATATATTTCAGGTACAAGGAGCGCACGAGGCGACGATCATCTTAGAGGCCGATTTTGAAGAAACCAAGTTGTGGCTTTGATGCTTGGACACAAGTATTAGAATTGTAGATTTTAATATGTATTTGTATTAAGAGTAATAAAATAACTCTTGAATTATTAGAATATAATTGGTTGAATGTATTTGGATGAGTATGACATGTAGGCCCAAGTGGCCATTTTACTCATGTGTGTGTCTCGAAATACGAGACGTATAGATTTTCCGCAGTTAACGGAAAGAAATAACGGAAGGCACCCCCGTTCGGGCGTCACACAAGAGATCTGATAGAAGATCTAGAAAAATGCAACATGAAGGCTCCTTTTGAAACTTCAGGGAGCAACATCAGAGCAAGAGGAAGTGGGGTCATTGAGCTAAACAAAATGACTGCCATGGAAGCAAAACTAGATGCAATCATGCATAGGATGGACAAACAGGAAAGAAAATTGCACTATGCTCATGAAATCGAGCAAATAAAGAGTAAGAATGAGGTGCTAAAGGTCGAGGTGCCAACCGAGAGGATTCCTGCGGGGCCGAGGAGGCTAAGTGGCCATGAATGAGCTTCAAGAAGCTACCATTTCAAGCCAAATCCCAACTCGCCCACACACCAATCCAACACCGAGGAACCATGAGAACTTCTCATAAGGGCGGAGGGGAACGCCGGCGTCCAAGACAAGGCGTAATCCCACAACAAGTGATATCCACCACCAGGTTCCAACAACAAAGAGCGTGTGGTGTTCAGAACATCACGCTGCGCCTGCAGCCGGGCCTAACCTCATGAAGATCAATGTCGCAGCTCATGGGGACAACAAGAGACCTGCTACACCTCCATGAACGTAAATTACAGATGAAGTTTTCAAACTGATACCGATTTTCATGAATGTATGCCTCATCAAGAACCTGAAACACAGCAGGCACCCGGCCCCGAATATGCACCTGCACAAGGGTGCATTCCCAAGTGACACCTAAAGAACTCAAAGGACCGCATGGCGCTCGCTTGAGAAGTGGGAAATAAGTGGGGAACAAAGCAGCTGGTAAATGAAAGGAAGGAAGGACCGATAAGAACAAGAAGAAATCGAAAGGAAGAAGCAGAAGAACATGCCCGAGAAGACATGTATAAGGAAACCAAAGATGCATCGAACAATCCCGAGAGAAGATGAGCGTAAAATAGAAGGAGAAAGCACAAGCTACACACCTACGCGCTATTTCCCAGGCTTCGTAGCTACGAGGAAGAGCAGCTAAATTCTCGACATCTTCAAGAAAATAGAAATCAATATCCCTTTGCAGGCAATCAATCAAAATGCCAAATTATGCAAAATTTTTGAAGCAAACACCGAAAGAAAAGGAAGATTGATGAGGGAAGCAATCAGAACTCCGACAGCCACCTACGCCGCGCTATCCAACAAAAGCCCTTAAAATCGAAGGACCCAGCAGCTTCACCATTCATTTTTATAGGAAATATGAATTCAAGAAGGCCTATGTGATTCGTCGCAAAAGATAAACTTGATGCCTCTATCGGTGCAGATCGAATAGGGGGAACTCACCCCAACAGCAATCACATTGCAAATGGCTGACAGATCCATGGCACAACCAGAAGGTGTTCTAGAAGATGTGCTTGTCAACGTGGGGAAATTTATCTTTCCTATGTATTTTGTGATCACGAAGATGGAAGAGGATACCTAGTTCCTTTCTAAGGTTAGAAGACCTTCAAGAACTCGGAGTCAGCCGATAGATGGAGTGGGTGAACTGACCTTAAGGGTGAGAGGAAGCAGCGGTAACTTTAACCTTAATAAGTGGTCGGGAAACAACCTCGAAGCTGATTTCAGAAGTTGTGCAGCCGGTCGTAGAAAAAACAAGAATATACGTTGTTTAATCAATTTCGATTGTAATTCAACATTTTATCAATGAAATTGGAGATGAATTTCTCCGTATCTTGAGATTATCGATTATGAATTGTCAGCTTTCCGGGCCATAAAACAAAGAAACAAGCCTCAGCTTGAATGAAAATAGTCAAGAGTACGGCGCAACAAGGAACGTAAAGCTACCGAACAAAAGACTAGCGTATCAAGGGTTAATATTGAAGGAATTGCCTAGCCATTTGAAATATATTTGTAACCAGAAAAAGGGAAAACCAGAATCATATCAGCCGTATTGGATCGAAATTGAAGGCCAGAACAAAAGCTGCTGAAAATTCTGAGGAAGTACAAGGAAGCTATTGCTTGGTCAATTGAGGATCTTAAGGGTATCAATCCCTCCTTTTTCATGCACAAGATATTGCTGAATGATGATGCAAGAACTTCTATTGAACACCAAAGGAGTACGAATCCGTGATGAAAGATGTCATTTTAAAGAGGTGCTGAAATGGTTGAATGCAGGTTTTATATATGCAATATTAGATGGCTCTTGGGTGAGCCCAGTCCATGTGGTTCCCAAGAAGAGTGGATTCACTATGATCAGAAATGAAAAGAATGAATTGATTCCTACAAGAATCAAGTGGACAGATGGAGTGGTGTGCATAGATTGATACAGGAACCTAACACCGCAACCGTAGCGAGATCATTTTCCCTCGCCTTTCATTAATCGATGTTGACAGGTTAGCGGTGACACCCTCACTGCTTTTCGATGGATTTTCTCTCGGATACAAACCAAATCGCTATCGCACCGGGAGACCAGGAGAAACCACTTTTTACATGCCCACGGTGGTACTTTTGCATTTAGAAGAATGCCATTTGGTTTGTGTAATGCCTCGCTACATTCCAAAGGTGCATGATGTCCATATTCTCGCATTCGCTAAGAAGTTATGGAGATCTTCACGGATGATTTCAGTTGTATGGATCCGCTTTGAAAAATTGCTTGCATAATTCTAGTGCGTGACGTACTTCACAGGTGCCGTGACAAAGAATCTAGCTCGAATCAAAATGCCAATTTTTATGGTAAAGGTGAATTGTCCTAGTGGCACATGATTTCGCAAAGAAGGTTGGAAGTGTATCAGTAAAAAGCTTCAATTATAAAGACCTTACGCCACCCACAATGTTTCTTCGCTAAAACAGTTTTCCAGACACGCCGTTTGCGAAGATTATTTGAGAATTCTCCAAGGTTGTTGCACTATTATAGATTAATGGAAAAGGATACCAAGTTCAAGTTTGATGAGTCATGTCAGATCTTTCAAGAGATCAAATCGATTTGTCAAGCTCCCATCAGGGCAAAAACCGTGATTGAAATTAAAGAATTTGAAATCATGTGTGATGCCGGATTACGCAATGGGAGCTGTGATTGGGACAAACCGACAAGGTGTTCAGTGGTCAAATACTATGCCAAAGAAACTTTCAATGAAGCTCAAGAAAATACCTACCATTGAAAAGGAGATGTTGACAAGATTTTGCATGTGAAAATTTTAGGCCATACATATCGGGTCCCATATCATTATCCACACCGATCATGCCGAAATTAAATATTCCATGGCAAAGAAAGAAGCAAAGCCAAGACTCCATCGTGTGTATTAGTGGTGAATTTGATCCAGGAGATCAAAGACAAGAAGGGTTGTGACAATGTGATAGCTGATCACTTGTCAAGAGTTGAAAAGCCTACTGTATGAGAAGGAAATAGTAGAACATTTTCCAGATGAGCAGTTATTCCAATTGTCACTCCAATCACCTTGGTATGCTGATATTGTGAACTTCTTAGCATGTGGAATTATGCCACCAGAACTCATTTACCACCGTAGAAAAAATTAAGGCATGACTGACAAAGCAGGTTTCTACATCCTGATGACCCACTATTGTTTAAAAGAGGAGTCGATATGATAATCGGTCAGGTAAAATTTCGTAAAGTGAGCAGAGCAAGATCTTACATGAATGTCATGCATCACCATATGGAGGACACTTTGCAGGAGACAAAACAGCCCACAAAATCCTCAAATCAGGATTTTATTGGCCTACTATTTTCAATGATTGTTTTAAATGGGTGAAACTGTGTGATCAATGCCAAAGAATGGGAAATATAAGCAAAAGACATGAAATGCCCCTGCAAGGTATCCTGGTGATGCAGTTGTTTGATGTCTGGGGGATAGACTTTATGGGGCCTTTTCCATCTTCATTTGGAAATTTATACATACTCCTAGCCGTGATTAAGTGTGTATCCAAATGGTCGAGGCAAGCAGTCATTCCATAAATGATGCTAATGGCGCTTATGGATTTTTACAAAGGAATATTTTATGCATTGGAGCACCTGTGACTGGTTTATCAGCATGGAGTGAGTCACTGCAAATAAAGTGTTTTGATAAACTTATGGGTAGATATGGGAATCAAACACATTATGAGCTTGGCTTATCATCCTCAAATAAATGGGCAGCCGAGATTTCCAACAAAGGAGATAAAGAAAATCCTGAAAAGACCGGTAAGTCTAAACAGAAGAAACTGGTCTTTTGAAATCCTGATAATGCACTACGCAAGTATACAGACTCCGCTTATAAACTCCTATCGAATGTCCCCATACAGATTGTCTTTGCAAACCTTGCCACCTTCCTTGAACTAGAATATAAAGCCATGTGGGCAATCAAGAAGCCTAATTTTGACTTCAAGGTCGCTAAAGAAGAAAGGCTAATCACTAAATGAGAATCGAAGAGTTGAGAATGAAGCTTCTAAGTGATACAGAATCTACAAAGATAAAATGAAGAAACGGCATGATCAAAGGATTGAGGGAGAGAATTTAAAAGCGCAGAGATCAAGTCCTCGTTATTCCTGGAACTTCAAACTAAAACTCTTTCCAGTGAAGCTAAATCAAATTTCCATGACCATATACAAAGTAGTGATCGGGCACAACTCAAAAGACACTCCAGAACCAATAATCAAGAGGAATCGTCGTAATGGTCGAGATCAAGCATTACTGGGGAGGAATTCAGACGTAAACCCTACCATAGTTCGAGGAGAAAAATATGGAGAAACAAAAAATCTCATGGGCCAGCCAAGTCCGCCTAAAGACTCAAAATCAGCAAATGCCAGGAAGGCAACCACATCACAGCTTTTGTTTTAAGCTTTTATTTTTTTGCATTTTGTGAGTTGTTCACAGTTTTTGTGGTGATTTTATTACTATTGCTTTAAATTACGTAGATATGCTTCTCGTAGACAATAAGAGTGTACATTGAGTGAATTATTATTAAACTTCCAATCTGCACAAGAGACAAAAGGGGGCAATATACTCTTCTCTGATTTATTGAATTTTGTCTCCGATATAGCATGATTGAAAGTTTGGGGGAAATTTTTAATTTTTTTTTTTTTGCTTCAATTTTGAATATGATGCATAGTTGAATGGATTTGTTGAATATTTGAATGATGAATATGAATTGAACTTGATTTGATTGGATTTGGTGAATCGAACTTGCTGGAAATTGAATTGTTCAAGGAGACCTGGAAATTTTCTTGGTCGCAACAGACCGCTCTGTCGCAACAGATCGTTTCAAGTCGCAACCGTGGATAGGAATGGATAAATTATGATGAGAAAATTCGTGCCGCAACATAAATTTTTAGAGCTATACAGATTTCTCGGGTCGCAATGATCACCTAACAAAGTCACTACCAAGAAGCCTATTACTCAAGCAACAAGTTGGAGGAACAGGTCGCAACAGTGAAATTGAGTTCGCAACAAAAATAACTAAGGAAAGAAAAGAACAGGTCGTGACATCAATTCCTCTATCGTGACCACATCTCAGGTCGCAACAAAAACTAACTAGGTCGCGACCAGAATTGTCCAAATTTTAATAAAATTAGGTTTTAAATCATTCATTTGGGCATTGCAACATTAAAGACAACATTTAGTGAAAATAATTAATTAGGAGACTCGAAATTTAATGTCGCGACTCCCCATTTCGCAATCATGACATAAAGCCCATCAAAACAAGAGTGAAATCAAAAGCCCGTCCATGCAACAACTTCCATTCATCTTCAATTCATTCCAACTTTCCACTTCAAGGTCCAATGCTTCGACCAAAACCCTAAAAACCGTGAGAGCGAACCAAGACTTCAAAATCTTCACTCATGGCAGCAACTCAAGACGACATCTTAGATCTTAATAAAATGATTGATGATATTATGCGTGAAAGTGTCGAGGCAATGGAAGAGGTTCATCTGGAACCTCAACCTGGGGAAGGAATCAATGTTGAACAAGGGGGCCCAAAGTAAAAAGGCAGAAAGGAATAGTGGAGGTGGATGTCGGCAGAAACAAGGCTGAAGGAGGAGAATGAGACAAGAGAGAGATGGAGGCAATACTGTAAGATATCCATCCAAAGAAGGGCAGAGGAAGCACATTTCCCCGTGATGAGCCCGTCGAGTCATTCCTACCCGTAGGCAAGAGCACTCATCGAGCAAGCTAAGGTCTAAGAGGAGAGAAGAGAATGCAGAGATCATAGAGATGCTCGATCACTGAAAAGGACATGGAAGAAAGAGAGCAAATGGGAGAGACAAGAATGCATTAGTGAAAATTTTTTGAAGTCGGGTTAAGAAAAGAACAATGTGTGGTTTAACCGATACAAGAGAAGAAGAAATGGAAAGAAGAGCCCTAAAATAGTAAAGAAGAAAAGATGATGGAAAAAATGAAAGCAAATTTGGAAGCATTCTACAATAATAAGTTCAAACGATGCAGAACTGCTAAATATTCTCAGAAAAAGAGAAGCAGAGATGGAGGGCAATATGATGAAAAAAATCAAGCCTTTAAATATCTCAGATAAAGAGTGCCTAAAGAATTTGAGAGGTCATGAAGGAGAGGGATCAACAACTAGGAAGATAACGCATGTATACCCTAAGAAAGATCTCGCTAGAAAGCTAGGATTTGATCAACCGTAATATGTCGCTGCTAGAGTGCACCTTGCACTGGAAGGGGCAATAAATCAAGTGGGAAAGGCAAGACATGCTGATCACAGCACATGGACAAGCAATATATGCAAAAGGAAAGGAAATACCTCACTTATGGAGAGACAAAGATCGAGATGGCTTTCTCCAAAGTTTGACCCTCATCTAGCTAGCTTTGATATAAATTCTCCCAATATCATACCTCCCAGTTATTAAAGAAGAAAATGAATTTGAAAATTCTCCTTGCAGCTCCCAATCTGTATATTCTTTCCATTATTAATAGAAGTCCATTGTGTCTCATTTAGATTGTCCTGAGTTATAACATTTTCATTTGATAATTGGTTTCCTTGCCATTTTTGTGTGTGAATTGTTGAATTGGAAGGATGCCAGAATAATCAAGTTGTTTCTTGATAGATGGATAAGGATCGATGAATTGTTTGTTTGTTTCGCTTACTTATTTTGTATGCAAAATATGCAAGCCTTGTCTCGTACAATGACCAAATGACCACCCTCGTTTATCCCAGAACAACAATGGAAAGAAAATAAGGGCAGACATCAAGAAAATAAATTGTGAGTCATAAAGATTAACTGAAATCAAGTTTAAATTGTAGAGATAGGAAGAGGTATATTACTGAAGGAATAGATAAAATGATTGAAGTTGTGTATATAAACAGTGAGGCAATACAAGTCTTGAAAGAACAGAACACATGGTCCGTAAAATTCTTGAAACCTTGAAAAGGATTAGTAACATCTCCTGATTCACCATGATACAGGTCCTAAAACTTGTAAGATTATTGGTTGAGGCGAAATCCTAGGTAAAAACAACACAAAAAGTGATAGAGGTCGTTTTTGGGAAGCTTCCTTGAGCCTTCAAGCCTACCTCACTATATATGCTGCGACATACACTCTAGTCCCTGATTCGAAAGCAAACAAGCCTTATTTATTCAATACAGCAATTAGAAACCTCGAGTCCCCTCTCCCTTGAAGTAATCTTGTAAAGAAAGAACCCCAAATTATCCGCCTTAAACAAAAGGTTTGTTGTAAAGAAAGAAACAAGTTTCTGGGGGGAATATATTTCCACATTACAAGGAAGGAGAAGAAGAAACAACTTGAAGAACTAGAGAAAAAGAAGGTAGATTGAAAAGAGGAATAAGTTTTGTCTGCGGGCTCATCTCCCTTGAACAATTAAGCCCATAGGGTGTTTCAACACCTAGTACCCTAATGCAAACTGGTATCGGAGTTGCTAGCCTAAAGTTCTCTAAGAGTGATAGAAAGCCTAAGAAGATAAAACATTGCACTATTCCCATTCCTAGAAAGAAAAACAAAAAGAGTCCCAGAAAAAGGGAACTGTCCTGATAAGGTGCAGGTGGCAAATCAAAATGCCATTAAAAAGATGTACCAGACCAAGATTGAGGAGAATCTATATTACAAGGAAGGAAAAGGATGAAAGTTGAAGGCAATTAGATAGAAAGGAAGATGAATCGGGTACTCAAAAATTTTCAATTATCTACCTAATTACTAAGCCTAACATTACAAGCCCTCGAAAGACCCTTTGATCTCTCAAGGTTAAATTTTCCTACATTAGTGGAGATCAATATGAAAAACAAGCATATGGGACCTTGACTAGCTTACTAAGGAGTATTCGAAGATTAACTAATTCAACAAGAAGATGAAAAAGGATTGAAGACTCGCACACACCACAAAACAAGATCTCGCACCGAATCGTTTAAATGTGCACTATCATTGTATTTGTGCTAGAAGTTGAAACCATTCCTTTTTCCTCAGTTGAAATTGAAGTTTAAAATGATGTTGTTGTCTCCTTTTTCAAGTTACAAGGTGGAATAAAGTTGTGGTTTGAATCAGAGAAAAATGTCCTTAAAAATAAAGCTCAATTGTTTGAGGACAAGCAAAATTTTAAGTTTGGGGGAATTTGATGAGTCCAAAAACTCATTTGATTTTTAATCCATTTTTCAGAATTATTCTGCAAGATAAGTATTGATTCATATGCAGAAACATGGATATCTTACTCAAATTCAATTTTGCAGAAAATTACAACAAAATTGAAGGTCCCAGCAAAACCAGAAGAAATCAGTCTTAAAGCAAAAATGAGGTAGCAACTTAAAATTGAGTCATAACAAGAAGCTCGCTACCAGCTTATTTCCAGTCACTACATCACCAAGACTAGTCTGAGAGAGAATGGAAGGTTTTATCAAGCTAGTCAGCATCGGGAAATTGAGGTGTCACGTAATTCAAGTACAAGGCAGCTAATAATAGAAGTTGCGACCAAGAAATAGTGGCTAAGACGACGGAAATATTCAAGGTAGAATCTTAGGTCGCGACACCACTCTGAGGTCGCAACGCCAATTGAAGACAATTGAGGTCGTGATGCCAATCTGAGGTCGCGACGTTGATCCGTTGACGAAGCCACAAACGAAGTCTCTGCAAGAAAATTTGAAGTTGCAACTAGTTCTTAAATGAAGGCCCCAACTTGAGGTCGCGACGTGCTTTTAAGGTCGCGACATGAGACTGGATGGAGAGTCAAGGAATATGGGGCTCAGGCTGTAAACTAAACGAAGGAGTTGAAGGACCTCAAAGGAGGTCGACAATCATTCGTGCTTGTAACTCAAGAAACACTGAGAAGTAAAAATCCAAGTCACAAATACGTTTGAGCAACTGGGACCAAATGCAACCAGAAACAGAGCAACCATGAGGTCGTGACATCATCTTAAAGATGCGTGACACGGAGCAGAGGTGGAATGAAGAAACTAGTTATAATAAGGGTTGGAGGTGAGCCGAAGAGGCAGGAATATCAAAGCGGTCGCGATGGTATTAAGGTCATGACTTAAATTCGAGAACATGTGAAGCGAAAACCAATAAAGTGTGACCAATCATTGGTGTGACACAGAAGACGACGATCAAAAATCCAGTGTAACTAGAAAGGAAGTACGACCTAGAGTTAAGGTAGTAGAAGCTTAATGTGAAGTATGACCTAAAGCGAAAGTCCTGACGTACAATGCAACAGGAAAGAAGTCCTTACCTGAAATGAAATTGGTATTAACAAAAGCGGGGTTGCAACCAAAAATTGAGGTTGTGACGAGTCGCGATGAAAGGAAGGAGGAGCGAGATCGCGACATAGAACTATGGTCACGATCAATTTTGAAAATAACTAAGCCCAGCCGAATTCGCGACTATAATTGATGTCGACCACTACTCGAGCGACTTCAAGGAACGATCACGACTTAAGTTATTAGGTGGCGAGCGGTCGCGAATGAGGAGAAATTCAGTGTGACATCGGTTGAGTCGCGACATGAGACCAGAAGAATTTGGGCTTTTCTTTAGTGAAATCCACCTGGAGCTTTGTGAATTAGGCCCGTTTTTTATATAATTATAAATAGACTCTTGGAGAATAGTAAAGTAGCTTCCGTCTTCGATACCCAGAACTGGGAGAGGAGAAGGACTCATTGTATATTTTAGAATAGATTTTTCTTTTCTTTTCTTTTCTTTTATTTTCTTTTATTTTTTGGATCTGAACCCGTGAACCGTGTAGAAATGTTGAAGTTGGATTTAATTTCTGATTTTCTTTATACAAATGTTACCTGAAATTAATGGATTCTAGACAAATTTCTGGAATTCGTTTTTCTCAGTCTATTACAATTACAGTGGGTGTATCTGATCAATGATCTATTGTTGGTTGTAATGCAGTATTTAGAACGCAGCTTTGCTAGATTGGATTTACCGTTAGTTACAAATTTAGAGAGAAATACTTGGATTGGGATTTATTTGATTGATGTTATTCTTGAACCGATCAGTTCCCAATGATAGTACCAAATACGGTTCGAGTGTTTCTTGATCGATTTCGGGGAAGTCGTGACCTGAGTTGGAGATTCACGAGCTTGGGGCCATTCTTATTGGGTTTGTTAGACTACCATTGATGAACTACTAATCTCGAGGGTTCATTTGATAAACTCCCTTTTCACTCATAATTGATGTTGGAGGAGCATTTATCAATATAAATAATCAGATTTCACCTTAATACAAGGGAATTCTGACCTCGTTAGTGAGATCGATCAAGGGAAGGGAAGAACCATTAGATTTATAGGATGAGTCATCAATTAGATGGTAGAAATTTTGCGGTAATACGAGAAGGAAGCAAAGATCTCTGTAGTCTCAAGAAATGAGTATGAAGTATTGAGAAGAAAAATACCCGAGATCTTGCGAAAGCTGAATATAAGTAGTTTGGTTAAATCCTTGTCTTTGAGAAAGCGGGAGGCCCTTAACCGATGAACATGGAGAAATCAATTGCATTGTTGAGCAGAAATCTTGGACAAATCCGACCATCCGATGAAACGAGCAATGCATTTTAATCGCAGGTGGAATTTGTTCCATTATTTTGTGATGATGTTCATTTCTCGCGAGGAAATGATTGATCCGGTAATTTTGTTCTTATTTTTGAGCGATTGTATTTACTTCCGGTTACATAATTGTTTTATTAGATGATTATTCGTTTCTAGATTAAACTCTCATATCCATTTAAGTTCAAATAGTAAGGACCTTAAGTAGTTGGGTGGTTGATTTCCAATTCTTGTCGGAGTCTACGTAGGGTGTGCTCCAGACTTATCGTTTTCTACTTGTATGACTTGTGCACTTGCGGTGTCATAGACTAAACTAAAATTACGAATCAGACACAATGGAACTTTTTATTCCATAAAGCAAGTCTATCCGATTTTAACATAGATGCGTAGGTGTAAGGCTCTTGTAATTATGTTAATTTGAGGGTTTAATTATATAATCAAAGGCAAGCTCTTGGGGCAACCTAGAATGGCGGGTATGAGTGCATGACATGAAAACATGGTTGTCATCGTTTCATGGGAAGATTTTCGAAGAATTGCCTTGGAGAGTTGTCCAACAGTTCATCTCGAAGGATGACCCATGACTGTTTCGGAGAGTTATCCAGCAATTCACCTCGGAGGGTTGTCAATAGAATTTTATCGGAAAATTGGTATTATGTTATCAGGAACAAAAAATCTTTTGTTTTGAAAACAGTGTTTCTCACACTTGGCTTAGGCATGCGTGAGGGAGTCAATGAGGGCTCGAGAAGTGGGAAAGGGTGAGTCACATTCTCATCCATAACATGTAGACATTTGAGTAGGAATCATGAATTCACTTGAATATGTGTGTTTGCCATTGCATGAGCACTTAGTTGGGGGGTAACCCAATGTAGGAAAATTCAACTACTGGGCATTGCTCACCCCGTTGTAGGATCCCATTTTCAGTCTGGGTGTCCCGGAAGGCGTATTCATTTAGGCGCTTTTGAGAAGCGAAGCGTGAACTTTGATTATATATTTTTGGCATTGTGAAACGATACGATTGAAGCTGTTTGTATAAGAGTGTAGTTAACTCTTGAAACTATTGTAATATAGTTGGTTATATTTTGGCTCGACATGACCATTTTTACTCATGTTTGAGTCTCGGGTAGAGAGACACTCATTTTGTGGCATTGAGACACTCAATGGCTATATGTATTCCGCGAGTTGACGGGTTGTCAACGAACCCCTCGGGTTTGAGGCGTCATAGTTCTTGGACTCTATGGAAAGCTCATTGAGTCAAGAACCTAGCCATATGCCTTTAGAGGTGGTGGTCTCGTGACACGAGTGTGTTCCTTAGCTCTGGAGGTTGAACCTGGTCATTTCTGTTTTGTTTGCCTCCCGACTTCGGACTGACCCGTCTTTCGTCCAAACTCTGTTTGGGGTGTTCTTAGACTCTATGGAAATTCCATTGAGTAAAGATTCTTTCCATGTGCCTGTGGAAGGTAGTGGGTGTCCACAACCTTGCTGAAAATCTATGTTTTACAGTGCGAGGTTATTTGGTTATTAATCGATGTGAATGAAGTTTTGACATGACCATTTAACTGGCATGTTATGAAGCTATTAATGTTGGAGTATGAATTGCCATGAGTTAGCCTAAGGAAGGCTATATGGCATTACTTGTTCAGTCATGTATTGATGAATGCTAATATGCATGATACTCACGATATCTATAAAGATTGGCATGAAATGTATGGAACTATATGCTAGCATTATATGTTGCGTGGTGCGGCATAGTCACGATTGATTAGAATGTTCCATGTAGTGTGCATCATACATGTAACATGAGAATTTGTTGTGACATTAGCATTACATATGCATAGGGACATCAACATATTTGGTGTGTGTGCATGGATATGGGCATTCATCATTAGTGTTGATGAATGGGTAGTGAAGCCGTCACTGGGCGGCGTCCGATAGATATCTCAGCGGTTTAAAACATAAAATAAATATAAATAATGTGTGTTGGGAGGGAGAAGCGAGGGTGAATTAACCCCCTCAATTAGCTTTAGAACATGGGTGTAAGGGCTTCGCGGTGTGATCCAAAAGTTACGTAACATGGGTGTAAGAGGGCCAGCCAGTGTGATCAGAAAGGATTACATTTTAAGAAAGAAGACACGGTCGTAGTTATCGCATAGGCTGAGGTTGTGTGATGGTCAAAGATTGACTCGAGATTAGATTGCCAATGCCTGCATTGGAGTGCTGAGTGAGCGATGGGGCTCGGTATATGTGTCATTGTTCACGATGTGGTTGTCACCTGGCATACCGACATGTGAGGGGTCGATTGGTGTAGGGATATGGGCGTAGAGACATTCCATGCATGACATCTGACATTCATGTGAACATTTTCACTTAGATGTGTATTGGTTGGTTTGATCATTGTATGAGTACTTAGGTGGGAGGTAACCCTTGAAGATTTTCCTCTTAGGCTTTGCTCACCGTCGTGGGACCCCTTCGGTCTGGTCAGTCTTGACGGTTATTTAACATTTGAGACCACACATATGAAAACGGATGTGGCTTTGGAAATACTTATTTTGTATATGTGTATTAGAACAATCGGTTTTAATATATCATTTTTGTATAAGAGTGTATAATTTGAACTCAGCAAACATATCACTACATAGTTGCATGTATAGTATTGAGTATGGTTGAATGGGGCAGTGGTAGCTATGACTCATGAATGACTGGTGGTATATTGAGCAGGATGGGTCGTAGATGTATTGTTATATAGGTTGTATTATGGATAGAGCTTCCCGTACAAAGGAGACTCTACGTCAGATTTTTTTAATTAGCGGATCAGTTAAAATGGGACATGATGATGTGGCGTCGGGTTACTCGATATGCACAGGTTTTCGCATGTTGATGGGTTGTCAACGGGACCCCCGGGATAGGGGTTTCATGCTAGTTGATGGCACATCAAGTCGTCATTGATTATGATCGTAGGAGGGTTACTACCTACACACTGGATGGTATTTGTGTTATGTTTTAAGGGGATAAGCATTACGCTTTACCCCGAGTCGTGTATGACTCTAAGTGGCACAGGCAGTTAATGGGTTGGTAAGCCTTACCTTGGAAGACGAGGTGAGACAGGAGTTGAGTCTACCTCGGGTGGTTTGTGTCTGAGAAGGGCGTTTTCATGATGAACCCTACAGGGATTACCTGCAGTATAGGGTTGTGAAATTTACCATTGAGTTACACTTTAGTGCATAGCCTATTTTAAATGACTCCGCATAAAATGACACCTACTGAGTTGCAAGAACTCAAGGTCCAGTTACAAGAATTATTGGACAAGGGCTTTATTAGACTAAGCACTTCACCTTAGAACGCTTCGGTTTTGTTTGCCAAGAAGAAGGACAAGAACTCTTTTCATTTTGTATATAGATTATCGACAGGTTAAATAGAACTCTTATCGAGAATAGAGTGTCCTTTACGAGTTGATGATTTGTTTGATCGGCGAGAGGCGCGGGTTCTCAGATAGATCTCCGCGCAGGTTATCATCAATTGAGGATTGGGATGGGGACATCCCTAAGGCGGCTTCGGAGACCCAGTATGGGCATTCGAGTTCACGGTGATGACATTTAGATTGGCCGAATGCTCGGCCGGCATTCATGGATCTTATGCATGCCGATACACCTAGATCGATTGTGTTGAGGTATGAGGATCATCATGAATTTGACCTAAACACCTAAACTGGTCAAACATGAATTTGACCTACACGTGTCGAATTCGTGTTGTGTTGTATCAAATTTTATCGGGGGCTTTTAGACATTTAGTGTAAAAAATAAAAAATATTCCTCAAATAGAAAAGGTTTAGAAATATTCCTAAATCTAGTGTAGTTTTTACTACATGGATCTAAAAGTGTCTTTTGAAGAGACACTTTCTAAAAGTGTCTCTCGAAGAGACAACTTCTACATTGAAAATACACTTTCTCTAATTTTAAATTTTTTGAATATAGGCGAAGGGTATAGTGCAAAAACTCTCGCTAATTTTGAAAATTTTGAATTTACCTTTGAGAGGGCACTTCATAATTTTAACATCTCCAGTTAATATTTATAAGACATCAAAAAGAAAATTACTATAATAAAATTAATAGGCAAAGTTCTCACCCTCGTAATATTCTTGTTGCCTTCACCGATTCTACACCATTCTTTTCTCTCACCTTTTTCATAGTATTAAGGTTACATCTAAGCCTAATCAATAAAAGAAATTAAGGTCTTTCCTTAGTTGTGTGTGTATTCTTTTTAAGCTTTGTTTAGAATTTGGAAAGTATTAAGGAAAGAAGATAAAAAGGAAAATAAAGAGAAAAAGTGAAAGGAAAATTTTTTTGAAGGAAAATAAAAAATAATTGGAATAAATTAATTCTATATATTTATTCAAATTCATTTTATATATAAGGATTAAAAAAATTTAAAAATATGTAAACTTTTAAGAAATCTTAATTATATTTAATATATATATATATATATATATATTACCGTTAAACCAAATATGAAAATATGATTTCCGTATTTTTTCTTTTACTTCTCTATAAGTCATGCTTCCTCAAAATAAGAAAGACGAGCAAAATGAAACAAGAGAGTTGAGATGCAGGTCCGTAGAGATAAATTTAGAACAATATAAATTATTTTTATTTAATTTAAGTGCAGAACTAGGAATTTTCCCAAAAATAAAAAAAATAAAAAAAAATCTTATAAAATATAGTTTGAAAAACAATCCTAAATATAATGTAGTTTTCTCTTGTCAATGAAACAATTTAGAAAGTGTCTCTTCAAGAGACACTTTTAAGAATCAGTGAAAGTGTCTTTTCGAAGCAAATTGAAATTTTAAAAAATTTATAGAAGTGTCTTCAAAAACACTTTTAGTGTTAATTGAAACTTTGAATTATGAAGGTGTCTCTTTAAAAAAACACTTTTAGTATAACATTCAATAATTTAAAAAGTGTCTCTTGGCTTAAATTGAAATTTTTTAAAATTAGAAATTGTCTGCTTGAAAAGATCTTTTCGTGTTGATTCAAAGCAGTGCTCAAAATTATGAATGTGTATTTTTAAAAAAACACTTTTAATAACATTTCCAACAATTTAGAAAGTGTCTATTAATAGACACTTTAACAATTCAGCGAAAGTGTCTTAAAAAGGAACATTTTGACTTAAATTCAAAATTTTTGAAGCGGCACTTGATCAGGGAGTCCCATTGACCCTTGTCTAGTGGAAATCTCTCGTGTCTCGCGTCGTAGAACCAATACGTGAATAAAATGTCTACTTCGGGCTCATACATCCATACTCACCAAAATGTATGTTTTATACAAAAATAATTTAATTACAATTTGTTTTGATTACAAATTATCCAAAATTGGGTCTTTTGCCCAGATTTTTACAAAAATACATAATAAGACCACATATGGCCGTTTCTTCATCTCTAAGACCTCGGATGCGTCCCAACCCTAGGTGAACCTTCAGTACCTGAAATAATTTTTCCCTCGACGGGGTGAGCAATGTCCAGTAGTGAAATTTTCCTACTTGGGTTACTCCTCACCTAAGTGCTCATGCAATGGCACGAACATTGATAAAACATCGATACGTGTAATAATATTAATCGTATATTAACAAAATTCATACTCACCTTACATGTTATTTATTCATAATATATAAAATTAGCTCATGGGCTAATATACAATCCAGACAATTCATCTTGGAGCTGTGGCGTCGGCCCGCGGGTACTCGTGGATGTCGGGTAACGTCTGACTTACGAAAATCAGGTAGAGTCTCCTTTGTACGGGGAGCTCTACCCGAGGTATAACTGTCTGACCATATGCAGCGACCACCACGGGGTCGAGTCGATTAAAATAATGGCCTCTTGGGCCCTTGCATCAATACTCATCAAAATATAAGCACATGACTATAAAACCATAGATCCATGGGTTTAAGTACATCACTCTTATACAAATAAATCTGACAGATTACTCTTAATCTTTTCATTTTCATTGCACATTTACAACCATCGCCTCAGTCCTCATTGACTCCTGAACATGCATTTCTGTGAATGGCCCAGTTTCGAAGCAATGTATTTGTTTTAATCGTGGACAACCCTCCGATATAAATAGTGGACAGACTCGATAATCTATTTTGTGGACAACCCTCCGATGTATATCAATTGGGTAGACTCCGATGATTGATATTATATGGACAACCCTCCGATGTATATCAATTGGGTAGACTCCGACGATTGATATTATATGGACAACCCTCCGATGCTGTAGTGGACACACTCCGATAAATAATATTGTTGGTCAACCCTCCGAAACAATTCTCAAGAAACCACCTCATGCACTTACTCCTATTGTTCTAGGGTGCTTACAGTAGCACATATGAAATACGATGAGCATTTCGTTTCATGTCCGTCACGAACTCTCGTTTGAATGTTGTCCTATTAAGCAGGCCTTAATCAACACCATACGATTGTTGATCCTAGATGTGTACTCACAACACACCATCGAACACCTAGCTTGATTAATCGAATCTCGACTATGCACTCACACCCATGTTATATGATGTTTCGTGCATGTATAAATGCAACCTAATGTCATTGCTATTCATGCAAACACTACATATATAATGAGAACTATATGTGCATACATACTCGTATGTTATTCATGCATCATTTGGACATTCATATTAAGGTTCATCTGAATTCAGATCAAACATCTTAATTCAAGCATATATGGACATCTGAGTCACTACCACCTGGGTAATGACACACATCAATCCCTAGGCCTAGTGATGACTGTTGTCCCACGACTAGCCTCAACGAGCCATGTAATGGCTCAATCATGTACAACTATGTGTCATTTATTTGTCACCTGTGACACACGAGCCACTTCAATCATGTGTATTCGCTTTCGACGATAACACACAAAATGGCCCCAAATCTCGGACCCACCTTAAGCGGAACTCTCTTTGATTGCTGGGATTATCATAAGATATTGTGATACTTACAAAAACGCCTGCGAGCGAAGACATCGGTTTAGTCAAAATCAAACTTCAACACGGTTGACGCTCGGTATCAGAAAAATTATTGTCCATGACTATCCAACGGTCTCGAATTCATGGCTGATGACAGTCCGAAATTAAGCCGGGCGTCAGAAAACAATCGAGAAAATTTCTAAAAACTCCTATACCCAGTCCAAAAATTTGAGAACTGAAATTTACGGCCTTTCCTGACCCTCTGCGTAATCCACAACCATTAAATGACCTTTGGGCTAGAAATAACATAAGTAGGAAAATTCTCTACCTCGTGGAGTTTGACGAAACTCCAAGATTTTAGTGTCCACGCGTAGCTCTCGTTGCGTAGATCAACTTTGCCTTCAACCCCGATGAAAAACTACGGTCTGATTTCCATAAATCTGAAAAAGAAACAAAGAGAAGAAAAATAAAAAATAAAAATCTCTGGATGAATCCTCTGCACTTGCATGTCATCTCAGTTTGACTTTCATAAGTTTTTTTCGTTTTTATCCTTCTTTTTTATTTATTTATTATTATTATTATTTTGGATATTTGATTCATATTGTTTTATTCGGGTTCGTTTCTATCCCAAAATTTTTTATTTCTTTTTAGTTCACGTTATTTTAAATGAACTTAGCGAAACCATTTACGACTTTCAGATTTTATTAAAATCTCTAGTCCTGAAAGTCGACGACATCTTGAAAATTGTAAATATTCCACTTGTCTCGGAGTGTGAAACTTTTAAGGTCACTAGAATTTTACTAGGCAGATTTAACGCGCAGTCGTTTAGATCATCAGATTAGAGAATTTTCTAGGCTTTCTGAACTATTTGGCAATTATTATTATTATCATTTGCCATTTTGAAAATTTCTAATTTTCGGGTTTCTGAGGTGTAGCGAACTCACAATCAGCATGTTATTCCTCATGGCAATAACGCAACATCACACAAGCCACAAGCGATTAATTGGTATCCCAACGAAACCACTTTAGGGATTTCTTCACTCGGTCCAAATCTTTTGGAACCAAAAACACGACCATCCAGACCTTAACAAATCCCCATCCATTCAAATGGCCCTTAGCCAAAGAGTAAAACAAGTAGGAGAAAACCTCTACCTTTCGGAGTTTGTCGAAACTGCATAAAATTGGTACCCACGCGTAGCCCCTGCAGCGTAGACCAACTTTGCTTCTTGCCCCGCCGGAGTTTGACGGTCCGATCACCGGAAAAATTTAGAGAGAAGTGAGAGCTTCTCTCTCTAAAACTCTCTTCTTCCTCTTCTCTCTCTCTTTTTCTCTTTCTTTCTCTCCTGACCCAGGTTGGGAGGGCAGTCGAAGAGTTTGTCTCTCGTACCCTTATCGAGCCACCGTTGGCTCGTTTGGATTTCTAATCCCATCCCTTATCCATAATGGTGGATTTCCATCGAAAGCAGGAGATGTCAGCGTGTCGCATGGGCTGCCAACTCTCCCTATTTGACTAAGTGTAGCAACACGTGGCGCCTTTGTGGAGCCGCTCCACCTCGTGCCATGTGTCCCGCGCTTGCGGTGCCTCGAAAATGGGGAGTCGATTTGTCTCGGGGTCGGTGGGGTCGACGTAGTAAGTGTGGGTTCGAGAGACGATTCAACGGTGAAGTCCGTTTCGTCATCCAAGATCTAGAAAAATTTCGGATTTTCCACTGAAATTACCGTTTATCCTTCCTTAGGAAATCTACAGACTGGGACATTACCTCACTCCTTAAAATAATTTCGTCCCGATTCCCCGCACATACGCATCGACCACGTGCATATGCAACCCCTACACGAATCCCTTCTTAGTGTGCGAACGCGACCTTCCCGAGTCCGCGATCATTGGCGACCCGATGGTGCGTCAGCCTAATCCATATCATGAATGACATCCATATCATAGAGCCCTTGTCGGCTCACCAACACCAGACGTAACTTGCCAATGGGTAACTAATCGAGTCAGTCGACTCTATCACCTTGACTCTAGGTTTAAGTGATAACCATGACCGTGTGTCTTCTTTGGGCAACAGAACTTTCGGACATCTCCGTGGCTCTCTTACACCCATACAAAAATTTAGGATATCTCCACGGGTCTCTTACACCCACTCATAAATTTTGGATATCTCCACGGGTTTCTTACACCCACACAGAAATTCTGGATATCTCCACGGGTCTCTTACACCCACATTCCAGGCTTTTCACCTTAAGGGACTAACGGCCCCCTTACTTGCCATGACATGCTAACATCGAAATATACCTAGTGGGTTTCGACATGTTGAGGGAGTATTTGTAACATAATTTGGCTGTTTCGCGAGTTAAATGCGAAACATGGAAACGAGAGACCCGGAAATTTACAAGACTTAAGGATAAAATCGTAAATTGTCCAAAAAGGGGCATAAAAGACATGGATTAAGAAGATTAGAGGCCAAAATACAATAAAAGGAAA
The DNA here is from genome assembly GCA_016808115.1 of Tetrastigma voinierianum. Classification (NCBI taxonomy): domain Eukaryota; kingdom Viridiplantae; phylum Streptophyta; class Magnoliopsida; order Vitales; family Vitaceae; genus Tetrastigma; species Tetrastigma voinierianum. Next base: position 502,844 of record JAEQBH010002699.1, read on the forward strand.
TTGAATTACAAATGGCCAAGAGTTGGAGGACCAAAAAGCAAATAAAGAAACTTAACCCAAAAATGGGTTTTTGAGAGCCAAACAAAGGCATAAGAGATATTTTGATTTAAAGACCAAAGTGGTCTCATTTTTTGAAGAAAAGAACAAACCGTGGAGGAGAAGAGAGAAGGGGAGAAGAAGAAGAAGAGGAAGAGGAAGAGGAGAAAAAATAAGCCAAGCAAAAAGGTATGGAAACTAACCTTGAGTATGGAATTGTATGGATCTATGGAATTTTTAAGGCTTTGTATGGTTAATAGCTTGTCTCCAAATCTAGGGTTTTGATAGAATTGCATCCTAACCTTAGATTTCTAGAAATTAAGGTTGGTAAAACCCTAAGGAACAAGATGAGTATGGAATCCCCCTTTGAGGTTGGATTCATGGTTAATGACAAGTAATTGAGTTAGGGTTTAGAATAAACCCTAACAAATCCTTGGGTTTGATTTGTGTATGGGTTGTGACCCATATTAGAGTTGTTTTGGGAGAAATTCATGGAAGATTTTTTGAGGAAATATATGTAATGAAGATGGATTTGAATAGAGATTTCAAGATGAATTGGAGTGGTCTTGACGTGTTTATGGAGTATTAAGGTTGATTTGGGTATTAACACACATGGAAAAATGGGAGAATAATACACATTGGCATTTAGTGACTGTACCAGTACACCCGAACCTATACCGATACGGAGTTTGGAGTTCGGTCGTTTTTGGCCAGCACAATAAGTGCGGGTTAGACACAATGCCGTACCTGCTCTGTTTTGACCAGTGTTCGTATTTTAGCCATAACTTGCTCATTTCTTATCCGATTTGAGTGATTCAAGTAGCTAATTAAACTAGACTTCAAGGAGAACCAAACATCCAGAAATAGACATCGTCAAATTATGACTCTAAGTGACCCAGAAATTCACTCAAAGTGGGGCTATGTGCAAGCTAAATTCTGCTTCAGTTTTTGAACATAGATTAGCCCCGGTTGTTTCGGACGTATCTTGAGTTTCGGTGCTCCGATTTGGGTGATTCCAGTTGGAAGAGAACCCTTAGCACCTTAGCTTCAAATGAATACAAAGAACCAGGGTCAGATATGAAGTTAAGCCTCCTGAAAAGAAATTCAGGAGGCTGATTTCCTGATTGTCAGAGATTAAGCAGTTAGTTTGGCATGAAAATTCCATAACTTTCGTTCGAATGATTCAATTGGAATGATTCCAATTTATGAGTAAAGTTGATTCGTAGAGGAACAAGAATACATGAATGATGTGTGAATACATAGGCATCACACTGTATAAGTATTCCTGTATAAGTCTATGAAATGCCATATGTAATAGGCATGAAACAAGAAAAGCATAGGAAATGCAAAATGTATAGATGTGTTCATTAAACATGAACATGAACATGAAAAGCAAAATGTCCTGAACACAGAATGTGATAAAGACAGGTTATAAGTTCTGAAAGACAGATGATCATATGACTACCTAGGACCGAAAAATGAATGAGTGGGCGTCACGGTGGTGCCGGCACTCACGGTGCCGGCACTCTGTGGTCTTCTGGCGCTCGCATTGCGTGGGTAGCCATGTTTTGATTGGTGCTCGGCACTCCTGCTGGTGCTACGACACTCCTGTTGCTTGAGCAGGCATGTCCTGATCGGTGCTCCGAGCACTCCTGCTGGTGCTACGACACTCCTGTTGCTTGGGCAGGCACATCCTGAATGGTGCTTCGGCACTCCTGCTAGTGCTACGACACTCACGTACGTAACAGCCGGGTCACTTATTATCTTTGCGATCCTACTCATTTCTTATGATTGGTCTAGGTAGTCGGATAGACTATATGATAAGATCTTGCGAATAAAGGAATAAGAGTAAAGATGCGAATGTACCTGCGTATGCATTGTAGTACTACGGGTACTCCTTGTATCCCGAGTAATCTGCTAGTACCCACGGGTACTCGTATCGGAAAAATAAAAACATAAGTTACGTAATGTAAGTATAGAATCCCGATTGTACCTCACAGATCACTTCCGTATAATGGTCTCTGTGTAGTACCTCACGGGTGTTGCTTTTGTATCACGAATAAGTTCTGAAACTCCTACGGGAGATCTGAATAAGCATAAGCCTGTTATAAGCATAAGAAATTGTATAAGTCAAAAAGATGACTCTGATATGAACCGAATACTCTGTTTGTTTTGGGATATGTTCTGAATTTGTATAAATCTGGTATATGTATGCAATTTGTGATCACGTGCTGCTTTATGGACTAATGTCGTATCGATATGTTGCATAAGTACGATCGACCTTGTATGTGATATGATCCTGATCTGTTCCGACTTATCGTACCTACGGGTACCTTCGCACAAGTATGAGATCCGAAATATAAGAATAAGTTCTAAAAACAAGTATAAGATCCGTAAGACAAGTATATGCTCTGTAAGACATGATTAAAATCTGAAATACATGTCTAAGTTCTGTAATACACGTATAAGATCCGAAATACAAGAATAAGTTCTGTAAAACAAGTATAAGTTCCGTAAGACCAGGATATGCTTCGTAGTACAAGTATAAGATACGAAGTACCAGTATAAGTTTTGTAGTACTTACGGGTACTCCCGTATAAGAATAAGTTCCGCAATATCAGTATACGTTCCGTAATCTCTGTGGTACCTACGGGTACCTCTAAACAAATGTAATCTCCGTAGTATAAGTATAAGCCTTATGGTATGAGTATAAGATTTGTAGTACCTAAGGGTACCTCCGTATAAGCATAAGTTATGTCAACTCCTATGGGAGATCTGAGATAAATATAAGTCCCAGTACGAGTATAAGTATCTCTGTATAACTATAAGCTCTGTAACTCCTACGGGAGCTCTGAACCAGTATATGATAGATAGAAGTATGAGTATGTGAATAAGTACCTCCGTCTATGTACAAGTATAAGTTCTGCAGTACCTACGGGCACCTCAGTAAAGGCATAAGCTCTGTATCTCCTATGGGAGATCTGAACAAGTATAAGAGAGATAGAAATATGAGTATGTGGATAAGTACCTCTGTATAAGCATAAATTCTATAACTCCTACGGGAGATCGAAATAAGTATAAGCTTGAGATAAGTATAAGTACATGTATAAGCTCAGTACAACATACGAGAAATCTGAATAAGTATAAGATCTAAATAAGAATAAGTCTATCATCAGTATAAGATCTGAGTAAGTATAAGTTCGTTATAAGTATAAAGTTCGATCACAGGTATCACGAGATATCTACCGAAAAAGAAGCATAAGTTTGTTACAAGAATAATTATACATGTAAATGTGTTATATGAATTTATGAAATTCTGATATCTGTTACTGTTATCTGTTATTTGTGTTTCTGTATAAGATATGTTTCGCACTAAACGTAAAGCTTAGCACGAGTTTTTAATCGGAGTGTAGGTCGCGGGGAGAGGCGTCGAAAACATCCATCTTCTTTGGGCCTTCACTTATGAGGTTACTACATGTAGGTTCCATTATTACGATTTGTAAATGTAAAAGTACGAGTTTTGTATTATTTGTAAATGGGACTCGGTAAATGTGTATAGATTTTTTGATGGTTTTTCCGGTGGTAGTTCTTTTGATATGTATATGATATTTTGATTTTGTTATAAGATGTGGGCCATACCCACAGGTACAAGACAAACTTTTAAAAAAATTCGAATTAAAGAGTCCAGTATATATGTGGTCTCCTTACATTGCCATTTCGGTTCGAATCGGCCCGTCGGGTCGGACCTTACGTCTACACAAGTCAATTGACAAGTTAGGTTTTTAATGAAGTATCTTAAAGGGTGTAATTACAGCCCCGAGACACTATTCACACACCGAAAAAGTAAAAATTTTCACACACCACGTCAAGGCATTCATATGTGTCTGAGGTAAACGTACATATATTAAATCACACCTGAAGTAAATTTTAAAATTTTGTACTTTTTTTTTTTTTTTTTACCACGTGAGCGGTGCTCGTGAGCAGTGTCCATGGTGATGATCCAAGCGTGACCTTAAGCGATTACCTTGTCACAAAGGCGGGTTGTGTGCCGCGGTGCGCACACTCGAGAACCGGTGCGCTGCTTGCCGCGCGATTAGTAGTCTTGTATTCAGCGCTGCGCATAGCGAGGCTGATCGTCTGTGTTCGCTTGCTACGCTGCCATTGTCATGACCCGGGAGCCAGTGCGTGACACCGGCCCGACCAGCCGACTGGAGTCGGGTCGCGGGACTGAATCCCGGGCGGTGCGCCGACAGGCGGGCTCGTGACTGGGGCGGGGTGCCGGGCTGATTCACGCTGATGGTTGACTGGGTGGACCTGTTGATGAGGGATAGGTCGCGACCTCAAAGCGAAGATCGCAACACCAATGGCGGTGTCCTGTGACTCCGAAACTCAGTCGCCCAGGCAGTGCAATCGTAGTGAGCCCGGTCGCGATGTCAACTTAGTGCCGCGACCTGAAGCTGACAAACCCGGTCGCGACCTGTCAGTCTAACCTGCGACCCCTTTTTCTACAGCCGAACCCGGCTAGGTCCTACGGCCCGGCCAGTCGCTGACGCAAAATTGGTCGCGACGAAATTTGCTCCCCAGAGGCTTCTAACCGCATCGAGACCTGCAAATCCGGTCGCGGCTTCGGGTGCGCCACATGGCTCAAATCCTTTGTCGCGACCTCCTCCAGACTAAACCAAGTCGTGACCTCCGTCGAGTCCGCGACACGGGACGAAAAATCAGTCGCCCAGCTCATTGCCCGTCGTGAGCTGTGGCTGCATGCACGTCACGACCCGAATCTGAGTCACGACCCGGTCTTTGGAGGTGGCGTGCCGATTTCCATTACGCCTTGCACAAAATTTTATTTTATTTTTCAAATTCCTCCAGTAGCTTTCCAGTACTTCTAAGATCTTGATAACCTAAGCATTTATTAATTATACACTTCAAAATTTTAAAATTAACCCAATTACAACTCTTTTTTTTTTTTTTTGTACCAAAGCTAGGAATAATCTTCCAGAATTCCACAAAACACAATCTATTCATATTGGCCCCAGACAGTGTACATAATTTTTTTTCATTGTTTATTTACGGACCGTTCTGCCCGTAATTCTCTCGAACCTTAGGGGACTTTGTTTTCGACTACGGTGTTCGACATTTTCTTATATGCTATTTACGAAACGCCACAATCACACATCCATGATTAATTCTGAATGCATAATGGATGCATGATCTAACCCGTTTCCCATCAAGCCCTAGGTAATCGTATACCTATGTTTTGATACCAAGCTGTGACGCCCCAATCCCGAGGGTCCCGTTGACCAACGTCAACCCGCGGAAATCTGTGTCTCACGTCATGAGACCCATACGTGAGTAAAATGTCCACGTCAGGCCCATACATCCATACTCACCAAAATGTATGTTTTATACAAAAAGAATTTAATTACAATTTTTTTTTATTACAAATTATCCAAAACTGGGTCTTTTGCCCATATTTTTTACAAAAATACATAATAAGGCCACATATGGCCATTTCTTCGTCTCTAAGACCTCGGATGCTCCCAACCCCAAGTGAACCTTCGATGCACAAATAATTTTTTCCCTCAATAGGGTGGCTTGATGCCCGATAGTGAGTACCTACTTGGGTTACTCCTCACCTAAGTGCTCATGCAATGGCACCCCAAACATTCAAGTAAAACATACAACACATGCTAATATATCAATCATGCATATATTAACAAAATTCACATACTAACCACATGTTATTTATTCATAGCAATAACATAAAATTAGCTCACATGGGCTAATATACAATCCGACAATTCATCTTGGAACTGCCCACAAACTCACAATCAGCATGTTATTCACTCATGGCAATAACGCAACATCACACAAGCCATGTGAAACGGTCAGGTGAATTTGTCGAAATATATAGGGTTTTTCACTCGTCGAATCTTTTGGAACCGGCAAACCGTCCAGGGACATGCGAATCCGTCGATTCAGGTGGCGTGGCCGAAGTAAAACAAGTAGGAAAACCCCTACCTTTCGGAGTTTGTCGAAACTCCTGGCTATGCCAGCGTGTAGCCCTTGCGGTGTAGACCGACTTTGCCTTGCCCCCACCGGGTTTGTCGGTCAGATCACGCGGAAAATTTAGAGAGAAGTGAGCTTCTCTCCTCTGGCTCCCTCTTCTTCCTCTTCTCTACTCTCCTTTTCTCTCTGCTTTTCTCTCTGGCCCAGGTTGGGAGGGCAGTCGAAAGTTAGATCCTCTCGTGCCATATCAATACCATTGGCTCATTTGGATTTCATCCATCCCTTATCCATAATAGTGGATTTCCGTCCACTTAGGAGATGTCACATGTCCACATAGGTACACTTAGCTCTCCGCATTTGACTCATTACGCACTTGACCGTGGCACAGCTGTAGGCTACTCACCTCATGCCAGTGTCGCACCCCTCTCGGTGCCTCAGCGGGAATTAGTGTCTCTCGGAATTTGGCGAAATCGGCGTATTAACTAGATTTCGCGAGACGATTCCAACGGTGAAGTCCATTTCGTCATCCGAGATCTATAATTAATTCCGGATTTTCAATCGAAATTACCGTTTTATCATTCCTTAGGAAATCTGGATTTTCTAGGATTTCACAATTTTTAAAATTAGAGAAAGTGTCTGCATGACGCAAAACCAGTGCGGTGACAACCCATCAACTTGCATGGAAGATTCGTGGATGTGGGTGGCAGGCACCTGCAAATCCCCTTTTTCGGGACCCATGATTTGCGAAAATCGGGCCGAGTCTCCTTTATGCGGAAGCTCTATCAAATACAGCATGCAAACCTAGCAACATGGCCTAATATAATACAATGACCTCACTTGGTCCAATTATGAGTGAAAGTGGCCTAACGGGCCCATTCATCCACACTATAGAATGTACAGGACTAATTATCATAGTCCTCAAGAGTTTAATTACAACACTCTTACAAATATTACAAATTAGAACAAGGTTGTTCCAAAGTATTTTTACAATTCTTTTTACGCAAAATACAAGCTACAACTAGTTTGTTCCAAACTTCTTTACAAAAAAAATTAATTACCGGCTTTCTTCATAATTGTGGCCTCGAGTGAGCGTCGTCCACATGCATACTCCTATACACGAAGGGGATCACGACGGGGTGAGCGTGCTCGGTGTTAGCTCTACGGGGGCTACTCCTCACTTAAGTGCACATGTAATGCCATGTTCACACAATCAATCATTCCAAGTAAAATACAGTTTCTACTCTAGAATGACTACATGCCATGAATGAAGTGTCACTCACCATGCCTTTAACACAAGTCCTCATAGGCTTCACTCGCGCGTATTTATGCAGAAGTGTAAAACTTGTCATTGGTGTTTCACCCAATGACCCTTTATCCAAAACAAAAGCTTTTTGTTTTTAAAACTCATTGGACATCCTATGATAAACCGCTTTATTCAAAGCCATTGGACAATCTCTAATAAACAGCTTTATTCAAAACATTGGATAGTCTCCGATAAACAGCTTTATTCCAAAGCATTGGGCAGTCTCCGATAAACCGCTTTATTCAAAAACATTGGACAGTCTCTGAAAAACAACTTTATTCAAAGCTATGAAATGCACCTGTGAGACTCCGTTGGACGTAGTCCAAATTACCAAGCTTACCACCCACTCACCAAGAATGATGAATGATTATAACCATGTACACGCACCCATTTAATGCGATGTCCTCGTGCATATGAAATGCAAATATGCCATTCCATGGCTATACCATGTCATATATATGATGAGTGTTATATTGACATTTTAAACCATGCATAATACCCATGCATTATTTGGACAATCATATCAATTAACATACAATTTCCAAATAAACTACACAATACATGTCAACATATTATACACATCTACAAGTTATCACCAATCAAGCAGTGACTTACATTATACTCTAGGCTTAATTGTGACACCATGTCCACAAATAGCCTACCACCAAGCCATGAAATGGCCTTGTTCATACACAAACACATCACAAGCCAAACCATTAGAACACAATTTGACTTCTGAATTTCAACCAAGTATATGACTCGATTCAGCGATGATATACTCTGATCATATACGATTGTGGCAAAAAATCACGGACACAAATAATTAAACAGCCTAAGTTGTAGCAGTCCCCGAAAACGGACCATAACTTGAGTTATAGGGGTCCGATTTGGGTGATTCAAAAGCCTAACATCAAGTTCTCAGATAGAGCTACAATTTCCTAGAAGGATACTAGTCCAAATTATCACTTTTTCCCAACCGAAAATCAGTCCCAAAAATACGGACGGTAGGTTCGGCCAAAACAAAGACGGCTTGTAGCAATCGGAAAACCGGACCATAACATGGGTTATAGATGTCCAATTTGAGTGATTCAAAAGTCTAACATCAATTTCTCAGATATGGCTACAATTTCCCCGAAGGATACTAGTCCCAATTCTCCATTTTTCTAACCGAAAATCAGCCCCAAAAACTGGACATCATATAGAGTCAAAACAGGGCACTATTCCCATAACTCATTAATTTGCCAACGGCTCGCCAGGGAAAAAGGGACAAAACAGCCCCTTAGGGCATTAAAACTCAACCAAACAGCCCCTAGAATGGAAAATAAACTGAATTAGGAAGAATCTCTACCTCTTGCAGTGTAGAAGAAACTCTAGGAAGTCCCGTGGACACTTTCTAAACTCGAAACCTTTGATTTCCCGAACTCCTTACTTAAATCTTCAGGGAAATCTCATGATTTCGGTACCCACGCGTAGCTCTCGTCGAGTATATGAACTTTCGTTCTTGGCCCAACGAATTCCGACAAACTGATCTCCGTAGATCATAGAGAGAAGTTAGAGCTCTCTCTCTCCCTCTCTCTCTCTCCCTCACGTTTTCCTCTAGCGAGAAATCTCTCATTTACGCTGAATCGATTTTTACCTTTTGTCACAGCAATTATTAAGTTTGGAGACATGACTCACATCGCGCCATATCCATTACTCATTGGTCGGGTTCTGTACTTTGAAAGCAATTTATTTCATCTCGGTTCAAGTTCAATTTATTTTAAATGAACGTTAATTTATTTTCCTCTTTCAAGAATTTTCTCAAAAAATCTCGTTTTTAGGGTTCATCGAACACCCAACGCCCCGAAAATCGTGAATATCCGACTGTCTCGAAATTTAACAAAATTCGTCTGAGTAACTAGATTTCGTGAGATGAATCCAACGGTGAAGTTTGTTTTATCATCCAAGATCTAGAAAAATTTTCAGGCTTCCCTGAACCATTTCGGTAATTTTATTGTTTTTGCCATTTTTCAGAAAAATTAAAATTTTCTCGGGTTTTACATCTTCAGAAGACATTTTCAGTGTTGATTTAAAACTTTCAAAATTATGAATGTGTTTTTTCAAAAGACACTTTTAGTATAACATTTCAACAATTTAGAAAGTGTCTCTTCAAGATACACTTTCTAAAAATTCGAAAAAATGAAAGTGTCTCTTGAGCTTAAATTCAAAATTTTTAAAATTATAGAAAGTGTCTCTTAAGGTGCTTTCGGTGACCAAAACTTTTCAAAATTATGAAGGTATGCTTTTCAAAATACGCTTTAGTATAGCATTTAATGATACAGAAAGTTTTTGCGGAGGCGTTTTAAAAATTCGAAAAGTAGAAGTGACTTTTGAAGATACATTTTAGATTAAATTCAAAATTTTAAAATTATAGAAAATGACTCTTCAGACTTTTAGTGTTAATTCAAAACTTTCAAATTTATAAAAGTGTCTTTTCAAATATACTTTTAGTATAACATTTCAACGATTTAGAAAATGTATCTTCATGAAACATTTTCAGCTTAAATTAAAATTTTTTTAAATTTTAGAACGTGTATCTTCAAAAGATATTTTCAGTGTTTTCAAAATTATGAAGGTGTCTTTTCAAAAGACACTTTTAATATAATATTTTAACAATTTAAGTATCTCTTCAAGAGAGTCGTTTCGTTTCGAGTTTTAAAAGTGTTCTTGAAAGGCAGCTTTGATTTAAATTGAAATTTTGAAAGAGTGTTCGGAAGCCTTTTTGATGTAAAAATTTCAAATTATTTGAAAGTGTATGCTCTTAAAAGAAATTTTAAAAGTCTTTCTAGAACACTTATAATAGCAAAAGCTAATTCACGTTTAGAAATATTTAAACCTATATTATTTGAGGAATTTTTTATTTTTATACTAAATGTCTAAAATGCCTAGAAAAAAACTATACCCTAAATGTATAACTCAAATGGTTATCAACATGTAGATCAGAAGGGTTAAAATATCAAATAAAGGACAATGTTAAGAGACCATTTCAGTAGAGCTGCACAATCATCTAAGGAATTTTGAATCCTTGGGGTTCTATAGAGAATCTATATCCTTGTCTTAGATTATGTCTTGGGTCAATTTTTTTAATTTTGTCTCCCATTTATCAATATTGGCATTTAATGATATATATATATATATATATATATATATATATATATATATATATATATATATATATATATATATATATATATATATATATATATATATATATATCGACAACAAAAACATCCTTTGCTAGAGGCTGGTTTTATCTAAATCTAAATAACGGTTTCACGTCCCACAGTTTTATCTATGGACCATATTGGGAAGGAATGAGCTAACCAACTTGTAAGACTTTTAACACCATATATTATAAGTTACATTATGCACCAATGTTAATCAAGGACTACTTATTCCTGCCAATAATAGGACTCATCCCTGTTACTGTTTCTTTGAAACATCCAAATGGGCAGTGAATAGCGATAGAGACCATTGATATCAATTTCTTTAGATAAGCTCCATCTAGAGGCTTCTTTCCCGACAAATATTATATAACAACTACGAAGGACGGAGAAAAAGAAAATACCGGTGACTACATCAATCAGCTGTTGCTGGCCCACAAACCTCACCGGAGGTCAGATTTGAGGGAACTTTCCGAAAAATAATAAATAAATTAAAAAATAAATCTAAAAAAAATATATAGTTTAAAAAATAATCCTAAATATAATATAGTTTTCTCCGTATAAGTAAGACAATTTAAAAAATGTCTCTTTAAAAGATATTTTCTAAAAATCGAAAAACAGACATTTTCAACTTATTCAAAATTTTTAAAAAGAAAATGTATTTTCAAAAGACACTTTTAGTATTGATTGAGTTTGAAAAATATATGTTGTGTATTGCATTTCGCCAAACTCGAGTAGGTTTAAAAGAAGATTTATACGCGGCGGAGTGAAATGCTAGGGCTCCTGGCATCGACGGGACAGTTCATTCGCCCGAGGCTAATAACACGAGACGCAAGAAGGTACAAATGTCATGTAAAATCAAATAAAATCTCACTAATAAGGGAAGTAAGATAATTCTCAATAGCTGTTTCACCAATTATCGCTTATTTATCGATAGCGATAAAGGCAAATCCCCGTCCGATAAGGAGGGAATCGCCGTCGTCGTCGGTGGGAAAAGCAGTATCTTATAAATGCAGGGTGCTTTGTCGGTGAAGGTATGCGAGACTTATGCACGATACTTCGTGCAAGTAGTTAATATTCTCTTCAATGGGAAAGCGGCTTAGGCATCGCGGGAGCCCAGCAGGCGAGCCCCGTAGATCCTCTTTTTATTTACATCTTGTTTTGTAGAGTTCAACGTCGAGCCGACGAGGCCCGAGCCGGTTCCGGTTCGGCCGCGATTCCAGCATGCTCTAGCTCAGTTCCGATTGAAAAAAGCATCATCAGTTAGCGCCGTTTGTGGGAGCAGCGGTTATTTACAAATAAGTTGATCTCGATGGTGATGGTATCGGCTCGGAATCTGGCCGAAGTCACGCCCGATCCTCTAGGATGCAAAGACCCAGCTAGGTGGGGTGGATAGCGACCTCCCGGAGCGCAGCGCGTTGCAGAGCGATGCGGGCCCGACCGCGGACGGGTGGAGGCACTTCCGCGTCTCGCGACCAGCAGCGATGGGGAGTTAAAGCAGCTCACCGGGGCGGTCACAACGTCCACGGGAAGCGCGGCCGGACCGGGAAGGCCGCCTTACCACCCCTCGGGAGAAGCGGCACACCTCGGCCCTCCCAGGGGCGAAGCGAGAATCCGGTCGGGCGGGGGTACGGACCTCCACCTGGCCCCCCCGGAGAGGGCGCGTGAAGCAGCGCTCGGGGGGGGGGCGCATCGGAGACGGTGAGCAGGCCCGCTACTCAATAAGGAATGGGAGGCGATCATGGGAACGAGAGGTTGAGGGTATCCAACGGAGCTCGGCCACGTGAAGGAAGTCGTAAAAGTAGAGACTCGGACTATGGACACCACAGTGCGTAGGCGAGTCACCATTCATAGGCGAGGGTGTTACACACTTCCCCGCCAGGCGAGTTCGAATCACCGCAAATAGAGGCATTAGTGGAGCAGCGGATCCCATCCGACCATCTTAACACTATGGGAACCGGATGGGCGCACGGATGCTCGAGACCAGTAAGGTGCGAGCCTTCACTATCACGCTAAAAGGCCCGACGTTGGGTTGGTTTAATAGGCTCCCACCATCTTCAATTTCTTCATTTAGAGAGCTCTCCATCGCGTTCGTCTCCCACTTCATTGGAGCGGAACATCTGGCGGGGTGCATCACTGCGACCATAAGCGAGCCCGCAGAAAGCCTAAGGTCTTGTGTCCCGGAGGTTGTCGCGAGGTCTTTGAAGGTAGATGCCTTAGGACGAGAAGTTTGCTATCACCGCATTCATCATTTGAGCTAGGAGTGCGATCCAAAGATTTGATGTTTTCCATCTCGAAAAATGCATAGCGAAACATATAGTAGGAGTATAGCTAAAATGAAATACATTAACGATGAAGAAGCCCTTACATCCGAGAGAGAGCTCTTGACCCACAAGGAGAAAGCGGGGCCGACAAGCAATGAGAGCGAAGCCTAGAGGAGACAAAGAAATCGAGAGAGATCCCGATGAGGAATGACGGTCCCGAGAAGGCGGAAGCATCGGAGACCGCTGGGACCACCTCATTTCGGCTGCGTCGAAGCGGTATTCACCTGACCGGTTCACCTTGGCCGGCCCGCGATTATCCACCGGGTTTTGCGTGAGGTGCAACATGAAAAATTTTTGAGATGGCCATCCCGGATGAGATGGAGACCCTACCAAAGAGATAACACCGAGATCTTTGTGAGTTCCATAGGGATCACGGGCATCAGACAGACGGTATATACGGCTGAAGGAAGCCGAATACTGATTCGACGGGGATATCTCCGCCGCTACATAGCCTCTAAAGGTCAAGATCAAGGGCAGCCGACAACTCAGCATCAACAGCCCTTGGGGGAAATCCATGTGATCTCAGGAGGATTTGCAGGAGGTGGGGAGTATAGCTCTGCTAGGAAGGCTCATTTACGTAGCATCAGGTCTGGAGAGGTAATAGAAGTGCAAGCAGTGTCCAAACTACCTCGACTCGACACGCGTAACATTCTCGGTCGGACACGAAGAGGATGTCAATGATGAGTGCCTAAAACACTCAATACCATACCCCGTCATCTTATGGTTTCCAGCTCACATTTTCACGATTAAATATTTAGCATTTGCCAAGCTCGATATGATTCTTGTATTTTGTGTGAATAGCGGTGGAGCGAGGCGGAGTTTGGGACCATTTTGGAGTAGAGAGAAGAAGAGAAGAAAGGCAGCGCGAAAGTCCATGACGTCGACGTCAGCGTCCGACGTCCAATATTGCGTCCGCGGATTGGGTTAATGAAAGAAGAGAGTCGACAAATTGCCCAGCGTCAGCGGCGTCGCGCGTCGCGGCGATCAACGCAAATTTTGTCTCAGCATCATTAAAGCAAAGGACCCGATCGAGGGGATCGAAAAAGCGTGCAGACGAGGGCATAGAAAGCATAAGCGGCGGCGGCCAGTCGATGGGGAGGAGACTTGCTTTGTATTTTTTAACCTTTCTCTGCAATCGCATTAATGATTTCACGGAATTGGCTGCGTGTATAGCGGAATCGGTATGTTCTAGATTCATATATAGGGTTTTGTTGAACCCTGTCACGATTGCATGGATCAATATTTTGATTTTATATTATTAAGTATTTATGACTTATTAGCATTTGCTCTATATCTGTGATTTATATACATGCGATGTCTGGCCAGCATCGACATGATTTTGCTGGGATTCCGAGATCGAGAGATGAGGATGCCCAGGGATCTAAATGGAGCAACCCTCGGTCAATTCGATAAATAGAGATATCCTGATTCCAAGGGTGGCAATTAAGTTTAGAACATTTAAGCATTTCAGAGCATTGGGTTGGGGTAGAGATGCGCTCAACCCTGCTAGCGAGATAGGCAGATACACCTTGAGAGAGGATATCTTGTAGGCATGATCACCTCGCCATCAATGAGTCACGAATAGACCGAATAGTAATTTCTCTAGGTAGTAATCCATCAAAAGTGGCAGGGGGAGACAAAGCCCTAGTCTCCACAACACAGTAATTTACTAAAATAAATAAGTTAGTTTAATCTCACACATTAGTTAAGTTGTCATTCAAAGCTTACGTCCAGATAATATTCAAAGGCTAAACTCTATTAGTCGATCGCGCTCCTAGGTAAGTTGATATCCGTTCTTGGTCCCTGCTTTGTATTACTTGATACGCCCAGCGCGTGCACTTGCGCACATAGGCATACATAATTTTACACACCACGCTTTATTTATCAAGTTTTGGGCGCGCCGTTCTTAGGAGAAGTTTTGTGTTGATATTGACAACGGGCGCACTTAGATATTACTCTGGAAATTTTGTTTTTATTTTACTTTTACAAGTCTTTGGTAATTTGGTCTTTGTTGTTTAGTGTGATTGCGATCAGGGATTCACGATTGAGTGCATGCGGCGAAAGAAATTCGAGTTGAGCCCATATCTGTTTTGATCCTAAGCCGGAAAGAACCTTACCGCTTAAGGCGAGCGAGAACGGCCGCAGTGTAAATCTAGCAATCATCGCGGAATAATTAGAGCGATCCGGCCATGTGCAAGAAAAGCGAGCCGCAAAGGGGAGGTGCGATGGGAATAACGGTAGGAATCATGCACCCAGGCCGTTTATACAGCCAGATGATCCATTCATGTTGCTAGAAGAGTTTGCCTTACCACCTACAGTTGTTCAGACGGCTATCCGAAGACCACCTATTCAGGCAAACAACTTCGAGTTGAAGTCAGTGACCTTACAGATGCTTCAAAACATCATGTTCCACGGATTGCCTAATGAGAATCCGAATATGCATTTGACCAACTTCCTCGAAGTCTGCGACATGATCAAGTACAATGGGGTCGCGGCGCTCGAGGTTGAGGGTTCCCAGCTTTCTCACTAGGTGATAGAGCCAAACATTGGTTGACAACCAAGAGTCAACCACCGGTTCCATTAATCTTCATGGAGCGACTTAGTGCGAAGTTCTGACCCGAGTTCTTCCCACTGCGAAAATTGGCCTGGCCCAGTGCGAGAGATCAATACTTTTGGACAACTAGAGGGAGAGGCTGGCGAAGCATGGGATAGATTTCCACGAACTATTGAGAAGTGCCCACATCACGGAATGCGACCGGATGGATCTGAGAGTCCATACTTTCTATAATAGTGCGAGGAATGCGACTAGAGCGGTGATTGATGCTAGGCGAGGTGCCTTAATGAAGAGAAGACCACTGGACCCGAGCATATGAAATCTGGAGAGATCTTTGCTACTAATACCAATATTGGCCTAGAGATAAGGGTGTACACCGGTGAAGGCCATAGGCGGCACCGGATAACGAGGTTCTCGTGTCACAGTTACTCATATTTGCACGGCTGCTAAGCGGCCGGCTAGGCAATAGTGCGAATGCCGTACGAGACTAGCCCGTAGGAGTTGTGTGAGGTGCATGGGGATAGCACGGCCCGGCCGCGGGTGTCGGTTAGGACCGACCAAGCAGATAGAGCATGCCCGGTATGTGTCGAGGTTTGTCGGCCCACCAGTGACGGGGTCGATTATGGGGCAGCGACTATCGGAACCATAATCGAGGCGAGGGTGGCGTAATAATCAGAATAATCAGAGCAGTCAGGGTTATGGATGGAGGAACAATCAGAACAACATGCCACCACCCCGAGTGAGCAAACCACCTCTCGAGAAAAAGGTGGACTTGGAACAAGCCCTTGCGCAAATGCTCACCTCGCATACCACCTTTATGAATGGGAATAGCCGAATATGCAGCGCCCGAAGCCACTTGATTGAACAATCGGCGGCACAGGTTGAGAAATTTAGAGTGCGAGAGGATGGGCCCGAAAGGGCCAATCTATTGCCAGAGAAAGACTCTGGGTTCCTTACCAAGCAACTCAGAAGTGACTCGAGACGGGAGGGGAATGAACATGTAAAAGTAGTCACGGCGAGAGTGGTAAAATTGGTATCTGGGGCAACCCCACGGTGGTGATAGAGGAGGTAGGGCGAGAAAGTCATCCAGGACCGGTCGGAATGATGTCTGAGAGGAGCGGCCCAGGAAGAAAAAGTTTGTGGGAGGCGGAAGCAAAGGGGATTGCCTGACTCATAGCCCCGATTCGTATCCACAGGCGTGCAAGAAGCATAAAATTTGGATAAACGGTTCTTCAAGTTTATGGAAGTATTCAAGAAACTACATATCAACATTCCGTTTGCCGATGCTCTGGAACAAATGCCAAGTTATGTCAAATTTATGAAGGACATCTTGTCCGCGAAGAGAAGGCGGTTTGAAATAGTTAACCTAAGCGGGAATGCGGGTGCCGTCCCTTAGGAGGAAGGCTGTGGCTAAAGACCGAGGCGGTTTCACTATCCCTTGCACCCGTCGGGAGTTATCTTTTGAGAGAGCTTTGTGTGATTTGGGCTGGTAGTAATCTCATGCCCCTATCCATATTTAGGCGTTTGGGGGTTAAGGTGAAGCTCGTCGACCCTACGGTCACACTCAGGCTGTGACGAGGTCCTTAAAGCATCTAAGAGGGGTGATAGAAGATTTGTAGTGATAGAAAGGTGCTCAAGTTCATCTTCAAACGATTTCATTGTATTAGATATGGAAGATAAAAATACCCATAATCTTGGGTAGACCATTTCTTCTTTCTTGCGGGAGTAATGATTGACGTTCGAGAGGAGAGGCTAAAATTGAGAGTGGGGAGGAACAAAGTCAAGTTCAATGTGTTCGAAGTTGTGAGACACCCGGCAAGTGATACATGTTTTATGGCAGAGGCATAGAGGCTATAGTGTCTAGCCAAAGTGGTCTCATGATCCTTTGGGAGGCTTCTTTGAGTGAGTGGAGATTAAGAACCTTGGAGAAGGCGGAGTATGTAAAATGGATGGATTCGCCCGGGCCAATAGAAGGAAATATTTTGAATCTCTAGGTGAAAACACTAAAGCGCCCGAGTGCCATCACATTTGTTGACCACTCAAGATGGAGCAAAGCCATTACCTAGCCATCTGGAGTATGCTTATCTTGGGACTGCCTCCACCTTACCAGTGATTATTTCAGCGTCCCTGATAGCAATAGAGGAAGATAAGTTATTGAGGGTACTCAGAGATTACAAAAATGAGCTCGGATGGTCTCTGGCTGACTTAAAAGGGATTCGCTTTTCTATGCATGCATCGAATTTTGTTGGAAGATGGTCATAAGCCTTGATGGAAGCATGAGAGGAAGCCCGAGATCCAGTATGAAAGGAATTAGTCGCAAGGGGTATTAAAGTGGCTAGATACCGGGGTTATTTATCCTATTTCTGACAGTGCATGGGTAAGTCCGGTGCAGGTAGTACCTAAAAAGGGAGGAACAACTGTCATAAGAACCGAGAATAACACATTACTGCCTTCTAGAACAGTCACCGGTTGGAGAATTTGTATTGATTATCGGAAACTGAATAAGGCTACTCGAAAAAACCATTTCCCATTGCCTTTTCCGGATCAGATGTTGGATCGACTAGCCGGACACAAATACTATTGCTTTTTGGATGGATATTCCGGCTACAATCAGATTGCTATAACCCCTGAAGATCAGGAGAAGACGACATTCACATGTCCACATGTACGATTCGCATTCGAGAGAATGCCCTTTGGGGTGTGCGTCGCGGCGCGGGCACATTCAACGTTGTATGATGGCCATATTCTCCGATATGGTTGAAAAGACAATGTCGAGGTCTTCATGGATGATTTTACGTCTTAGGAAACTCAGCGACAATTGTTTGGAGAATTTGAAGTTGGTGTTGATCAGATGCGAGGAGACCAACCTTGTACTCAATTGGGAGAAGTGCCATTTTATCGTACAAGAGGGCATTGTACTTAGGCATCGGATTTACACCAAGAAGATGAGAGGTAAACCGAGCAAAGATTGAAGCAATTGAAATTACCTCCACCCTCATACGTAAAAGGCATAAGAAGCTTTTATTTCTTGGATTTTATAGGCGGCAAATCAAAGACTTTTCTCGGATTGCGAAGCCCAGTTGTCACAATTTCTTTGGTCAAGGGACACCATTTGAGTTTGATGCACGGTGTGCGCGCATTTTCGACCTTGAAAGATAAATTAGTATCGCTCTATTGTAGTAGCCTTAGGATTAGGCCTTTAGTTGGTTGTGTGTGGCCTTGGTATTTATGCGATTGGAGTAGTGTTAGGGCATAAAAGAGAAAGAATATTCCAGGTGATCTACTATGCTAGCCGAACCTTGAATGATGCCCAGCTGAACTATGCCACCACTGAAAAAGAACTATTAGCCATTGTATTTGCCTTTGACAAACTTAGGCCCTATTTGATCGGCAACAAGGTAGTCGTCCACACTAACCACTCCGCCATAAAATACTTGATGACCAAAAGGAGCGCGAGCCGGACTAATCCGATGGGTTCTCTTAACGCGAAGAATTCGATTTAGAGATTAAAGATAAGAAGGAGCGGAGAACCTAGTTGCGGATCATCTATCACGGTTAGAAGGGCAAGTGATGAGGTCGTGTGAATGACGATTTCCCAGATGAGCGGCCTAACTAGCTATTGATGACCAGGGCGGTTCCAGGGTTTGCCGACTATGTGAATTATTTGGTGGCCAGAATTTAGCTATCAACAGAAAAAGAGGTTCTTCGCACACTTGAAAACTATTACTGGGAGGAACCTGTGCATCACGGGCATTATCTTCGACCAGTGATCGGGGAGATGTGTAAAAGATGATGGGCCCAGTGTGAACCACTGCCGCACTTTACCATGTGGGGGGCATTTTGGCGACCAGAGAACAACAGCCAAGGTACTTCAATCAGGCTTCTACTAGCCTAGCTTATTCAAGGATGCTTATCGGTTCGTATCCACTTGCGACAAATGCCAGCGAATGGGGAGCATCTCTAGAAAGGACGAACCACCCATGCACACAATTCTAGAAGTAGAGCTGTTTGATTTATGGGGGATGGATTTCATGGGTCCATTTCCTCCTTCTTTTAATAACCTGTACATCTTGCTGGCAGTAGATTACGTCTCTAAGTGGAGTTGAAACATCACAGGCCCACCCAATGATCATGGAGTGGTGGCTCGGTTCTTCGCATCACGTATTCTTGATTGACCTCCCAGAGCACGATCACGAGATAACGGTACCTTTATGCAATAAGATGATTGACAAAGTCTTGCCTGAAGTATGGTGTCGCGACACCTCACATCCTCTTGCCTTACCATCCATGAACAACGGACGAGCGGAGGTATCGTCGAGAAATCAAGTCCATTGGAAAATAGTCGACGACTCTAGGAAGGGCGGTGAAAAGATTGAGGATGCACATTTAAAACACCATTGATTATGTCATACATTTCGAATGTTTATGGAAAAGCATGCCACTGCTTAGGTGGAATTGGAGCATCGAACTGCTTGGGCGACTCGCCCATTTGAACATGGGCGATTACATTAGCCAGAAGAGAGGAGTGGATTACTACCATTTCGATGAATTGAATGAATTCCACAACGAAGCTTATGAGAATGCTCGCATATACAAGGAAAAGGCGAAAGCCTAGCATGATAAACATATTGTCAGGAAAGAATTCGAGGCGGGGCAATAGGTCCTCTTCGTTTAATTCCCGACTCAAACTCTTTCTCGGAAAATTAAAATCAAGATGGTCAAGACCATTCACTGTGACCCGAGTTTTTTCACATGGAGGGGCGGAAGTTATGCATCCAGAGAAAGGAACATTCAAAGTCAACACCCAACGGTTGAAGCCGTACTTTGGGGGCGAGTTCCATGCGAATAAGCAGACCATTCCACTGAACACACCAGAAGAAGTACAGTAAGCAGTCATATAAGCCCGGGTTCCCGGGCACATTGAGATTCAGGGCCGTCGAGCTAACGACATTAAACAAAGCGCTTCTTGGGAGGCAACCCAAGCTTTTCTTGAAAATTTTCTTTCCATAGTTTACTTTTTATTGTTTGTTTTAATTTTGGTTTGGTTTTCTGTCTCCTTGTGTCGGGTTTTCTTTTAGTGTATTTTGGGGCGAGACCTAAATTAATGTGGAGGATCCGCTTGAGAAGCTCATTCCAGAAGTTAGAAGGGGTCAAAATTGCATTCAGGGGGTTTTCTCATACCTTAGAAACTTGTGGAAAATTTTTCATTTTAGCTTTCTCTGTCACGTCGCAACGTTGGATCTCAACGTCGCGACGTTGCCTGAACCATGAAAAAACAAGCCTCGGTCACGTCGCGATGTTGTCATATCGACCCCATAGAACGTCGCGACGTTGGATCTCAACGTCGCGACTTCAGTTTCACCACCCCCTGGAACGTCGCGACGTTGGATTTATAGCCTCTGCGGGCGTCAGCGGCGTTGGATCTGGCGATCGAGACGTTGGCATCTCCACCCTTGGGAACGTCGCGATGTTGAGCGACGTTGCCCGTTGCCATGTTTATGCCAAAAGCCCTCTCATTTTGTCTACTCCGCCATTACTGTCGGAACCAAACCCGCACCTCCATTGTGCAGGACTCCAACCACACCTATGCCTCCCGACCACCACGGTCTTGTGCTTGGCTTGACCCTCCGCGCATCTTGCGCCTCATCCACAACTCCGTGGTGCCCTAACCCTTGCTCCTGTCGGCTCTTAGTGAGTTCAGCATTTTTGAGGGTCGGCACCATCTGGTTCCCACCGTTAGGTCTGGTTCGAACCTGCGGGCCCATTAGGTGCACCTAGAGGTCGTGGCAGTCTCCCTGACGCCCTTCTAGCCTTCGTTCCTATTGTGCCCCCTAGGTGCTCGATCATTTGCCAAGGTCACCTGGGAGTGGCCTCCTCTGTGCCATTCGACCCCGGTGCGTCCCTTGGCGCTTAGGAAGTCTAGACCCATACCTCTACACCTATGTCGGGTAAGCGGCAAAAGTTGACCGCCAAACATGGTCGGGCCAGTGAGGACCCGACTCCAAATTTCGACCTCACCAAGTTTGTCAATGAAGGTGTCGTCGATCGGTTTGGCACCATTTGCAAAAATCGGTCCTTCATCAAAGAAAAGGGCTTCCACCACCCAGAAGCGACTTCTTTCTCGAGACCATTCTTGAATAAGGGGATGGCGGTATTATGCTGTTCCACCTCGATCCGGGCTGCGGCGAGTGTGGTGCAGTCTCACCTTGACCTGCGCCTCCCATGTCGTGAAACAGGTTCAGGTGCGCGGCGTGTTGGTAGACTTCAGCGCCTGATCCTATCAACTTGATTTTATAATCTTGACCTAGTCCACTTTAAGCCTTTTTGCTCGGCTACATGGCGACCCATTGCCAGAATCCTCGGGATGACCAACGGGCGAGGTGAGTGGAAACTCAATAGTGAAGGGCACGCGGTGCACCCAAACCAAACTGTTGGCCTATATTCCCAGAGTATGTATCACTTCATCGTCGCGTCTCATTAGACTGACGGGCGTGTGTGAGAAGTGACGCGCAGCGTGCTCTACCAGCTACGCCATCATCAGGGGCGTACCGCGATGTTGGGTAGGTTATGGTCACCATCCTCCATAAGCAGAGGCGAAAATGGTGAACTGGGCGCCCCTTTCTCATATACATCCTATGAAAGCGAGCCGGGGTTCCCTCAGAGGACAATGAGGTGTGGATACACCCCATTAAATCTATAATGGTCAAGCGTGACAAACCGGGTGTACCACGACTGACGATATGCATTTCGGGCGTGAACCCTCGGGCGGATGAGCTTCCACAGTATCGGGCTCGTTTTGGCCTCCCGGGCGATCCCCAGGGTGATGTTGGGCAATCCTCCACTTTCGACCACCACCGCCCGCAGTAGGCTTCGGCGGCCACAAATCGATCCCGTGCGATCTGGGGGCCGGTGCTCGCCCTCGCGGCCAGCCCGGCGCTTTGGGGCCAGACTGAGAACCGCGAGTCCTCATTACCCAGGGACCATGGAGCCCTTGACATGCGCCGTCTGGCTAACCCGGGCAACAATTCTCCCGAAATCACTTGATCCCTCCCGGGGACCGGCTCGCGAGCTACTCGCCCTGCTGACCACGCCACCGCCTTTGCCAGCGGTGACCACGTGAAGATCACGGGCATTTCCTTCCTCCTCTTGTTCTTTTCTAGCAGTGGGGACAGACACCACAGGCCCCAGGGGGTGTGGGTGGTGATCGGGTTTTTGTTCGGTTGGCATAGTTTTGTGATGGGTTATTTTATTTATGTGTTCCTGTTTTAGTTTAGGTTAATTTATGTTTGTTTATTTTAGTATGCAGAGTCAAGTGTTTAGTTTATGTTTGGTAGGTCATTTTTCTGTTTTGTTGTTTCTAGTCACTGGGAGTCCCTAGTATTAGGTTATGTTGGCGTTGAGAGTGTTTAGGTAGTGTGTGCGTGTAACCATGCTTGGTGAGATCTTCTTTGGCCAGGAGTCCACGATCACGTGCTCTGAGCATAGTATAAATCCGGGTAGGGTTTGTGAGATTAGGTAGATGCTCGGGAGTTTCAGGTTTAATAGGTAGGGAGACAAAGTGAATAACCTCCAGGATACTTAAGAAGCCATTTCTCCCAGCGAACCCACCTCCTCACACTGGAAATGACCTCTAGGGTATGCTGGGCTCAGGGCAGGCTACTAAGGTTCCATGAGCCACCGGGAGTCTCTGAAGCACCAAAGTGATGGGACACCACACAAATAAGAGGATTGCCGAGCCCCCGAGAGTTAAAAAAAAAAAAGAACCATAAGAACAGAATAAGTGGGATCTTCTAATCGGAATCCCGGGCCCAGTCCGAGGGGCCTTTCAAAGCGATGCCACTACTTGGTGTGGGAGCCATTGGCTTCAGCACTTGGGTCTGAGGGGGCCCGAGAAGATGGAAGTTTCCCACGACTTAGGGCCGCAGGTTTGGTGAGTGTTCGAGTGACGTTCGAGAGGCTGAATGCGGTGCCTTTAACTTGATAGGTAAGGAGTCACTTGACTAATCCAGCTGCATGAACACTTAGCATAAACTTACGGGCACTAGTTTCTTTCATGCGTAGGTATGTTTAATGGCTTCTGGCTTGGTGCGTTTATCCTTGATGGTTAAGATTCTCCCAGCTAGGTGAGAGTTGAACTCAAGTTTGGGGGTGTCGAACGAATATATACTAGAGATCATTTGTTGTTGACCCATTATTCAGTGCACATAGGGTCCTTGGGAAAGGCTATTGAATACCACGGAGGTTGATAAACATCATTCTGCAGGTATTTCAAACGAATTCTTTCGAAAGTCAAACACCCTTACGGATCCCCTGAAATTCAAACAAAAAGGCAAGATTTGTGAGTCGGTCCATTTTGATCCTTCGTCTGTCAGCATGTGCATCACAATCCTAGTGTTAGGTTATAATATGTAGGTTGTGTGTCTGTTTAAGTCGGTCTTGCTTGAGGGCAGCGAAGCTAAGTTTGGGGGTGTGATGAGTGCCTAAAACACTCATGCCATACCCGCGTCTGTCTTATGGTTTTAGCTCTATTTTACAGTTAAATACGCATTTTATAGCCCGATATCTGATTCTTGCATTTTGTGTGAATAGCAGGTGGAATGGGCAGTTTTGGGACCATTTTGGGCTTGAAGCGGTAGATGCGCCGGGAGCAGTCGCGACGTCAGCGTCACGACATCTCAACGTCGCGACGTAGGGTCAACGAGAAGAGAAAGTCAACAAATTGCCAACGTCGCGACGTCGCAACGTCGCAACGTCAGCGCGAATTTTGTCTCAACATCATTAAAAGCAAAGGGACCAGAAATCGAGGGATCGAAAAGCGTGCGGACGGGCACGAGGAAGCATAGCGTGACCAGTCGGTGGGGAGGAGACTTGCTTTTGTATTTTTTTTTCTTCTTCTCTGCAATACTATTAATGATTTACGGAGTGACTACGTGTATAGCCAAGTCCAGTATGTTCTAGATTCAGATCTAGGGTTTTGTTGAACCCTGTCACGATTGCATGGATTAATATTTTGATTTTATATTATTCAGTATTTATGACTTATTAGTATCTACTCTATATATGTGATTTATACATGCGTTAATACGGCAGCGTTATCATACCCCATTCCCGATCCGACTGGAGTTAGGCGGTTGAGCAGAGTCGGGTGCGAGACTATATCTTGGGACTCGATGACTGTTCTTTCGGCGAACTTGTACACAGTAGTTATACGAACAATTTACGTAATAACAAAAATCATTTTCATATATAAAGAACTACCACAGTGGTGTCCTCGACATCATACATATCTTTGAGGTCCATTTATATACATGCTGTTATTTTCTAATACAAAACATCGGAGATCTCGCGGAAGCGGTGCGGTGAGCACTATCCCTACGGTAGCTGCTTCCTGGCGATGTGGGATGTCACATCCTCTATCCTTGTCTTACGCTACGTACCTCTGCGGATTGAGCGCCGTTCTAAGCTTTGCTTAGTGGGAACATAGCATGGACAACCTGTCGTGACCATCTCAGCTTATACATGCATTTCATAAATCGATACATATTCATATAACTTTTGGTTACTTATCATCTTTACATTCTAATGCATATCAATCTTTTCCATTACATGTTTTCTATCTTTGACACATCTCCTATATATACTCTTATTGTATTCCTCTTCTTTGTCATCCTTTACCTACATCTATCGTTCTTAGCACTGATGCATTTCTAACATGTGTACATAGCATGTTCCATCTATTCCTTGAAATATGTCTATCATATATTCATATCTATGACTGTATTCTAGTACCTATCATTTGATCTATTATCTTTCTAATGGTTAATATTACATATCCCCACAATAAGTATATTCTTATACATATATTACTTTCTTGGTTATATACTATGTACCATTTATTATGCTCTATTTTCATGTATTGTTATATATCAGTGATCATGTCTTTGTTTTCATATTATTTTCTCTTTCATATTAACTTTTCGAGATCATTTACACTCTTATATATTTTCATATATCCATTGGAATCATATAATCTCATGTTCACGAGAACTATCATCACATAGCGGTGCTATGCTTCTTATATCATATCGCTAATACTTTCACATGTCATATTCAAATCATTTATTTTATGTTTCATGCCTGTAAATACCCGAAAGAAGTGGATACATGAGACTTGTGCTTGCAGAAGCGTACTCCCTTATCTGAAAGCGGTGGTCTTATTAGAGCGACAAGTGTTGTGCTCTTTGTTCGAGATAGTGGTCTTTTCATAGCCCGGAGGCGTCGTTGTCATTGTTCGAGACAATGATCATCTTATAAAGGCGCTAAGGCGCAGTGGTGACGCCACTAGCGCTTTGATCAAAGCAGGATCTATGTCATTGACCCAACCAGGGTCGTTTCGAATAGAGAGCGTATCTGCTGGAAACTTATTCTCTATTGGCATGCCAACTATCCACAATACTTGAGTCGAGACCAGGCAATCCGTTTTATTATATTTTTCTAGCATATCTCATAAGCATAGAATAACTATTGTGATCGCGGGTGCCCATGTAAAATATCTTATCATTACTTTAATCTGTGTATTAGTTCGTATACGTAGGCTTCATGTTACGGTTCTCATATTTCTCTATAATACATATATATCATTTCATATATGTCTATTCTATATCACATTTAGTTTATGTTTTAGCTATACCATTCCATCTCTTCACTCTTGTATTCATATCATATTCTATCATATTTTATCATATATTAGCATAACATTTGCATATAACTTTATCATCATGCATGTTTACTGATTCTTATATTCATACATGCTTGTATTCGTGTACATGTACTCATTCCTACGTAACATCTTATGTCTTGTTAACTTATATTTTCATGTACTTTATTAGAAGCTGTCCTATCTCCGTGGATTCTGAGCTTATACCTATACGGAGAGTACTTATACATGTACTTAATAACTTATCTATCTTATACTTGTATCTATCTTATATTATGCATGATATACTAGGATTATCATATTTTCTTACTGTTTTTCCTTATTTCTGGACCTAATATTAGTTCCAATTTTATCATACTATGTATGGCTGTATTCTTGAATCAATGGGCTTTCCATAGAGTCCAAGAACACCCGAATCAGAGTTCGGACGAAGGAGATATGACCTTCCGAAGTTGGAGGTCATATGTAGACAAATCCGGAACTGGACGAGCTGAACTGATGTGACGAGCTCAGTCTGACACCTCGTTCTGATGCTTTCTATCTTCCTTAGGCATATCAATGTATTCTTGACTCAATGGGCTTTCCATAGAGTCTAAGAACACCCAAATCGGAGTTCAAACGAATGAGATATGACCTTCCGAAGTTGGAGGTCATGCGTAGTCAACCTTGACGAGTTGACGCGTTGGCCATTTGAGATGACCTCGGTAACTTGGTCTATCACCTCGGTCTGACATCTACTAGCCTCCTCAGGCATATGAATGTATTCTTGACTCTATGGGCTTTCAGAGTCCCAGAACACAAATGTCGGAGTTCGGACGGAGAAGATATGACCTTAGTTGGAGTCATACGTGGAGCCGTCGACGGCGACTGGATGACGGGTTGACCTGAAGTGACGAGCTCATCTATTATCTCGGTCAGGCATCTAATATTCTCCTCAGGAATATGAATGTATTCTTGACTCGATGGGCTTTCCATAGAGTCCAAGAACACCCAAATCGGAGTTCGGACGAAGAAGATATGACCTTAGAAGTTGGAGGTCATCGTGAGCAAATCGACGGCTGACCTGGATTGACGAGTTGACCTGAAGTGACGAGCTCATCTATCACCTCGGTCAGCCATCTAATATTCTCCTCAGGCTTATGAATATATTCTTGACTCGACGGGCTTTCCATAGAGTCCAAGAACACCCGAATCGGAGTTCGGACGGAGAAGATATGACCTTCCGAAGTTGGAGGTCATACGTGGGCAAATCTGACGAGTTGACCTGGATTGACGAGTTGACCTGAAGTGACGAGCTCATCTATCACCTCGGTCAGGCATCTAATATTCTCCTTAGGCATATGAATGTATTCTTGACTCAATGGGCTTTCCATAGAGTCCAAGAACACCTAAATCCGAGTTCGGACGAAGGAGATATGACCTTCCGAAGTTGGAGGTCATACGTAGGCAAATCTGACGAGCTGACCTGGATTGACGAGTTGACCTGAAGTGACGAGCTCTTCAGGACGAGCTGAGCTCTACATGACGAGCTCTACTGAGCTCTACAAGACGAGCTCTGCTGACCTCTACAGGATGAGGTCTGCTGACCTCTTCTGCATGAGGTCTGCTGACCTCTCTTGCGTGGTCTCTTGGCCTACGTTTGACGACTTTATGGGGTGGCCATACGCTGCATTTGAGCGTTAGGAGTAAAAGACCATAACTTGGTCTACAGGGGTCCGAATTAAGAAATTCAAAAGCCTAACATCAAGTTCACTGATGTGGCTACAATTTCCCAGAAGGACTTACTGCTAAATTCTCTTTATTTCTGACCCAAAAACCTTTTCTAAGGTACGGCTAGTTGACCCGAACTGGACGACTGACCCGACCAGATTTAGCTTAGCTGACTTCGGAAAAAGGACCATAACTTGGTTTACAGAGGTCCAAATTGAGAGATTAAAAAGCCTAACATCAAGTTCATTGATGTGGCTGATTACCTAGAAGGACTCACTTCCAAATTCCCTGTATTTCTGACTCGAAAACCCGTTCTAAGGTCCGACTACTGCATATAATCAAAATAGGGAATTTTCTGGGTTTAACTTGCAACTAGACCCTTCTCAAAACACATATCTAGGAGCCTTAGAGCTCTTCTCGGCTGACCCTACTTGAGAAATGAGTTTTAGGGTTCCCAAACCCAAACCATACACAGATAGAGGGTTCTAAACCATGTATCTAAACTTTCTAGTCCAAAACTAGACTTCCATACTCCCATAGTTTCCATACAAAACTATACTCAAATTTCATACAACCCAAGACGCGTGTATTCATACAATATTCACAATTCCATACACACCTAGTTTACATACATATTAAATGGATTCGAATGCGCGTGATGCTTACTAACTATTTGCTTTCTTCTTTTTCCTTCTTTCTTGTTTTTCTTTTCTCTTCTTCTTCTTCTTCAGTTTTTGCTCTCTCTTTCTCCCATGACCAACATGAGATATTTCTTTTTAGTGCTTATCGCTGACTTGATCTTACTCCTTTTTATTTCCTTTAGAGGAATCTTCCTCATATTTCATCGGCTCCTTGTCTCTTCCCACGATTTTCTTCCTTATTTTATTCTAATATCTTTCTTTTATTACTCTTATTGTATGCAGCATTCTCTTTGGCATATGAGCATTATATTATGACCTTTGGGTCATAAATTGTAATTATTAATTTACCTTAAGCGTTGTATTAATTCCAAATTCTTGCTTATTTATTTTGAACTTAATTCCATTTAGCTTTTAATATACCTAAGCAAGTCGAAACTTTTAGGGTATATTTAGAGTGTCTAAACGTCGACATGGTTACTGTTTGGGATTAGAGATCGAGATGAGGATGCCTAGGGATCTGAATGGAGCAACCCTCGGTTAATTCGGTAAATAGAGATATCCCGATTCCAAGGGTGGCAATTAAGGTTAGAACATTTAAGCATTTCGGAGCATTGGGTTGGGGTAGAGATGCGCTCAACCCTGCTAGAGAGATAGGCGGATACACCTTGAGAGAGGGTA
Source organism: Tetrastigma voinierianum (assembly GCA_016808115.1). Lineage (NCBI taxonomy): Eukaryota > Viridiplantae > Streptophyta > Magnoliopsida > Vitales > Vitaceae > Tetrastigma > Tetrastigma voinierianum. Next base: position 532,019 of record JAEQBH010002699.1, read on the forward strand.
TCTCGTAGGTACGATCACCTCGCCATCAATGAGTCACGAATAGACCGAATAGTAATTTCTCTTGAAACAGTAATCCGTCAAAGAAGTGGCGGGGGGAGACAAAGCCACGAATCTGCACAACACGATGGTACTAAAATAAATAAGTTAGTTTAATCTCACACATTAGTTAAGTTGTCATTCAAAGCCTACGTCCAGATAATATTCAAAGGCTAAACTCAGTAGTCAACGCGCTTCTCCCCGTAGATCGATATCCGTACTTAGGTACACTGTATTACTTGATACGATGCGTGCACTTGCGCACATAGGCATACATAATTTTACACACCACGCTTTTGTCCTATCAGTCAACACCCCCACGACGATCCTTTGATGATAAAGGCAGTTGTGGCAAACAAAACAATCCACCGGGTCCTTATAGACAACGGGAGCTCAACCGACATCATCTTCGCGTCGGCTTTTGACAAGATGGGCATCGGAATGGAGAAGCTGGAACCAGCCAGCACCCACCTACGAGGATTCTCCGGAGAGAAAGTGATACCTTTGGGGTCCATACAACTAGTGCTCACTTTGGGGACCACATGCGGCTGGCTTGACAATTAAGATTTCTCATAGTAGATGCCCCCTGCAGCATAACGTGTTATTAGGCGGACCCTCTACCAACCCGTAAAAACCATCCTAAAGCTTACCACATGGTGATCAAATTTCCTACCACAAGCGGAGTAGGAATGGATTCGAGAGACCAATGCGTGGCAAAGGGAGTGTTACTAGACATCGATGAAGCAAAGCGTCAAGCGACATATACGTGACGAGGAAGGCTCGACATCTTGTGACAGGAGTAAACACACGACTGAGCCCTCGGAAGAGTTGGAGCCCATGCAGTTCGAAGCGATGACTGAACACCACCGCTTTATATCGGCTCCAAGCTAGCCAGAGTACCTCAGAAACACCTCTGCATCTACTTCTTGAAACAAAACAAGGATGTCTTCGGCGTGGAAGCGAGGAGGACATGGGAGGGTTGACCGCGATAATCACTCGCGGGCCAAAAGGTCGGTCCATCCTTTAAACCGGTCGAGCAAAGAAGGAGTTTCGAACCCAAAGAGACAAGCGATTAATGAGGAGGTCGGCAAGCTCCTGGCGAGCGATCGAGAGAGTGGAGAGTACCACAGTGGTTGGCCAATGTCGTACTCGTCAAAGCGAGCGACAAGTAAGCGACTCTATATCGGCTTTCTTGGCGTCGTCGAGCACATGCCCTAAAGATAGTTTCCTACACCTCGGATCAGCCTTATAGTAGTACCACATTTAGGCCATGAACTCCTTAGCTTTATGGGATGCTTTCTCGGTTACAAGCCCGGATCGTATGGACCCGGCGACCCGAGAGAAGACCTCATTCATCACAGGGCAAGGGACTTATTGCTATCGTGTAATGCCTTCCCGGACTGAAAGCGCGGGGCCACCTACGAGGTGGTGGCGAGGATGTTTCGAAGCAAATAGGGGCATCCATGGCGGTATATATAGATGACATGTTGGTAAAATCAACTACGGTCGAGCTTCACATAGCTCATCTAGTCGAGGCATTCCTGATCCTGAAAGAGTACAACATGAAGTTTAATCCGGCCAAATGCGCTTTTGGAGTCTCAACCGGAAAATTCCTGGGTTTTATAGTCAACAACGGAATGGCGGGCTTAGGACAAGATAAAGGCATTGCTCGACATCTTGTCACCATCAGCTAAAGATTACATTCTACTTTGGAAGGATAGTTCGCATTAAGCGGATTTTTTGTGTCACAGACCCAGCGATAAGTGGCGATGCTTTGATTCGAAAAAAGCTATCAATGGGATGCACAACGGCTGTCGTAGCGCTAAAGCTTATCGAGGCTCTCCCACACACTCGTTACGGTAGAAGTGCTGCGAGGAAGGAATGACTCCTTGCTCTGTGCACAGCGATTATGGGATTTCTCGACCGGCGTGAGTCTGTCGAGAGACAAAGGCCCAGGGTGCGGCGCCCCGGGTCACACTGTGCGGGTGGGAGCTCTGGGGAGGGACGAGGAGGAGAGGTATCGAGGATGGAGAGAGCAATCCGGCATTGTTGGTAGCCACGGCTGGAAACTGCGCCCTGCTTCCGAGCACGCAGTACCATCGAAATCACGTGAGTACACGATGAGCGGGTCTACGCCAAACGGAGACCTCGGAAGATTGATGAAGTGGGCCGTACATTATGGCGAGTTCGACATTAGATATAAAAACCAAAAGCACGCAATAAAGGGGCCGGTCTTAGCAGGACGCCGTCATGGAATTCACGCAAGCAGGAGCTTGCGGGGATACTCAACGACGCCGACTCCCGTTTGGAAGTTGTGTGTCGTGAAGCGGGGGGCGCGATGCTCAAGGGAGTGGTCTTAGAGATAGTCGACCTCTCCGGAAGGAATGAATGCTCAGTATGCGCTCGGTTGGAGTTCAGGAGCCTCTAACAAACGGTAGAGTATGAAATTTGTCATAATTTAGTTCGACCCTCGCCCGTTGATGGAAGTTGGTGAAACAGAGGTATGGGCGACTCCGGGTTGGTGATAAAGCAAATAGAAGACACTAAGGACAAAGGTGAAAAACCTGAGTCACATACCTCAGGTGCAGGAGTGCCTACTAAGGAAGTTAGGTGCTAGTTCGGGTCGGACACACATACGAAGCGAGAAAGTCGCGAAGCGGATGCCTTAGCAAAGTACAGTATGACCTCGAGGGACCTGAAACAGCGGCTTTGTGCAGGTGCTTGCACCTTTGAGCCCTCCATGAATCTCAACAGCGAAGGGTCTCCACGTCATGTACGGCGAAATTTGGATGGACCCCATTTGGGACTGCAATGGAAGGACTCTTTGCCCGAGGCTTAGATCAGAAGGAGGCATCGAAGCTACAGGTCCCGAGAAATACAGCAGTTTCACTCCTCCAAGGGAGGACCCTTTATAAAGCGAGGCTTTTTCACACCCATCCTGAGTGCATTGCAAGGGAGGCGTGGAGCTGCGTGCGGGGAAATCACGTGAAGGCGTGTGTGGAAATCACATCGGGCTCCGGGCGGCGAGAAAAGTCTTAAGCGAGGGGTACTCTTGGCCCCCACAATGCTCGAGAGGCAATGAGAACTAGTCGGAAATGCAAAGTTTACATCGGGAGCATGCGAAATCTCTCACCTCCCATCGGCGTGACTTCAGTCACAAGCCCAGCCTTTTTCGGCGATGGGGGCTAGGCGTGTGGGACCTACGCCCGTTGGAAAGGGCCCGTCTGAGTCGTCGTCGTGCCGGTGGATTATTTCCGCAAATGGGTGGCCAGGCCAGCGGCTGCATCCGCGGAACAAAGATGCCTTGACGCCGGCAGGCGTTGGTAATATCGCGGGGTTTGGTATCGAGAGCCACGGTGCGTCGGGGTGATGATGGGAAGGAAGCCGACGATCCTAAGTTTATGGATTTAATGCTTAGAGCTACGGATCAGAGGAGCGTACTCGTCGACTAAATCCACGATCTAATGGACGGGCGAAGTCACCATGTCGGAGCCCTTAAAGTAGCGTTAAGAGACCAGTGGAAGATCCCCAAGGCAAGTGGGTAGAATACCTCCCAGGGTGTTATGGGCATCTGGGAACTACACCTGAGTCGATGGCTTAAGAGCCCGTTTACTCTTTTGCCTTTAGCACCGAGGCGTTAGCCTATCGAGATTGGATTAAAATCCCCCAAGAGTTGAGATTAGCGCGGAACATACTTAGAAGGAGGCTCTCGCCTCAACCTAGACCTCTAGATGAAAAGTGTGATCGGTCAGGAAGCGTCTGAAGGCTACCCAGTAGAGACGGCGAGGAATGCTGACCAAGGTCAAACCAGAACTCCTGGCTTTGGCGACCTGATCCTTAAAAGCTTCTTCCTGCGAGGAAAAATCTGACACATGGAAAATAGAGACTGGCCCGGGAGGGCTATATCGTGTCTCACATTGTCATACCTGGTAACTACGAACTCCAAATAGAAGAAGGAAAAATTCTACTTCATTCTTGGAACGCTGAGCACCTCAAGCGTTTCTATCAATAGACCTCGGATTATAATCTTTAATAAAGTATTATCATCTTTAAGATAACAGTCTGTGTGTTCGTTGATTACTTGATTTAATATCCTTATGGATCTAAAAGTGAGGCATCTGGAAAAAAAAAAAGCAGACAGCTCGGCCAGGTAGCACCCGAGAAAATGACACACCTCAGAATACACAAATTTATGCTTCCAAAACAAAATATATTATTCTTTATTCCAATGAAGGTATAATTGATTACAATCAGCAGTGCCATCCCTTACATCTCGGGAATGAATAGTACAAGCAGTTCCCTCAAAAAAAAAAAATCTCAAGAAAGAGAAAGAGAGAGGGAAAGAGAGGAAGAGAGTGCGAAAGAGAAGGAAAAAGAGAAGGAAAAGGAGAAGAAAGAAGAGAAAGAGAATAAGAGAGAGTGAGAACGGGAAGGAAAAGGAGAAGAAAGAAGAGAAAGAGAAAGAAGAGAAGGAAGAAGAGGAGAAAATGGAGAAAGCGGTACTAAAAGTTCTTCTTTAAGTACACAGCCCTCTCCGGATGCAATCCACAACCTTTGTTAGTCATTGGGCGAAATTTAGGGAATAACATAACTCCATAAAGGGGAGCTATGGAAAAACACAACTCCTACGGGCAAAGGACGAGCCCGAGACGAACCTGCCGGAGACCCACTAGGCGGACCCCCCTGCGAGAGACCAGACCTTGACTCTTCATCCGCAGCGCAGTTCTAGTTACGCCCAAAGGGAAGAAGGAGTTCGAAGCATGAGCTCCATTGCGGAGGAGTCGATTTTATAAGGGCGAGGCACTGAAAAATCGCCTGATCGGTTCCAATTCACCATAAACCGGCATTAAAGGCGCATCTTTCCAAGAAGTGGAGGTAGTGGCCGCTCCGGCGGCTCGGGTTTGAAGAGCTGTTGCTCGATTCATGCACGGTAGCCCGAAGCAAGTTCGACTCGAGGGCAAATTAGCCGCAGGCCTCGGTGGCTCGGTTTTGAAGGCTTCATTTGCTTTCAGCTCGGGCTGGTAGCGAGGGCAAGTTAAGCTTAGGCATATTAGCCCATGAAGCCTCGGCCCGACTCTCCGGTTTTGAAGGCTCGTGGCTTGGTCGAGGCTGGTAGCCCAGGAGCAAGTTCAGCTCAAGCATATTAGCCCACGGAGCCTCAATAGCTCAGTTTTGAGGAGCTCATTTACCTTTCGGCTCGGGCTAGTAGCCCGGGAGGGAAGTTCGGCTCGGGTATATTGGCCCACGAGGAGCCTCAGGCTCGGGTTTGAAAGGAAACTCATTGCTGACTCAGGCTGGCGCCTAGGAGAAAGAGGTCGAGCTCAGCGAGTTAGCCACGGGCCTCGGCGGCTCCGGTTTTGAAGAGGCTTCCGGCGCTCGGCTCGGGCTGGTAGCCCGGGAGCAAGAGTTCGACTCGAGGCGAATTAACCGCGAAGCCTCGGCGGCTCGGTTTTGAAAGAGCTCGGCGAACCGGTCGAGCTGGTAGCCCGAGCGAGTTCGGCTCGGGCATATTAGCCCGCGGGCCTCGGTACGCTTTCGGTTTTGAGGCTGGCGCTCGGCTTCGGCTGGTAGCGGAACAAGTTCGGCTCGACGATTAGCCGCGAGCCTCGGTAGGTCGTTTTGAAGCTCATTTGCTCGACTCGGGCACAGTAGCCGAGCAAGTCCAGCTCAGCGAGATTGGCCCGGCGGGGCCTCAGCGGCTTTCGGTTTTAAGAGCTGACCGCCCGGCTAAGGCACGGTAGCTCGAGAGCAAGTTGAAGCTCGGGCGCCGTGGCCCGCGGAGCCTCGGCGGCTCGATTTTGAAGAGCTCGGCGCTCGACTCGAGGCTTGGTAGCCCGGGAGCAAGTTCGGCTCGGGCGGATTAGCCCACGCGGGCCTCGGCGGCTCGAGTTTTGGCTCATTTGCTCGGCTGAGCTGGTATCCTGAGGCAAGTTGTGCGGTGGGTGGCCCGCGGAGCTCGGCGGCTCGAGTTTTAAAGGCTCGGCCGGCTCGGCTAAGACTGGTAGCTCGAGCAGGATTCGGCTCGGGCGGTTATTGCGGGCCTCGGCTCGGTTTTGAAAGGCTTCGGCCCTTCCCGACTCGGGCTGGTAGCCGGGATCAAGTTCATCTCGAGGCGGATTAGCCCGGAGCCTCTCCGGCGATCGAGTTTTGAAGAGCTCGATTGCTCGACTCGGGCTAGTAGCCCGGGAGGCGAGTTCGGCTCGGGCGGATTAGCCGCACGAAGCCTCGTGCTTCCGAGTTTTAAAGAGCTGTTGCTTAACTAAGGCACGGTAGCCCGGGGAGCAAGTTCGGCTCGGTAGATTAGCCCGTGGAGCCTCACGGCTCGATTTTGAGAGCTCGGCCCCAGCTCGACTAAGGCCAATGAGTAGCCCGGGAGCGGTTAAGTCAAGTGGATTTGCCACGGAGCCTCGGTAGCCTGAGTAAAGACTCATGGCCCACTCCGAACAAGGCACTTCCCTTGTATGCCGATCAAAGTGGTGAGGTAAGAAGCCGGCATCGGGAAGTAGTTATAAAAAAAAAAAAAAAAAAGAAAGAAGCAAGAAAAGAAGCCGGGGAGATAGAATGGGATATTCATTGAGAAAAGGCATGTCACGTATATCCAGTTTGAGAAGCCCAGTATAAAAAAAAAAAAAACAAGCAAAATTACAAGGGTTTGGCGTCGGGCGCGGGAGTGGGAGCGAGAGAGGCGGGGCGGGCCTCGGCCCGGGGTGGTAGGCTCTCCCGGAACGATCGCGGAAAAGGACTCTTGCCTCCCTCATCACTGGGGATATCCAAAGTTAGGTCGAGCCCGAGGTGGGTGTCATGACCCTCGTGGAAGCAGCCATCCCGGAAGCCGCTGAGTCACGAGGCGCAATCCCTCAGGCTTCATTATCGCTCCATCCCTGAACAACGAGTTTTCACACCTGCGAAGGGTCCCTGAAACCATGGCATTCGCCGGACGGCGTTGATAGAGCTCACGGCCTCGGAAGCTTATGACGAACACATCTAGCAAAGGCTGCTATTGCGACTCGTCTTTGGTAACCTTGTATTTCTTTCACAGGGATTACACAGTATCGATGCGGGATGATTGAAACCATCCACGACTTCTGAAGCTTCGATCACAGAGCGACCGCATTGCAATACGAATGTCGATCATCTGGGCGACTGCGGCTCGTCCACGACCTCCGGCTTCGCGCCAGGCCAGCTCTTAAGCCATTTCTAGCGCTTGTACTTACCTCGGCCGGCGCTGCCTGTAGTGGTATCTTGCCAGAGTCGGACTGAGTTTCACGACCTCCTCCATCGTATTTTTGCATGCGATCTTGCGGGTTCGGCTCGCTCGAGAGGTAGAGCAGCCACCCTCGCTTTGTAGGCTCACGTGCCGGGACTGCAGCGTGATATTCGTTAGGTGCAGCCGCTTTGCGAGGAAACTCTTCGGATGGTAGCCACTGCGATACCCGACATAAAGTCAACACATAACTTCCGAAACCAAGATAAAAGGCAAACACGAGAAAGACCGCGGGAACTTACGGAGCAACCACGGAGGGATGAGCTAGAGAGCTTCCTCGACGGGCGGGGCACCCGACCTCTTGAGATCGGGAATCCACGAGGGCGGACGAGATCGCACCGATGGCTGACTCGGCGGTGAAGAAGCGAGGAATCCCGTCTCCATTAGCAGGCGCTTCCTCCCGACTCTTTTCAGCTCAGAAGGATGAGGCTCGAGTGCACCTGCGCAAAAGGACTCAGCTGTTATAGGCATAGCTTGCCAGTGGAGGCTCGGCGGCCACTCCCAGGGATCTTTGGCCTTCTGACCAGGCTGGGCGGAGCTGGGCTTGGAGCTGGAACCTCAGCAGAGGCAGAGCTGCGCCGCACAGCTGGTGCCGAGCAGAGGCGCCAGTGAGGCACGAGTTGGCTGCAGGTTTTTGCAGGCGGAATGGCGAGCTTTTCTGAGGGTGCCTCAGGTTTCAGCCTCACTGGGGTCTGCTCCGGGGCAGGCGGGCTCTAGCCACCGCTTGAAACTCCTCACTGAGTGGATGTTGGCAGAACAGTCAATGGGAGGGCTACAGGATGAGAGTGGGGAGCTCCCTGGGGCTGGGACGGAGGACTTGGGAGAATGAGATCTCTCAGAGCACTGGGCAAAGCTCAGGGCATAAAGCTTACTTGGGAAGATATAGCTCTTGGCTTTGGCTTTTCGCTCACTGTCTTTGACTAAGGTATAGACAGAATTTTTCGGCACCGGCTGGGACCAAGACCGAGTTGCCTTTTCGGGGCTGACTTCAGACTTGAGTGAAACTTGGGCAGAGCTCCATGGATAGGTGGATCAGGGCGAATGGGAGGGCCGGGTGTGCTGTCTTCCTTCTGTCTCAGGATGACATCCACAGGCTGGAGCCTGCAAGAGCTGTGGACTCAGAGAGTTTGTCGGAGGGGACTGGAGAGATGGGTCTCAGTTCCCGGAGGCGCAGCTGGGGAGCAGCTGCCAGGCTCGGCTCAGGAAACACTGCGGGCACCTTCACTTCAAGGATCAGGGGCTGGCTTACAAACAGGGTGCACCCAGGGCCACCACTCTGAGGCAAGAACCGATGGGATTTCACCGTCAGACCAGGAGTAGAGGCGGGAGGGTGCAGAGCGTTGAGTCAGCCGGGACTGCACTGAGGACCGCAGGGGGAAAACGGGCAGGCCCCGCCGGAGGCACACTCCAGAGGCACCGCTCATGTGGAGACCTTTGCTTTGGCATGGGGTCAAACATTGGAGTTTTTGGGACACTGTTTCCAGGAGCCACCTGCATAGATCACTCGATGGGTGTTCCTCTCGAGGGGCTGAATATGGTTCCGGGGATGGGAGGAGCAGACTACAGGGCAGACTTGGATTTCATTTGAGACACAGGGTGAAAAGTACTAAACTCAAATAAGTTCTGCACTGCAGAGGACAGGTTTACAGGAAACTCAAGAGACTTTCAAGATTGGGACCCTAACCACAATAAAGCACTAGGAACAGGATGAGCAGGGAGGTTCAGCCTGGATTAAGTGCACAGGCTCAGAGCTATGGAGACAGGCTGGGGTGCAAATACTGAGACAGCCATGCTAAAGCAAAAAAGAACTTCCACGATGCCTCACAGCAGATCTAGGAACCGAACTGGGATCTGGGACACCCCATGAGAAACAAGTGGACAGGGACAAAGCTCCAAGCTCTTTTTCACTTGTTTTTTTTGAATTTTCTTCCGCTGAGTGGGCCAGACTCAGGTGCTGGCTTTTTAAACCAAGAAGAGCCGAAAGGAACTGCCCGAGCTCTTGATTGCTTGGTGTGGGATTTTAAGGCTCTTTTCGCCTTTTCGGGGTTTGACTCTGACCGGGACGGCGACACACCAGTGGGCTTTCCCCGAGCCGGGATGCCAGTTCCGGCAGAGACCCCAGGCGCCTGGGGCCCGCCTCTGCGGGGCGCGGCCGGTGGGGGTGATCCTGCTGGGAATGTGCTCATGGCACCAGAACTGCGACAACCAGAACCGCAGAATGGGACCGGGTGGGATCCCAGGATTGGCAACCTTTATAACACAAGAGCTTGCAGGCTGTGCGGCGAGGCGGGGTCTCAGGAGAGATGTTTCGGCTGCAGGAGGCGGCGTGGGGAATGCGGGGAGGCTTGGCTGCTGCTCTGTGCAGCTGACTGAACGAGGGCATGGCTTTTTCCTTTCCGCGGCGGCTTCTGCTGAAGCTGGGGCTTGGCAGCTGCCCGGTGCATGTCTGAGGCTGTTTTGATTAGAAAGGCTGTGGAAGAAGGCAAACCAGAAAGCAGGGCAAGAGAAGAGGGGGCGGGCTTCAGCTGCTGGCCGAGAGATTGGGTGGGATTTGAGCTTGCAGGTGGCCCTGCCGATCTTCGGGGGTGGGCTGCAGCTGCTGTGAGCCGGCCTGGGGGTTTCAAGCCGATGGCTCATTGAAAGTGACCTTGTTTGGATCAGCTGCTCAAAGCTTTGGGAGCAGGCACAGCCTTGTGGGTGATTTGTGGCTGCAGAACACAGCTCAGCGACCCGGAGGCCTATGACAGACAATGATTTTTAGCGAGCAGCATGGGGGCTGGCCGGCTTTGCAGAGGCACCCGGCAGCCGGACAGGCTGCTCTGTTTTCAGGCTTTTGCTGATCTTCCCGCCGGGCACGCGTCATGCTGAGACTACTGTGCCGCCATCAATCCACCCAGGCTTTGTTTTTTATTAGTTCCTTGATGACTGTTCTGGTACTGGATGGGTGAAGTCTTGGGGCCTCCTACTGGAGCTAAACTGCTTCGGCATCAGAGCTTTTGCGGCCGGGACTGAGCTACGAAACACAGCGGCTCCGGCCAAGTGGCAACGCACTGCAAGTGATTTGCACATATTGACCAGCTAGTTCTGCGATGATAAACTCAAAACTTTATTTTAAGCAAGATTCAACTAACTTTGAGCACCAATAGATACTTTCTACCGCGAGGCGACATTTCCATGGGAATTTCTCCAGTAATGGGCTGGGTTTGGCCGGGCGGCACTGAGCCTGGCCACTGCTGTAGGCCACAGGGAGGAGGCACGGATGGGGACTCAGGAGGAGCAGGGCCGGCTCAGGCCTCGCGAGAGCAGGGGATAGGACCCGGACGGGATGTTGGAAGAGTGAGCGGGCTGGCCAAAGGCAGAGCTTGGGGATCGGAGTTTCTGCTGTGGGGTGCTTTGGGCATCAGGAGGTGTTGCAAGGGCTGGCGGGGGCAGGGGCTTGGCTTTGCGAGGAGCCAGATGTGGCGTGTCGGGACATGTGGCGACCAAAGCCTGGCAGGCCCGATGCACGAGCGGCGCGTGGGTCGCACTCGATTCAAAAAGCGATCACGGCCCTTGCCGCGCTCGGCGTAACCAAGGGGGTGAGGCCCGAGCTTGATTGGGTTTGAAAAATGGGCGCGCAGGCCCACTTACCAAGCCCAAGAAGTAGGTTTAAAAGAAGATTTATAAGCAAGCCCAGTGAAGCACTTCCCACGGGCTCCTAGCAGGCCCGAGGGGCCCGAGTTCATTTCGCCCCGAGGCTAATAGCACGGACATCCCCTAAAGAGCCCATATCTTGTAGAATCAAATCAAATCTCACTAATAAAAGGAAGTAAGATAATTCTGTGCTTGCTCCCACTAATTAGCCCACTTATTTATCTGATAGCGATAAGGAATGAAAATCCCAATCCAATAGAGGGAATCTTCATCATCATCAATTGGGAAAGCATATACTATAAATACCCGAGGTCACCACAGCCGGTGAAAGATACGCCCAGACATGCACGATGCTTCATTCCTAAGCAGTTAATATTCTCTTCCACGCCCAAGAAAGAACTAACTTGGGCATCGGAGCGACGGGGCGAGCCCCGCCAGATCCTCTTTGACTCACGGCTGCGGAGGGGTCACGTCGGGAGCCGACGGGCCAGGCCCGGCGACAGGTTCCGGTTAGGCGGCGATTGGCACCACTTATTTGCCCCCCAGTTAGGTTAAAAGGCGTAAATCAGTATTAATTCAAAACTTTCAAATTATAAAAGTATCTTTTCAAAATACACTTTAGTACTCAATATTTCAATAATTTATAAAGTGTCTTTTTTGTAAGTTCAAGAAAATTTTTAAATTTATAGAAATTGCCTCTTCAAAAGATATTTTTAGTGTTGATTCAAAATATTCAAAATTATGAATGTGTATTTTTAAAAGACCAGTTTTAGTATAACATTTCAACAATTTAAAAATTATCTCTTGAAGAGACAATTTCTAAAAATTCGTAAAACTGAAAATGTCCCTTAAAGAGACACTTTCAACATAAATTCAAAATTTTAAAAATTATCAAAAATGTCTCTTCAAAAGATACTTTTGGTGTTGATTCAAAACTTTCAAAATTATAAATGCGCATTTTCAAAAGACACATTTAGTACAAAATTTCAACAATTTAGAAAGTGTCTCTTCAAGAGACATATTCTAAAAATTCGAAAAACTGAACGTGTCTCTTGACTTTCAGCTTAAATTCAAAATTTTAAAATTGAGCGTGTAACCTTTTGGGTATCTGCAATGAGTTTAATAACATGTTTAGGGTATAATAAAAATAAATATATATTTTTCGAGAATACAAAATAATGCTAAAAATAAAATAAGCAAAACCGAAATTAATACAAAAGTCAAAGGTAAATTGGTAAATTGCCAACTAAGGACCCAAATGACATAAGAATAGAAGATTGTATGTCAAAGTAGAAAATTGAATAAGTTAATTTGCAAATAATAGAGAGATGGGGGACCTAAATGCAAAAATTGAAAAATAATTCAAAAATGAATTAAGTCAAACATGGCCTTAACTCAAAATTGAGGATAAGGTCAAAATAATATCTCATTTTGGTCTTTAGGTGATAAGGCAAACCGAATAAGGTGAAGAGAGAAGAAGAAAAGAGAAGGAGAAGAAGAAAGAAAGAAGAAAAGGGGGAAGAGAAAGAAGAATAAATCAGATATGGAATTGTTTGTATGGAATTTGTTATGAACTTTTGTATGGATTTTTTTATATGGATTTGGTATGAATTTTTGTATGGATACTTGTTTTTGGGGAGTTTGGAATACCTATTTTTGTATTAGAATCATTGTTTGGAATGGTTGTTTGGTTTGGTTGTGGTCCTGTTGGAGAAAAAAATTGTATAGAAAATGTTGGGTTTTAGGGGAGATGTTATTAGATTGTTTTTAAACTCATATTTTTGTTTTAGCCGTAAAACTTGGGTATCACTCATCAAATTAAGTGATTGAATTTTTGGGAAAACTATATACAGAACAAATCTCTCCCACGAGAAATAGGTGTAATACAAATTTGGACCTGGGAGTGCGTAAAATTTGTCAAGTTTGAAGCTTTGTTTGGTCGGTCTACAGTTCGATTCGATACGGGTTGTGGATTTTGACCGATTTTGGTATTTAGGCCATAAGTTGAGTTTACTCATCCCGGAATTTAGTGATTCAAATTTTACCACACTTAAAAACAGAAGCGGCATTCTAGAAAAACAAATATTCCTTAAATAAATATATCCAAATTTAGGCCTGAATTTAGATTTTAGAAAATTCGTAAATGAAACAATTCGATGCTTGAAATGTATAAAAGCAGTCCCTTTAAGCTGGAGTAATTCAGTTGTTTAAATCATAACTTGAGTTATCTTGGTCCAAATGGGGGTGATTCAAAGTTACATTACAAACTAGACATCACGAAAATAACTTTTCCATGTGAAGAAAGTATCGTCAAATTAATATGCTTTAATATTCCATAAAATTTTTCAAAATACAAGACACAATTCCATATTATGTTCCTGGAAATTGTCTAGGAGCAGTTCGGAATGTTTAGACCATATCTCCCAAATAAAAAGTCCAAATTATATGATGTTGGAACTATAAGAAACTTAAAACATAGGGGTATATTGAGTTACAATATCACTTTTTCTAACAATCCCGTTTATAGGGTCAAAATTGTAGTCGAATGGACTTAGGATTTGCTTAGAAGCGTTCGAGGCGAGGAATTGGTTACATGGAAGCGAAATTGTATAAAGGTTATATATAAATGTATTGTTATATGAAATAATGCATCATAGTGATATGATTATGATAACATGTGTTATGAAGTTAAGATAATACATATATAATTTTTGTTATATGAAAAAGTACGGAGTTAAATGTTTATAAGGGTATTTGATGATAATGAATATCTCATAAATATACATGATATCGGTAGTTATTCATGTATATGAGATATCTTTTTCCAATACGAAGATTTGTTAAGAAAGCGAGAATAAAGCGATTGGTTGCTTGCTTGATAGGAGTTGGATAGATAAGGCATGCCTATGAGGTACGATTCTTTGCGGCATACGGATTCTGGAGATATCAGGACCCCGTTTGGTCGATGACATAGATCTGTTTGGATCATTATAGCCGGCAGTTTAGGTCATATAGATAGAGATCAGCATGCAAATACGGTGATAATATATCGGGTACATACCGATTATTTCCGTATCCCAGCACCTAAGGTATTTGCGGGTATGAAACATAAGATAAATAACAAGAATATGTAAATGGCGTAGCGTGATATGAGGAAGCGTAGCATTCTTTATGTGATGATACGTAACTTGATGATAAGTATGATATATTAGCAGAAGTATATCTATAAATGATAAGTTGAAACATGAATAAACATGTGTATATGTAAATAGATATTTAAGGATTATATGCATTTGTCTAAAAAGTGTAAGTGACCCTTATTAGAATTAATCGTATTTGTCAATTCATTAGTATAAGCTTAATCTCTAGGTGTTTCGTCGGGTGTGGGTGGCGAGAAGCAGAGAGTCGAGTACTCGCATCGACAACCAAGGAATGACACACTACTAGGTGCCACTAAAGACCTTTTGGTCTATTTTTGTATATGTTTATTTTATAAACAATGTAAAATATTATAAATGTTGAGCAGCTTCCATATAGGGAGACTTGTACATATATTTTGTAATTCGACACTTTCACGAATATATTACAAGTTAAATGTTTAACATTAACATGAATGAACAAGCTTAAAGGTTATAAGTTTATAAAAAAAATGACACCCTACATTTGGACAGGGTCTTTGGGTTGGGGGGCGTCACAAAGCGTCTCTTTAGAAGGCACTTTCAGTGTTGATTCAAAACTTTTAAAATTATGAAGGTATATTTTCAAAAGACACTTTTAGTATAACATTTCAACAATTTAGAAAGTGTATCTTCAAAAAACTGAAAGTGTCTCTTCAGCTTAAATTCAATATTTTTAAAATTATAGAATTGAGTCTTTTCAAAAGACACTTTCAGTGTTGATTTAAAACTTTCAAAATTATGAAGGTGTTTTTTCAAAATATATTTTTAGGATAATATTTCAACAATTTAGAAAGTGTTTTTATCAAGATATACTTTTTAAAAATTCGAAAAACTGAAAGTGACTTGAAGAGACACTTTTAGCTTAAATTCAAAAAATTTAAAATTATAGAAAATGTCTCTTCAGTGCTAATTCAAAACTTTTGAAATTATAAAGGTGTATTTTCAAAAGACACTTTTAGTATAACATTTCAATAATTTAGATACTGTCTTTTCAAGAGGCACTTCTAGCTTTAATTCAAATTTTTAAAATTATAGAAAATGTATTTTCAAAAGACACTTTTAGTGTTTTCAAAATTATGAAATATCTTTTCAAAAGACACTTTTAGTATAACATTTCAACAATTTAGAAAGTGTTTCTTCAAGAGACATTTTTCGTTTTATGAGTTTTAAAAATACGTTTATTCAAGAGATACTTTTCACTTAAATTCAAAAATTTTGAAAGTATCTCTTTAAAAGATACTTTTGGTGTAAAATTTTCAAGTTTTTTGAAAGTGTATCTTGAAAATACATTTTTAAAAAGTGTGTTTTCAGAAGATATTTTTCACATGGTAAAAATTATGTTATATTTAGAAATATTTTTAAATCTATATTATTTGAGAAATTTTTTATTTTTTTTCACTAAATGTATAAAAAGCCCTGTAACTTGGCTTATAGTGGGACTCCATTTAAGGAGAAAGGTTATGGAGGAGTGGAGGAGAAGTACATGGGAATGGACCATGGTTGTTTTAATAAATGATAATAGAAAGGGAAAGTGAGTAGATCAGTAGACGGGGAGTAAGTGTATTA
This sequence comes from Tetrastigma voinierianum, assembly GCA_016808115.1. Taxonomy (NCBI): domain Eukaryota; kingdom Viridiplantae; phylum Streptophyta; class Magnoliopsida; order Vitales; family Vitaceae; genus Tetrastigma; species Tetrastigma voinierianum. Next base: position 547,697 of record JAEQBH010002699.1, read on the forward strand.
AAAGAGTCCTTTTTTTTTTGATAAAATATTAAAAGAGTCCTAATTACAAGACAACTCTGCCTGACGCATGCAGAAATTAGGGGGAAGTAGGTTAGGTTTCAGGTTATTAAAATGTAAATAATAGCAAATAATTCGTTTTTATGGTTAAGGTTATAACAGAAAAAAATGATTGTAAATCAATCTGATGACCGTAAAAAATCCTAAACCCCATCTTCCTCCCTCTTTCCTCTCTCTCTCTCACTCTCTCATTGGCCCAATTGCAGGTAGGTACCAAAAACCATAATTAGGCAGGCCTTCTGCCATGAAGTGTGTCCGATGGGAGCTCCCAAAAAAAAATGGAGAGGGAGATATGATTGGTTGGGATTAGGTAAGTAGAGAATGATTTAGGTAAGTAGAGAATGAGTGGAGAGAGAAGTACAGGGGAGTTGCAGAATGAGTGTCAGCACAGACGCTTTCGTGAAGCGGGCTCGTATGTAGGCCTCTTTGGGAAGGCTCGTCGGTGCAAGGCGCTAGGAAGGCTCGTCGTGCGAGCTCGTCAGCATGATGATGCGGGGCTCGGCCCCATGTGACTCTTTGGGGAAGAGGAACGTCATGTGAACTTCGTCACTTGTGATTTGTTAAAGCGGAGCTCGTCTACATATGGCTAGCTGGGAAGAGCTCGTGTTCCCCATGTGGCTTGTTAGGTAGAAGGCTCGTCAGTGAATTGATGGGAGAAGAGGCTCGTCGATGCGAGCAGTTGGGTAGAGGCACATTCGTATGACTAGCAGGGAGAGGCTTTGTATGTGAGCTAGCTACTTGGAAGGCTCGTCGGTAAAATTGATGGGAAAGAGCATCAAAGTGAAATTGTTTAACTCTGTATTTATGTAACCAGTGAGCGTTCAAGCGAGTGGCGTTATTAGTGTGATGTAGCTTTGGCCAGTGACTCTTGGCGAGCGTGGCGCAATCTTGAGTAGATGAAATTTCGTCGAAATGAGTTGCTTGGCTCTGGCCAGCTATGGTGGCATTTGGTAGAGTGGCTTCCGTGATGGCGTTCGGTAAGTGTGATGTGGCTGGCGGTCGACTCTTGAGCGGCGTGGCGCGTGCGAGGAAGTAGATGAGCTCGTCAAAATGAAATTTGCTTGGCTCTGGCGTTGGCCTTGGTGAGATTTCGGTAGAGTACAACGTTCCAGTAAGTGGCGTTCGGTAAGTGGCGATGTGGCTTTGGTGGTGTAACACCGAATCGAGAGAGATGTCACGATTACAGCGATCTTTGTAGGGGGTGTATAAAGTGTAAAATTAAGTATTGAGAAGCGATTTTGGAGGCGAAATTAGAAAGGAAAGTTCTGAGCTTAGAGATTTTATGGTATTAAAGCAAAGTCTGGTGTAAGTGACAAAGGATATAAAAATCTGGAAATGAGTAGAAGGGTCATAGTAGAAATTAAATAAGTTGAATTATGATATTTAAAGAGATGAGAGTTAATTTGTAATTAAAGCGAGTTTAGCATAAATAGGGTGAGACAAACAACAAAAAGCCATTTTGTCTCATTTTTTGTTGAGTTCCACTTGGGTTTTTACGGGAGAAGAAAGGAGAGCGGAAGCGAAGAGAAGGAAGAAGGAGGGAGGAGAAGAAGAAGATCAGTATGGAATCGCTTTATTTTGGGTTTTTAGTATGAATTCCATGGAGAATTGATCTTTCGGCAGTGCAGGGTTTTGGAAGAGATCACCTAAACCCAGATGTTTGTTGGGATTATGAGAGTTTTACGATTGGTGTAAAATAAGCATGGAATCATCGAAAGCATGTGGTTTAAATAGAATTGGTGGACACAGGTTGAGTTAGTTCTTTGGGTTTTGAGGTTTGAAGTTCGCGCCTTTCATTTCGATTGTTGTGGGTTGTTTTAAATTAATTCCATGTAAATTCTTGAGGTAAATGAATTATAGAGTTGTATGATGTTAATTAGTACAAAGTGGCAAAAATGAGCCAAAAAGCACTGAAGTGCGGAAAAATTTCAAGGGATTTGTCTGGTTCTCACGATACGGGAAATGCTCACATTTTCTTATTTCGACGAGTTTTCGTATTTTGACCATAACTTGCTCATTTTACGATCCGATTTGAGTGATTCAAGTTCTTCAGTTAAAATAGACTTCAAGGAGAATCATAAATATAGAAATAGCGTCATCGTCAAATTCGATTATAAATTTGGCCTAAGAATTCACTTTCGAGTAGGCCAGTATGTAAGCCAGCAATCTGGTTCTCGATGCAATGCTTTGTTTCACCAATTTCGACCGATTTTAAGTATTTTGACCGTAAACTTTGTTTCACGTTCGATTCGATTTGAGATGATTCAGGATTGATTAAAATAGACTTGAGGAGAATCATATATATAGGAATGAGGCATCGTCGAATTCTGATTATAAGTGGCCTAAAAATTCACTCAAAGTAGGGCCATGTGTAGCATTTGTATGGTTGATTTTGAATATAGATTAATGGTTGTTGCTGGACATTAACGTGAGTTTTCGGTGCTCGATTTGGGTAGGTCGATTAAGGAGAGGAACCCTTGGAACCTTAGCTTTAAAAATAGTCTGAAAATTTGTCATCATGATATGAAGTTAAGACCCAGGGAAAATGAGTATCCTATTTGTCATAGTGTGTCGGTAAATGGACTAGTTGGCATGAAGAATGCCGTAGCTTTAGTTAAGGATGATTCGATTGGATTGAGTTCGATTCCTGAAAGTAAAATAGATTCATGGGGAATAAGAATATAGGACTGAGTGTGTATCAGGGTTAAATGGAAATTATGGTTAATCAATAGTTGTGGTTTTCTTGAAAAATGTGAAAAAAGACCTTGAGGAGGGAGCAGAGGCTCGAATGAGGGGGGGGCTTAAAGCGGGGTGAGCGGTGAGCGGTGAGTGAAAATGATATTTTGAAAATTGAGTTTTAAAAGTGAATGGTTAATATTGGCGAAAGTTTAATGGAAATGTTTATGTAAATGTTAAGGCATATGGAAATGTTAAGGCGTATGGAAATGTTTTATCTTGCATCGATATATATATTTATATGTATATGAAATATGTATGCATATGTTAAAGGAAGTATTATGAAAGTTTTTAAAATGGGTAAAGAATGCATATGTGTTTTAATGATAAAGTAAAGGATTTAAAATGTATTTATAAATGTATTTTGGAGGAGAAATGTTTCTGATGGTTTGCCCTAAACCCCATATGGCCCATTATAGTGATATCGTAAGTGCGCAGCGTGTAGGGATTTAGAGGGTAAAGTTATAGGTTACTGAGCGGGGAGGGTGGGTGTCTAGAGTAATATCTTAACGTGATGGAGTGCTATGAAATTTGGAACCATGCAAGCGTGAGTTTCTCATGACGTAATTAGTTACCTCTTGGAATGTAATGTCCCTCGCCGTCGATACTGGGAAGCTGTTCGGTGTGTTTATTCCCCAGGTTCCATCGAGGAAAGAAAGAAAGAAAGAAAAGTTTCAAGAGCATCAATGGATTTTTAATTGTATAAAAGAAAGTTTAAGGCCTGAAATGGATTTTTAATTGTATAAGTATTATTACTTTGAAAGAAAGTTTAAGGCATAAATGGATTTTTAATTTGTATAAGTATGTATTACTTTGATATATGCGAAAATGTTATTTTAATGAAAATGTACATCACTTTGGGCTCCTTTAGCCATTCTTTCCGTGTGTTTTCAAAAACATTTTCGGGACCCGGCGCTATGTGTCTTAGATGGGGACCCTCATTGTGCGGTGGTCGAAGCCATTGAGAGACGGCATTTGTGATTGCATTAATATATACATTTTGCATATTGTATATATTGAATATTTATCATGTATATATGTATAGATGTATATATTTTGAAAGGAGCTACGTGGGGGCTTTAATCGCCGGTGGACGAGGTCGTAAGCGGTCGGCTTAAGTCAGAAGCTTCGAAGCCGATCTTTGGTAAAAACAAATGCATGGAATTGAAAGAAGTTTGAAATGTTTGATGATTGGAAATGAATAAATGTATATATGTATATATTGTGTTTTGATTGGGTTGTGGAAGAGGATACAAAACGGAAGTTGAGAAGTTGAGGATTGAAAGATTAGAGTGATTTTAAATGTTTTTCGCGAGGTTTTGTAGAGATTTGGAAAGTCAGAAAAGCAGGAGGAAACTCTGGCGGCCGATTTTTACGAAAAATCCAGTATTTGAAAAAGAAAGAAAAATTTTTTTATCACTCTCGGCTTCCACATTCCCCATTTACTATAAGATATATTAAGGATTGTAAGGGGTTCGCTCCATGGATTTTATTTGGTATTTTGAGGAGAAAAGTTTCTATATCCATTGGGTGCGAGGAAGTCGCACGAGGTTCGTAGGGATTAATCAGGGTGGGATCTTCCGGTGGTGACTCTTGAGGCGGCGTGGCACAGTAAGTAGATGGGCTCAGTCAAATAGTACAGCAGCTCTGTGTTGTAACTAACAGTAGGCGTTCCGGTCGAGTAGCGTTCGGTGAGTAACGTATAACTTTGAGTTGGCCGACTCAGGGCGTGGCACGTCTTGAGTAGATGAGCTTGTCAAAATGAAATTTATGCTCCACGAAAGCGCGTAATACAGTGAAGGCGTTCATTGAAATTAGCGATGTAACGGCCCGAAATGACTCTTGAGCGTGGCACATCTCAGTAGATAGACTCGTCGAATGGTACGCTTGGCTCTGGCGTTGTGGCCTTGGTGGCGTTCCGGCCCAGTGGCGTTCGGTAGTGGCGTTCAATAGAAGTGGCGTTCGACCGGTGATATAGCTGGCTGGTCGACTCACCCCCGAAGCGGCGTCGGCTGTCTGAGTAGATGAGCTGTCTGCGTGTTGGCGTTCTGGGATAAGGTGGCGCGATCTGGCGAAGTGCCAGCGATGCGGCCTGAGAGTGGTGCGGCTCTGGGAGCGTGGCTGTCTGAGTAGATGAGCCGTCAATGGTGGTTCCGTGCGTGGTGATGTGGCCGGTGGCGATGTAACTGTGAGTTGGTCGGCTCACGGCGGCGTGGCACATCTTGGTGGAACAGGCTCGTCGAAGTTGAGGTTGTTGAAGCCGAGGGTGAGGCTTGCATGGGCCGATTTCTTAGAAAGGTGCGAGCATCTTTAATACTGATTTATGGAGAATTTGAAGCGTTCGCGCGGGTTTTTGAGTGCTTTGGCCTTCTTATAGATGGTGGCTTCATTGCTATGGAGTTTATACTTTGGATATTACGCCTCTTACGGTCTTGTATGGCGAAATCTGCTGAGATGGCATTCGGTTGATCGTCTTCGTAGGGATCCCACTGAAGATGCAGTTCGGTTTGTTAGACTTACGCTTGTGGGAGGTTGTATTTGTCCTTCATGAGGAGGGAAGTTGGCAGCCTTCTTGAACTGTAGTGTGCCCGCTGGAGTTGCCTACACGGCCAGGTGCTGCGCTCTTGTCGGCGTCGGTTGGTGAGGGCGGAGCGCTCGCTCGGTCGTGTTGGCTTGCATTGCTTCTAACGTTAAAGGTGTTTGTCTGGGTTGCTTGGTGATCTGCATCCTTAGAGGATTAGTTGCTCTGCTTGTGTTCCGTCGATACCATCGTGTGAAATGATTATATTTATGCAAAGGCGTCGTTCCCACAGTGATGATAGTAGTCTTTTCGCCGGGCGGGAATTTGGAGCGTAGAAATTCGTTAGGCGGACGGTTCTTGTGAAATTTGAGATGTAGGCTCTGGATCGTACACACACGGGCGAAGTCGTCCTGGCTGATACCGTTCCTAGCTGAATTTGGTCGTACTTCGGCCTTCTGTAGCAATGAGGAAAATGGGGTGGCGTGAAATTTGTGCCATGCGCTCAAACCTTGAAGTCGGTCTTTACGAGAAAGAGAGAGAATAGCAGACAACAGGAGCATATGAGTATGGGTGACAGGGATCACATCTCAGACCCAGGCGTATGAGTGTTGGCGATACAGAGTCTTGTCATATTTCGATGGGGTGGCACGGTATTTATAATGGATGATCATGACAACTTTCTAATTGGATTAACAATCTTGAATAATTATGTTTCTAATTGGATGATGACAACTAAATAGTATGTTTTAGTCGGAGGATGATATAATATTTCTCTCTCATTGGGTAGGAGATTTCTTTGTATTACGTAAAGAATAGAATTAATAAGGGATAATGGTGAGGGGTGGTAATTGGGAATATCTTGCTCTTATTGATAAAGATTTGGTTTGATTTACGGGATAAGCGGGTTATTGAGGAATTATCCTACTTTTCTTGTGTGAATTTAGTCGATTTGCGGGATGTGAGGGCGCCCCGTGTCAGTATCGTCGACGCTGGAGCGAGTGGGCTGGGGAACTTCGTTTTGGAGCCGGCCAATGCAGGAAGGCTTTGGGTGTTTTATTGGGCGCACTTTCTCTTGCTTTCCCAGATTACGAGTGAGGTGGGCTGCTTGGCTTTATTTTGTTGTCAGCATGATATCATGTCTTTTTTGTTTAATTCTTAAAGGGATGATACAAACTTTCCCCGCAAAAACAATTTTCATAATTCTTTCGAAAGATACAAACTTTCCCTATGGCTGTAATTTTCATATAAAAAATTACTTCATACAAATTGAAATTATAAACATCTTGTGAATACTTTTGAAGTTGATGAATGAGATTTTAATGTTTTTTTGACAACTAAATACTTTAGTCATAGTGTAATAAATTATTCCCATGAGACTCGAATCTTTACCCTTCCTATATCATGTCTATTAAATATTGAATATTCTACCATTGAGATGAATATTTTAATGTTAATTTTTAAAACAATATTTACAAGTGAATGTAGTTTTCATATTTAGAAATGATTATTTTTTAAACCATGACTACTATTCATGTAATTCTTTTCAAAAAAATTTGAATTACTTGACTCTATATTTCCCATGTGGTTGATTCAAGAAATAAGATGCGAGTGAATTGGATTATAATTTTTCATCCATAAATTTATTTTTAAAAAATAGAAGTCAAATAAAAATAAAAATTGAAAAATACACACATTTTAATTGTTTTTTTTAAAGTTTGCTTTTAAAAACGAAAAATTAGATAAAAAAACTATTATGTATGAAATGAAATCTAAATAATATGAATGCACCATATTATTGGATCATAACAAATCCCCCCATATAAATTATATAAACTAGTTGAATTTAATTCAAGTGAATTTATTTAGAGACATAATAAATTGCGACTAGTAATTTTTATAGTCTATGAAGATAATGAAAGGAAATAAATTCAGGCCATTTCTCAAATTATGTGTCCCCATCTGTTTTGTGTTTTCACTGGACATCTCGCATCATGTTTCCATATTTCTACATTTTTCTACTTTTTTTAATGCCAATAGCATAGTGGCATTAATAATGGAAGCCTTTTTCAGACTTGTTAAGTATATTTTGAAATAATTGAAAATAAGATATTATTTTATAACATAAGTTAAAAATTATAAAATTTAATTTATTTAAAAGATGAAAAAATGGAGGGTGATTTATATGAAAAAATATAATAAAAAGGAAAGAAAACCTTGAAGACTAATTGTAAATAATAAAAAAAACAAAAGCAAAAAAAAATAAAAAATAAAAAAGAAGCCGGGTGTGAGGTTGTGGCCGAGCGTGGTACCGATTGGGTTCGAGGTAGGCAAAGGTAGTTTGATATTTTTAATTATTAGTGTCTTTGATTTAATGTTATGTAAAGGTATCCTTGGTCAGTCAAATTTGGATTAAGCCTCTCTTTTGTTAAACAAGAGGGTCTATAAGACCCTGAATCATAATTCTCCCAATTACGGAGATAAGTATCAGGATCTTTTTTAGATAAAAAAAGTTTGAGTGTAAATGAGAAATTTGAAAAAATATGAGAAGGTTTTTCATTTTTCCCCATCAATTATGGCCCAGAAACCAATTTTATAGACCAGTGGAGAAATAGAGGAACAATAATTTTGGTAGGCTGGCACTCGAATTATGTGTCTCCACACTGGTCACATCATGTTTCATATTTTGACCTTTTTCTCACTTTCAATGCCACAGCTGGTTTCTGACATTAATAATGGAGCCTTTTCAGACCTGCAGAATGAGGATCCGTGTAAGTTACGGTTTTAGTTTTTTTTGGGTTAATGAAAAGGAAAAAATACTGGGTTAAGAACGAGGTTTTTATATAAAACGTACTTTTTATTTCTTAACCTAAAAGTATTTAAAAATAATTGTAGATTTCAGTAATTATCACTAAACTAGAATGCTTTCGAAGTCAATACTTCTCTTGTAGTAAATACGATGTTGACCCTCTAAGGGTTCAAAATAACCGTTTTATAAAGAATAATATTCGTTTAAAGCAACTTTTAATACTTTTGTAATCGTGTCATGAGAAAAGATAGGGTTTTTAGGATTAATTTGGCCATACCTACCACATTCCCTGCCCACCCACCCACCCACACACCATATTGATGGTTTGCGATCGAAGGAATATGAGGAAGAAAAAGAAGTGATTTGATGAAAGTTACGAGTAATGAGAAAGAAAAAGAAGACTAAGATGATGATGTAACAGAGAAAAAACAAAAAGATGAATATCGTCATGGTTGGGAGGTAGAAGAAGAATAAACGAAGAAGATATACTTTTAGGATAAATTGTATTTTTAGGATAAGCTAGGGGTTAATTCTTTATAATCATTACTTTTTACCTGTAAGGTAATTCTTTTTTATAATAATGCACTAGTAATGTAAAAATGATTTTGTTTTTTAATTTTTATAATGTTGTTTATGAATATAGATAAATATTTGAGTGTAAATGAAATTTGAACAAATATGACAAGGTTTTTCATCTTTCCCACATAAATTATGGCTAAAATGATTTTATAGTCAGCAGAAGATGAGAAATAAATTTCGTGTCCATATTCCTGGAGTCTCCAAACTTTTATACTTTCCATTCACAGGTCACATCATGTTTCATATTTTCACCTTTCTCTATTTTTTTCACTAATGCAACTGCAGTTTTCCACTTACTGACATTAATAATGAAGCCCTTTTCAAACCTGCAGAGTACAGATGCCTGGGCTCCACAACAACTTAATAACTCGTGACCATTTTGGTTGTTTTTGGTTAATAAAAATGAAAAAAATATTTAAAAATAATTGTAGATTTCAATAATTACGACTAAACTAAAATGCTTTTAAATTCAATAGCCACTCTTGAAGTAAATATGATGTTGGCCTCTCAGAGTTTGGGTTCAAAATAATCGTTTTATAAAGAATAATATTCAAAAGCAACTTTTAATGTTTTTGTTCAAAATATCCATGTAAAAGAGATAATTAATTTTTTTTAAATTATTAAAAATAAATAAATAAATGATCAACAATTGAATCTTTAAAAGGAAAGAAAATTAAAACGATGATATAACTCATTATTAATTTATAGTTCCTAGAGTAGAATCTTGAATGAAAATTAAATGAATGATATAATTAATTATGGATTTCTTTATAAAAGTATGTGATTAAATTAAGATCATTTTCAATAAAAGACTTATTAATATTGTTCTTTATAGATTCCTTTGCTATGGTAATTTTAGAGAATCGTACATATATGGATTGGTTGTATTAATAGGGAAAGGAAAGTGGGTAGATGGTGGTGGGGGAGGGGTTAAAAGGACGAGATGGAGACGCATTGAAGGAGAGTGAATGTATTCTTTATTCATGAATACTAACCATACGTACAACTCTGACATTCTGACGTACGCATGCAGAAATTAAGTCATAACGTACAGCCCCGGCAAAAATATTTAGGGTAAATTATGTTTTAGGTACTCAAGGATAAAGAAATTAAAAATTGAGGGCCTAAATAAAAAGAATCCAACAAAAGGGTAACTTTGGGGTGTATTTAAGGTAACTTTGAGAATTTTATTTCACAAAAAGGGTACTCAAAAAGTGGTCAAACACTCATTCCCAAAAAGCCCCTCCCTACCTGCCCCCCACTCCACCCACCCAACCAACGCGGACCCAACCTCCCCTCCTACTCCTCACCCACCCCAGCCCTGAGCCTCCCCAATCAACACACACCATTTTTTTTACATTTTATTTTTAATTAAAATCTAATTTTAGTATTATTTGTAGTGATATATTAAAATAAATTGTTTTAATATAAAAATATATTTATTTATAATAATTAATCATCTGTTAAATAAATAAACATTAATATTTTCTTAAATTTGATTTTCTTTTTTAAAATATTCATAATATTTTTATATTTATAATTTTTCATATTTTGAATATATTTTATATTTTAAATTTTTATAGAATATTAAACATAAAATTTTGAAAAGAAATAAAAATTGACGATCTTTTTAATGGGCGAGGCTGGAGCGTGTGGGGTCGGTAGAAATTTGGGCCACGAGATGATTTAATGAGGGTGGGGATGCGGGCGTCGGATTAGCTCTAAGTGAGATAGGATCGTTAATGCTTGTTGATCACTGCTTGATTTCTGGACGTGGCACTCTGCTACAAAAACAAGGAAGAAGGGAATTCGGCGAGAAATTTGTGCGGTGGCGCTCAGATACTAAGGAAGTAGTTCTTTTACGAGGAAAAGAGGGCGCAGAGGCGAATGTGTTTGCATGCAGTATCTTTCTGGGAATGTTAGTTCTTCGTACCTTCCTTGCATTGGGGTGGCACTTGTATTTATAGTAGATGTTGTGGGTTGGATGGTGGATAAGGTGTCATAGATGGATGAGATATTCTTATTATAGTCGTATTGGATTTAGTGCAGGGATATAGAAAGAGTAGTTTGCGAGATAAGGAAATCTTGTGTGTATTGATGGGATTTGTGAGTTTGAATATATTATTGGGATTTATTGTAGTTTCCCCATCCCTTTGGGAGGCTATGAGTGGCCTTTGGGCTGACGGGTTGAGGCACTCTTGGTGGCCCAAGGCTTCAAAGTATTGGTTTTAGAAAGAAACGAGTGCCTCATTAGGCGAAAACTCCTCCTTAAGGTTTAACTAAGCGGGCCTTAAGCTTTCTTTGAGGCAGCCTCTTTCATTGCGATATTGTAGAACTATGGCTGTATTTTAGCCTGTCGATTCTTGCGGCCTTGTGTCACGGTATGCGTGGGAAAGGGGCGTAGCGTTTACCACCGTATCGGGTGTAACTTCCACGTGTCACGCTTAGAAGCACAGGTTAGTTGGAAGCGAGCCATCCTTATGTCTTCGTGATAATGACTCTTGGATTTTCCGCAGCTCCGTTTCCCTACTCTTCTTGTTTCTTTCGGTTTAACTCCAGCGGAACCTCCCTGCATCACAGTAGCCTGCAGTTCTTGGCCTCTTTGCGATCTCGTACTTTATTTTAACTCAGGAGTTCTCTGTATCCCTTTGTGTAGATCACTTTTCACGGCATTTTTTTTTGTATCTTCTTGAACATTCTCGGGACCCGCTAACGTCTTAACACTCTTTGGTTACTCTTAGAATTAGTGCGGCAGCATTGGGGTTAAGTGGGAGCAATTTCGTTTTCTTGTTTGCTCTTTATTGTGGTCGAATTCGCTCTTCTTCTTTACGTATTGGGCGACTCTTGATTGTTCTTAATACTTTGGTTTAGACCGGAGCTAGTTTGTCTGAAATTTGAATGGAATTTGTAGATTTGCATGACTTGTTTTTTTTAGCGAGGAGTTCGTCACAATCTGAAATTGCGCTCAGGTGGTTGGCTGCATGAGTTGTATTGATTCATGATTCACGACTTGTTTTTTAGCGAGCTCGTCAAAGCGAGAGCTCGTCGATCATGACTCGCGAGTAGAGCTCGTCGTATGAGCCGCTGGGAAGAGCTCGTCGGTCACGAGCAGTGGGCGAGCTAGATCCGTGTGAACTCGTCGATTACGAGCCCGATGGGGGCGTGCTGGAATGCATGTGGGCCGGGAGAGGAGCTCGTTAATGCGACAGGTTAGGCGAGCTCAAGATCCATAATTGTTGGGAGAGGCTCGTCATTGTGACTGTTAGGGCAGGCTCGTCCACTGTGAACTCAGTCAATTACTTGACTACTTGAGACGGGGCTCGTCTATGTGGACTACAGGAAGAGGCTGTCAACTGCGAGCGTTGGCGAGAGCCTGGAATCCCGTGTCTTTGGGAAGAGCTTCGTCCATGTCTTGATGGGAAAACTCGTACGTGCGATAATCGGGTGAGAGCTCGTCGGTATGTGTGAGCTGGCGGGAAGAGCTCGTCTGTCTGTATTTCTTTGGGAGAAGAGCTTCGTCAATCACGACAGTTAAGGCGAGCGCTACGTCCATGTGCGTCATTGGACTCCGCTGGCTGAGTTGTCTAAACTGGGATGGCTCCTTAGGTGCGGGACTGTCAGTATTAAGGCGAACTCATCAAAATTGTTCTTGGCGCTCGGGCGCTATGGCCTTGGTGGCGTTCGGTCAGGTAAAAGCGTTTGATATGGCCAAGTGCGATATAACTGGTGTCGACTTACGGCGGTATGACACGTGCGAGTAAGATGAGCTCGTCAGTGAGTTCTGGCATTAGCTCGGGCGCTTTGGCAGTGGCGATCCACGGCCAAGTGGCGATGTGGCACGGCGATTTGGCTACAAGGGCCGTGGCACGTAAGGTAAGATGAGCTCGTCGACGAAATTTGTTGGGCTCGCCCGGGGGCCTTATGGTGAATAGCTGGTGATGCGACTCAGGGCTGCGTGGCTGTCTGCGAATGTGCGGCTACGTCGTGTTGGTGGCCGGAGCTCAGAACCTTCCCGTGGCCTTGTGGAATTTGAGAATAACTGGTGATACGACTCAGAATTCGCGGTTGGCGCTGTCTGATAGTCGAGCTCGTCATATTGATCTAGCACGGCCTTGGGCTCGGCCGCATGTGTGGTGAATAACGTTTGGTGATCCGACTCTTAGAATTGCGTGCTTTGTCTGCAGTAGTCGGAGCTCATCATCTTGTTTGTTGGAGCTCCGGCCATTGCATGGCCTTAATGGGTTAAGTCAACGAGCGTCGACTCTTGAGGCTCACGTGGCGTGCGAGTAGTCGAGGAGCTGCGTCATGTTGATGCTTCGGGCTCGATGGCCCGTGATGCCATGTGGGCTGAATAGCCTGAGCTGATTTGACTCTTAGGCTACGTGGCCTGTGCAGAGTAGATGAGCTCGTCAGAGTGAGCTGCGTGGCTCCCGGTATTTGTGGCTGCCCAGTGAGCGTTCGGTAGAGTGGCGGTGTAGCTGGCCCGATCTAGCTTACGGGCGGCGTGGCTGTGCGAGTAGATGAGCTCGTCGGTGAGGGCTGCGTGTTTCCGCGTATGGCCTTGGTGGCGTTTCGGTAGAGTGGCGATCGTGGCTGGTGATATGACTTACGGTGCGTGGCTTTGTCGCAGTAGATGAGCTCGTCAATGAAATTTGTTGGGCTCGGGGCGGCGGGGCCTTATGGAATTTGAATAGCTGGCGATCGACTCTTAGGGCTGGCGTGCTTTGTCACGGAGTAGTCGAAATTTCGTCGTCTTAATTTCTTCTTGGGCTCGGTATTTGTGGCCTTGTGGGATTTGAATAGCTGGTGATCGAGCTGCCCAGGGTGGTATTGACTGTCTTGAGGGTAGTCGAGCTCGTCATCTTGAATTTCTTACCTTGGGCTCCGGTAGTGTGTTGTGGAATTTGAATGGCGGTGATCGACCTCTTAGGGTACGCGGTGTTTGTCTTGGGAGTAGTCGAGGCTCGTCATGCGGCTGTTGGAGCTCCGGCCCGTGTCTGTGGGGGTGCGAATAGCTGGTGATCGACTCTTAGGCCTCGGCGGCTGTGCGGGAGTGGTCGGGCTCGTCGTCGTGAGGGGCTGGCGGGCTCGGGCGGCGTGACTGGCCTTGTGGGGTGAGATAGCTGAGGCGGGTTGACTCTTAGGGTACGTGGCACCGTGCCCAGGAGTGGATGGGGCTCGGTCGGTCGAGGCTCACGTGGCTCAGGGGCGGTGTGTATGGTAGGCGTTTAGTAAGTGGCAATGGCTTTGGTGATCTAACCACGAGGGCGGCATGGCTGTGCGAGGAGTAGACGAGGGCGGCGTGGCGCCCCGGTGGCGTTTCAGCCCAATTGGCGTCTGTGGCGAGTGGCGATCGCGGCGCGGCGGTCGCACGACGGCGGCATGCGGAGTAGATAGGCTCGTCGGGGTGGCTGTTGGGCGGATTAGATCCGCTGACCTTCTTGGGAGGAGCTCGTTAGTACGATCGGTTGGGCGGAGCTGCGATCCATGTGCTCTTTGGGAGGAGCTCGTCGGTCTGACGATTGGGCGAAGCTTCATTAAGTGTGTGTAGCTGGGAGGAGGGCAGTCAATATGAACTGTTGGGTAGAGCTCGTCCATGTGAGTTATTGGGCTCTCTTTGGCTGATTTGTGCAGTAGGATGGCTCCTTAGGTAGTGACTGTTGGGTTGAGCTGCTTGCATGCGACCATTCGACCCGATTCTCTTGAAAGGTGCGAACGCGTCTTTAATCGCAGGTGATGGAGAATTTGGAACGTTCAGGTGACTTTTTGAATGCTTTGGCCTTCCTATAAATGGCGGCTTTGTTGCTGTGGGGCTTATTCTTTGCTCTCTGGTGCGTGCTTGGGAATGCGGGTGAGATGAATGCGTCGAATCTAGTCGTCTTATTTGGGGATCCACCTAGAGATTACGGGCTTGATCTGCTTAGGCTTTACGCTTATGGGAGTTGTGTTTTCCCCAGTCTGCCTTTATGGGAGTCATGTTATTCCTAGCTTCGTGCTAGGGGGAATGCGTTCGAGAGGCGGTGCATCTCTTGTCTTTGCTCTCTCACATTTTACTATTACCTCTCATTTTCCTTTCTCTTCTCCTTCTTTTTCTCCTCTTTTCTTTTCTCCCTTTTGCTTTTGTTGTTTTTTTGCATAAACTCCTTCCATCCCTTTTCTTCGCCTCCTCTTTTCCACTTCTTTCCTTTCCTTCTCCTTCCATTCATTCTCTCTTTCTCCTTTGCCCCCATCCTTTTTTTTTAGGGAAGCGCATTCTTATTGTAAACTGATATCCTTGATTGTAGCAGAATGTAACCCGATTGGAATAAGAGTGGCTTTTATGCTTATGAACTTTCTCATTATGCCTACATTGTCTTATGTATCGGCTGCATTTGAGATGTACATCTAGATAATCAATGAGCGGCTCAACTTGTCACATAAGAATGCGATAAGGCTTTATTTAACATTACAAACCGATGCACTTGGTAGAAACGCTTAAGATGCTTCTGCATTCCATGTATCTTGTAGGATTTTTCCTTCCTCTACGTAAGACTCACTTGGTACGGGCTGATGATTCGAGATATGATGTAAGGACCTTCCCAGTGGGACGTTTTCCATCTTGTGGGTTCAGCACCATGATAGCGAGGAGTTTCTTTAAGACTAAATCACGGAGCATGTAGCTTCTAGGTTTGACTTTTTGATTGCCAGTACCTCGTAGTCTTCCTTTGATGATGGTCCTCAGGTGCGCTTTAGGACTTGCTCGCTTTTCATCTGAGATCGAGTTTAGACGGGGGCCGATCATTGTGTTCAATGATGCTAGCTCGATTCTAGGGAGACTTTATTAGACGCCTCGGCGGGGCTGCTTCTTGCCCAGTAGGGCGAATGGGGTTTCAGGGTTGCTGACTTACGTAATAGATCTGTAGGCCCATAGTACCTCGGGGAGGTATTCTACCCAGTTTCCTTTAAGGTCTTCCAATTTGGTCTTCAAGGCGGCTTTAAGGGTTCTGATAGTGAACGACTGTCCGGATTGGGTATGGTGTCTTTGGAAATGAGTAATAATTTTTATTTCGGAAGCAGCACGAGAAATCTACAGTGCCAGCGTTTATCGACTATTTTTAGTTAGCCACGTACGAGAACTCTTGGGAATACCAAACACATATGATGGCTCGCCACACAAAATTGCGTATCTTACGCTACGTAATTGTGGCTAAAGGCTGAAGCGCCCACTTGGTAAAGTAATCGCTATGACGATTATGAATTTGCGACCACCAGGGCGGTCCCGATATCAAACCCAGCTGTTGGAGCGGCCGGGGGCTTGTGATCGATGTTGGGAGCTGCGATGGGAGCGTGAGATGTAGCGTGCTCTGGCGGATCTGCATTTCTTGACTGGGTCGGTCGCATCTTTGACATTGTGGGCCGGGGTATTAATCACGCCTCCCAGACTTTTCTACGCTAATGTCCGAGCTCCGATATGATTCCCACATATGCCCTGGTGTACTTCTCTCAGCACGTACTCGGTGTATTCTCCTGTGATGCATTTAAGGAAAGGTGTAAAGATCATAAGCTTGTAGAGGCTTCCCCTTGTGATTAGTAAACACGGCGGGACCTGGCCCTTATCTTAGGTTTGCTTCTTTAGTTACGTCGGGTGGGCTTGGGTGCATAATATAGTCCCATATGGGCTCTATCCGGTCGGCTTGGATCAGGCAGGGCAACTTCCTCGCCATAGAGATCGGTTGATTGAGGGCTCAGCTGCGTGTCGGCAGTGTGTGAGCTGCGAGAACTGCGTGAGGTTGTAGCTAGCAGCTTTGCGAGGGCGTGGTCAGGGAGTTCTGCGCTTTGCGGGGACATGTGACTTGAACGACCGAATTTTTTGACACTCCTTCGCGAACTTTTTCGAAGGTATAGAATCATCCCTTTCACTTTGGCCTCGTAGAGTATCTTGGTATTACGACCACCGGGTGAGATCCTTCGAATCTCTGGCTGGTGGGCCGTGAGACAGGCGGGGGTTGAGGCACAACATGGCGACCTCATACTCGGCTTCGTTGTTGGAAGTATGAAAACCAAATCTTAGTGCGTACTCAATGTCTATTCCTTCTGGGGAAGTTAGAATAAGACACGCTCCTCTTTGGCGTTCGAGCTCCATGGAGAGTTTCCAGAAGTGGGGGGTGGGTTGTAGGCGTCCTTAGCCCGGGTTCATTCAATGTAAACTCCACGGCAGTCGGCAGGGCTGCCCTTTTATTATAGTTTTTGGCACATATGCGATATCAAATTCGGCAAGGCTCTATGGCCCACTTCATCGGCCGTCAGGAGACTTGGTTTGTCGCGATACCTTCATCGGATTGCATTGAGACCATGGTATAAGCCTAGAAATAGGCGAGCTTAAATTTGGGATTGGCCTTGATGTTAATTTTTGTCATAGGTACATAGCTCTCACTGGAGCTCGACTGCAATAATGTATTTGGGTCTTTGCACCCAGTTCTTTGTCTTTGACCCGATCTTTAACATTGGTTGAGAAGTCGAATACGGTTAAGTATATAGTGAAAGGAGTTCCCACTGATAGGGACTTTACGAGGAATGGGTGGAGAACTTAGGTGTAACATCTTTGTGAATCATTTCTTCACAGCTTTGCATCCCATTGGAAGGCCTTCTTCAGGACTTTGAAGAAAGGCTGGCACTTATCACTTGCTCTGAGGTGCAGACGGCTTAAAGCGATCAGCTCTGCCGGCGTTGTATTTCCAGCACCTTTTGAAGGTGACGGCATGGCCAGGAACGCAGCCTTTATCTTGTCTAAGTTTGCCTCATTCGGTGGTTTACCTGAAACCGAGGAATTTTAAATTTGTTACGCCGAAGGCATACATTAATTGGTTAGCTTCATGTTGTAACTTGCCCAGGATTTGAAAGCGCTTGATTGAGGTGGGCGATGTGAAGGTCGGTACACGTGAAGTGGGTTTGACATGTCGTCTATGTATACCTCCATTGTTGTGCCCTATGGCCGGAACATTGGTTCACTGGCCTCCGATGGGTGGCTCACATTCTTGAGTCGAATGGCATCAGCGATAACAATAGGTTCCTTGTCGAACGTGTGGTGAGGATCTGTTTTCTTGGTCTTTGGGTCACGTCTTGTCTGGTTATGGCGGAGCGTCCATGAAATTGAGAAGTTCATGAAGGCGCCGTAGCGTCCGCAATGAGGAGGTCGATCCTTGGCAAAGGAAGTACGTCACTTTGGGGCGTACTTTATTATGTCTGTGAAGTCGTCTGGTCGCCATAAATTTTGCTTTTTTCACAGTGCGGCGTTAGCCCGACCTTTCGAGATATTCGGCCGCCACGATTGCTCTACTTTGGAGGGTTCAAAGACCTCCTGGGTTGATGGCTTTTGTCTTTGGCGTGGCTCTCGCTTTCATGCAGTGGTTTAAAAGCGGTGGTGTTCGACCTATGAGTGATTCTTTGTAGGGTCAATTCCTCAGTATCTGCTTTGCTTTCATGCGAAAGAGCGATCTACGTGCGTTTCAAGAAAGCGAGTAGGGGCTTTTGAGGTCTTCAGCTAACTGGAGCGGAATATAAGGCGGATGTTAAGTCGTCATCTGGAATGCGGGTTCTAGCTCTTCACGAGGGGGCTCGGGTGGGTTGAGCACCTCGTCATGCATGTCAAGCCGTCCACATCCCATTATTGGCCTTTCTGGCTTTCATGGAGGTGTGCCCGGCATTCCACTAGCCACCGGATTGATCCTCCTTGGACCATCCACACTCCGTGTATGGTTGGGAATTTGATTATCAATGTGGTATGCGGGAGGGGATGGTTTTGCTAACGTTAAGAGAGGGTCTTCCTAACAACATGTTATGGGTTGATCGGAAGAGTACACGATATGAGAAATCTTGTTGTAGTAAAGTCGCTGGCAGGGGGCCTCTCCCGGGGAGTGAGCCTGATGGGTTGAGCCCCAGAGGGTAGCACCTTTTCCACCCGAGTCACGGATGTGTGTTGACGGGTTTCGGTTTCTCTCTCCCCGATGCCCGCACATCTTATCAAGGGTGTGTGAGGATGATGTCAGCGATTGCGCAGTTTATCGAATTGGAACCCGATGAACCGTTTGTTGGCGCATTGCGCGAACTGCAAGGGTTGTCATGAGTCCCAATTGGCATCCCTCAGTCCGTCGGCGTGATAGATGTGTGTCGGAGTCGCGGCGGGTTGGATCTGGATTGGATTCCCCTATTTCGGTGACGATGCTGCGTAAGTGGGCTTTCGAGGCTGAACTGGGCTGCCACTCCTCCTGGCGAATCCTCCGAAATCACATGGATTTCTCGAGGGTTGTTGATGTTTGAGTGGAGTCGATGCCCAGGGCGGCGGTTGTTGAGTTGGGGCACGGATTGCAGGTTTGAGTCTAGGCAATTACGGAGAAAACGACCCTAAGGAGATATCGAAAGCATGGGAGGTATCAGGTCGTGTCAAGTACTCTATTTCTCCTCTTTAGTCGCATCTGGGTTGTCGGTGCGATGTCGCTGAGGCGAGTCCACATGGAGCACCGCTGATATTTGGTGTTGTCTCTTGTGGCGGATCCAGGCCTCATTTGGAGTTGGCCAGCTTGGGGCTGTTCGTTCAGGTACTTCATGTAGGACTGTGACACCCAGGGCCGTCGGAGGGAGTGAACCGGCCCGGGGCGGATAACGTCGTCGATCTTCGGTTGCGGTGGACCCGAGAGCACGGTCCCGAGGTTTCCACGCTGCCGGGGATCGTTCTCCGTGCTGCTTGGGGGATGTTTCATGACGCTTTGTCTTTTGGGAGAAGAGCCGTCCCGTCTTTTATCTGTCCATTCTTCTCATAACTTTTTATGGGTGGGAGGGGAGCTCTCCTTATGCTTGGATATGAGGGCTTCTTACGCGTTTATACCACTTCTCAGCTTTTGCGAGCACCTCGGCCATGCTTGCTTGAGGGTTTTTTGAGATGGAAAACATCAGATCCTTCGACTGCACTCCTAACCCAGCAATAAATGCAGTGATTACAAATTTTTCATCGGGTATTTCTATTTTCAAGGACTCGGCGTTGAATCTTTTCACATAGGACTTAGGACTTTCTGCGAGCCACAGCGATGGTGATAGATGGTAGCTTTCGATTTTCTGTATGTCCTGGCTCCGATGAAGTGAGATACGAACGCAATTGATAGCTCTCTGAATTAGGAGATTGATGAGAGGTGGAATTACACGTTAGAAGCGAGGCCAAAGTGGGCCTTTGAGTGTGGTAGCGAAATGCATGTACAGGGGATCACGATACCATTAGCAACTCGTCGATTTTTATAAGTATTGAGGTGGTCGGCGGGATCTTTGATTCGTGAATGCTTCCACTTGGGACGTCCCGAATTTATTTGGAAGGGTAGCGTGGGACCTCGAATTTGTGAAGGTGATTGGGTTCTTTATGCCGAGTGTCGTAGTATGCGGGGCGTCCTTTAACCACCTCCTTCATACGGTTGAGTTCTTGTTGAAGATTCCTAAACCTCTGCTCCCATGATTGTTCTCCTGCTCCTGGCTGAGGTAGTTCTTCGTTCCCGACACGTTCTCCGAGCATTGCTCTGTTTCCCTGCTCATGCAAGGAATGATTGTGGTTCATGCCTGGCTCGGTACGGACTACGCCACGTTTCATCACCTTGGGGAACGCCGTGAGCTTGTTGCTCCTCACGGGAGGGAACGTTATGACCTTCACGTAGTGCATCGGTGTCTCGGAGTGGAGAACGCATACGGCATGGTGAGTTGTTCTGAATTCTTCTATGAGGCGTTGATTGAGGGCGGGCGCTTCCGCCGTTTGTATTGAACTGCGGGTTCTGCCGTGCGATGTATCACGGAGGCCATTATTCCGTCATCGGCCGAATGCGCATCCTTGGCGGATTAGTGTTGTTCCTGCTTGTGTTCCTGGTCGATACCATCGATGGCCGGGGTCGGTTATATTTATAAAGGCTATCGTTCCTGAGACGAGCCGTGATGATGCGCTTTTTGGCCGGGCCAGGGTACGGAGCGTGTGGGGGTCGGCCCAGGCACGGACCGGATGATTTGTGGGCTGGGATGCAGGCGTCGGATTCCAGCTACGGTGAGAGATAGGATCGTTATCTTTGTTGATGCAGGCTACGGGCGTGGCACTCTGCTGAAAACAAGGAAAGAGAAGGGGTCGGCGGGGGCATGCCGGGAGTGGCGCGCCTTCCAGATGCCTAAGTCGGTTTCTTCACGAGAGAAGGCTGGCAGGGGCGGGAATGTGTTGCATACGAGGTATGCCTCACAGAAATGTGTTGGTGCTTCGTGCACGCACTACGTGCATTGGGAGTGGCCTTGTATTTATAGTAGATGTTCAACCAGTTGGATGGTGATAAGGAGTCCTTTCATTGGATGGGATATTTCTTATTATAGTCCGTATTGGATTTGGTACAGGATATAGAAAGAGTAGTTTACTTTAGATAGTCTTCCTTCCTTATTGATGGGATTTGGCGGGATTTTCAGAATATATTATTGGGATTTGTGCATTTTACATCCCTTTGGGAGGCTCTCTGTAATTGGCACTTTGGGCGGCGAGTTAGGCTTTTTAGCTACGGGGCGCCCTGAAAAGTCTAGAGTGTTGGTTTTAGAAGGCGCGAGTCGCCAGTGGGCGAATTTCATACTTAGGTTTAACTAAGCAGACCTTCGCTTTCTTTGAAATTTGGCTTGCTCTTTCTCGGGCGATGTGTGGGGCACACGAGCCCTTATTTCAAACCCTATCAAAAAATAAAAATATTATTCACACTAGTTAAATATAACCTAAAAATACTTGAAATGGATTTTAAAAAGTACAATTATAAATATTATATCTAGGTAAAAAATATTTTTATATTTTTTAAATAAAAATAATATAAAAAAACTATTAATACATCAAAATATATTAGTTTTTAATATAAAAATACATTCATCTATAATAATTAATAATTCATATATAATAATTAACAATATAATAAATAACTGAATTTTAAAATTTTATTAATATTTCATATAAAATTTATTTTCTTATATATTCATTATATTTTTATATTTATAATTTTCATATTTTGAATCTATTTTTATATTTTTTGAATTCTTATAGAATTTTAACATTATTTTTTGAAAAATAAAAATAAAAATACTATTCACACTCTTTTAAAATTATCTGCTTAGTAAATGCTAACATTATTTTATTTATATGTAACAATATTAATATCTAAAATTACTATAATATATAATAATGATATCAATGTTTAAAAATACAATTATAAAAAAAATTATTAATTTAAAAATATGCTGCATTAATATTTTAATTTTATAACTCTTATCTCTCTTCAAATATTTTAAATTAAATACTCTCTTAAAAATTATCATTCTTTTTTGTGATTTGAAATGAAATTTATATTAATAGATTTTCATATTATTTTTATTTAAAAAATAAAAATATAATTTTTAAGTATATATTAACATTTAACCAAGACATATGAAAAGTAGGGGTTTTAAGGTTCAAGTTCTAGTTACTACATTGTAACTAAAGTGTTTATATGTAAAAAAAAAAAAAAACTGATATTAACAGTTAGAATTGTACTTTTAAATATTAATGTCGTTATTTTTACGTAATTTTTAACTTGTGGCGAATAGTATTTTTTATTTTTAAAAAAATTATGTTTAATGTTACATAAAAAATTTAAAATATAAAAATAGATTAAAAATATGAAAATAATAAATGTAAAAGCTATCATGAATCTAAAATTTTAGTCAATACAAATTTGAGTAAAAAACAATGGATAAGAACTATTTTTTATAAAAATAAAAATATAAATATAAAATATTAATATTTATTTATTGAATAGATGATTAGTTATTATTATAAATAAATATATTTTTATATTAAAGATTATATAATTTATTTTATATTTGTATTATATGTTTGATTAGTATTTTATATTTTCAGCATAATTTATATTTATGTAATTACAAAATTTGTAATTAGAAAAATTAAGAGTAAAAATAATTAAAAAAATGGCTTGGTGGGGTTGGGGAGGCTGGGGCGGTCCCAGCGGGGGGTGGGGTGCGGATGGGGTTGGTGGGGGTAGTTTGGGGATTTACTTTGAGGGAGGGGCAGTTTGGGGTGTTACTTTTTGAGTGCCTCTTTTTGGAAATATAATTCATAAAGATACCTTTTTGTTTGGATTCATTTTCCTTGGGCCCTCATTTGTTAATTTCTTTCCCCTTGGGTACCTAAAACATAATTTGGCCAAATATTTATGTGAATGTAAGCTGTTGCGGGTAGCAGGTACCTATATAATTAAGCAAGTCTTCCATCCAGCTTTTATTAATTAGTCACATTCAGCTCAAATAATCATAAATCAATATACTCTTCAGTGTTTACATTATTCAGGCTTTAATTTGTTTTTGCTTCCAAAACACTTTCCTTCCTTCCTTCCTGGTTCTCATTTTATCTCACTGAATCAAATTACAAGCATTCCTTATATCTTCACTCTGTTTCACCTATGTTTCATTCATTACCTCGATCTCTGTTGGAACAAAGCTGCTTGTCACGCGAAACGCTTAAGAGCGTATTTGTGTCCTTTCCAGTCTTGTATAAGGTTTGAAGTGTGGCAGCAGTAACATTTGCTATGCTTGGATTTTTGTCCGATTACTCCGATGCATATTCGGAGTAAATCTTGACATAAATTAATAAATTATCAAATTAATTTAAATCGATAAAAGTGCTTACAAATATTCGAATCTCGATTATACATGTCATATAAAGTTGTTCGGGAATATAACGTATTTGAGATATATCTCAAATCGACTTTGTACTAATATAAAAGGAATGAAATTTCATCCAGTGACTTTCCGCCAATTAACTTTCAAAACCGACATTTGCATAAGCGTGAGCTTATAAGGTTCTGCAATGATCCAGCGTAAAGTTGTCAATCACAATGATGACGAATCCTCATTTAGTGTCATTTCGTAGCGAGCCCAAAGAAGTGCGCGAAAATATGTCGGCCAGTGGGGAGTGAGCTAAAGGCTGATAAAAAAATAGTAATAAAGTTTTGATCATATAACAAATGAGGTGTTTTTCATCAAAACTTTTGATTAAAATAAGTTGGAACATTAACAAAATATACTTCAAAACATTCTCATTCCATTTCAAATCGGTTTCTGCATATCAAATGTGATCCAAACAATTTAAATGCTCCAATTTCGATTCAAAACGCTTTCATATCAAATCAAAAATCAAATGCATTTCAAATATATTTTTCTCGATCGTAATGTCGAATGATCACGCAGGTTATGTGGGGCTTTGTGAATGGGTGGTTGTATGGTGTTCTTTTAAGGTGGACGGGCGAGAAGCCTTGGCTAAAGTGCCAGTAACGCCTAGTGGCGCAGAAATTTGGGTTCGAATGATCCGGAATTCCCAGAAAATGTAAGGTCATTATTATATCCGGATTGTGAGGGCCGAATAGTGTCAGTGATATGGCATCCGTTGACAAGGGGTCAAATAGTGTCGTATTATTAAGTTCGAAGCGTGGCCCGAACTAACGAGTCAAATATTTCGAATTCAAAAGTTAATTAAAACATCGTATCTCCGCATTTTCTTTCAAGTAAAGCAAAACAAATCTCAAAAGTACAATCATACAAAACTACTTTTTTGATCAATGTATAATCAAATAAATAAAAAGGTAAAACTTTTTCACAAACCAAGATTGTATATAATTCAATTAAAACGATTTTAAATGCTTGAATGAAGTAAAAACAAACGATTTTTAACTTACAAAAGTAAATTCAATATCCCTTACACGTACATATATATAAAAATAATAAGTTTTCGGCGTATTAGAATCTCTTACCTCAAAAGGAGTACTCAAAAGCTTTGAAAATTTGTCAAGAAAATTTCCACTCCAATGAAATATTTACTCCCTAAAATAATAAGGAAGAGACTATAAATCATTACTTTATTTATTCTTAAAACTTTCTAATTTGATATTCTTAACAATTATATTATTTTTTGTTCACCTCAAACATGTCAATATTTGTTTAAATGATAATTATTTGAATTAGGTAGTTTTTACAAATTTTATAAAACTCATATTCATACCGGATCTTATTTTTAATAATTTATTTATTTTTATGATCTTATGAGAATATATGTATTTATTTCCTATAATTGCTAAATAATTATTCTAATCATATTACTTATCTAATAAAATCTCAATCCTTAATAAAATGTTACTTGCAAAATACATATATATTTAAATACTTATCAAATACATATATTTATACAAATTTAAAACATTTCAAATTTATCCTATTTTGTTTTATCATTATTTTCTTTCAAAAAATTATGTAATTACTTTTACCATTCTCATACTCAAAATAAATTCAATGTGACACCATAATCCTTATTTTATTTTATTTTATTTTATTTTTGGGAGCAGTGAAATCTAAATCAGAGCTTAGCCGGGGGTTGATCTAAGGCGAAAGAAGATTAAAGGAATACAAATCAAAGAAATCTAGAAAAATAAAATGAGGGAAGATAACTACCATAGAAATTTGTTCTTCAAACCACTGAATCCCTAAAGCCGTCGTCCTGCGGAATTCTACGGTCGAGGAGAAATTCAAAGAAATAGAAATGATTTTTAACGCTGCTGATTTATACTGAGGTATCTATTAGGAAATTACCTTTTACCCTCTTTCATTAAATTAATTAATTAATTACTAATTGAATTACCATTATTATTATTTTCATAACGTCCTTTCATTTAAAAGTAATTAATTAATTACTAATTGTATTACCATTATTATTTTCTTGATTTACCATTATTATTTTCATAACGTCCCTTTCATTAAAGTAATTAATTAATTACTAATTGAATTACCATTATTATTTTCCGTAACTTATCTTTATCTGAGTCACTGTCGTATTATTTTTACTAGCTTATCTCATACAAGTTACGGGTGTTACGTTAAAATCGGCTATAAAAGTTTAGTCCTACAAACTTGACTTCTGAAATCTTGAAATAATTAGCTTTTCTCTCATCTCTTTCTTTCTAACTCCCAAGTGGCTCTTGATACTACGATTGTTCCATAGACTTTACCAACTCGCGACAACAACACGCTATAAAACCTTATCCATCACATCCACAATTTAAATGGACACCTCTTCATGTGTCAAGTCCTGTAATCTAACAGGCTCCAACTCCACAACATGAGAAGTATCAAAACATATTTCTCAAGGTCTAAAAACATAAAACACATTATAAATCTTAGATGCGTATGGGGGTAAGGCTACTTTATATGCTAAGGTACCTACTTCTCTAATATTTCAAAATGCATCTACAAATCAAGGACTGAGTTTTCCTTTCAACATTTTCAAACTTCCAACATCTCACTTAACTCAATACAAATCCTAAGACAACATAATCATCAAATTCAAATACCGAATATTGCTAGGATTATCAACATAACACTTCCGTAGCACCCGATTTTCTTCCAAATTTTCTCTTCAATCGAGATTATCCTTCACAATCAATTACACAAGTTCATGTCTAATCTTTTTTTCCTCCAATATGATCATAACACATAGATCATAAACTTCTACTGTAAACCTTTCTCAAGATAGAATCTCATTGCTAACTTAAACTATTCTACAAGAAAATTTAACCAAAGGTAAGAACTCATTCTGATAACTTTCCAAGTCTAAAACAATATATCTCAACAAATATTTCCAACTTGCGATTACTTTCCTCAATTAGTCATTAGTTTAAGTACAAAAGCTACTATCAAAACTAACTGAGTACTTCGATTTTTTTTTTTTTGACGAAGTCACAATCTAAAAGTAAAATAAGAATTTTATTGTACCATAGAATCAAATATTTCATACATTATCAAAATCTACTTAATATCGAGAAGCTAGTCTCGATAGAAAATTATTGACTTTATCCATTAACAAACCATCATAATGAAACATTGTCATCAACTAAGGTTCTTGGTAACTCTATCACAAAATCCATGGTAATAAGTTTGCCACTCATTTAGAAATATGTGAAGCTGCAAAGCTCATTAGGTTCGATGTAAACCCCATATACAATCACATTCAAACCCAAAGTCACAAATAATGTAATACCTTACTTCCATCTATGACCATCAAAATTATGTCTTAAATATTTATACTTTTGCATCCTTTAGGTAGATCACAAACTTAATGTAATAAACCTCCTTCAAAAGTTGTCTTTATGTCTCCATTATTTAAGACATTAAGTCTAATCCCAAATTTCAAGATCTTATTATCTTATTAAACACAATCAATTGTTCCAAAAGTTCAATTAGTTTCAAATAATTCCTTATAAAATCTTAATTCTCCAAACAAACTTAGTTGCACTAAAATGCTCAACATAAGAACTCTAAAATCCAAAGGTATAACATAGACTTGTAAACATCTCAAATCATATAATAATCGTTTGCGACAACCTTAAATAATTTCCAAGTAATCAAAATTTTTTTTTTCTATTTAAGGCATAAATCACAAGATTCTCATTATTTTATTAGTACTGAATGATGTCATCATAATCTCTAAGTAATTGTATCAATATCTTCTATTTCTTGCTTAAAAATCATTTTAAGAAGACAAAGACTTCAAACTCTCATAAACTATGAGTAGATCATAAATAAGAAAAAATGTCTTCATATCTTAAGTGCAAAAATCATTTTACCTAACTTCAAATCATAATAAGGTAGTTTTCTCTATCTTAAAATTTCAAATGTCTATAAGTATATATCAATTTTTTCCATGTTGCATAAGAACACAACATAAATCCTAATGAAAGGCATCATTATGCAAAACAAATCTTTGCGAACCCAATGAAATAATCAAAATAAGAGTTGCTACCAATTTGCTCTTCAACTCTATGAAGCTATCATTATGTCAGCCTGAAAATATAAGATAATCTTAGAGATCTCTTAATAATTTATTTGTAGTACTCAATAAATCCCAAGAAACTTCAAACTTTAATAACAATATTAGATCATTTCAAATTTCAAATTGTTTCCATCGCTCATCACATCACTCTTAAAAGACTTAACAACATTTCTAAGCAAATAACTACCTTGCAAGACTTAGCTTATGCGTAATCAATTCTATCCATATAAGCTTCCCTTCAACTAAACTCAAGATAACTAAGAATATGGAAAGACAATATTTTTCCCAAAACAATCAACAATTAAAAGGCAGTAAGCACCTTAATTCATCCTCAAAATCAAACAAAAACCTTAATGTTTAAGGAGTATTGTTTCAACTCAATATTCTTCTTACCAATCGTCATAAAATAACTTCAAAACCACCATATTGTCCATACGACATGTCCTAAAAGAAGTGACAAATTCAAGTCACACTTCATATTGATAAAGTATATTCACTAAAACCAACAAACAAAACAAAGGCAAAAGAGTGTAGTGAACTTTAACTAGTCACCAAGAAATCAATTATCTAACATACATTTGTAAAGAATGCTAAGAATACAATAAATCCGAATGAATATCAATTAACACGCCACTCAACTATCCTTATAGACAAACTTACACAAGTTCCCATTAAAGATCATAAACCCATAGCTCATACCATTATGTCACGCCTTAAACCCACCTAAGGGCATGACTGTCAATCTGACACCTCAAGCCTTCTCAAATTCGGGCGTTTGTAAGGTGAAACGACACTAACCTTCTCAGACCGGATTTTGTCCAATTACCAATCACATATTCGCAGTAAATGCGCAACCTTCTAAATTCATAAATTCTCCAAATTCAAAATTTCACGTCGATAAAAATTACTTCTAAATATTCAAATTTCAATTATGCATGTCATGTAAAGTTGTTCAAAATATAACAATATTTGAGATATCTCAAATCCAACTTTGTACTAATATAAAAAGAACGCTCATCCGCGACTTTCAATTAACTTTCAAAACCCAACATTTCACATAAACATGAACTTATGAGTTCAACACGATCCAACATAAAAGTTCTAATCAAATCCTAATGATGACTAATCAACCTAGCCATCACCATCGCAAAACCAAAAGTACCCGGTAATATGTCAATCGAATGGGAGTGAGCTAAAGCTCAATAAGAAATACTTACTACGCTTTCAATCATATAACAACAGGAGATGTTTTTCATCAAAAACTTTTGATTCAAAAATAAGTTGAACATTAACAAAATATACTAAAACATTCTCACATCCATTTCAACCTAAGCTTCATCAACGCATCCAAACAATTTCATATCAACATCATATCAAATCCATAATCAAATACATTTCAAATATATTTTTCTCCTCGTCATCAACATCAAATGGCGCCCGCGTATGTGGATCTTCAAATGGGTGGCTAGTCGCAAATTGTTCATTTTAAGGTGGACGGAACCAAACACTACTAGTACTGGAAGAACCTCTAACCAAAGCTCCCTGTATACCGAGTGGCTCAAATCAATTACATTCCCCACCAAGAAAATGTAAAGGCCAACTATTATATCCCGTTGACAAGGGCCGAATAGTGTCAACTATTATATCCCGTTGACAAGGGCCAAATAGTGTCAACTATTATTCCCGTTGACATGGCCGAACTAACCAGAGTCAAATATTTCATTCAAAAGTTCAAATTACAAAATATCATATCTCCACATTTTTTCGTGAAACAAAACAAATCTCAAAAAGTACAATCATACAAAACTACTTTTGATCAATGTATAATCAAATAAATAAAAAGGTAAACTTTTCACAAACCAAGATCGTGATATAATTCAATTAAAACAATTTTCATCTTCAAATGAAGTAAAACAAACAATTTTCTTTTAAAAATCACATTAATATCCCTTACACGTACATATATATAAAATAATAAGTTTTCTAAATAGATAGAATCCTCTTACCTCAAAGTGTGTACTCAAAAGCTTGAAAGAGTAATCCGAAGAATTTCACTTCAATAATATTTCTCCCAAATAATATGAAAGAGACTATCATCATTACTTATTTGGCCTTAAACTCTTCCTAATTTGATATTCTTAACAATTATATTAATTTTTATTCACCTCAAACATATTGACAACTCGTTTTAAATGATAACTATTTGAATTAGGTAGTTTTACAAATTTTATAAAACTCATATTCCTTTCGGATCTTATTTTAATAATTTATTTATTTTTTATGATCTTATCAAATATATGTATTTATTTCCTATAATTGCTAAATTATTATTATAATCATATTCCTTATCTAATAAAATCTCAACTTAATAAAATATTTACTTACCAAAATACATATATATATT
This sequence comes from Tetrastigma voinierianum, assembly GCA_016808115.1. Taxonomy (NCBI): domain Eukaryota; kingdom Viridiplantae; phylum Streptophyta; class Magnoliopsida; order Vitales; family Vitaceae; genus Tetrastigma; species Tetrastigma voinierianum. Next base: position 577,692 of record JAEQBH010002699.1, read on the forward strand.
TAAATACTTATCAAATACATATATTTATACAAAATTCAACCTTTTTCAAATTTATCCTATTTGTTATCATTATTCTTTCAAAATTATCCTAATTACTTTTTCATTCTCATACTAAAGTAATTCAATATGACACCACAAATACTTATTTTATTTTTATTTTATTTTATTTCTTTAAGGAACGAGAGGAAATCTAACCGATTTCTTCAGCATTGATCTAAACCCAAAGAAGATTAAAGAATCTACATCAAAGAAATCTAGAAAATAAATTATAAGATTTTAATGAGAAATTTCCTGTTTTCAAACCCTAGACCAAAGCCGTATCATTCGTCGGAATTTACCCACAGAGAGAAATTCAAAAAGAATAAATGATTTTCTTTTTCTTACTCCAATTTATACCCGAGGTATCTATTGTGAAATTACCTTTTTACTCCCTATTTCATTAAATTAATTAATTAATTACTAATTGAATTACCACATACTTCATAACGCCCTTTCATTTAAAGTAATTAATTAATTAATAATTAAATTACCATTATTATTTTCTTGATTTACCATTATTATTTTCTTATAACGCCCTTTCATTAAAGTAATTAATTAATTACTAATTGAATTACCATTATTATTTTCTTGAATTACCATTATTATTTTCATAACGTCCTTTCATTAAAGTAATTAATTAATTACTAATTGAATTACCATTATTATTTTCCGTAACTTATACCTATACAAATTCGTGTCATTATTATTTTCCCTAACTTATACCTATATAAGTTCCTAGGTGTTACACTGCTCCCTTCATTTCCTTGTTTATTGTCATTTCCTCAGCTCTTTTTCCAACAAAACCCCCCCAATTCCATTGTCCTACTCCGATCACCATCCCTCCATTGTCCATTGGAACAAATACTCTCATCTCCTTTCCATTTCTTGCTCTCTTCTTTTACTTTCTCTTATTCCTGCTTTGCTTTCCTTTCCCTTTCTCTTCTTTCTCTTCTGTTTTCCAACAAAACCACAAAAGACAAAATAAACAAACAAAAATCCTGTCTGTCTTAGTTTGGTAATCTACTAATACCAAGTTCTGGTTTGGCAATCTTTCCCATTTCATCATACGCTCCTAACTTCACTCAGATTCACCTGTGTTCCAACTCTGCTGCCTTCATTTCCTTCCCTCTCTTCCTACTTTCCTCGTATTTTATGATCTGTTATCATCACCCCAAAAAAATAAAAAAATCCCATCTGTCTTCATAGTCCATAGTTTGGCTAACTACCCTTCACATTCAGCACCATATCCAAACACATCATTTCTATCCTCTCTCCAGTTTGCTTTTCTCATCTAGTTCCCGTTGGACTCTATCTTTCACTTTTGATTACGGAGAACTTTTGTCCCCCTTTTTTGGTCGTCCATTCTCTCTTCCCTCTCTTTCCCTTCTCCCGTGGTTTTCATTATTAAGACGTATAATAAATTATGGCCAAGTAATTTTATCTTCAACGAAGACGATGAAAGTGAAATAAATTTTGGAGCACATGCCTCGAATTATGTGTCTCCATCCTTTATATTTTCCATGCACAATGACAGGTCACATCATTTTCATATTTCAACCTTTTCTACTTCATCAAAGCCACAGCTGTTTTCACTTATCGGCATTAATAATGGAAGCCCTTTTCAGACCTCCACATGCAAGGCTCCACAACCTCAATAATTGGATTCGTGTTAAACGTGTTTTTGGTTATTGAAAAATAATAATAAAAAATATTTATAAATGATTTTCTTAAAAAATCTTACAAAATTAAATATTGATCGATTTATTTAAAAACTTATATTTTAAAATTATCTAATATAAATAAAATAAGTTTAAAGTAATAAATAAAAATGATGTACCAAAATTAACTCTTTTTTCTTTTTTTCTTTTTCTATTTTTTTCTCTTCATTGTTTAATTTCAAATTTTTATAAATACCAAACATACCCTTGCGTTTTTTGAGTATGAACTTTTTATACCTAAGCAAATTTAAGGAAATTAAAATAGGATAGGATGCTTGTATATTTTTTAATGAGAAATTAAAAATAAAAGGGTCTTAGGTATAGTTGGAAAAAAGTTTTTAAATGATTAGCGTTGAATTTTCCAGAAAAAAAAAATTCATATTTATGATACACCTTGTGTTTGGTTCATAACGGTTTTTTTTTTTTTTGACAGTAGTTCAGAAAATATTAAAAAAAGAAAAAATACTATAAAAATTATTTTTTATACTTGATTGCTTAATGAAAAATTAAAAGAAAATCAAGTATAAATAAAATTAATTAGAAAATTTACAAATTTTTTATATTGTTTAATCATTATAGATGAGTTAAAATGATAGCAATTAAAATAATATATTAAAATTTACTCTATTTTTCTTTCCTTCAATTTTTTCTTTTTCTTCCTATTTTCTTTCCTCAAATTTTTATTTCTTTCCTTACATTTTCCTCAAATTTATTCTATAAGTGGAACTCACATATTGTTATTTTAATAGATAATAACATAAAATGATGGTGAGTTGGTCATAAGTTAATTTTGTAGTTTAATTTTTAAAATTTAGAAGAAAAAAAAAATCAACATGTTTGTTTTGAAATTTCTGTTACCAAATTTAAAAATCAAAAAGTAAAAATAGTCCAAACAGATCATCAAATATGATTTGTAAAATTATTTAATGAATTGTGAAGAAATGCTGAAAATCAATGTTTCTAAAAACCAATCATTGGAGACAAATTTTCGTTTACAATTTTATAATTGAAAAGATTATTGGTTTTTGATTAAATGGTCAGATGAATAATTGGATCAATGTCAAATAAGTAACTTCGTATTTATCAAAAAAAAAAAGTAGCTTCGTAAATATCTAATTCTAAAATTAAAAATATATATAAATAAAATAAAATTCATAGATATTTATTTATTTTAATTTTTATTATTATCAAATTTAATCTTATTAGAATTTAAAACTTCTAATCTTTTAACTTTCTTTTTTTTTTTGAAAGATTAATTGTTTATCATTTTTTTGATAAATAATTTCTCTCTATATGATGTAGAAAAGTAGTACTTATATGATGTTCTTATAGTTACTTGTTTTTAAAGAAAAATTAAGATTTGAGATACTTAGTTTTTTTAAATAACTTTAATAAATTATTATGTCTTTAAGATAAATCTTAGAGAGAATATTTGTTACTCATGTTACAACTTACAATCGCATATTTTAGTAATTATCACTTGTTAGGGCAAACAATCTTTAGCTAATAAATAATTTGGAAAGTTTCTTTGACGGTTGATTACTATGGAATTGATTATTGTTGAAGAACTTGAGGATTCTTTTGGAACTACTTTTGACACTGTTTTATTGATTGAGTTTGTATATGGAAACGGATGACTTGTGTGGGCTGAATTGAGAAGAATTCTTAAGGATCATATTTTATATCCGTATGATTCATGGACATTAATCTATACATTAAATTGGGAATGTGACTTATGTATTTTTTTGGAAGGTGTATGGTTAACATTGCCTTAGTGAGAGACGTTGTTATGAATGGTGCATTGTGAAAATAAACTTTGAGAATAAGTTTTCCATGGTTGCCCTTCTTTTATGTTTTTTTTAAATGTGTTTTTGAGGTGAATTATTTGAGAGAACAAATCTAAAGTATTTTGAACAAGATTCTTCACAACGATAATATTGTTATGAAAGAAGTATTTGAGTATGTAAGATCGATATCGCATTTGTAATCGATTGAATCATAATAAAACATTCAATGTCTGGACGTAGCCTCACAAAGTAGGTGTATGTATCAAACTACGTTAACAATTTCATGTGTCCCTTCTATTTTCTTTGCAATTTTTTTTAGCGATGCCAACAACAAAAAATCAATTTATTACCAACATCCCTACAAGTATCACAAAGCAATATTATAATACCGTTGTGACATTTGAATATAAAACTGAATAACTACTAAACTTGAATGCTTTCCAAATTAGTAATTGCCTAAATTGGCCCTCTCAAACCATTTTCTGCTCCACCGCAAGTTGAAGGCACCCAACATCTGGCAAGCATGTGCTACCTTGGACATGCCCTTAGATCAAGGAAGTATTCTTCACCCTTTTTGTGTTTTTTTTTTTTTTTGTTAAGTTTTTTGGTTTAGATTTTTTTCAAAGACATTTTTGTAACGATGTCTAAAACATTCATATTTTATTCAATGATCGAGAATTCCTCCTCATCAACCACATATTTTATTGATGCGTTCAACTTTATCCATGTGGTACATGTTTTTGAATTTCTCCAACTCCAATCCCCACCTCCAACATGAAATTAAGATCATCTTCAATAAACCATCACATGTCACTAAAATAACCATATTTTATCTTTATTATTATAAAATTTAATCTTATTAAAATTTTAAACTTCTAATCTTATAATTACTTTTTTAAGAAAAATTAAGATTTGAGATATTTAAAATGCTTTTAATGATTCAAATTTTTTAAATAACTTTAATAAATTATCATGTTTTAAAGATAAATCTTAAATAGAATATTCGAACTCTTACTAGTTAATGTTATAGTTGTAGATTTCAGTAATTGTCACTAAATGAGATGGAGGGAGAAGTATATGGGCATGGACCGTGGTTGTATTAATAATTTAATAGGGACGGGAAAGTGGGTAGATGGGGGGTTTAAAACGGGGAGATGAAACGTATTGAAGGAGAGTGAATGTGTAGAAACCCGGAAAATTTAAAATTTTCTAAAAGTATAAAATTAAATAATAAATTGTTGAAATAGGCAAAGGAGCACAGAAAATTACTAGAGCTCGGATATAGCAGAAAGCAATTTCTTGTAGTTAAGTACGTCTCACAAAATCGAGTAACTCAGAAGAGTTTCGCTAAATTCCTAGGTAATGAGAATTCTTTATGAAATTTTGAAATTAGGCATCTAGTAACCCGAAACAAAATTTTCTTAAAAATACCGAAGTTAGAAAAATGAGCGAGTTAAATTCGTTTAAAATAAATTGGCCCGAGACGAAAATAAATTGTTTAAGACGTAAATAATAGACTAGTCGTGGACGCGTAGCAAAGTGAGCGTCCAGCATGTAAATGGACAAAAGGGGAAAAGAGAAAGAAAAAGATCATTTTTTGGGGGGCTAGAACCTGCAGACAGTGAGGAAGGTGTGAGTTAGAGAAAGAAATGAGAGAAGCCTGCTTTGATCTATGAAGATCGGGTGGTCGCGTCAGGTCGAGTAGAGATTTAAAGTTGCTCTAACTCGACGAGTATTCGTTGAATGCAGGCAATAAGCGCAGTTTAGAGATTTTGAGTTTTGGAGAAGAAGGCTAGTGAGAGAGAACTGCGCCTCTGCAGATTATCGTGATCGACTCGGTTTTACGTCGAGGCTAAGACTTAAAGAGTTGGAGTACTTTCGTGAGGATATTGACAGTGGACGTCGGGAAATCAGGAATTTTAGGTCAAAGATTGACCCGGAAGTTCGGGAGGCGAGTGGATCTCGGGTCTTGAGGACTCGAAAAGTTTAATCTTAAACTCGAAGTAGGAGCCTTCACTGCTCGGGTTTATATTTATCCCAAATCTTTGTTTAGTCTTGGTTGAGCCCTAGGGGTTGTTTGGTTGTGTTCCGGATGCTTGAAACTGATTTTTTTGGTTTTGAGCTATGATTGTCGGTTTTTTTTTTTTAGCTTTGAAGTGATTTTTAATTTGAGTTCGGGACCCAGTCTTGTGCCATGTTTATGGTACATGGACTCAATTAGGCGGGTTTGTTGTCGGGTGAAAGGGTTGTTTCCGGGATGAGTTTAGGTAGAAAAAATAGCGTGTCACGGGACGTACAAGGAGCCGGGAACCAATTTCGTGGGTTTCTTGTTTGCCCCCTTCTTGGCTGTTGTCTGAGCTCGACAGGACCGTAACTTTCTCGTCAGACTCAGTTTCGTTTTCTTGGACTCTATGATACTTTAGTCTAGAATCCATCCATATGTAGCTTGATAAAATTTGAACTCATATTTGGTCCGAAAATGATGAAAAACAATAGGCCCCTGCTGGTTCCGTGCGTCAATCACTGTTCATACGAGGCCTCCAACTTCGGACGGTCATAACTTTCTCGTCCGAGCTCCGTTTGGGGTGTTCTTGGACTCTATGGAAAGATCTTGGAGTCTAGAATCTGGCTATATACATGTTAATGGCATTTTGTGCCCACATATTTTCTGAAAAATTTAATTGTAGCACCAAGTGTGCAAATTGCTTGGTTGTGATGACACATGTGATCTAATACATTGAAATTGGTGTATGTTGGTTGGTGATTATATGCATGTTGATATAATTATCCATGAGTCTTGGGGAAATGCATGAGTTTGTTTATGATTGAGGCCATTGCGACTTATCCAAGCCGTGGATCAGGCCGGCAGTTAGAGCGGATCAAAGCCGAAGTCAGGCGTGATACTATCTATACTATACTATATACTATACTGTACTGGGACTCTTATTGTATGTGCTTTTCACCGGTACATCTTGTCGTTGTAGTATCTTAACAATTTGCATGTATGAAATCGTTTATATATCTGAAAGAACTACCCGGAATTGGTGTCCGTAAAATTCTCACATTTCGAGTCCATTTACTTATACATGTACATTTCTATTCTGAAAACATCGAGGAGATTGCGGAGCGTATTTGGTGAGCACCTATCTGACTTGGCGAGTCATGAGTGTGGAATGTCACGTCCTCTAGCCTGCTCTTTGGGTACTGCTAGCGGATTGAGCGCCGTCTTGGCTTTGCAGCTTAGGTGGGAACGTAAGCATGGAATGACCGCTGATAGTGACCGTCACAAGCTTATACATATACATATCTATCTATACATATTTATATAACAATTACTTATCATCCTACATTTAATTAGTATCGTCTTACATTACATATTATGTCTTTGGCACATCTCTTATCTATACTGTGTATTCTGACTACATACTTTACTATTCTATCCTTGTCATGTGTTCCTCTTTCACGGCTTATCATATGTCTTTTAAATGTTCCTTTTCGTTTTCAAGTTATATATCATGTCTTTAGTCTATGTCTTTTTCATCTGTCGGTTCCATAATTTGTGCATTAATGTCTTATTACATATATCATATCATTCCTTATCTATCATATCTTACTATTCCTTGTCACTTGCTTATATCGTATCACTTTTCATACATATATTCATACTTGTACTATATACGTTCATATTCTATCTATCATATACTTTGTACTTTTGTATACTTTCATTACTTTTCTTGTGTTCATATACTTATTTTCATATCAATTTATAGTGTACTACTTGTTCTTATAACTATCTGTACTTTCATCGCATAAGCAGTCTTGTAGCTACGTATCATGCCGTTTATTTTTGGTTTTCATATGCAATTACCTTAGAAGCGGATCGGGAAATAAGCTATGTGTGCAGAAAGGTACTATCATTGTCTTGGCTTGATGATCTCTATCTGATGAAGGTATCGTCCTTTGTACGAGACAATGACGCATGTCATATGCTATCTATACTAGAAGGTACTATCCTTTGTCTGACGGTGATCTCTGTCTGTGTGGTGACCTTGCGGGGGCCACTGATCAACGGGATCTATGTCATCGAAACCTAAACGGAGGCCTCGATATTTGTCTATGAATATCTTTGCCTTTGTATCTTCCACATAAGCGTACTGTCATCCGGGGTTCTAAAGCGGACCAATCAGCTTTATTACATTTACGTACATATCTCATAAGCATGAATAACTATTGTTATCATAATTCTTATGCATATATCTTATCATTACTTTACTCTGTATTGGATTCTCTGTCTTGTAGTTTCATATTACGGTTCTCATATATTTATATATTACATATAGTCATATCTTTCTATTATTTAGTTTTTGTATCATATATCATGAATGCATCTATGCACTCTTGTATTCATATATTCATATATAGCTTTCTATATTCATATCTCTTTATATCATTTCTACATTTCTATCATGATTTATCTATTCTTGTACTTTCTATATTCCTATCATGTAGGCTTTTACTCATTCACATTTTCATATATGTACCTATCATTCCTATGCTTTGTCATCTTTTGCTTATCTCTATCGTTATTATCATTTATGTCTTCCTATCATGTGTTCCTAGCATATTCCCTCTTATTCATTTTAGTATGTTTATCATATATTCATATCATTTAATCTTATATGCATATGTGCCTATCATTCGTGTACTTTAGACTATCATATCTTATGACATGTTCTATCATATCCTATCATATTTTATGACTTATACCTATCATCTCTATTGACATATTCCTATACCTTTCTATACTTGTACATTATGCAACCTATGTATTCTTATTCCTCTATGAATCTACTTTATTTAGAAATTGGAATCAATCCAATCAGATCATCCGAAATAAAGTTATGGCATTTTCATGCCAACTAGTCGGTTCTGGAATTTTACTAAGCTTGATTTGTATTACTTATTTTTTCGGGGTTTAACTTCCTGTTGACACATCTCTTTGTACTCTTTTAAAGCTAAGGTGCTAAGAGTTTCTATTCAACTGGAATCACCAATTAGACAGAAACTCAGAATACGTCAGAAACAACGTTACTCTATGTTAGCCCCAGGTTGATTTGGTTGCATGGCCCCACTTCGAGTGAATTTTTGGGCCACTTAGAGTCATAATTTGACGATGTCTATTTCTTTATGTTTGGTTCTATTTGAAGTCTATTTTAATTGACCACTTGAATCACTCAAATCGGATAAGAAATGAAGCCAGTTATATGGCGAAATCGAATTAATTGGCGGAAGCCGAGCGGGGTGTCTTTGGTACACCTAATGCACCCGGTACACTAATGTGCACCGGTACACTTTCAGTTCTGGAAGGGTGTACCGATTACATTCCAGTGTCTGGTACACATGACTTTCTAAAACGTCGAATGTGTATTTTCTCTTTTTTTTTTTCCATATTTTTGATCCCCGTTCAACTCTATACTTCATACACACTTGAAGAACCATTCCATTATGTCTCTTGTAAACTCTTTTCTCCACATTCTTTCTTTCAATACTTATCTTATTTCAAAGACCTATCATGAATTGTAAACCATTTAATATGAGTTATGACCCATCTCAAACCAAAAACATGATGTTTAGTTAGGATTTATTCTAAACCTAACTTCAGACTCAATTGAACATGAATCAATACTCCAAAGAGGATTTCATGATCTTCTTGTCTTATTTAGGTTTTATCCACCTTACTTCCCATAATTTTTTGGAGTTAAGATGAAACCACTAGGAAAACCCTAGGTTTGAGCAAAATAATCATCCTCTGAAAACCCGAGATACATGCCCCGTCTCATAAATTCATAATCAAGGTTGGCTTCCATACCAAAAATCAGTTATGTATTGGCCTTGATCTTGGCTCCTCCATCTTCTTCCTCTTCTTCTCTCCTTTCCGCTACTCTCTCTCTGGGTTTCTCCACTTTCCCTGAAACATGAGACCAACTTTGGTCTTTTAAAACCCATGTTTGCTAAGGCCTTGTTTGGCCCTCCAAAAACCCATTTTTGGGTTAACTTTCTTTATTTGCTTATTAGTCCTCCACTTCTCTTATTTTTGCAACTTATCTTATGTTAATTCCACTTTATTTTCGAAATCTTCTAGGAATTACACAACAATTCCACACAATATTTTATACTTTAGCCTCAATTCTTGTTAACTTATGACTTTTAAGTCCCTCTTTGGACAATTACAAAATTGTCCTTAAGTTTTGTAACTTCCGGGTCTCTCGTTTTATTTCCGAAAATTTCCATTTAAATTATAATATACCCTAAACAAGTCCGAAAACTGCTAGGGTATATTTCGGGGTGTTACATGACTTGTTGTAGGCTACTTATGGACTTGATATGTCACAATTAGGTCTAGAGGTTAAATTATGTCGTTACTCGAGTGGTAATGACTTTTGATGTCAATGTATGTGTGTATTGATATGTTGGCATGAATCGTGTGAATTACTTGGAATTTATGTATTCATTGATATAACTTTCCAATTGATGCATGAGTTGAAAGGCATGAGTAGGCATGTACATATAACACTCATATATATGTAGCATGGTGATAGGCAATGACATATTGCATTGCATTTATGCGCAAGTACATCGCATGAAATGGGTGTGAGTGCATGGGAAAATCGGCATTGTGTTTGGTGTTGAGGTTGGTTTTGGGTGCAGGGACAGGGGTCTAAAAATTAGCATGAATGATCGGAGGTTACCTAGCATGGCTTTTGAATAAAGCGGTTTTATCGGAGTATGTCCAACTTATTGTATATTGGAGGGTTGTCCACACAATAAATTATCGGAGTATGTCCACTATTATATATCAGAAGGTTGTCCACAAAGTAAATTATCGGAGTACGTCCACTAATTAATATCGGAGGGTTGTCCACAAATAAAACAAATATCTTTGTTTTGAAGATTGTTTTTCATACATGAAATATTGCATGTTGAGAGAAGTCGGTGAGGACTTGATACATTGGGCATGATGAGTCGCGTCTCATTCATCAAACCAGTAGGATACGATGCTAGGATTGCATGTCTGGGTTGGTGTGTGCTTGGTTGTTGACCATTCCATGTGCATTTAGATGAGGAATAACCCTTATAGGACTTATCTCTCTTGGGCGTTAAATTTCCGCTTGGTCGATGGGACCCCCCCTTTTCAGTCTGAGGTCATGTGCGGTGACGGTGCTCCTTAGAGGCTAGGATTATGAAGCGGGCCGGATTGTGGCCTTGATTCATGTTTTGTATATTATATTAGGCTGGTAGTTTTAATGTCATAATATTTTTGTATTAAAGTGATGTAATAACTCTTGGTGACTTGGTGATATAGATTGTATTTATATGGATAAATGGGCCATACGTGGCCATTTTACTCTTATGTGATTGGTGTGGTCGTTTGTGTATAACAATTGGAACGAGGTTGTATTTTGGTGGGCTCTGTCTGAAAAGGAGACTCTGCTGATTTTAGATTAAATCACAGGTCTGAGAAAAGGGGGCTGAGGAGTGGTGTCGGGTTGCGAATGTCGCTTAAATTCTCTGTCAGATTACAGCGGTTGTCAACGGACCCGGGATTTGGTGTCCTGAGAATGCATTCATGAATGAGTAGTAACAACACGTATAACTTTGTGGTCGACTTGCGCATGTAAATTAAGACATAGCTCACATTGGCACACAAGGCGAAAATATTTATGTAAGAGGTTAACGGTGGGTAGCAAAGGTACCATAATTAAGCAGGTCTTCCATCCCATCTTTTATTAATTAGTCGTATTCTTTGAAATCATAAATCAATATTCTCTTCAGTGTTCACATTATTTAGCCTTTTGTTTTTGCTTCTAAAACACCTTCCTTCCTTCCTTATTCTATTCAATCTCTACATCTTTTGTGGCACCTCAAATCCGAGGGTCCCATTGACAATCTATCAATATGCGGAATTCCTATAGATTTTGGGTGACTCGATACCATACTATTGTGTCCTATTTATCGAGATCCATATTTTCAAAAAAATCGGGCGAGTCTCTGTGTTCGAGGAGGCTCCTGGCCATCTGATATGTATATGATATAAAGCCCAGCTCATCAAGGTCCTCAACGAGTAGTATTGACCCCACATGATTCATCGTCCATATCCCCCGATATACGGGCGCCTGGGGCGACCGGGAGGGCCCAGTGCCGGGGCCCCCGCTGCCAGGAGCTTGACTATAATAATATAATACTAATATTATATTAATGATATATAATATGTTAATATTTTTATTTCTTTTATTTCTTCTCTCTCTCAACACCAACATTCATTTCTTCTTCTTCGGGTTCTCCCAGGCTCCAAAACAGCAAAACTACACAGCTCCGACAGTCCGCCTCCACGGCTCCACCTTCTTCAGTTCTTCCGATCTTCAACTCTCATCTGTCTTAGTCTCTCATAAAGGTACGATTTTTTTTCTAATTATTTTCTCTTCCATTTTTGGGTTTTGGGTTTTTCCCGTTATTTTTGTTCTTGATTTTAGGTTTTGGGTTTTGGTTGGATTTTATTCAAATTTTGGTTTTGTTCTTAATTATTGGGGTTTAGGGGTTTTTGTTATTGGGTTTTTGGTTGTTTAGTTGTTGGTTTTTGGTTTTTTTCGTTATTTTGTTGATTTTTAGGTTTTTGTGTTTGAGTTTGGATTTTTTATTTAAATTTTGGTTTGTTCTTCTGTTATTGAGTTTTAGGGTTTTTTTTTTTTTTTTTTGTAATTGTGTTTTTGGGTTTGTTTTGTTATTCGGTTTTTGAGTTTTTTTTTTACGTTATTTTTGTTGGTGAGGGGTGAGGAGATAGAATAAGCGTAAGATCCACTTTGCTTTGAAGGAGGTGTTAGGCTATTAGTCTTGTTGAAAAAGCGAGAGAAAGCACTTTCGACTCCAAGTCTTAGGGTGTGAGTCGTGTGACCAGTGGGTATGGGAGGGTGTGTATGAGTTGTGAAAAGCCCAGAAAGCACTTTCGAAGCACTCGAAGCCATACTTTTACCTAAACAACAAATGTCATTGTTGTTGTTGAAGATTCTGCCCCTCACTTTGAACTTTGAATATTGGTTTTGTTGTTTTGCTGCTCTTGGGAAAAGAGTTGAAATTTGTCATTTGAAAGCATGTATATAAATATAATCAGAGTAGGTGGATGGATTATGTCTGTTGAAATTGAGTACAAATGGAATCCGGGAGTGTGGTGTGAGAAAAAACATGGGCGGACCTCATGTGTAGGATAGGAGACTGATGGTGGTCAAGGATGGGCAATTTCACTTTACCCTCCATGCATTATTATTTTGTGATTTAGTATAGAAATTATCATTTTAGTGTGATTGTTCACTCGAGATGTTTGATTTTCGAGGTTGTTGGAGTTTAAAATTCGAATTAGTTTAAATCTATTAGATTTGCTTAGAGCCTCTTTATGTCGTGGAGTGCTATTGTGTTCTTTTTTATATTCTTAACTTTTTATATGATGTTGCCTAAAAAACATTTATACGGTAGTGAAAAAGAAAAAAAGAGAAAGAATAGAGGAGATCAGTAGAATCATAAAGGAGCTAGATGACAAATTTGTTCTTAAAGAGTAGAAGAACCTTCTAAAGATTGAGTGTAGACAATCTTGAATAATCTAATGAAAATTTAAATGATGAAAATCATATCGATAGAAGACTCTATTAATTTGAATGATCATGATAATGTGACAAATCATATCAATAGAGGGATAATACTTATTTGAATGAACATGATAAATGTACCAAATACATCTAATATTGAAGTTGTAGAGGTATTGATGAACACTTAGTCCCTCATTTGGATGTTATGATCCTAGAAATTGGGGGAAATCTCTAATAAAGATGAGGATATTTTAGTTGAAAAAGGGCCTATAAGGGAATTAAATCTTGAGTTTCCTTTAGATAATAAATCTAGGCATTTTTCATATGCTTATTATTCTAGAAAGATGAGTAACGGAGAGATTCTTAGATAGAAAATGGTTGGTTTTACTCTAAACATGTGGATAAAGTATATTGCTTTTGTTACAGAGTGATTTCGCGACTCAAAACAACAAAAGTTTTTAGAAAATAGGTTGAATGATTGAAGCATCTTAGTGAAGACTCGAACAACATGAGAATAATATTGAGCATATATTAACATGAATACTTGGATTGAACTAAAGTAAAAGATTAAAACATAATGGAGCAATTATTAAGATTTACCTTGAATTTTCAAAGGAGAAAAACGTTAGCGACAAGTTTTAATAAGAATAATTTACTGTTGTAAAATGTACGGCTAAAAATAATTTAGCTTTGAGATCAACGAGAAACTTTATTAGAGATAATAATGATAATTTTGGGGTTAGTGAAGCTTGATTACGAATTTGATTTGATAATGCAGATCATTTAAACATGTCTGTAAAAATAAAAATTCATTACTATTATCTTAGAAAGTCATAAAATTCAAAATGAGTTAGTTTCTCTTTTAGCCTATAATGTTAAAACTTCTATAATAAGGATCATCAAAGAAGCAAAATATTTCACTATAATTCTTGATTGTACCAGGATGTGAGCCATCGAGAACAAAACTCTAATAATCTGATGTGTAAATATGTCTAGTAACAAAATAAAAAATAAATTGCTTTTAGAGTTCTTGAAGGTGGATGATACATCTGGATTAAGGGCTTTTTAATGAATTATTAAATGCATGTAAGTCTCTTGATCTGAATGTTGATGATGTGAGGGTCGAGTTGTAATGATAGTTAATATGAAAACACGAGGTTAAAGGGTGCTTGAAATAAGCTCAGGGCTTTATATATGCCATGTGCTGTCTGAGTCTTAAATCACTCTTTGTGATATGGCACATTCTTGTGTTAAAACTGTTTCATTTTGGAGATTGTGCAACGTATATATTCATTATTTGCAAATTCTACTAAAAAGATGGAAAGATTTGCAGTAATGTTCCGTACTTAGGTGAGAAATCTTTGTGTAATACTCGATGGGAAAGTGAATTAAAAGTGTTAAAGCTATTAGATTTCAAACACCTCAAATTAGGTTAGCTTTATTTGCAATTGTATAAATATTGTGATGATGCCAAGTCAAAAAGTGAAGCGAGAAAGTTTAGCGAGTTCCTTGAGAGTTTGAGTTTTACTTAGTATGGTTATTTGGTATGAAATTTTATTTGCTATTAACATGGTGAGTAAAGTTTCAATCTAAATCTATGTGCAGTGACACTTCTGACAAAGGAATTGGAAGGTGTAATGTTATTTTTTGAAAAATATAGAAATGAAGGGGTTTGAATCCGGCATGGAATATTGCTAAAAGTCTTGCATTTGATATGAATATAGAGCGATACTTCAACAAAGCGTTGTGTTTTTAGGAAAAAACAATTTGATGAGAATAATCATGATGAAAAATACAATCATTTGAGAGTCCTTTAAAGTCAATTATTTGCTGGTTGTTGTAGATATGGCAATTGCTTCTTTACGAAAGGTACGATTGAGCAATTAAATATATTTAGAAAATATTTTTGGTTCTTATTTGATTCAAAAAGTTGAAGTCGTTGGGTGATAATGAATTAAGAAGAATCTTGCACTAAATTTAAGACTACTTTTTCTCATAATAATAATTTGTCGGATGTTGAGTAAATGACCTTTTTTGAAATGAAAGTGTTGCAAATGACTTTGCGAATGTGTTAATGTCACCATGAAATTCTCGAGTTGGTCAAAGTTGCGATTGTTATCAAATGTTTCAATTGCATCTTGAATCCACATTAACGTCTTGTTGGTTGTAGCATCCGCCGAAAGAAGCTTTTCAAAGTTAAAATTATTGAAATCCTACTTAAGGTCGTCAATGTCACAAGAAATATTGAATGGTCTAATCATTTTATGTATTGAAAAAAATATGTTAGAAAATATTGATGTTGACACTATTATCAATGATTTTGCATCTAGAAATGCTCGAAGACAATGTTTTTATGAATATTTGTATGTAATCTAAAATTAAATGTTTATTCGATTGTAAATATTTTATTTGTTAAGTCTAATAAAAACTACCATTTACAAGCATTTTTTTTATTATGTACACTTGAACTTTAATTATATACATTAGGGGCCCTTCTTTTGTTACTTCGCCCCGGGCCTCAAAAATATCAGGACCGGCCTTGAATATACATCCCTTTACCAGGACCCATTAATTCACATTTAAATCTAAAATATGAAAATAAAACGCTTAATTACAGTCCGTAAGAGTCCGATCACGGCCCTCTTACCATATTTACATACTGAGCTATTTATCTGATAGTTCAAAAGAATTTAATTACAATTCTTTTTACATAAATACTTTTATAAAAAGTATTGTCCAGGCCCGCATCATCGCCTTCTTCACAATCACGGCCTCATCGGAGCGCCATCTCACATACACCTGTGCACGAAAAGGGTCTCTAGCTAGTGGCTTGATGCTCAATAGAAAAATTCTCCTATAATGGCTACTCCCCGCCTAAATGCACATGAAATGGCGTACATAAAACATCAAACCATATTGCATATAAATAATGTAATCCTATATGGAATGTTAAAATTGTCATGCATGAGATGGGAACTCCTCATGCCTGACGAGTCCCCGATCCAACTCCTCACTTTCTCGATGTCAGTGAAAACCGATCGTTGGTGTTTCGCAGTAACAAACCATTGGACAACCTACAATTTTTAATTTATCAGATCAGTGTGTTTATTTGGGTTGCGAATTTCCGGGGTCTCACTGCAGACTTCACAATACCTTCCGACACTTTCGTGAACTTTCATCGCTGAATCCATATGTCTGACCAAGAATAAAATTTGGGTTTTTCACTTTGGAGGGGATCTACCCCATCTTGCTTTACCCAAACACACGAAATTTATTATAATTATTATTTTATACAACTGTAAGTCTCGATTTTGGACGTTGTCATTTAGAGCTCACCGCGCATTCGCGATAATGGTGACTAACGATCTCTTATGCACCGCGGTTTCGGCGCAATGTGACAGTGTGTAAATCACGATCATGTCATTTCATGTTGTAATCATCCGCATGCACAATAAGAGCTACATGTTAACATTTATAAATCTCGGATAATTATCTTTCCTACGTATAATTTTTCGTTTTATCGTGATTTATTATCGTCGAAACAAGTATACAATCCACCATGTATATTATTCACCTGAATCACCACAAATATCTACTGACATGTTAAGCACAAAACACACGACACACAACAATGCATGATCACAGACCCCGAAGGTAATTAGTATACAAATTGTAACTTTTAGAATATCACCTGCACGGTTTCGGACTTGTTTAGGGTATATTAAAAGTTAAATAGGAAATTTTCGGAAATAAAACGAGATACCCGGAATTAATATTAGAGACAAGCGTAAAGTGGTCTTTTACCACTTGAGGACATAAATGGCATAAATCAATAAGTTATATGCCAAATGACATAAATCAATAAGTTATATGCCATTATGGAAATAGAGAAAAGATGGAATTGAAATTGGAATGAATGGAAGGGCTTAAGTGCAAAAATGAGAAAAGATATTAAAAAAATGACTTGGCCAAACATGGCCTTAACAAACATGGGATAAGACCAAATTTGGTCTCCCAAAAGAGAGAGAGAACCGTATAGAGAGGGAGAGAAGAGAGAAAGGAGAGAAGAAGAGGAAGAAGATGGAGGAGCCAAGATCAAGGCCAACAAGGTATGGAACTAATCTTGGTATAGATCATATGGAGTTTGTATGGCATTCAAGAAAAGTTTAGGAGTTCCCAGCCTAGGGTTTGTTAGGATTTCATCTTAACCAAAGATATAATGAAATTAAGGTTGGTAAAAACTCTAAATCCATAAGAAAGTAGGGAATCCTCCCTTTGAGGTTGGATTCATGGTTAAATGACAAGCAATTGAGTTAGGGTTTAGAATAAACCCTAACAAATCCTTGGGTTTAGCTTGTGTATGGGTTAAGACCCATATTAGAATGGTTTTTGAAGTGATTCATGAAAGAATTTGGAAGAAAGATATCCATTGAAAGAGGAATTGAGTATAATAGAGATTATAAGATGAATTTGGAATGATTTTGATGTGTGTGGGAAGCATAGGAGTGATCCATGGATGAAAGGGCATGAAAAAAAGGAGAAAAGACACGTCACAGGCATTCCGGGTCATGTGTCTTAAGTGCCTTTGAGCATGTGCCGGTACACATTGTATTCTGGTCATTTTGGCAAGTGTCTGCAAGTACATTAGGGGTGTCTTAGAGTACACGATACTGTTCCCCGATTTCGACCGGTTTTGTATTTGGCCATAACTTGCTCATTTCTTATCGAATTGGTGATTCCAAGTGGCGAATTAAAATATACTTCAAAGGAAAACCAAACCTAAAGAAATAGGAATCATTAGATTCTGGCTCTAGGTGGTCGAAATTCACTCAAAAGTGGGACCATGTGCAAGCCAATTCACGCATCGGGTTGATCATAGAGTAGTTCGAGTTGTTTTGACGTGTCGATTCAGTCTTTCAGGGTGAATTCGGTTGGAATAGAACCCTTAGCACCTTAACTTTAAATGATTATAAGGACATAGTGTCAAAGTATGAAGTTAAGACCCCGGAAAAATGAGTAATACAAACTGTCACTAGAAAAATCGGTAAAATGACTAGTTGGCATGAAAATGCCATAACTTTAGTTTGGATGATCCGATTGGATTGATTCCAATTCCTAAGTAAAAAAGATCCATAAAGGAATAAGAATATATGAATGAGTAAAAGCATACATGATAGGAATATAGAAAGTACAAGCATAGCTAAATCATGATAGAAACGTATAAAGGGATATGAATAGATATATGATAGACAAAACTAAATGATAGAAAAAGATATGAATATATGTATTATATAGATATATGAGAACCGTAATATGAAATTACAGATATGAGAACTAATGTGGAATAAAGTAATGATAGTATATGACCATAAGCAATTATGATAACAATGGTTATTCATGCTTATGAGATATGCGCGAGAAAATGTAATAAGGCGATTATGCGCTTAGGAACAGTAGAGGGATAGATAGGCATGCACATAGGAAGATCTGATTCTGCGGCATATTCGCCAAACGGTCTCCGGCCGTTTGGAGTCGATGAGCATGATCCGTTTGGATCGGTGGCCCACATGAGGGGTCACCTGATAGACGAGAGATCAGCGCGCCGTGTGCGGTGATAGGTACCCAGCCGGATGCAGATGGCATATGACATAGGTCCAGCTGTCTCGTCTGATGATGATACGCGCGGGGTGTTAACGTGAGAGATCACTGCCTCAAATGCGGTGATGTGCAGCCGGGTACACATAGTTTCCGTATCACTACAAGGTATTCTGAGACATGAAACAGAAATAAATATATATAGAAGATATGACTGATATGAAGCATAACCTTGCTATGCGATGAAAGGCTCTGATGATTACAAGAGCAGTGATACAGTATAAATTGATATGAAAATAAGTATATGAACCTGAGAAAGTACAAAAAGTATACAAAAAAGCACAAAATATGATTAGATAGAATAGAGCGTACAAATGTATATGAAGTATAGAATGATACGAGATAGCAGGGATATGAAAGTCTAAAGATGAGAACACATAATAGGAAAGTACTCTGATAGTAGTATGAAAGTGAAAAATGCAATAAATCATAGAGGCAGAAAGATGAAAAAAGACATAGACTAGAACATCTTTATGTAAACGACAAAAGAATAGACATTGAAAATATATAACAAGCGTGAAAGATGAACACGGGATAAGTATGGAATATGTAAAAATGCTGAAATAGAATCAGAAAGAAGTATAAATAAAGGAGATGCTAAGACATAGAACATGTAATAGAAAAAGATTGACATGCGATAGGAATATCAGATGATAAGGAATACGTTATAGAAATATGTTTAGATATATAATGCATATGTATAAACTTGTGACGATCGCCATTGGTGGTTGTCGTGCTTATGTTCCAGCTGGCGTAAGCTTAGCACGGGTGTTCAATCGGGTGTAGTGCGAAGCGAAGACAGGATAGAGGAAGGACGTTTCCACGCATCGGCAAAAGAAGGGCCAGGCTCGAGAGATAGGTGCTCTGTGGCCTTAAACTTCGCAATCTTTGATGTTTTTGTAAATAGAAAATTTTAAATGTATAGGTAAATGGGACTACGTATATGTGTATAAATTGTGATGGACACCACTGGGTGGTAGTTCTTTTAATATATGTACAAATGATTTTGTTATTCTTGAAATTGTTTGTGCTGATAGGTGCAGTGCGACTGCGAAAAAACCGGGTCGATAGAGAGTCCCAGTACAGTAGAGTATAATATATAGTATAGATAGTATCGCGCCCTGGGCTTCGGTTCGGACTCACCAATCGGGTCGGCTGGGATCGAGGGCGTGACATAAATTATGTTACCAAGTTGTGCTTATTTCAGGAATTACTTGTGGATACCCACATTTGAGCTCCACTAGTGTCGTTTACCTAAACTCTGATGCAAACTATGCGCCTTAATTCAGAGTCCGTTGACAACTCGTCAACCAGCGGAATTCCTGTGAATTTCGGGTGACCTGATACCACATTGTTGTATCCCATTTATAGGGATATATTTTAATAAATCGAGGCATGTCTGTGTTGAGGCTACATGACTTATACAACTTTGTATAACATTATAATCTTAACTCATCTAAGGCTTGGCGAAGTAGTGACCCATGGGGTTCATGCGTCCATATCCCACGATATCGTCATTGCAGGGACGATTCATTCACGTTTGATAAAATAACCAAATCAGCGTAATTCTGCGATCGGTAAAGTCGATCACGGTCCTCTTGCCATAATTTTGAAGCTATTTAGATAATAGTCGAAAGAATTTAGTTACAATTCTTTTATCTGAAAATATTTTTACAAAGGAAATAACAGGCCACGCATAGGCTCTCGCTTTATAATCGCGGCCTCATCGGAAACCTTTGTCTCCTGTACACCTTGTACTTGAAGAAAGGGTCCCACGATAAGTGAGCAATGCTAATGAAAATTTTTTCCTCGAGAGCTATTCCTCGCCTAAATGCACATCTGTGACATACATAAAACATCGAATCATGTTCATATAAATAATGGAATCCTATATAGAATGTTCATGTCATGCGTGAGATGAGACTTCTCCGCCCCTGGCAGTCGATCAGGCTCTCTCACACGCAGCGCCAAGTGTGAAAAACCGATCATTAGTGTTTCACCCGATGAGCTTAAACTATTAAACCTTCAATTTAATTTATCAAATCTCGTGTGTGTTTACATTTGGGTTCACAATTTGGGGTCTAACGAGCCACGCCTTCAGACACTTTTCGCGAACTTTCATCATTTGGATACATATGTCGACCAAGAATAAAATTTGGGTCTTTCACCTGTATGGAGATCTTTCCTGCTAGGGGGAGATCTGCCTCATCTTGTACCCCCAGACATTAAATGATTTATTATTATTGTTGTTTTTTTTGATAAGCGTGAGTCTTGATTTTGGATGTTGTCCATTCGAAGCTCACCGCCCATTCTCCATGATGGTGATAATAGTATCTTGCACTTGCAGGCCTTGTGATGTGTGGGTGCATATAAAATCTGAGTGTGTCATTTATATTATGTCATCTTTACATGCAACATTCATAAATTCTAGATAGTATATTTCTTTATATAATTTCAAAACAATCACAATTTCCATGTTAATACATCACGCAAACACATATTAACATGATTTTTTTACACACAACAACATGTTATTTATTTTTCCAACAATAACACACAAAATGCCCCAAATCTCGGATCCACATAACCAGGGCATACGCTCTCGAGTCCACTGAGCCATGAACCATTTTTTGGTTCATTCATAACAAATGCAGTGATACTAAAACTCAACAAAACCCCTGAAGACATCGATCCTGGGTTAAAACAAAATACCGACACGGTCAGGGAATGCTCGAAAAGCAGTCCAGAAATCTGTCAGAAGCGTCAAAAGCAGTCCCAAAATTCAACGGATTTGTCCAAAAGCAGGTCTAAAAATTCTACCTCAGTCCAAAAAATTTGGGACTAAATTTCTACCGACCTCTCAGGCCTCTAAGAGAAAACCTCCAAACCAATATGAACTTTAGTAGAAATAACTCAGTAGGAAGATTCTTTACCTCGTGAGTTTGATCCAGATTTTGGTACTTGCATAGCTCTCGATACGTAGACTAGGCTTGCCTTTTGCTCCGATAAAAACCTACGATCCAATTTCCATAAAACTTAGAGATAAGCAAAAAAAAAAAAAAAATTCCTTTCTTCTAACACTCTTCTTGCCCGTCTCATCCTTCCTTCCCTTTTTTGACTTTTTATTTTATTTTATTTTATCATTTTTCTTTCCCTTTTTTTTTTTGGATACATGAGTCACATTGTGTCATATGTCCATCTCTTATTCAGATCAATTTCTACCTTGAAATAATTTATTTATATTCAGTTCAATTTATTTTAAATGAGACTAACTTTCAGAGTCATTTCTAACTATGAGATTTTAGTAAAAATTTAGATCAAGTCATGCTTTAACTTATCCTCAAAACTAAGTAAAATTCCAGGTGTCTGAATTAAGATGAAATTTTAAAGTCTAGATTCGCAAAGTAGATTTAACGGTGCGATTATTGTCATAGAGATCAAAATTTATAAACTTGTGGTAATTCTCTTAATTCTA